>CM060901.1:814170607-814795607 GCA_030737815.1 Allium fistulosum | reverse complement strand
CTCATTGGGTATTTGAACATGCCGCTCCAATAGGGAGATACTGGTCCAAATTTTTCGCTAGGCGTTTTGCCTAACCAAACCTCAAGACCGCCATATAGCAGCTACCCCTCCTCATTTCTCTACTCTATAAATAGAGGAGATTCTGGACAACAATGGCAGCCGAAATTGAGAGCTAATTTCAGCCAATTTCAGAGCCATCCTAGAGAGCTAAAACTTTGCATAATTTTGTCTATATTATAAATTCTTCATATGTATAGCCTTCAAAAGTGAATCAATCTTGTAACACTAATCTTTCAGTGATTAATAAAATCTCCTCTACCCAAGTGGATGTACACTACCTTGCGGTAGTGGAACCACTATAAATATTGGTGTTATTTATTTTTCTTCATTGCATCGATCTATGACTCTCTGTTCTGGTGCTTATCTCTATTTATTCCGTCTCACTACAATCACGATCCAATTCATTGTTTTTCGCTGCGTTGAGTTTTTTATTCCCTTAGACTGATCATCTAAACGGATTTTCCCCAAACTGTTTGGTATCAGAACTACAAGGTTGATTGAGGAGTGTTAGCCGCTATGGCAGGAGATGAAGGGACTCCAGTTGTTACAAGACCCTATACTAGAAGGATGTATACCGCGTCAGTATCACAATTGGCAATTGAGAAACAGAATGGGGATAAAAACTCGAGAAGTGGCAATGGAGAATGAAGGCTATTCTAATAAGGAATGAAGTCCATCTAGTTGTGTTGCCCCTGAGGAGTTGATGGCTGACATCTCAGTCGCGGAAAGGAAGTAGATGGAGAAATGGGCATTTACTACTTTACAACTAGGTATGGGAGAGAATGTCATCTTAGAGATTAGCAGTGAGACCACTGCTGGGGGCATTTGGACCAAGCTAGAAAATCTCTACTTGATGAAATCTCTAACTAACCGTCTGATATTGCTGAAGACATTTTTCACCATGCAGATGAGAGAGGGTACTTCAATGAAGGAACATCTTAATTTCTTTGATGATCTTGTAATGAAGATGAAGACTGTTGACTTGAAGATGGATGAGGAGCAAATGGCAATGATTCTTTTGTATTCTCTTCTGGAGTGATATACAGGTTTCGCTAACAGCCATATCTTCGCTAGAGACACATTGACAGTCGAAGATTTGAAGTCGGGCCTTCTATCTGTGGGCTTGAGAGATCAGATGAAGGAGATAAGTGAAGGAAGTAGAGGTGGAAGTAGTAGTCACGGCCCGTTTGTTGAAAGAGGTAGAGAAGATAAGAAGAATTGGCACTTTAGAGGGCGTTCCAAGTCCAGGAAGCCCGATAATGGCAGAAGATAAGGTCTAAGGATGGGAAGTGCTTTATCTGGAAGAAACATCGTCCTTGGAAAAGGATTGTCCAGATTGTAAGAAGATGGAAGAAGACGGATCTTCATCATTTGCGATAGAGAAGTCTTTATCCGATGACGTGCTTTGTACAGCAGTGTCGGATGTCTCAGACCATTGGGTGCTGGACTCAGGGACGTCTTTCCCTATGATGCCTAATAAGGATTACTTCAGTTCTTTCTTTGGACGAGAGGGAAGCTCTATTCATATGGGTAATGATGCTAGCTGTAGAGCAATGGGTGAAGGTACAGTGTGTAACAGGATGGTTGACGGAGTGATACACACTTTGACAGGTGTCCGGCATGTTCCAGATCTTCGAAAGTCCTTAATTACTTTAGGACAATTGGCATCTTTGGGATGCAAGGTAACTATCGAGAAGGATAGTCTGAAGGTTTCTAGAGGTGCACTAGTTCTTATGAAAGGAAATGTGTTTCGAAATCTGTATTTTCTGAAAGAAACCACAGTTCTTGGAGAGTCGTGTGTTGGAGTAGATAGTTCTCGTGCTTTGGATGCCACAATACTTTGGCATCTCAGGTTGGGTCATATTTCATAGAAATGCTTAGAGTTGCTTCGGAGGCGGAAGATGATCAAAGGAGAAAACTTCGACAAGATGGACTTTTGCCAGGAGTGTGTGTTAGTCAAGCAAACTAAAGTATCTTTTGGAGTTGGACTCCATAGATCGAGGCGAGTACTTGAGTGCGTGTATACAGATGTCTAGGGACCAGTTGCTACTCCTTCTCTTGGAGGAGCAAAGTATTATATCTCTTTCATTGATGACATTTCTCGAAAAGTATGGGTGTATGTGATGAAGGCCAAATCGGAGAGTTTTGAGAAGATCAAAGACTGGAAAGCGCTTGTTGAGAACCAATCTGGTACTAGGTTGAAGGTGCTGAGATCTGATAATGGCGGTGAATTTGTCTCTAGGGAGTTCCTCAATTTCTGTAGACAGCATGGCATTCAGAGACATTTCACTGCACCCGGAGATCCGTAATCTAATGGGGTTGCCGAAAGGATGAACATGACTCTACTAGAGAAGGCTCGTTGCTTGTGATTAACGACAGGCTTGTCTAGAGGCTTTTGGGCTGAGGCATTATCAACTGCGACACATATCATAAATCGAATTTCATGCTCAACCATAGATGGGAAGATTCCAGAGGAAAAGTGGAGAGGTAAAGTAGTGTATCTTGGTTACTTCCGAATTGCCAATGATGATCAGTTTGACTATGCCATACATATGGTTTAGGAAGAGTCGCTTGACCTTGATGAAGCTTTGAAGTCATGTGACAGTTCAAAGTGGATGTGCGCTATGGAAGAGGAGTTAGATTCGTTAAAAAAGAACAAGACTTGGGATTTGGTACCACCTCCCCAAGGAAGCCGAGCCACAGGTTGCAAGTGGGTGTTCAAGATGAAGAATGATGGGAGATACAAGGATAGGCTAGTTGCTAAAGGGTTTTCACAAAGAAAGGGATTGGAGTATGATGAGATATTCTCTCCAGTAGTGAGGCATACGTCCATCCGCATTTTTCTCACCATCATCACAGCTCATGATTTGGAGCTGAAGAAAGTGGATGTGGAAACCGCTTTCTTGCACGGAGACTTGGATGAGACCTTCTACATGAAGCAGCCAGAAGGATTTGTTGTATATGGGAAAGAAAATTGGGTTTGCAAATTGAAGAAGTCATTGTATGGACTTAAGCAGTCGCCTAAACAATGGTACAAGAGGTTTGACTCTTTTATGCTTTCACTTGGTTTTGATCGTAGCATCAAAGACGCTTGTGTGTACTTCAAGCATTTAAAGAATGGTAGATGGGTGTACCTACTCTTGTACGTGGATGATATATTGATTGCTTTCAAAGATATGGCTGAAATCGATAGTTTAAAGCTAAAGCTAAAAGCGGAATTTGAAATGAAGGACGTTGGAGAAGCAAAGAAAATTGTAGGTATGGAAATCCAAAGGGATAGAAAGCTAGGACTTTTGAGCCTCACTCAAAAGAAGTACATTCGAAAGGTGCTTGCTCGGTTTAGCATGGAAGGGGCAAAGGCAATCAGCACACCCAATGCCTTTGCACATACAGCTTTCTAGTAAAGGCTCTCCGATCTCAGAAAAGGACAAGGCTTATATGATGAAGGTCCCATATGCAAGTGCAGTTGGCAGCTTGATGTATGCCATGGTCTGCACTAGGCCTGACATTGCACTGGCGGTTGGATTGGTGAGTAGGTTCATGGAAAATCCAAGAAAGACGCATTGGGAAGCAGTGAAGTGTATCCTTAGATACCTTTGAGGAACTCCAAACCATGGACTTGTCTTTGGCGGCAGAGAGAGATTTCAGCTTGGTTGGATTTTGCGATTCCAACTATGTCGGTGATAGAGATCGAAGGAAGTCAACCTCCGAATATGTGTTCACCATTGGTGGGATAACGATCAGTTAGAGAGCGAGGTTGTAGACGATTGTGGCTTTGTCTACTACAGAGGCACAACTCATAGCTACGGTTGAAGCAGCTTAGGAGGTGCCTTATTTAAGGAAACTATTATGTGATTTGGGCTTCGTATATGAAGGCGTGGATGTGTACTGTGACAATCAGAGTGTAATTCACTTGGCTGAAATCTGGCATTTAGCTCAAGGACGAAGGATATTGAGGTAAGAAAATCGTTTCTTTTCTCGATGGGTGAAGAAAAGCTAGTTCGTCTTCAAAAAGTTCACACAAAGAAGAATATAGCAGACATGTTTACCAAGTCATTGCCTGTTGCTATGTTCGAGCATTACTCGGACTTGATTCGCTTAATGAAGTGTTAGGTGCCATGGGGTGGCACGGGGGGAGAGTTGAGCTAGTTCATGAAGACATTTGTTTTCATGGTAGAGATTGATAGGTTCTACACGGACTGAGTACTTCGAACACTTTGTTTATGGGTGGTAGCCTTGCCGGAGTTCCTTAACAGATTGTAATTGGTGATGGCATTGCCGAAGCTCATTGGCTAAGTATCCATTGCTTAGAGCATAAAGTTGTAGATGGAGTTGGAAGGCTTGTATGGAATTTGGTATCAAGGTGGAGATTGTTGAAATTGATACCCGAATAAGAAGAAGGAGTCGGAAGGTGGAAGAAACCCTAAGACTAAGCCTTAGAAGAGAAGCGGAGGAAGATCGAATAGTGTTGCGTGAAGAGGTAGATGCCGCTCTAAATTGTCGAGTGACGGAGGAGGACCGAACGAGATTTATCGTTCGGTGGTGAGTTCATTCGGAGGTGCTTCAATTTGAAGCGGTGAAGAAAATTATGCCGAATGACGAAGTAACTTTGGGCGATGGAAAGTTTGCCGAACGAAACAAAGTTTTGAGCAGTTAAAAAGAATTGCCGAATGAAATATTTCGTTCAGTGTTTTGCCGATTGAAATATTTTGTTCGGTATTTGAGCATGCCGCTCCAATAGGGAGATGCCGGTCCAAATTTTTGCTCGGCGTTTTTCCGAACGAAACCTCAGGACTACCATATAGTAGCTACCCCTCCTCATTTCTCCACTCTATAGATAGAGGAGCTTTTGGACAACAATGGTAGTCGAAATCTAGAGCTAATTTTAGCCAATTTCAAAGCTATCCTAGAGAGCTGAAACTCTGCAGAATTTTGTCTGTATTGAATTTTTTTTATGTATAGCCTCCAAAAGTGAATCATTCTTGTAACTCTAATCTTTCAGTGATAAATAAAATATCATCTCCCCAAGTGGATGTACACTGCCTCGCGGTAGTTGAACCACTATAAATACTGGTGTTATTTATTTTTCTGCATTGCATTGATCTGTGGCTGTCTGTTCTTGTGTTAATCTCTGTTTGTTCCGTCTCACTACAATCACGATCCAGTTCATTGTTTTCCACTTTGGGTTTTTTTATTCCCTTAGACTGATCATCTGAAGGGATTTTCCCCAAACTCACATATACCCATTAATTTTGAAATCAAACAAAAAAAACAAGCACTCAACTTCGAAAACACAATATAAGACAAAATCGAATATTTTTATTTGCATGGTTAACTGACCGGCTTAGTTGTCCAACTTTGGTTCGGTTAATAGTTTAAAGGAATTTACATGATCGGTTGGTCGTTAATCTACTTAGCCGATGCATGTTAGTAAATAACACTAAGGTACTATGAAGTAATTTATAGATAAGACTAATAGAACCATGCTGGTAATAAAATCTGAAACAATAAAAGAAGGTATGCAATGATTATGACAAACAATATAACGAACCAATAATGGTTTAGATTGGTTTGCTATTAATGTTCTCTTACTGAATATGTGATATGGAGTAATGGAGGTGTGTTTGTGTGTGCATTAGTATTTCTAGCCACAATTGTATTTTTTAGCCACAGTAGTATTTTTTTATAGGCAGAACATAATCATGACTAAATGAATGAAAAATAGATAACTAAAAAATTAGTGGGTTTTGTACATGTTACAACTTATTACATAAACTAAATTAAACCCTTAGTTGCTATATCACTAGAAAGAAAGTGGAAAAAGGTCACACACAATGAAAAATACAAAGATACAACTTTGTGGAGAATGATAGAGAAACTGGATGATTCTATGCAGTATCACATAATATACAAAATTACTATGAAATAATAGGCAATATACATCAAATCAATTCAAACCAATATATTTACTTCAGATAAACACACCCTTTTAAGATGTAGGTAATTAAATTCCTTTGTATCAAGAATTAGCAATAAATAATTAGGCTTACTCTAAGATTACCAGTAGTTTCCTCATTAAAAATATAAATTGAATTACTTTGCTTCCATTTGATGAAGGAGAAAAAAAAGGTGTCCTTTAATTTACCATTTTCTAGCCATTATTTAGTATCAGTAGTTCATGCACATGTCTAATTTCTACCTGCAAAAAATAGGTTTTATTCGGTGCATTTCAATGGCAGTGCACTTTGTTGCAGTTTTAAGTTTTTAAGCAACATTGATATTGTTTTGGTGCAAATATACACCATAATTCCAATTTGCAATCATTATTCTATGTTTGATATCATGTAAGCAGGTGCAAGTATTACATTACCCATTTTATGATCTGTCTACCAATATGTTGAGCATTTGTATGCATGTAATTGTGCTAGTAAGACTTATTATGAATGTTGATGCAGTGTAAGTAGCAAGTTGTATAAAAACAATAAAAAAGTTCTTAATTTGTTAAGGATTTGATTTGAAGTAAGTTTTTTCTATATTACTGGGTTTACCGTCCTTCTACCATCATCGCCCTTTTCCTTTGACCTGGTTTCTTTACTTCCCTTCCATTCCCCGTCTATGACTTAACACCAAATTAAAGGAGATTTTACTTGCCCCACCCAAGGCCGCCCAAATGTTTTGTTGTCGTTCTTCCTCCCCATGTTGATGGCAGCTACCATTCTTCGCCAACCATTCATCTAACTGTACCCAAAGCGTCAAAAGGTCGTCAACTGAAGGTACCCTCTTTGACATTTTCCTCTCCCTTACTTTTAGCTTCTGTTTCTACCACCTATTTCTGAACCATGGATTTCTAAAAGGACCGCATTTGTTGGTAAGGTTCACGATTGTCTTGCTATTTAGAATAAAAATTGTTGCTATACTCCAATGTTCGGTTTCTTTGAGGTTTATGATAATACAACTCTGATGTTACACATACATTCCCTGAGTCATGTTTGTACTCCATTGAAATGATTTTTTTCACATGTGAGTTCTATGTGATGGTATTATTGAGATATTGGATTTGGATATAGAAGTTAAAGAAAAGAAAAAAAGTAAATTTTCGGATGTTTGCTGCTTTGATGATGCAACTTCAAAACAAAATTTGGTGGATTGAAAATTATCCCACATTGAGTCGTACATGTTATGCCTAAGTGCCATGAAGTTGTTGTATGCATGTGTACTTCCTTGCTTAGTTATACTTTTCATGTGTGGTTTATGTGTGATGGTATCGTTTGTGGACTAGATTTGGATACAAAAACTAAAGAGAAGAAAATGAATAAATTTTAGGTTGTTTACCAACCTAAGAGCCAAGGAAGATTGATTTTTATTCATAACCATTCCATTTATAATGTTATTGCAACCCATTACAACATACCCAAATCAAAAAGGAAAATTATATGATGCTATATATGTTTTTATATCGAGATGTAAGATAATCCATGAAAATTGTTAGATAAGCTGCTATGCGAAGTCAAATTGTCATTTTGATCTATAACTTAGATGATCAATGCCATTCGTATTAACCATTATTTTCTAAAATGGCAAAGGATAAATTAATATAAATATAGTTTTTTCAATTTAACAGAAATGGAATTATTAATACATGCATAAAAGCTTTATTATTGCACGCATAAAAGCTTTCTTATTACATGCATAAAAGCTTCATCTATATGTTATATTTTTCCGTAGTCGCTTTTCCATATGTGTTCTATATTTAAAAACTTTTGTACTATGAGTAATATATGACAACCTACATTTATGTTAATAACTCATAGAAACAACTGTATCTTGCATATATATTGATACATAAGAGAATCTTATATGTAGTTGGTTGTATGACTTAATTTATTATTTTTGAAAGAAGAGTCGGTGGACAACAATACGCATCGCTCAAAATGGAAATTTCCTAAAGTTTCTCTCCTATGTCATTTATTTTTTACATCTATTTTCTGGTGAGTTGTTTTGATTGTGCTAACATTAAATAACATTTTGAATTTATGAATATAAGATAACCCTTCAATAACTATTTTCTTTTACAAGAACAACAATGCAGATTTATTTCACTACCTTTAAATATTTCCATGTCCCTCAGTTTTTATTTGTGGGTTATTGTTGTTAGTACCGAAAAGAATTCGATTAATAACATTTGTCTGAGTTATATGTATATTATTTCTGTGCTCCCGATTAAATAATATTTAATGAACTATGGTTTCAAGTTCCTTAGGATGTTTAATGCACATTTGTTTCTATTTTATTATGTTTTGGGGAGCTTAGATTTTTCTTTTATTACATGAACCTACAACTTTTAATTATTTAATATCATGATTATAAAATTACGTGTCATTATGAACTATTGAACAAGTAATTACTATAATTAATTTTAAAATGAATAATATCGATGATGTCTCATCTTTTCCTATAAACTGCTAAGCATATTAGTATGCCTACTATTCATTAGGTAGTTCCACCATAAGCAAAAAATCTGGCTTAGTGGATATTTCTAGATTTATGGATCGATACATACTCAAATGAAAAATCAGAAACAAAACCACCTAGCAACATGTTTGGAAGCCATTTAATTACTACATATATTTGTTTACATTTAAATTAATGTCGCTATGTTGTTTACTTTTATGTCAATCGCATGCTCATCGGTTCTCATACTATATATCTAATGTAATTAAGCATACAAAGCATGCATATTTTCGGCACTTATATATTTATTATGGTTATTCTCCTAGGTGAAACCATCAAATCAACAACTGTCTCTTGAGCATTAGATGATGACCTAATAGCTCCTTATTTCAACGTGGTAGGAAAGAACATCCATTTTATTAGTATTACTTTACTATTGAGCTTGCATCGATTTAGTTTGCTTCTTTTGTTGTTAGTTCGTAATGTAATATTAAATTGTCAAGCCATAAGTCATTGCCTTGGTGTTATAATTTTTTCATCCCTGTCTTCTATGACTATTTAAAATTGTGCTTGCATCATCCTTGAACTTGAAAAACATATAAATGTGACAAAATGAAGGCTGCAATCAAAATAGTTTTTATTAGACCTATTAACGGTAAGCCTATGTCTGATTTTGGTGTTCCTTGCAATTTTCAGTTTCTATATTTCATTTAATGGACTCAACTAGGTACTCGAGTTATTTGTGTACCTATTTCGTGTTCTCTTTATATACTGGACTTATGCTTCATGCATGGCGACCTGCAATTCAAAGTTTTAGATACAGTATAGCCTATTTTATGATTAGCTCCCTCACAAGGTTGACTTAGCCTTTCTTTTATTATATATAATAAAGTAGTTTATAATATGTTGTGGTATTGTGATTAAAGGTTGTTAAATTAGTGAGATCGCTGAATCGATTATTGAAAAAGGTTGCTGGTATTCAAACACAATTATGGTTTGAAGACCTATTGTGCACTACATTTCATTGAGAACAACAATGATGGCCACTGATGATGAAAAGTTGTACGCCTACCATCCTTTTATATTTCACATTTCTCATGAATTCGCCACATACATATCTTCTTTTTGCTACCAAATCTCACATTGGCTATGTATTTAAAGGTTCCTTTAATGCTAATAAGTTTTAAGTACGAATCTTTAGAAATTGCTTCCAAAATACAACATGTTAATAATGTTGCCAACATTAGTAACTATTTTTTATAGAGATAAATCATTACTGACAATATCACCTTGCCAAATTTATTATTTCCCTGTTTCCCCCGCTACAAATATGGAATTCAACCACCAAAAGCATAGCAACAACTATTTCCAATTTTAATTTGTGCTAAATGTATGACGTTATCACTATTTTCACACCGACTAAGTAAAAAAACCTACACAAGACACCTATGAACAATGATTAAAAAAGTAATAGTATTTTTTATTCACTTGAAAATGAATATTTCTTTTTTTTGCCCAAAAATAAGCAGAATCCATATTTTTATGTATCTAAAATTGGTATGATGTCAAATACAAAATTTGGTATAAACTTATGTGCAACGTTTATTATAACCATGGTTTGAGGATTCGATCGAAACACTGAGATTTCGGTCGTTCCATTTAGGTTTCAATAGGGGCCGAAACGAAACCGAACTGAAATTCCGGTTCAACAAAAAAACCTATTGAACTTCAAATTATACAGAAAAAACTCAAAAATGGAATTAATTTGAATTTTGAAATATAAGAATATTCAAAATATGAAATTTAACTTAGAAAACATACAAATTCACAAAATATATAAATGATGTAACTAAAAAAGTTGAAAATGAAGCAATGAATGAATATTTTTTAGTGTTTTAAATATTTATAATTAACCGGTATTGTTTGTGCATATCTTATTTTTCAATTAAGTTTAAATTATATGTTTTGTTTCAATAAATTAAACAAATGTATCTTACTATTAATAAAGAATTTAATAAATAGAATTTACATGGTGTCTTTCTGAAATTACAAAAATACCCTCTCCTATCAACGGATTCTCACTATTGGTTTACAATCTCTACCATCATTCTCTTTTCAATCACGTACCAACTTGAAATAAAAGCGTTGTTACTACCAAAGATTTTGCACTTATATCAAATATCCATACATTAACTTTTTATTAAATAAAAATTAAATATCTCTAGCTATTAAATGCATGCACGTGCGATTTATACTAGTGTATAATTATACAAAAAATAAATAACAAGATCCGAAACGGAAACTGGAATCGAAATTTCCGAAATTTACGAATTAGGTCGAAATTTCTAAAATTACAAAAGACCGAAACCGAGATAGAAACCGAGATCTTGAACCTTGATTATAACAGTCGCTACAAAGTTTACTGCACAGATATAAACTTAAAGTGTTGGTATCTCATACTAATTGGCATCTGATTGGACATGTCCTTCTTCGCCATATACTTTTTTGCTCTAAGATATTTCCCATCCTTCGCTAAAGAATACAGTGCGTGCTGATCAGCCATGTTATAACTCTTCGCCAATATACAACAGTGCTTCACACTTTGGCTTTTAATCAATATAAATGTTCTTTATAATATTGCATGGATTTTGATATTATTTATTCTATATGTAGGTTCCAAACTAGTTTCAGCTTTTTCCAAGCATTCGACAAGGCTTACAAGTAGTTGTAGAGCTAAAACAACAATATCAAGCTGAAGGTACGGAATGTTATTCCAATTATATGTTATGTTGTACTTTAGACATCATATTATTATGCCTATCCTAGATTTGAGCCTCTATTGACAAACTACATGATATTCTTAATGTTCTCTCATTTTCCATAAAATTCACTATAATTTATCAACTATGGTTTGTCTGTATCACAATATAGTTTGGTTTATTAAATTGGCCTTCACCAGATCTGTTGGCTAAGAAAAAACCTATTTGTTTAGTAGCAACCTCAATTTGTTCATAATATTTTCTTAAAATGTCCATCTGCTCAAATTAGACATTTTAAACAATATTATGTCATTTGGATAAATCCAAACTGACAAAATTTACACTTAATGCAATATAAAGGTTCGACCGTAAAATAAATTTATACTTTTCAAAGTTATCACATGGTCAAGACAATTGGATGACAATCAAAAAATCATTGAAACAAATTCGTCTTTAGGCATTTTTATTTGGTTGCTTTTGCATTTATTGAGTTGTCATTTATGATTTTTTATAATAGAGATTTGTTGTTACTTTAGTAATATTTTTTCGTTGTGCTCTATCTTAATTTTTAATTAGCAGTTTTATCCTATGATATTAATGAGTTGTGCTATACATTTCATGTTCCTGAGTTCAATAATTTTTTTCATGGTTTGTTATTCTACAGACAGTACAACAACCCTCTGTTACAATGGCTAAGTGTGTGATTATTTGTAGTGATAGGTGTAACTATTTATGACATCATAGTGATACTACATGACTGATTACATCTCTTATACCTAAAGATGATTCAGTTGAGTTCTCCAAATGTAAGTTTATTAATATACATAACTTCATAATTTAGTAAATTTTGGTTATCTACGTAACAATTAAAATGTCCAATGTATTTAATGGGTTTTTTTGCTATAATAAAATATCAATGTAGACCTGTTCCTTAAGGGTTTTTATGTTCCAATTTAGATGTCCAATTTTTTTTCCTTATTTGTGATGGTTTTGCCTTTTAATCTACGGTTCAACAACTCTTCTTGATAGGGCATGTAACAACTATTGTTATGCTTCGTGATTTAACAACTTAAAGTGAACTAATCTTAATATTTATGACAAATTGTAAAACAATTTGTTAACCCTCTTTTGATTTGCGACTTAACGACCTAAGGAAGTTAGCGACCTAACTACAGAGCCGACTTAACGAGCTAAAGCATATGCGACCTAAAATGTGCCACGACCTACCGACCTAAGAACCTAACGACTTAAGGAGTCCACGACCTACCAACCTAAGAAGCATACGACTTAAGGACCTACGAGCTAACGACCTATGGGAAGCAGCGACCTAACTCCAGAAAGAACCTAACGACTTAAAAGACTTCGCAACCTAACGACCTATAGGAAGCGGCGACCTAGCGACCTAACTTTGTACCGACCTAAGCAATGCCACGACCTAGTGAGCTAAAGTGACGTGAAGCTATGTCCATGCCGCATCCACTAGGTCACTCACGACCTAATAACTCCGGTTGATTTATTATCTCTTAAGATGTCGACGACCTACGACCTACTCTAGGTCGCGTGCGACCTACTAACCCGCTCAGAAGAAGTTAAGTGCATTAGAGATAAGTCGCCAACCCCTAGGTCGTTGCCGACCTATGACCTACTCTAGGTCGTACACGACCTAGGACTTGTGTGCTCAAATTCTACCCAGAACTTTCTCTATAAATACAAGACCAACTCCAGCAATGGGGGGACTTTTTGGATCATTTTCTGAAGAGCTATTACTCTACTGCTTTCTCAACTGAATCATCACTTGAAGAACTCCAACATCAAAGACACTACAACAAGCTTTGAAAGAGATCTTGTTCATCCGACATAGAATCAACGAATCTCATCATCAAAGTTTGAGTTACTAGTTTGAAGTGTTTCAGAATCAAAGTGTATTGTATTTTGAAGTGCATTGTATCAGCTTGTAACCAAATCAGCAATAAAAGAATATAAAGTGGACGTAGGCTTAATTACGGGCCGAACCACTATAAATCTGTTGTCTCTTTATGTTTTCTGCTATTTTCAGCTTATATTCTGTTCCCGTATCATGGGTGGTGCTTTCACATTATTACTACACACACCAGGGTGTTAGCGTTCACTTTTTAGCGTTAACATTTTGGTGCTTTCACTGAGAAACCAACTCAGGAATATTGTCATCATTGCTTCCCGAGAGTTTGTGGAAAAAGTTTCTTTGAAAACCAGAAGTTTGTCGGAAATAATGGCTCCCGGAAGAAAGCGCAAGTCTACCAGATCCGTCAATACTCACGATAACACTGCTACTTCTCCTTCTTCAAGTCAAGCAGCTCCAAGCATTGGAGTGACACGAGCGGAGTTAGATGCTGCTGTTTCTGGGTTATATCAGCAAATTGAAACCCAGAACACCTTGATGCTAGAAAGGTTGAATGCTATGCTCGGTGCTAACCGTCAACCAGCAAATAATGAGGGAAATTTTGCTGATGCTATTCACAATTCTGAAGGGAGGAACATTCCTCAAATGGCAGCTGGCACTGCCGAAGGGGAATCTCCCCAAGCCGGAGTGACAAGGCCGCAATCAACTCTCCACGAACGCTTGTTTAAGCAAACTTCTGAGAAAACGGCTGATGATTGCCCCACAGAGCCTCTGAACAACGAGGGATACCTCTCGGAGATGATACGACAAATCATGAAAGAGAGCATGCAAAGAAATGAAGATGAGAACGACTGGGGGTTCGCTCCAAGTAAGACTCCATTCACCGAAAAAATTCTAAAAGCTGAATTTCCAAGAAAGTTTGTTCCTCCTACCATTCCAGCGTACCGAGGGACAAGCGATCCCAATCAATTTCTATACAAATACGATTGGCACATGATGGGTGCTAGGGCGATGGATGAAATTAAATGCCGGTACTTTCTGGTATACTTGGAAGGGGTGGCACTACTCTGGTTTACAAAGCTGCCGGCCCGATCTGTAGACCAATTCTCTGATTTGACTCGGAAGTTTAAAGAGCAATTCAGACTGTACGCTTCAAAGGCGAAAGACATAATGTCATTGTCTAGCCTTGAACAGAATCCGGGAGAGTCTATTAAGTCCTTCTTCAATCGCTTCAATATAGCTCTGGCTGAAGTCGACAACGCGGAACCATAGATGATTTTGACTTATCTGATGCGGGCTATCGATAAGTCAAGTGAATTTGGGAAGTGGTAGAAAATGAAGGAGCCAAATTCACTCGAGAAATTTTATAAGAAGGCTGATGAGTTCATACGCTTGGAAAATCTTCCGGCACCAATGAAAGTGGTGGCGACAAGAGTGGAGAATAACATTGCTGCTTCAACTAAGAAAGATTCCGGAGGTCAGAAGAGGGAAAATAATGATGGGAAGAAATAAAAGGATATAAAGAAACCTCGCTTCTTTAAACCCTCAGATTTCACTCCATTAACCGACACTCCGGAGAATATCTTCTTTGCCACCAAAGATGCTGTGGAGTATCCTAAGCCAACTGAGATAAAGCCTGGAAAGAGTGCTATGCGAAATGGAAAATTCTGTCGATTTCACAACCAACCCGGCCATGATACCAACGAATGTCGTCATTTGAAGAGCTTGATTGAAGAATTGCTAAGACAAAACAAGCTGCAACAGTATGTTAAGAAGAACAGGAATGACCGAACTTCGTCTACTCAGGGGCAGGAACTCCCTACTCATCCATCTGGCTCGGGAGAGGGCACTACCGCACGTGAATCTGAAAGGCCTGTTATCAATATGATTATAGGAGGCCCACACCCAACAGGCAGAAGCTGGGGTGAGATGGAACGATATGCTCGTGCTTTGAAATATACCCCAGCAGAGGAAGATGTTTTTTTTAGAAGACGCTACACCCCTGAAACAGCAAAAAACTTCTAATAGTGATATTGTGTTCAAAGCCAGGGATTCTATGGGTATTGAAGCTCCAACCATAGATCCCTTGGTCATTTCTGTAGGAATTGGGCCAGCTATTGTAAGGCGAGTGCTTATTGATTGCGGCGCCTCTTGCAATATACTTTTCAAGAAGACATTTGATCAGATGAAGATTCCAATGACTGACGTTCAGGCTTCATCACAAAAGATTGTCGGATTTACTGGGGAACCGCAACAACCAATTGGAACTGTCGACTTGTTTGTGGAACTTGGAGATGGACATAAAAAGGTGGTTCGGAAACAGACTTTCGTAATTGTTGATGGATTTTCTGCCTATAATGGCTTCCTGGGCCGGCCAACTCTAGCTGCATTCAAAGCCATTCTGGCCCCATGGTGCCTAACCATGAAATTTCCCACAGATAATGGTGTTGGTGTCATCAAAGGGGACCAAAATGCTGGGCGTGAAAGTTATCTTATAGAGCTTCGGGAGGCAAGAAAGAGAGAAATGGGAAAAGATGCGGCAGCCTCGCTCCGCATCAAAAAAACCAACCTTGTAGCAATACAGGGTGGCCCCTACACTGGCGAGCATAGTGGTGCAAGGAGAGAAATGGACCCCAGAAAGGCCAGTGCAAGGGAGAATAGAGTGGTGCCGATGGAAGTAACGGTACCAGTACATGTTGATCTTAAAGACCCAAACAAAGTGCTAAATGTGGGTTCGCAACTCAGTGTGGCAGTTCAAAATATGTTGATATCATTTTTGAAAGAAAATCCGGACGTATTCGCTTGGAGACATGCCGATATGTGTGGAATATATCCAGAGATTGCTGTACATACTCTGAATATTGATCTGAAATTCACACTTGTGAAACAGAAAAGGAGAACCCAGGGTCTAGAAAGGTCAGCAGCACTAAAAGAAGAAGTGGATCGGCTCATGGAAAATCATTTCATCAGAGAGTCCACATATCCGAATTGGGTTTCAAATCCGGTACTGGTTAAAAAAGCAAATGGAAAATGGAGAGTGTGCATCGATTCCTCAGATTTAAACAAAGCATGTCCCAAAGACTGCTTCCCATTGCCAAGGATTGATCAGCTGGTAGATGGAACAGCCGGGCACGAATTGTTGTCTTTTATGGATGCTTACTCCGGGTATAACCAGATTATGATGCATGAGTCGGACCAGGAGGATACGAGCTTCGTCACAGATGTTGGTCTTTACTGCTACAAAGCCATGCCCTTCGGACTGAAGAATGCAGGGGCAACATATCAAAGGCTTGTTAATGCAATGTTCAAATAACAGCTTGGGAAAACTATGGAAGTCTACGTCGATGATATGTTAGTGAAATCAAAGAAAGCAGTTGACCATATGGATCACTTAGCAGAAATGTTCGAAATCCTCCGAAAATATGGAATGAAGCTCAACCCTTTGAAATGTTCATTCGGAGTGGAGTCCGGGAAATTCTTGGGATTTATCGTAAGCGCTAGGGGCATTGAAGCCAATCCTGCTCAAATTACTGCTCTAAAAGAAGTCAAAGCCCCTAGGACAAAGAAGGAATTGCAGAGCCTCAATGGGAAAGTTGCTACTTTAAGTCGGTTCATATCCAAAGCCACTGATAAATGCATCCCCTTCTTTGACGCTTTAAAGAAAGGAAAGAAAAATTTCGAATGGACTCCTGAATGCCAGAAAGCTTTCGATGAACTGATCCATCACATGGAAGCGCCTCCAATACTTTCCAAGCCCAACAATGGCGAAGACCTTTTCATATACTTGGCAATTTCGTCTCATGCCCTGAGTGCAGCATTAGTGCGAGAGGATGCAAAAGTTCAGCGCCCGGTCTGCTATGTCAACAAAAGATTCACTAGGGCAGAGATGAATTATTCAAAGCTAGAAAAACTCGCCTATTGTTTACTGATTGCTTCCAGAAAATTGAGGCCATATTTTCAAGCCCACCCTATCAAAGTTCTCACTGATCAGCCCCTAAAGCAAGTCCTCTTTCGACCTGAAACTTCGGGCCGTCTTCTGAAGTGGAATATCGAACTTAGCCAATACGATATCGCTTATCATCCCCGAAGAGCAATCAATGGACAAGCTTTAGCAGATTTCATTGCAGAGTACACAGACAAGGGAGACAGTGAGGAAGAAGTTACAGTGGACATCCCAACCAAATGGAAGTTATATGTTGATGGCTCAAGAAATGATTACTGTTCCGGAGCCGGGGTTGTGCTTGAAACCCCCGATGGGCGATCATTATGTTACGCATTAAGATTGGAATTTCCTTCCACAAACAATGAAGCAGAATATGAAGCTCTAATTACTGCATTAAAGATTGCAAAGGAGCTAAACATCAAAGCATTGTAGATCTTCAGTGATTCTCAACTTATTGTATGTCAAGTCAAGAAGGAGTTTCAAGCTAAAGGAGGAAATCTGCCCGCTTACTTGTCAAAGGCTTGCGAGCTTCTCGAGGATTTTGATCACTACTCGATAAGCCACATACCTCGAGAGGAAAATATGAAGGCAGATTCTCTCGCAAAGTATTCAAGCTCCGGAGAAGCTCAATTATTGGGATTGGTTCCTATGGAGGTCTTGTCAGCCCCAAGCACTGATGAGATGGATATCGACTGGATCATGGCTGTATCTCAAGAACAAGAGTCATAGATGACCCCGATCAAAGAATATCTACTCAACGACTCCCTACCAGAAAATTCTAAAGAACGCCGAAAGCTGTTAAGAAAAGCATCGAGATATGTAATTCAAGACGGCCGGTTATACATGCGGGGATTCTCAATGCCATTACTCCGATGTGTAACCAAGGAAGAAGCCAAGACAATTTTAGCAGAGGTGCACGGAGGAGAATGTGGGGATCATTCAGGTGGCCAAACTCTTGCCAAGAAAGTTCTCCGGTATGGGTATTTCTTGCCAGATATTAATCGAGATGTTGCTATCCACTCCAAAAAATGTGACAAATGCCAGAGATATGCAAAAATACCAAGAGCACCTTCAACCGAACTAACACAAATGGTCAGTCCATGGCCGTTCGTCGTTTGGGGGATAGATCTAATCGGACCTTTTCCAATTGCCAAGTCGGGAATCAAATATGCTATTGTTGCAGTTGATTATTTCACTAAATGGGCTGAAGCAGAACCTTTGGCTACTATTACCTCTAAAAAGATGATAAATTTTGTGACTAAAAATATCATTTGCAGGTATGGTGTGCCGCAGAAGATAATCACAGACAATGGTACTCAATTCGAAAGCGAAGAGTTCCAGGACTTTTGCAAGCAATTCAAAATCCGAAAAAGCTTCTCAGCAGTGGCTCATCCGCAGGCAAACGGGCAAGTGGAGGCAGTAAACAAAATT
This sequence comes from Allium fistulosum, assembly GCA_030737815.1. Classification (NCBI taxonomy): domain Eukaryota; kingdom Viridiplantae; phylum Streptophyta; class Magnoliopsida; order Asparagales; family Amaryllidaceae; genus Allium; species Allium fistulosum. The sequence continues at coordinate 814,777,084 of CM060901.1, read as the reverse complement.
ATCAAGTCAACCATCAAAAAGCAACTTGAAAAAGCAAAAGGTGGATGGGTTGATAAGCTACCCCTAGCGCTATGGGCATACAGAATAACCCATAAAACTGCAACTGGGCACACTCCATTCTCATTGGCATACGGATCAGAAGCAATGATTCTAGTAGAACGAGAGGTCCCTTCACACAGGAGAATTCATTTCAAACAGGCTAAAAACAAAAAATTGCAACTCGAAGCACTTGACTTCCTTGATGAAAGAAGGGAAGAAGCTAGGCTCAAAGTGGCAGCCCATCAACAAAGGATAGCAAGGCACTTTAACTCTAAAGTCCGTCAACGAAGCTTTGAAATCGGGGACTTAGTCTTGAAGAGGATCATGACAGCAACTGGAGTGTTTGGACCAAATTGGGAAGGACCATAAGTCATAGGCAATAAACTTCTTGATGGCACCTTCAAACTCACAACTGTCGAAGGAGATCCAATCCCAAGAGCTTGGAACAGCAACCATTTGCGTCCATATTTTACTTAAAAAAGCTCTGCTTGAAATTGTAAAATGATAATGGATGTATCAGTTGTATTGTAAACCATTGTAAAATCGGTGATAATCAATAAAAGAGCTATAAAGTGGATGTAGGCCCAATTTTTGGCCGAACCACTATAAATTTTGTGTTCTTTATTATTATAAAATGCCTATTTCATTTCGATGTGTAAATACTCTAAACGTATTGCTAAAATGTCGATTTAATATTGCAGGCCATTAAAACAAAGCTTACCCGTCACAAGGCCAAGTGAGCCCCGTAAATCACTCGATAAACAAATTTCAAGCCATAAAAAATTCCATATTCAAATCCAACATAAGATGAACTTCACTCAAAAAGTTGATGATTCCGCCAAAGGGGCACTTTTCCGAAGAAAAGGAACCAGACACTTGTTAACTAATTATGATAGTCTGTACAAACAGACATCTCATTAAATAGCTTGCGCCTGCCCCGTGGAATCACTTAACAGTGAAGTACACTTCTTCGGATGGAGTAAATTACTCGTAAAAGAAAGGAACATGGGCACGGAGACGATAATAGGGGACCGCTAATGAGCAAACGACGAAGAGACGTGGGCAAGCCAGTCAACAAAAGCCCTCTTCGGAGGCACAAGACCTCTTCGGAGGCGCAACTCTTCGGATGATAAAGACCTCTACGGAGGCATAAGCCCTCTTCGGAGGCACGCCAAAAAATGGAAGTTCTCTTCTCAACAAAGAGGTTGGTGGAACCAGAAGGCGCAGGATCCTTGTTAACTGGTTGCGATGGTTTGTGCAAACGAACATCCAATTAAGTAACTTGCGTCCGCCCAATGGATCCATTTAACTGTGAGAAAGTAACTTCCAGGCAATCAAATAAAGACCTCTCCGGAGGCACAAGACCTCTTCGGAGGCACAAGACCTCTCCTGAGGCACCATAAGCCCTCTTCAGAGGCACAAGCCTCCACCAAAGGCACACGCTGCCCTCTACGGAGGCAGAAGACCATCCCCAAGGCACACAAGACCTCTCCGGAGGAAAAAGACCTCTTCGGAGGCACAAGACCTCTCCGGAGGCACAAGACCACTTTGGAGGCACAAGACCTCTCCGGAGGCACAAGACCTCTTCGGAGGCACAAGACCTTTCCGGGGGCACAAGACTTCTCCGAAAGCACAAGACCTCTCCGGAGGCCCAATACTACTCCACAGAGTCCAAATGCTACTCCTCAGAAATGCCAAAAAGACCTCTTCGGGGGCACATTTCACCAAAAGTTGAAGTGCAAAAATCTCTCTTCGGGGACCCACTTCACTAGAGTTGAAATGTCAAAACATTCTTCAGAAGCTCGCTTCACTACGTAGGAGAATCTACTTTTCAACAAATAAAAGTGATCATCCTTGAAAGTTGAAGTGTTCTAAAAGAAGAGAAAAGAAAACTTCTCCGATACAAAGCGTATTCTATTTAAAAGCAGAATAATATTTCCTCAAAACGAACGAATTATTCTCTAAAAATAAGAGTACAAGTCTTTTTAGAATATTGCACTAAGCCGTGGTATGGGGGCATATAACTATATTAGTAAAAACAACACTCAAACATCATACCACGAGCTCACTGCAGTATCAAGTAAATAAAGAAACTTGTGCAAAAACAAGGAATAAATGCATTCATACATATACTGACAAGAAATTGTGCAAGTAAAAAAAAACCATTTTATTCCATACTATTAAATTTTTGTACATATGCAGGTTTCAAGCGGAGGCCGGTATCCGCACAATCTCCGGTCGATACATGAAAAAAGCAAAACAAGAAGCCTAAAGTCCAGCTTATCATTCCTTCTTCCTACCACCCTTAGAGCTCTTTCCCGGCTTTATAACTAGTTTTGGGAGCCGTTGTGGACAGGTCGGGGAAGAAGGAGAAAGAGGAGTAGTCAGATCTTCTTCTACTTTATCTTCTCTAGCTGAAGTGCTTTTCTTCTTCCTCCTCATTGCGCGCTTCCCTTTCCTCTTTGAAGAAGATTCACTTCCCGGAGTAACCAACGCAGAAAGTTTTGTATCACCATTATAAGACTGCTCCGGGGTCTTCTCACTATCCTCAAATTCTTCTGCCTTCTGCTCTTGCGAAGCGGGTGGATCCTCCAAGCCTTGAAGGGCTCCTTTTTGCTCTTCCTGCAAACCTGGTTGAGAAGCAGGAGTGACTTGAAGGGATGAAGGAGGAATGGCTGGGAGAGGAGAGGTGTGCGCAACATTCAGTGTTTCCGCTACAGAAGAAAAGAAGCTAAAATCAGTATTCTCCGAAAAAAGAGAGGATATTGGCTCATCGAGACTTAAGTAACAATCGAGAAATTCATCAAACTCGGTTAAAGCAAATAAGTAATCTACTTGAGCTAGATCAGACTTGGAGTTACCTGGAGAAGTCAGCTTAATCACGACAATTTAAACTTTTCAGCTTCAGCGTCATCCTGGGACTTCTCCTCCATTTGGGTAGTGGGAGGCTCAGTAATCGCGATTTTAACTTCGGTTTCGGCAGGAGGTGAAGAATAGGAACTAGAGCCAATGTTATCAGGATCGATCGAAGCCGGAGGACGAGCAGGGTCAGTTACAGTTACTTTCTCTAAACATTCTCCTCCTGCTGCTTCGGCTCGCTCCTTAGCAAGCTGCTCTTTTCCCCTGGCAAGGGCGGTACGTGTTTCATCGTCCAGGTAGGTCGCCTCGAGATCCGCTTCTGCATAACCAGCGCCTCCGAACATGTCAATTATCGCCGCCCACACTTTGGCCAAAGTCACTTCATATGTCGGTCCCAGAAATGAGAGGCTTCCGCGCCCCAAGACGCTATGGATATAAAAATCAAATAAAGTTGAGCTAATAGTGGCCTTCGTCGCTTCGTGCGAATGTTCAGCTGCTTCCTTTCCAGAGATAGCTTCATCACGCTCTTTTTCAGTTTTCAATAACTGAGCTTGCAGTCTCGCAATTTCCAAATCTTGAGAGCTGACTTTTTCCTGCAGCTGAACGGTGTCATTGCGGTATTTTTCAACAATATGCTGCTCCGCTCCAAGTTTGGCTTCAGCATCTCGCTGAGCAGCATGGGCATCTCGAACTTGCTTCTGGAGCATCTCTTCCTTTTGTGTATAGGAAGTGGAGGAAGTGGCAAGCTCATTCTTTAGATCCTCAACTTTGGCCTCAAGTCTCTCGTAGTCATCGCTAATGCTCTTCATTTCAGCGTCGTGCTGTTCAAGAATTTTTTGCCATTCAGACTTGTCGTTTTCCATAGTCAGCATAGCTTCGATGTTGGCACGATTTACTCTTTGAAGTTCATCAACAAGCTTTTGCCATCCCGACATTCTCTCGATATCAAGTTTAACGGCATCAAGATTCCATAACATAGCTTGTTTATCAATGGGAACCAAATCGAGATCAAAACGAACTCCCTTTAAACACCAGTGCGGAAACCGGCCTTGGAGAGTTGCAGGGCCTTGTTAAACCCGATATCCGGGCCTGCTAATGATTGTCTGAATATCAGCTTTCTTGAGAGCAGGAGAATCAAATGGAATTTCTACAGAGATAGGAGCATTGTTCTTTTCAGAAATTGTAGACGCTGATTGATCGCTAAGTTTAACCCGTTTGCTTGGATCGTCAGCATTGTGGCCCTTCCCCTTATCATCATGGGATTTCCTCTTATGAGAATCATCGCTTCTGTGAGAAGAGTCGTATCGCTCATCCCTCCTCCAGTATTGATGCTCATAGTCCTGCCTTTCTTGAGCCTTCCTAATAGCTCTTTCTTCATCTGTTTCCTTTGAGGCAGTGAGATAGCGCCTAAAATCATAAGTGTTGCGGCTTCCATAGCGATGAAAATTGTCATAATATGAACCACTGCGCCCCATCGGAGAATCTGAAAATGAAAAAAGAGACAAGTCTTTAAAATCTTCAAAGTGAAGAAGCTAGGTACATATAAGTGCCAAAAATCCTAAGTGTGTGTGATGTGCAAGCTACGCGCATCATACTACAAACCACTCTTTGGTGGAATGGCGGCGACTTGTGTAACAGGCGTTGTAATTTGTTGTAAAGAGGAAGTCGCCTCGATAACAAGAGAAATAACTTTTGAAGGGTCATCTTTGAATAGCTCATGTGAGGTTATCATTAAATCACTCAACCCCTCAAAGATTTCATCGCCATTGTGACCGGCGGAACCTTCCCTTTCAATTCCCATATCAGCCGCCTTTCCAGAATGCTGAGAAGGCTCATCTTCTTCGATGACCGGGGAAAGTGTTAGCTTGCTTGACGACCCCGCAATGTCAATAAAAGTAGAACACTTCACCAGTGAGGTATCAGTGGTAGGTTCTTTGGGTACAGGTTCTTCAGCAGGAGCTGGGGCATCTGATGTCCGTGCTGGAGAATCAGAAACTTCATGAGGCTGAGTAGAACGGGAAGAATGTAGAAGTCCGAATTGGTGTAAGAACTCATCTGTCAACAGAAATTGGATACTCCTCTCCTCAACTGGCATGGCCATGAGCCTCTCAAAAGTTGGTTTGTGACCAGGATCCCTAGAAGGAGGAGGAAGCGCTGAAAAGAAAAGAGCGAAGTTAATGCTTGACAACTCGGTCTTTGAAAAGTTTAGAAACATAAGAAACAAAGATAAGTGATCTTACTTCCAACTCTCCAGATAGCGTAAAATCCCGAAGGACAGCGAACATAGAAAAACTGACTCAGAAATCCATGAACACTGTCGGGAAGACCAATGATCAGTTTGTGGTTCCTAGCACTTCTCACAAGTGTGATGGAAGGATGGTCTTTATTTTTGGCAAACGAACACAGATAACAAACTTCGTCAAAGCTCGGAAGACGATCCAGCGTCCTCCTAAATAGCACACATAGTCCCATCAGGATGGCGTAGCCATTGGGAAGTAACTGAAAGGGAGAGATAGACAGTTGAAGAAGAAGCTGTTGAAGGAAATCGTTAAAAGGAGGAATGGCTCCATTCATGCCCATTTTGCGATTAACGGCAATGAAACCGTGCGGTGGTATGTCAGCAGTGTCATTTTTCTCAGGAAGTATGGCATCTGCTTTAGCAATTCCGAACTGAGTGCACAGTTGGCAGAAAGCTTTATATGATAGTGTGGTTGAGATTCTTTTTGGAGGATTAGCTAATGGAGCAGGAATGGGAACAGCCTCTCCAGCTTGAACTGTTAATTCTTCTTGTTGAGAAGTCATTCTACATAAGCAACTGGATGTTCAAATGTGAAGGTGCACGTTTCCTAAAAAGTGTGAAGTGTTGTGTAGAACTAATAAAAATAACAAGCAAACATAACTGGAATTAAGCTAGTTGACAATTGGTCGATTACGAGATTTTAGAACTTGTTAATTTAAAACTCAAGTGCAGTGTTAATACAAACAAATCAGCTTTAGTTGATTAGTTTAACTTTGCTTTAATGCTTCACTTGAATTTGATATTTCACAGCATTTTGTTCACACGGTTCATTTAAGTTAAATTTTTCTTTATCGACTAATCTGTCATTCGATGTGGGCAGTCAATGGAAGTATATTCGTCCCAGTTTTCTGCAAATATTGTGTTTAACAGGTTATTAGCATTAGGGATAATCTGCAAAGAGGTTCAAACAGTTTGAAATTCAGGCAATTCAAGTTTAGGCAGTTCACTCAAGTATTAGCTCGTCCACGACCTAAAGGATGAGCTACGAGTTAAGTTAAGTCGTCGACCTCTTAAGTCGTACTGCATATGGAGGAAAAGGTCTCAAGTCATAACGGCACGAATTTCTCCAAGTCCTAGCTTGGCCACGACCTAACGCTTATGCCGCAAGCTAATTAAGTCGCAGGAGAGTTAGGTCGTAGGAAAAATTGGGTCGTTCGAACAGTTAGGTCGCGAGGGTACTTGAACCGGACAAGTTGTTAGATCGTGAATGTTTTAGGTCGTCTCCGATGGAATTGCGAGCTATTTCCTACTTGAACCAAAACCACACCTCCTTTCACCAATCACCTTCCTCTCCACTGAGAAGTTCAGTAACTCATCAACCAGCCAACTCGAGATTCATAAACCCAATAACCCGTTAACAATTCTCTCATCTCCTCTAAAGTCACAAATCAGTTAGCCTAAAAGCGTCGTAACCCATCGCCTAGTTCTCACGAATTGTCTAAAGCCAGGACAATCCACCTCAAATCCATTCGCGATCGATTGAAACGAGGGTCGTGATGAAGCGCGGCATAAAAAGTGGGTCGGAGATGAAAAGTGGGATTCATGATTCAGTGACAATCGAGGATTGAATAGAAAACAGGTTCACTTACGCAATGTAATGCTAAGGATAACTGATGATCGAGTAATGAAATTCGTCTTCGAGAGCTCGAGTACTTGCTAATGGTTGAACGGAATGATAGAACATGTGAAGTTAAGGAGGAGCGACCTAAGCTATTTATACCCCGGGGTAGTGAAATGTGAATCGACACACACGACCTACGACCTACGGCTTATCTTAAGTCGTTCACGACCTAACAAGTTCATCAAAGAGCGAGCTAAGAAAATCGAAGCACATGACCTACGACCTAGGCGTGTACTTCGAGGGGCAAATGTTAACCCTCTTTTGATTCGCGACTTAACGACCTAAGGAAGTTAGCGACCTAACTACAGAGCCGACTTAACGAGCTAAAGCATATGCGACCTAAAATGTGCCACGACCTACCGACCTAAGAACCTAACGACTTAAGGAGTCCACGACCTACCAACCTAAGAAGCATACGACTTAAGGACCTACGAGCTAACGACCTATGGGAAGCAGCGACCTAACTCCAGAAAGAACCTAACGACTTAAAAGACTTCGCAACCTAATGACCTATGGGAAGCGGCGACCTAGCGACCTAACTTCGTACCGACCTAAGCAATGCCACGACCTAGTGAGCTAAAGCGACGTGAAGCTATGTCCATGCCACATCCACTAGGTCGGTCACGACCTAATAACTCCAGTTGATTTATTATCTCTTAAGATGTCGACGACCTACGACCTACTCTAGGTCGCGTGCGACCTACTAACCCGCTTAGAAGAAGTTAAGTGCATTAGAGATAAGTCGCCATCCCCTAGGTCGTTGCCAACCTACGACCTACTCTAGGTCGTACACGACCTAGGACTTGTGTGCTCAAATTCTGCCCATAACTTTCTCTATAAATACAAGACCAACTCCAACAATGGGGGGACTTTTGGGATCATTCTCCGAAGAGCTATTACTCTGCTGCTTTCTCAACTGAATCATCACTTGAAGAACTCCAACATCAAAGACACTACAACAAGCTTTGAAAGAGATCTTGTTCATCCGACATAGAATCAACGAATCTCATTATCAAAGTTTGAGTTACTAGTCTGAAGTGTTTCAGAATCAAAGTGTATTGTATTTTGAAGTGCATTGTATCAGCTTGTAACCAAATCAGCAATAAAAGAATATAAAGTGGACGTAGGCTTAATTACGGACCGAACCACTATAAATCTGTTGTCTCTTTACGTTTTCTGCTATTTACAGCTTATATTATGTTCCCGTATCATGGGTGGTGCTTTCACATTATTACTACACACACCAAGGTGTTAGCGTTCACTTTTTAGCGTTAACACAATTGTTTAGTCTTTTGATTTTCCTTCATACGACGTTGATTATTTAATAGAATATCAATCTTTATATACTGAACATTGAATATTTCATGTGATCTTTGCTTTAATATTCAACTTAACTTCACCTGGATATACCGCTATATTTCGATCTATTTATTTGTAGCCAGTTAATGGTCTATAAATGCTTTCATTAATTTATTTTACAATATCTTCTAATATTTTTATTTGTACAGGTTTTGAAGAAGGCAATGATGTTATTTAAACAAACCGTTTAAGGCTATATATGGTAAGGCAGTGATTTAATAGTTTTGTCTCTCTAAATGATTTGTTTTTAGATATGATATTTCATTCAGTCGCAAATGAATGATTGATTAACTTATTGATATTATTAATCCATCTATAGATGTTTGAAATCTTTATAAGTATTCATAATGTAGTAAGTTTATTTTGTGTTCTTTGACATGCACTTTGACATTTTTTTCATTTAATCATGGATCTTTCTATGAACGTTTATAAAATATGAATTTCTCACTCCCTAATGAATTTATTGAAGGATAATTAATTATCTACAAGTTCCATAATCAAATTTTAGAAAGATAATAGATTATTCTGCACAAAATTCATCCTTTTTCATAATTATATATATATGTTAAAATCATTTTATTTAATAATGTCCGTTATGTACCACAATTCTTCAATTTGCATACAAAAATATACTACTATTGTATACCGCCACTTTCGATTGATTACAACTTAGCAGTAAAATATTAGTGTCTTTTGTTCATTATTTGCAATGTATTTACAAGGGTTTCACACTTTTTTGGTCATTTATGGGTATTCCAATTTAGTAGTGGATTATTTAATGGATCCTTCTACATATAAAAATGTAAGCAGCATTTTCCTCTAATCATTAAAACGTAAGTCATATTTTTAATCCTCCAAGTTACCAACAAATGAACTATAACATTTGATCCCCCGCTTCGTTAAAATTGGAATAAAATGCATCGCGGAGGGATTTTACCATGAATTCATCAATTGATTTTTTATAACTTATTACCACTTTATTTTATTCGGACATGGAGTCAAAGGGAGTTTCGTAATTAATTCCCTGGTACCGTGAACTTTTAGTTTAAAACAGAACCAATATTGATGTGACCTTATCTTTACTACTAATTGTATATATAGTTTTGGCAATGTGTAGTCAACTTATAAAGTCTATTTGAATTAGTAATGTTTTTTTGTCTCGAACAGGTTAAGTTCTGTCATTGGAGAATACTTATTATCGGTTCTATACTAAATTTAATGAAACCATTTTACCGACATTCAAAATAAATTTCACACTTATATGCTAATTGATTTAGTTAAAAATCATGCATTTTCGGACTGCTCTTTTTGTTGCCTAACTTATCTGAATTTGCAACTATTCTTTCCCACAACTTAAGGAAAATTTGTCCCTTTTATATTGATAATAAATTTTAGTCTCGATGTTATTGGTATTCACTCACAATTGGATACAAAACTTTCTATTCCTTCCAAAATAGGAAAATTTTGAGCTTTTATATAATAAAGATAAGAAGGATGTTCTTTCATTAGAGTAATAAGATCTATTATGAGGCTTAACTAAACTATCACTTATGCATAATCAAATAGCTTATGATTAAAAATTGTAGTCGATAGTCCTGATAATATGAATTATCCTCTTATTTTATCCCAAGGAGTTCTCTTTTACGGTAGGTTGAATCTTGGCTAGGAGTCTGCATCACCTCTTTCCATGTTTGAAGCTATTTTGGTTAGCTATGAAAAATTTTACAAAAATTATTCATTCGTAGTCTGCACGGTAAGCAATCCGCCTACTGCAAACCGCCAACCAGTTTACACCCATGGTAATTTATCATCTTCTGGAATTCAAGAACAGAGCACCATTGAAGACTAGAAGAATGGTCATGCTATATATTACTGCCAAAAAAAAAGATTCATAAGTTTGCACCGTCTATGTCACATCCTTAAAATATAATATACAAATCAAAAGCTGATAGAGGACTGCATACGAATGTTATGTCTTTTTGTAAAATTATTGTTATTGTTGTTAACATTTACCAATGTGAAGTTTAAATAATGAACATGGAAAGCCAGTTCTTACAAACATATGGCAACCGTATGTTTGCTAAATATAGAGTTAGCAGCATTTTTTACACTGCTTCGAATGACTATATTATAATGGATTTCTTCTATTCATAATGGTTGCATGTCTACGTTTATAACATTTTATGCATTTTGTTCTACCAATAAATTATAATTGAAATCAACAAATATAATTAGAAAAATAATTTAAGCTTGAGCATGAAAAAAAATGGTCTTCAAAATGAGGGAATGAGGCACTATAAAATGTTGGTAAATTATTATGTTTTAAATATAATAAAAATTCATTACTTTGGTTAATTGTTTGGCTCCATATTAAGGTATGAAAATTATCAAAGTTAAAAAAATAATCTTAAAATAGACACTGGTCTTTATATCACAAAAATACTCAAATTTATAAATATTTTTTTGTACTTTAAAATGTTTTTTACCAAGCAATTAAAATTTAAACGCTTTGAAACAATTTCATTCAAATATTTTGTCAAAAAATGAACCGAATGAAATGTCCAATTTAATTAGAACCATAATGAATTTCTACAAGCAAACAAACAAAGATACATTGATAATGCAAAAAAGATATTGCTACAGCCCGTCTACAAAGCACGGGTTCGCACTAGTTTATCACATTGTTTAGTTATGTATCATGTCGCTTCATCTATTTTTTAAAGTAACAACTATTCAAAATGGTATGATACAGATATGGATATAACCACTAACACCAAATTTAACAATTAAACGTACACATGAGCGTGTACATAATTGCAGCTCATTGGCATTTGCCCAATATTATAGATGATTTAAGGGCAAATTTGCTTTTGCTTTCTTAAAAAAGAAAGAATGTGTACACTATGAAATCATGAATATATTTTGCTACATTTATTTACTGGTTCAAAAGAAAATATCATAATAATCATTTCATTTCTAATGTTGTTTTTATTCAATTCCCATCAGCTTAGGCTTGAAATGTTTTTTTCTTTCCTACTAATTTCTTAACTGTACTTTATTTGGTTCACCTCTTCAATGATTTGGTTCAAGATTTAGGTATAATATGCATTAAGAACCTGAAATTTTGTTACGGTGGTTATGGACTAGTCATAAACATATAATTGGTTGCTGCTAAAAGAGGGGTTTGAGGAAGGAAAACATTAGGTTGTGACCGTCATGTCTTCCATGGGAGAAGAGCTGATCTGTGCTCTCAAAGACTTGGCCCTAGAGCTTGAGCAAAACTTTACTTCTTAAGGTCTGCTATTTAACATACCAGCGTTAAATTGGAGTGCAAGATTAATTGTATTTTTTTTGCTGTTTGAGATTTCATTAAGAAATGATTTATACTTGTTTGAACAATATTTGAATTTTGTCAACTTTTGCCTATTTTTTTAGGTATTTGGAATTCCTATTTTTTTTTAGCAGATGGTTTGTGACATTTACAGTAAGCATTGAAATGTGAATTGCTTTTATTAATGATTTAATGTGAAATGTGAATTACTTTTATTAATGATTTTATGTGAAATGTGAATTTCGTGCGTTTGTTATCGGGATGTAGAAAGGGGTGATATTTATGTTTGTAATTAGTATTATTGAATTATGGGTACTTGAAAAGTAGGCTAGTGTATTTGAAAAATCTGCTAAGAAGCAATTGATCTTCTTTTGCTTCGGTTGTTATGTTGTTATGTGACATAACTAATTAGTTGAAATGAAGAAAAATAGAGGAAAGAAGAAGTATGTCAATGGCACTCTTCCAAGCCCAGCCGGCCCACACTCTTATCATCACCTCGAAAACCTCCGGTAAGGAAGATAAGTAAGAACTTGCTGCTGGCCAAGCTCCCATCTTCGAAGCACCCTAGATGCTTCGATCGATCCATACCTTGTTGAACAAGGAGTTTTCTTCCACCACCAACGCCTTTAACATCGACTCTCATAAGAGATCGCGAAGAGCTCCCAGGCAACCTCTTCAAGGACCAGACTAAGGCCTCAATGGTGAAATCCATATCAGAGGCACCAGCCCCTACTCCTTCTAATGTTGCTCTTCGGGGATGATAGTTGATATCGTATTGACTGAGTTCAATATTCCATTTCAGAAGATGACCCGAAGTTTCAGGGCGGAATAGGACTTGATTTAGAGGTTGATCAGTGAGGACTTTAATCGGATGAGCCTGGAAGTATGGCTTCAACTTTCTGGACGCGATCAATAGACAATAAGCGAGCTTTTCTAACTTCGAATAATTCATCTCTGCCCCAGTGAACCTTTTGCTGATGTAATAAACCGGACGCTGAACTTTTGCGTCTTCTCGTACCAACGCTGCACTCAGAGCATGAGATGAAACTGCTAAGTATATGAATAGATCTTCACCATTGTTGGGCTTAGAAAGTACTGGAGGCGTTTCCATATGATGAATCAACTCATCAAAAGCTTTTTGACACTCAAGAGTCCATTCGAAATTCTTCTTTCCTTTCTACAGAGCATCAAAGAAGGGAATGCATTTATCTGTGGCTTTGGAAATAAATCGACTTAAAGCAGCGACTTTCCCATTGAGGCTTTGCAATTCCTTCTTTGTTCTAGGGGGTTTGACTTCCCTTAAGGCAGTGATCTGAGCAGGATTAGCTTTAATGCCCCTAGCACTCACAATGAAACCTAAGAATTTTCCGGACTCAACCCCAAATGAACATTTCAGAGGATTCAGCTTCATCCCATACTTTCGGAGGATTGTGAACATTTCTACCAGATGATCCATGTGGTCTTCTGCCTTCTTTGATTTTACTAACATATCATCAACGTACACTTCCATAGTCTTGCCAATTTGAGGCTTGAACATGGCATTAACGAATCTCTGATAAGTTGCCCCCGCGTTCTTTAGTCCGAAGGGCATGACTTTATAGCAGTAAAGACCAACGTCGGTGATGAAGCTCGTGTCCTCCTGATCTGGCTCATGCATCATGATTTGATTGTATCCTAAGTAAGCATCCATAAAAGACATTAATTCATGCCCGGCTGTTCCATCCACCAACTGATCAATTCTGGGCAGTGGGAAACAGTCTTTAGGGCATGCTTTGTTCAAGTCTGAAAAGTCGATGCATACTCTCCACTTTCCATTTGCTTTTTTAACCAACACCAGATTAGAAACCCAATTTGGATAAGTGGATTCTCTGATGAAGCCATTCCCCATGAGCCAATCTACTTCTTCTTTCAATGTTGTTGACCTTTCAAGACCCTGGGTTCTTCTTTTCTACTTTACGGGTGTGAATTTCGGATCAATATTTAAAGCATGTACTGCGATTTCTGGAGATATTCCACACATGTCAGCATGACTCCAAGCGAATACATCCAGGTTTGCTTTCAAGAATGATATTAGCATATTCTGAACTGTCACACCGAGTTGTGAACCCACATTAAGCACCTTGTTTGGATCTTTCTAGTCAACAGGTATTGGCACCGTTACCTCTACCGGCACCACTCTATTCTCCCCTGCACTGGTTTTTCTGGGATCAATTTCCTTTCGCGCACCACTATGCTCACCAGTGCAGGGTCCACCCCGTACTTGCTACAAGGTAGGTTCTTTGATGCAGAGCGGAGCTGCCGCACCTTTTCCCATCTCTCTCTTCTTCGCCTCTCGCAACTCTGTGAGATAACATTCCCGCCCAGCATTTTGGTCCCCCTTCAAAAGACCAATGCCGTTATCAATGGGGAATTTCATAGTTAGGCACCACGGGGCGAGAATAGCTTTGAGCAAGAGATGGTCGTCCCAAGAAGGTGTTATAAGCAGAAAATTCATCAACAATAACAAAAGTTTGCTTACGGACCACTTTTCTTTCCCCTTCACCAAGTTCTACAAATAAGTCGACAGTTCCGATGGACTGTTTTGGTTCCCCAGTGAACCCAACAATTTTTTGCGAAGAAGCTTGAACATCAGCCATCGGAATTTTCATTTGATCAAAGGTCTTTTTGAAGAGGATATTACAAGAACCGCCGCAATCAACAAGCACTCTTCTCACAATAGCTGGTCCGATACCGGCAGTTATTACCAAAGGATCCATGGTGGGAGCTTCAATTCCCACAGAATCTCTAACTCTGAATATGATGTCATCGTGACAAGTACTTTGCTGTTTTGAAGGCACAATATCTTCCAAAACAAAAATAGTTTCTTCTTTCGGGGCATGTCTCAAAGCATGAGCATACCTCTCCATCTCTCCCCAACTTCTGCCTGTTGGGTGAGGACCCCCAGTGATTACATTCAGATTCCTTCACCACAACCTTTTCTCCTGAGCCAGATTGACGAGTAGGAAGTTGCTGCCCTTGAGTGGATGAGGCCGGATCACCTCTGTTTCTCTTAACATATTGTTGCAGTTTATTCTCTCTCAACAATTCTTCAATCAAGTTCTTTAGATGGCGACATTTATTGGTGTCATGGCCAGGTTGGTTGTGGAATCGACAAAACCTTCCATTAGGCACAAAATTCTTCCCGAGCTTAATCTTAGGTGGCTCAGGGAACTCGACGGCATCCTTGGTTGCGAAGAAGATGTTTTCTGGAGTATCAGTTAGAGGAGTAAAGTCCGAAGGCTTAAAGTAACGAGGTTTCTTCACATCTTTCTGTCCTTTCCTACTGTTATTTTCCCTCTTCTGACCACCAGATTCTTCTTATTATAAGCTTTAGCCAAATTGTTGTTTTGAATTTCAGCCACAACCACCTTTGCTGGTGTAGGAAGAATCTCCAGACGCATAAATTCGTCAGCCTTCTTATAAAATTTCTCAAGTGAATTTGGTTCCTTCATCTTCAACCATTTTTCGAATTCACTAGATTTATCGATGGCTCTCATTAAGTAAGTTAGAATCATTCGAGGCTCAGCATTATCCACTTCAGCCAAAGCTATGTTGAAGCGGTTCAAGAAAGATTTAATAGATTCCCCAGGAGCTTGTTCAAGGTTGGACAATGACATTATGTCCTTAGCTTTTGAAGCATACAATCTGAATTGGTCCTTGAATTTACGAGTTAAGTCATAGAATTAATCAACAGATCGGATCGGAAGTTTTGTAAACCAAAGTTGAGCTACCCCCGCCAAATAGACAGGAAAATATCTGCATTTAATCTCATCTGTTGCCCTGGCACCTGTCATATGCCAGTCGTATTTGTACAAGAACTGATTTGGGTCGCTTGTTCCCCGATAGGCTGGGATAGTAGGAGGAACAAATTTCTTTGGAAATTCAGCTTTTAGAATTTTTTCCGTAAACGGAGTCTTGCTTGCAGCAAATCCCCAGTCATTTTCATCTTCATCCCTTTGCATACTTTCTTTCATAATTTGACGAACCATTCTTGATAAGTATTCCTCATCGTTCAGAGGCCTTGCCGGGCAGACGTCAGCCACTTTTTCGGAAGTTTGCTTGAACAAACGTTCGCGAAGAGGCGGCTGCAGCCTTGAACCTCCAGCTTAGGGAGGTGCCCATTCGGCAGTGCCAGCTGCCCTTTAAGGAATACTTTTGTCTTGGGA
Organism: Allium fistulosum; assembly: GCA_030737815.1. Lineage (NCBI taxonomy): Eukaryota > Viridiplantae > Streptophyta > Magnoliopsida > Asparagales > Amaryllidaceae > Allium > Allium fistulosum. The sequence goes on along the minus strand of CM060901.1, from coordinate 814,761,371 downwards.
ATCATGAGTATCTTCAGCAAAGGTTGGTTCATTATTTTCTGGTTGTTGATGAACCCCAAGCAGAGCGTTTAACCTTTCCATCATCAAAGCATTTTGAGTTTCCATTTGTTGGTATAATCTAGACACCACATCATCAAGTTTGGCCCTTGTGACTCCAACAGTAGGAGTCTCCTGATTTGGCACTGGAGAAGAGGCAGCCTTGTCATTAGCATTTCCGTATCTCGTAGATCTACTCTTTCTTCCAAGAGCCATGATTTCAGATAGACTTCTGGTTTTTAAGGAGATTCTTTCAACAAATCTTTGCGAAGCAATGGTGAGAACACACCTGAGTTCAATTCTCAGTGAAAGCACCAAAAATGTTAACGTAAAAATCGAACGCTAACAACCCGGTGTGAGTATTAGTAAAGTGAAAGCACCACCCGTTGGTACGGGAACTAAAAATAAGCAGAGAATAGCAGAAAAGTAAAGAGACAGCAGTTTTATAGTGGTTCGGCTCAAAATCAAGCCTACATCCACTTTATCTTCTTTATCACAAGTTCGATTACAAGCTTTACAAGAATTCCTTCGATTACTCGACAATCGATACAAGTAATTAGCACTCCAATACAAAAGAGATTTTCGAATCCATCTTGAATGTAGTTGATCTTCTCTTTAGGTATGTTGGAATGTTTTTGGTAGTAGAGTTGTTGTAGAAGTCGTGAATGCAGCAGAGTTTTGGCGCTTCAAAGTCTGGAAAAATCCTCTCTCAATGTGGAGTAGGCAGGGTATTTATAGGAAAAATCTAGAGGTAGGTCGTAGGTCGTAGGTCATCCCAAGTTAGCTTAAGTCGTTGGCGACTTAGTGGAGCCATTCTGGGTGAGGTATTGAGTGTGAGCGACCTAATGTTGTAAATACCGAAGTTATCTTGGTCGGGTTAGGTCATGAGCGACCTAATAGAAGAGGTAGGTCGTATGGCTTTGATCCGGAGCATGTTAAGTCGTTCCCATCTCCTGAATTGCTGAGTTGCTAGGTCGCTTAACTTGTTAGGTCGCTAGGTCGCTAACTCGTTAGGTCGATAGGTCACTAACTCGTTAGATCGCTAGGTCGCTAACTCGTTTGATCGCTAGGTCGCTAACTTGTTAGATCGCTAGGTCGCTAACTCGTTAGGTCGCTAGGTTGCTTTCTGGAGTTAGGTCGTTAGCCTGTAGATCGTTGGGTCGTAGAAGCTTTGAGTTGTTTAAGTCGCTTAGGTTGTTAAGTCGTAAGTCGTAGACCGCTGAGTGCTAGGTCGTTGAAAAAGTGATGTTAACAGTCGAGATTTTGAGTTGCGAAATCGAGACGATTTAATTTTAAATAAATAACTACTTAAATTGATTGACCGTATTTCTTATCAACTTTTCTTTCCTTCACTTCAATCACTGTACCAGGCTGATTCAAACATGTTTCCCTCTTTTTAGCTCGTCCTTATTGATTTTTCTCATCCAGTAGGTTGTAGTTCGAAAAAAAGAAAAAAAAGGAAACTTGAAAATTTGATTTCTCCTGGGTTACAAAATGAAAATTCCTGAAATAGGTTTTAAAATCCTAGTTTGTCAAGAGCTTTGACCTGGTATATGTTTTGATGGGTGCGGTTTCGATTATTGAAGCTCGACAGTGAGCATTGCAAACAAATAGCAACTAGGGTTGGAAATTTATCTTGATTGTGAGGTCGATGTGGAAATTCTAGGTTGTAATCGAGTTCGCAGAGCTGAGAGGCAGCCGTCGACGAAGTTTCGTAAAGAATTGCCTGGAATTGGAGATCGCGACTTGGAGGGGCAGTAGCGAATTGAGGAGCAGGTCGAGATTTCTTTGGTGGCTCCGGGGTTGTCGATCTAGGTGCAGGTAGGTGGGGATTTCTTCTTACTGATATCATTTCAATATTCTTCTATAGTCTGCACACATGAAGAAACATTTCTAGATTTTCACTAGTGTCCTATACACCTTACGGGAACTTTTATTATTACTAAGAGTAATTACTGCTACAACCTTATACTTTTCCCGTTACACCTACGAAATGATTCCAATCTACTCCATATTTAAAAGTCTGATTTGGTTTGGTATTTATCAAATTTTCTTCAAAAATTAAAACTTCTAAATTCTATCTTTTCAAAAACTTATTTACTTTTCCACCAAACCATCTTTTTTTTAAACATGTCTTGCTTGTTCTTAAAACATTTTTCTTTTTCCTTGACTTTTAAAACAAATGTCCTCACATGTTTTCAAAATATCCTTTTTTTTATAGATTTTCAAATTTACTAAAACTGGGGTAAATAAGAACATTTATTTTATGAAAAATCTCTTAACTTTCCTACTCTTCCAATTACTTAGCTTGAAGGAGTTATTAATTTACTACACTTAATGATTTTATACCTTAATGTATTGGAATTACTTTCTCTTATGAGAAACCATTAACGCTAAAACCTTCTATGAATCCTTTAAAGGAGGATTTCATATTTATGTGAAATTATAAGGAATTTATTTTATATTTTATCGAAATAGGCTATACAAAATATGGTGCTTTCCATACCTTGTACATCTCTTTCACGTATTCCTTATAGCTTGCACAAAACATCTTTATTTGTGATTCATAGAAAATTTTATCATTATTCATTTCATTCCAATAGATTAAGGTATGTTTACTCTATATTTACTTACATAAGATATTTCCTACTAAATTCATTAATTTATCGTACATTATTTTTCAAAAGATCTCATTTTTAAAACTTCTTTATAACTAGAAAATATTTTCATATGCTTATTTAAATAATTAAGTGTATGTTAACACTGAAAATCGAAAGCTAACACCCGGTGTGTGTAATAACAATGTGAAAGCACCACCCGTTGGTACCGGAATAGAATATAAGCTGAAAATAACAGGAAATGGTAAAGGAACAACAAATTTATAGTGGTTCAGCCCGTAATTGAACCTACGTCCACTTTATAATCTTTTATTGCTGATCTGGTTACAATTTAATACAATGCACTTTGAATACAATTCACTTCGATCACTCAAACACTTCAGATTAGTAACTCAAACTTTGACGATGAGATTTGTCGAATCCATGTCGGATGTGTAGAATCTCGTTCAAAGCTTGTTGTAGTATCTTCGATGTTTGGAGTTCTTTGAGTCTTGGATGAGTTGAGAATTCGGCAGAGTAATGGCGCTTCAGAAAATGATTGGCCAAAAGTCCTTTTCACGTTCGGGGTAGGTTGGTATTTATAGAGGATTTGACCCCTTAGGTCGTAAGTCGTGGACGAGTTAAGGTAAGTCGTGGCCGACTTAAGGGTATGTCGTAGGTCACAGGCGACCTAAGAGGCATAGGCTATGACTTAACAGCTTGCTCTGGATGCTTTGATCACATCGACAAGGCATAGGTCGTGGGCGACCTAGTAGGAATAGTGCGCGACCTAGGGAAAAGCGGCATAGGGAGCTATCTCGGCTTGTACAAACTAGGTAGTAAGTCTTAGGTCGTGGGCGACCTAAGATAGGTCGTAAGCCGCATTGCCTTTGCGCTGATAGTTAGGTCGCGAAGCTCTTAGGTTGTTAACTTCTTAGGTCGTGAATGTTTTAGGTCGTTAGCTTCTGGGTTGTTAAGTCCTTTAGGTCGTGAAGTCCTTTAGGTCGTGAAGTCCTTTAGGTCGTTAGCTTCTTAGGTCGTGAAGTTATCTCTGTAGTTAGGTCGCTAAGCTTTTAGGTTGCGGAGTTTTAGGTCACTCAAAAAGAGATGTTAACATTTTCCCCTCGAAGTACAGGCCAATTCCATAGGTCGTGTGCTTCGACTTAACTCTGCTAGGTCGTGGGCAACCTAAAAGCTGCTCTAACTCACGTGCCTATTCGCCTTCTTTCCATCCCCATATAAATTTTCTAGGTCGCTGCCTCCTCCTTACTCACCTGCTTCGATTTCCCGCTCTGCCATTAACAGAATTTCGTGATTTTAAAGGCGAATTCAAGTTAATCATTCAGCGATTCATCCTCGCTATTAAATTACGTAAGTATCTTCGATATTTATCCATCCCACGATCACCATCGAACCACGAATTCTATTCTCCGGACCTCAGACCGATTTTGTATGCCGTGCTTCACTTTGAATCATGTTGTGGTCGGTTTTTGATCGTCATTGGTTATCGTTGTTGTTGTGATTTGCGAGCGCACAGCAGTGAATTAGATCTATGATAGATCGGAGATGTGTTGAATCGGTTTTCGAATGATTTGGTGGTATGAAAAGATGATGATCTTCACGAATAGGATGATGGATTTAGTTGTATATGCTTTAATGGGTTATCGGATCTGGTGAGTTATTGCGTGGGGAGGAAGTTTGCGACTTAACGAATCCGAGCGACTTAAGAAACTTTGCGACCTAAGGAAAACTTCAACCTAGGCTAGGTCGTTGAACGACCTAAGACTTGCTCGACCTAAGGCTTGCACAATCCTAAAACTTGGACACCTACCTTTCTTGCGACATAGGCTTTTAGGTCGCTGCCGAGCTAACACTTTGCCTTAACCCTTTTTGACTTGCATAGTATGACCTAAGGAGGCTCCGACTTATACTAGGTCGTTGAACGACCTTGGACTTGAACGAATTCTGAGTTAACTTGCTTGAACTTTGAACCGTGTCGACTTAATAATTGACCGATCTAACTTCTGCGGCATAAGCTCTAGGTCGCAACCGAGTTAGGGTAATTTGCATTGCCTTGAACTTTCTGACTCGCACGGTACGTTCTAAGAAAATCTCCGACCTATGCTAGGTCGCTGGACGACCTATGACTTGTAAAGTTCTGGGGGAATTTTGACTGAACTCGAGCTTGAACTGTATTACAATTTTTTGCAGATTGTTTTAACTTTAATGCTAATAACCTATTTAAACACAATATTTGCAGAAAACTGGGACGAATATACTGCCATTGACTGCCCATATCAAATGACAGATTAGTTGATAAAGAATAATCAACTTAAATGAACTTCGTGAATGAAATGCTATGAAACAACAAATTCAAGTGAAGTATTAAAGCAAAGCTGAAATAACCAACTAAAGCTGATTTGTTTGCATCAACACAGCACTGTATTTGGACTTAAGATAACAAGCCTTGAAATTTTATAATCGACAAATGTCAACTAACTTGATCTTAGTTATATTTGCTTGTTATTGTATTAGTTTTGCACAACACTTCACACTTTTAGGAAACGTGCACCTTCATATTTGAATATCCAGTTCCTTGTGTAGAATGGCATCTCAACAAGAAGATACAAGACCAGCTGGAGAAGTTTTCCGATTGCTAACCCATTGATTGATCCTCCGGAAAGGACTTCTACCACCTTGAGCCATAAAGTTTTCAGACAATTGTGTATCCAGTTCGGCATCGCCGAATCAGATGCTTTATTTCCTAGAGAAAATGATACTGCTGACAGGCCACCTCTTGGTTTTGTTGCAGTTAATCATCAGATGTGCTTAAGCGGAGCTATTCCTCCCTTTAATGATTTTCTCCGAGAACTTTTTCTTCGATTAGCTATCTCTCCCTTCCAGCTACACCCTAACGGCTATGCCATAATAATGGAGTTGTGTGTGCTGTTCAGAAGAACGCTTAACCGTCTTCCCAGTTTTGAGGAGATTTGCTATTTGTGTACCTTCGCAAAGAACAAAGATCACCCTTCGATTATACTTGTGAGAGGCGCAAGAAACCGCAGATTGATTCTAGACTTGCCTGATAGTGCACATGGGTTTTTGAGTCAATTCTTCTTTGTCCGCTGTCCTCCGGGATTTTATGCCGTTTGGAGAGTCGGAAGTAAGATTGCCTTTCTCCGTTCTCTTCATTTTCTGAACTTCTTGGAACTCAAATTATCGAATGCTTAACTTTGTCTTTTACTTTTTGCAGCACTTCCTCCTCCGCTTAGGGATCTCAGCCACAAGCCGACCCTTGAGACTCTGAGTGCTGTGGCCGCCGAAGAGAGAAGCGCTAAATTTTTGCTGAAAGACGAATTTCTGCATCAGTTTGGACTTTTACATTCCTCCAGATCGACTCAGATTCGTGAAATCTCTAGTTTTGATACAGAAACATTAACTGCCCCGGGTTCTCGAGTAGAAACATCAAATGCCCCAGCTTCTGCAGAAGAAGTTGCATCGAAAGGACCTATTGTAGAGGCTTCATTAGTGAAGTGTTCTACTTTTATCGATATTGCGGGATCATCTGGAAAACTTACACTCTCCCCAGTAATCGAAGAAGAAGAAACTCCTAAATACTCCGGGAATGCTGATGATAAAGAAGTTGAGGAAAAGAGTCCTGCTAAACACGATGGTGATGACACTTTTGATGACTTGAGCGATCTAATGATTACTTCACAAGAGCTCTTTAAAGATGACATAACTAAAGTTGCTTCCTCAGCAGCTGAAGTAACATCCGCCTTGTAGCAAATTTCATCAGCTCAAAAGCTGACTCCTGCCTCACAATCCGCTATCACTCCCCAACCAAAAAGTGGTCTGTAGCATAACGCGCATAGTTTACACGCCACACACACTTAGAATTAGTTATACGCATTTATCCTCTTTTTCTGGAGATTTCTAAATTTTATTTCTTTTCCATTTTCAGATTCTCCGATGGGGCGCTCTGGCTCATACTATGACAAATTTCAGCGCCATGGAGGCCGCGGAACTTATGACTTTAGGCGATACCTCAATGCCCCGAAGGAAACAAACGAAGAAAGTGCTATCAGGAAAGCTCAAGAGAGGCGGGACTACGAGCGCTAATACGGGAGGAGGGATGAGCGATACGACTCTTCTTACAGAAGCGACGATTCTCATAAGCGAAAGTCTTATGACGATAAAGGGAAGAGTCATATTGTTGGTGATCCAAGTAAGCGGGTCAAGCCTAGTGACGCGTCTGCAATTTCTGAGAAAACCCCTGCTTCAATTTCTCTTGATATCCCCACTGATTCTCCTGCTCTTGAGAAGTCCGACATCCAAACAATCATCAACAGACCCCAATATCAAGTTGGACAGGGTCCGCCAACTCTTCAAGGTCGGTTCCCGCAATGGTGCTTAAAGGGGGTATGCTTCGACCTTGACCTAGTCCCGATTGATAAACCGGCAATGCTGTGTAACCTTGACGCCGTCAGACTTGATATCGAAAGGATGTCTGGATGGCAAAAACTTGTTGACGAGCTGCAAAGGGTCAATCGTCTGAATCTCGAAGCCATGCTGACCATGGAGAACGATAAGTCGGAGTGGGATAAAATTTGCAAGCAACACGATGCGAAGATGACGAGCATCGTAGACGACAATGCAAGACTTGAGTCTGAAGTTAAGAAACTTAAAGATGAGCTTGCTACTTCTTCTTCCTCCTATACTCAAAAGGAAGAAATTCTTCAAAAACAAGTTTGCGATGCTCATGCTGCCCAACGGAATGCTGAGGCTCAACTTGAATCTGAAAAGAAGATGGCGGAAATCTATCGCACTGACATTGCCCAGCTACGATAGAAGGCAAGTTCCCATGATTTGGAAATTATGCGGCTACGAGCTCAACTGTCCAAAGCTGAAAAAGAGCGCGATGAGGCCGTTGCCGGAAAAGAGGCAGATGAGCGTTCGCACGAAGCGACGAAGGCAAATGTCAGCTCTACCTTATTCGACTTTTATTTGCACAGCGTTCTGGGTCACGGGAGCCTTTACTTTCGGGGTCCTGAATACGAGATTACTCTGGCCGAAGTGTGGGAAGCCGCAATTGATATGCTCAGCGGTGCTGGCTATGATGAGGCAGAGCTTGAGGCACATTATCTTGACGATGAAACTCGTGTCGCTCTTGCTAGAGGAAAAGAGCAACTTGATAAAGCGCGAGCTGAATCGACGGGAGAAGAACTCCCAAAGGAGGAAGCTCCTTTAACTGCCCCCGTCCATACTTCTACTTCGTCCGATGTTAACATTATAGACTCCAGTTCCCATTCTTCGCCTCCTGCTAAAGTTGCCAAAGAAACTGTGACCACTCCCACTGAGGATGAGGCCCTGGAAGATATTGAGGCTGAGAAATTCGAGATTGATCTTACAAAACTGACCTCTCCAGGTAACTTTGACGTCGACCTGGATCCAGTGAATCGCTTATTCGATTTAACCAAGTTTGATGAACTTCTTACTTATTACTTAAACCCTGATGATCCGACATTTTCTCTTTTCTCGGAGAATACTGATTTTAACTTCTTTTCTTCTGTAGCGGAAGTACCGAAAGCTGCGCTAACTTCTCCTTTTCCGGCTACTGTTCCTCCTCCTTCTCAAGTCACTCCTCTTTCTGCTTCTCAACCAGGATCGCAAGAAGAGAAAATAGAAGCCCTCAAAGACTTGGACGATCCGGTTGTTTCGCAAGAGCAAAAGACTGGGGAACTTGAAGAAGGCGAAAAGACCCCGGAGCAAACTTATGATGACGACACAAAGCTTTCTGAGTTCTTTACTCCGGGAAGTGAGTTTTCTTCCAAGAGGAAAGGGAAACGCGCAATGAAGAAGAAGAAGAAGAGCACTTTGGCTGATGAAGAAAATGCTGAAGAAGATCTAGCTGCTCCTCTTTCTCCTTCCTCCCTGACTCGTTCACAGCGGCCTCAGAAACTAATCATTAGGCCGGGTAAAAGCTCCAAAGGTGGGAAGAAGGAGAAATGAGCTTGATTTTATTTTCTCCGTTTTGCTTTTTGCTTGTATCGACCGGAGATTGTGCGGGTACCGGTCCCTGCTTTTTTGAGATCTGCATATGTAAAGAATTTTTACAGTATTGAATAAAATAATTCTTTTACTTGCACGAATTCTTGTATATGTAAGAATGCATCTATTTCTCATTTAGTGTAGAATAAGCGATTCTTTTTATTTGTACAAATTTTTTGTCTGTGTTTGAGAATGCATTTGTTCCACATCTTTTCCGCGTGATATTGCAATGTGCTTGTGGTATGTTGCTTGAATACTACTTTTATTATTGTAGTTGTATTGTATGATATTGCCCCTATACCACAAGTGCATTGCAATATCTTTTTGCTTTGGCGAGACTTGTACTCTTATTTTTGGAGAATAACTATTTCGTTTTTGAGGAAACAATTGTTCTACTTAAATGGAGCGTGTCTTGTTTTTGGAGAAGTTTTCACGCTTCAACCTTTGGAGATGGTCACTTCATGTTTTTGAGAAGTGAATTCCTCTATGCGGTAAAGTGGGCCTCTAAAGAGGATTTTACTTAGCACTTCAATTTCTGGGGAAGAATTTTTCAAGATGAATAAGTAGGTCTTCCTTGAGATTTGAAGTGTGCCTCTGAGGAGGGCTTTTTGGCATTTCTGAGGGGTAGCGTTCTGGAATCTGTGGAGTAGCATGGACTCCGAAGATTAGCATTTTGGAATCTATGGAGTAGCATGGACTCCGAAGATTAGCATTTGGGAATCTGTGGAGTAGCATGGACTCCGAAGATTAGCATTTGGGAATCTGTGGAGTAGCATGGACTCCGAAGATTAGCATTTGGGAATCTTTGGAGTAGCATGGACTCCGAAGATTAGCATTTAGGAATCTGTGGAGTAGCATGGACTCCGAAGATTAGCATTTTGGAATCTGTGGAGTAGCATGGACTCCGAAGATTAGCATTTGGGAATCTGTGGAGTAGCATGGACTCCGAAGATTAGCATTTAGGAATCTGTGGAGTAGCATGGACTCCGAAGATTAGCATTTTGGAATCTGTGGAGTAGCATGGACTCCGAAGATTAGCATTGTGCCTCCGGAGAGGTTTTGTGCTTCCGGAGAAGTCTTTATTTGATTGCCTGGAAGTTACTTTCTCACAGTTAAATGGATCCATGGGGCGGACATAAGTTACTTCATTGGACGTTCGTTTGCACAAACGGTCGCAACTAGTTAACAAAGATCATGCGCCTTCTGGTTCCACCAACCTCTTTGTTGAGAAGAGAACTTCCGTTTTTTGGCGTGCCTCCGAAGAGGTCTTTCTGTTCGAACTCCGAAGAGTAGCAATTGTTGCTTGTGTTCTTTCACCATCTGCTCCTTAGCGATTCCTTGTTATCACTTCAAGTACATGCCCCATTCTTTTGCAAATTGCTTGCTTTCTGCCAGAGAAATGTACTTTGTTGTTGAGTGATTTATGGGAATCGCTGATTCTTGTGATGTGTTGAATAAGTAAGCTTTGCTTCGATAGCCTGCAGTATTAAATCGACATTTTAGCAATATATTTAAGATATTTGCATATCGAAATGAAACAGGCATTATATAGCATTAGAACACAAGATTTAATATTCTTTATTATTAATCCACCCTGATTTCTCAGTGGTTTACAATACAAGAGTTATACATCCATTATCATTTTACAAATTTAAGCAACGCTGTTAAGTAAAAATTGGATGCAGGTGATTGTTGATCCAGAGTCTCCAGATTGAATTTCCATTTCCACTGGATTCGTAGTTTTTGATTCATATGCCAGAGATATTGGAAGATGCCCTAGCTACAGTTTTGTGAGTAGTTAATAGTTGTCCCAACTCCTGGCTGCTGCGTGGGGACCTCCTGTGACAACGTTAATGACAAGCTTTTTAGATTCTTGCATCGCAGTGTTGTTTCCAGAGTCAGATTGATGGGTAGGGTGTTCTTGCCCCTGAGTGGATGAGGTTGGGTCTGCTCTGTTTTTCTTCACATATTGTTGCAATTTACCCTGTTCCAGCAACTCTTCAATCACATTCTTCAACTGGCGACATTGGTCAGTGTCATGGCCAGGTTGATTGTGGAATCGGTAGAATTTCCCATTACGTATTGCACCTCTCCCCATCTCAGGTGGTTTATGATACTTGATAACGTCTTTTGTTGCGAAGAAGATATTTTCCGGTGTATCAGTTAGAGGGGTAAAATCTGAAAGATTAAAGCGGCGAGGTTTCTTCTCATTCTTCTACTTCTTTCCTTCATCACTTTCCCTTTTCTAGTCTCCGGATTCTCTTTTGTTAGAAGTAACACTATTATTCTTGACTTCGGCAACAACCACTTTTGTCGGCGCGGAGAGGTTTTCCAGACGCATAAATTCATCGGCCTTTTTATAGAATTTCTCAAGTGAGTTTGGCTCCTTCATTTTTAACCATGTTCCGAATTCACTTGATTTGTTGATAGCCCGCATTAGGTAAGTCAAGATCATACGGGGTTCTGCATTATCCACTTCGGCTAGGGCTATATTGAAACGGTTCAAGAAAGATCTGATAGATTCTCCGGACCCTTGTTCAAGGCTGGACAGTGACATTATATCCTTAGCCTTTGAAGCATACAACCTGAACTGATCCTTGAACTTTCGAGTTAAATCAGAGAATTGATCTACGGACCGAATTAGTAGCTTTGTGAACCATAGCAGAGCCACTCCTTCGAAGTATACTGGAAAATATCGGCATTTAATCTCATCTGACGCCCTCGCGCCGGTCATATGCCAATCGTACTTGTATAGAAAATGATTAGGGTCACTCGTCCCTCTATAAGCCGGAATAGTAGGAGGTACAAATTTTCTTGGAAACTCTGCTTTCAGGATCCTTTCAGTAAACGGAGTTCTGCTTGGTGCAAATCCCCAATCACTCCCGTTTTCTTCCCTTTGCATGCTCTCTTTCATGATTTGGCGAATCATCCCTGATAGGTATTCCTCATTGTTCAGAGGCATTTCCGGGTAGAAGTCACCTCTCCTTTCGGAATTTTGCCTGGGCAAATGCTCGCGAAAAGTTGGCTGCGGCCTTGGACCTTCAGCTTGGAAAGGTGGCATTTTGGCGGTGCCAGCTGCTCTTTGAGGAATATCTTTCTCCTGGGAATTACGAACATCTTCAGTGAAGACTGTTTCATTGTTTTCTGGCCGTTGATTTGCCCCAAGTAGGGCGTTTAATCTGTCCATCATTAAAGCGTTTTGAGCTTCAATTTGCTGATATAATCCAGACACTCCGTCGTCTAATTCAGCCCTTGTGACTCTGACGGTAGGAGTTGCTTGATTTGCTGTTGGGGAAGCGGAGGTTCCCTCATGAGCGTTTCCGGATCTGGTAGATCTACCCTTTCTTCTAGGAGCCATGATTTTAGATAAACTTCTAGTCTTTAGAGAGATTCTTTCAACAAACTCTTGCGGAGCAATGGTGAGAATATTCCTGAGTTGGATTCTCAGTGAAAGCACCAAAATGTTAATGCTGAAAATCGAACGCTAACACCCGGTGTGTGTAATAACAATGTGAAAGCACCACCCGTTGGTACGGGAACAGAATATAAGCTGAAAATAACAGGAAACGGTAAAGGAACAACAAATTTATAGTGGTTCAGCCCGTAATTGAGCCTACGTCCACTTTATAATCTTTTATTGCTGATCTGGTTATAATTTAATACAATGCACTTTGAATACAATTCACTTCGATCACTCAAACACTTCAGATTAGTAACTCAAACTTTGACGATGAGATTTGTCAAATCCATGTCGGATGTGTAGAATCTCGTTCAAAGCTTGTTGTAGTATCTTTGATGTTTGGAGTTCTTCGAGTCTTGGATGAGTTGAGAATTCGGCAGAGTAATGGCGCTTCAGAAAATGATTGGCCAAAAGTCCTTTTCACGTTCGGGGTAGGTTGGTATTTATAGAGGATTTGACCCCTTAGGTCGTAAGTCATGGACGAGTTAAGGTAAGTCGTGGCCGACTTAAGGGTATGTCGTAGGTCGCGGGCGACCTAAGAGGCATAGGCTATGACTTAACAGCTTGCTCTGGATGCTTTGATCACATCGACATGGCATAGGTCGTGGGCGACCTAGTAGGAATAGTGCGCGACCTAGGGAAAAGCGGCATAGGGAGCTATCTCGGCTTGTACAAACTAGGTAGTAAGTCTTAGGTCGTGGGCGACCTAAGATAGGTCGTAAGTCGCGTTGCCTTTGCGCTGATAGTTAGGTCGCGAAGCTCTTAGGTTGTTAACTTCTTAGGTCGTGAATGTTTTAGTTCGTTAGCTTCTGGGTTGTTAAGTCCTTTAGGTCGTGAAGTCCTTTAGGTCGTGAAGTCCTTTAGGTCGTGAAGTCCTTTAGTTCGTGAAGTCCTTTAGGTCGTGAAGTCCTTTAGGTCGTGAAGTCCTTTAGGTCGTTAGCTTCTTAGGTCGTGAAGTTATCTCTGTAGTAAGGTCGCTAAGCTTTTAGGTCGCAGAGTTTTAGGTCACTCAAAAAGAGATGTTAACAGTGTACATACAAACCACTTTAGAAATTATCTTCAAAACTCATTTGGGTCAAAACAGATGTTACGTAAAACATTGTTACTACAACCCAAAAATTTACTTATGATATAGAATTCTCTTTAGTTCTCTTATATTATATAATTCACTTATCATATTAACCGTCTTATTATGTAGTCTGTGCAATAAATGCAGATCTACATTCAATATCGTTTACAGCTTCAAATTCATTTCTAATAATTTACTTAATTCCTTTCATACTTTTCTTTATTTTTTTCTATTCTAGGAAGTAATTCTATTTTATTTGGTTAGGTAAGAAAACTATACTAAAAATCCATTTCCATATTTTAATACTAAATAATACTATAAACAATAATTTGTAACTACAAGGTATTTCTTTTATTATTTTTGAATAGTGTAAAATACAGTGGTTTCTCTATTTTACACTAGTTTCCTTTTTCTTTCTTTTATTCTTGCAGTTACGTTTATCGTTATCTTTTAAATATTAAATTATAGAAATGTATCATATTTTCTAAACCAGCCAATTAATCTATTACTTACTTCCAAATCAAGTTATTAGATTAATTTATTATTCCCATTTTAGCGTAATTTATTGCAGAATTCCATTTTTCTAGCTTTATTCCAACTTTTCTTATTTTACATCTAATCTAGTATTTTCCATTTTAATCCATAGTCGCGAATTTTCTTTCTAACTATATTATTCGCTAACAAAGAGAATAAAAAGAAATTAGCATTTAGGCTAAATTATAACTTCAAATTAAATAACTGTAAATTTCTTAAAGTTCAGCAAAACTAATTAATAGAATTAATTATTGAAATACTGAATAAATTTTTTAATGGGAATTAAACGATAATATATCATAAACGTAAAAGGTATAATTAAATCCACTCACATTGCTAGCTTTCCAAATCTCCCTGTTTTTATTTCAGATCTGTCCCTAACATCTATATTCACCTCCCTTGTAATCCTTATTTAGGATTACAAATGATATATTTACAGATCTATAATATTTGAAAGAGAAAATGAAGAGATTTGGATTAGAAATAGCAATTAAAACTCAGATCTAGGTTTTTACCTTTGACATAGCCTTCCGATTTGAACCAATTCCTAATTCCTTGATTAATTCTATTCTCTTTCTATTTAGATCTAAATTTGTGTGAATTAGATCTAAAATTTTGTTATGAAGAAAGTGTAGAGATAGAAAAATGGCAGAGCTTCTATACGCAAGAGAAAAATAATGAGAATAAAAATGAGGCTCTGCACGTTTATTTATAGTGGTTCAAATGAGTGTTAACCAATAGATATAAAACCCTAAAATCTAAAGTGTACACTCAGTCAATGGACATTAAATTAATATGTTTTCTTTTTCATTTGTTTTTATTTCATATTGATTCGCCAACAATTTTTTCATTAATCACTTTCCCCTTCTCTCTTGCTATCTATGGAAACATTATTTTTAAATGTGATGTTTAGTTTAAATAAGATTCCCCTATTAATCACCCAAATAATAGATTTCACATATACCTCGCATTAATTTACTATCCAATTAATCACTTCCTACACTGTGATTTCTTACCAAATTAAAATGCCAATCAACACCATATTAATTCATCACATATATGCATATTAATGCATTTTATTCCCATAATTATTGCTTGCATATATTCTACAATTGAATTTTGAATCACAATCTTAATTATATATGTTACCATAAGTCTCCATGTTAATTAATTGACAATTGATTACTTTCGTAAATGACTAGTCCACGTCTTTCGTTTGTGAGATCCAAGGAGACTTGGGTGAGGAACGGAACATATCAAAGGGAAAGCCCGGATGCTCCAGAATAAATATCAAATCGTTTTAATCCAAGGTAAAATAAAAATTGTTATAAAAATTTGATAGAGTGAAGCATTGATTATCATTTATTGTTGTGTTTATTTTATTGATTGTTTGAATTAGGCTCAACCAGTTTATGATAAATTAATTATCCATATGCATGGGTTGGGTAGAAAATAATTATTGGCTAACACCTTGTGATTTATTTCATGATTTGCCTAAGAGGTGTTTAACGATAATGTTGGTTCAATTAATTATTATAATTAGTTATAATAATTTAACGTCAATGGAATTGTTTTCAAAGTTGGTTTTCATAAATAAAAATTTATGCAATGTTTAGAGAAATAGAAATATTTGGAAATGGATATTTTGAAGTTATATTATATAAAAGCAATTTGTATAGTGGTTTTATAAAATGTATTATAAAACGGAAAGAATTTCGAGGACTAAACCTGATGGTTTTAAGATGGATTTTGAAAGGATTTGGAAATGGAAATTATTATAGATTTGAAAGTATTTGTAATTATTAGTGTAAATGATTTTGCCACTTCGAGATATAAAGTGATTTGTTATGTTACCGATGATTCGGGTAACTTACAACTAAAAAGTGGACAAGGGAGGTGTAGAAGTTCTGTAGACTCAGTATAGTCCGCTCTCGTTGTAGAGGGATATACATATCTATATTTATTTTCGGGAAGATGGGACCCAGTTGCCTTGTTATGGCTAGAAACCTCCCGATCAGGTGGCATATAGTTTGTATGCTTGTATATTGATATCATTTCAAAAAGTGATTTGTTTTCAGATCCCGAAGTAAAAGGACTAGTTTGAATATAAAAGATATATGTATTTCAAAAGTTTTGAAATAAGAATTCGGGAATAAGTTCCAAAGAGATAATTTCCGTAAAAGTAATTAGATTTAAAAATCTAAAATTTGAAGATTAAGCTTATGCCGGTAGTTTTGGAAATTGCATATTGTTTGTGCATCGTAGGCTTGATCCTGTATCTAATTGGGCACCCAATTAGATAGGAGTACGTAGGCAGTCACAAGTGGTAGTGATGCAGCCCCTAATAATAACATAACATTTTTTTGTTTATTGTTTGTCATATATCGTGTATTGTTGTATCTTTCCTGCTTACTATTTTATTCTGCATTTACATTGTTTGTTGAGTTTGCAGAGAAGGATATTGTTGTTTCTCATTAGAGTTCCACAGTGGTAGATTTACGGTTTATTTGTAATATTTGATTTTCGATTTGTATTAATGCACACTGTAGAATAAATGATTACTCTGATTATAACGACCTGGATTTTTCATCGTTTAATTTGGAATATTCGAATGGTTTTAAATATTAAATTTTAATTATATATTGATTTTGAATATGAGAATTTGGTTTTTATTTATAAAATAAATAAAGAATTTAAATTAACGATTTATTAGATAATTTATTTTCTGAATTTAATAATTTAATATTGGTTAAATTATTGTATCTTGAGTTTTAAGCTCGATAAAAATAATTTAAAGGCTTGTAAAATTTATATTAGTAATAATGAAGATAATAAAACCTTTTAAATTGAATTTAAAAGTGGTTTGTTCAATTTTAAAAATATGTCGTTTAAATTAACGTATACAAATAGCCTTCCGGGACACAGTCTCGGATTTCAACGAAACCACTTCCATTGGATCCGTAATAGAGTATTATTATAAGATTGCAAATTTTGTAGCCTTTTGAGTTATCATTTGGTCGCACGGAATATAAACACGTCGAAATTAATATCGAAATTCAATATAATAATTGGGTCCAAAAAGTTGTCTGCTCCATACGATCGAATTAGCACTCGAAACCTTTTCCATTGAGTTCGGAATAGGGGTATAACATTAGGAACGCCTAGGACATGCCTCAATAAGAGGCCGAGATTTCACGGTATGTGTTGTGAAGTAATTGAAAATAAAATAAAATTTATATGAAATCAAATCAAGGTTAAAACCCTATCACCATTAGCTCACCCTAACCTATTCAAGCACGCTAGTCCAAAGAAACACGTGACCTTCTTTTCCTTCTATTCATAATCATGTTCCATTTTCTCTCCTCCAATTCAAAATTTCGAACTAACATTTGAAGAAAAAAAGGGAGATAATGGCCGAGCAAAATGAAAAGGGAATTTAAATTCGCGTATCCCATTTTTGTACTTCTTATTTGAAAATCACGAATTCATTCTCCATCTTCTTCGGAAATTCATTTCACGACTCAAAATGAAAAAAAAGAGGGATCGCGTCGCTTGGCGCATGCGTGGGGCGCCGCAGTTCACGAGGGTAGTCGTGCACGCCAAGGTGGAGGGTGGAGGCAAGTTCGATCGGCAATGGAGCCGTGTACGAGGAGGGGAGCTAGGGCTTCAATTTTGTGAACTATGGCTGCACGCATGGTTGATGCTGAAGGGCGGTTGAAGTGCGGTGCTAAGGAGAGTCACGAGGCCGATGTATGGGGCTCGAGTAGAGTTTGGGTGAGGCTGATTTCGATAGGAAAATAAAAAAAGAGGGAAGTTACGAGTGCTGGAGAAGGAGGAGTGGTGGCAGAGGATCATCGAAGGCTTGTAGAAGGCTGTCCGTGTGGGTGGGAAGGAACGAAGGAAGTTAGGGTCGAGTGGAGTTACTCGCGCGTGTGTGACTGGAGGGATGACGACTTGGGTTGGTGATGGTAGGCGTCTCGAGAAATAGGAAGGTAATTTGATGAAAACCAATTTTTAATTTAAATTTAAATTATCAATCAATTTATATGGAATATCACTAATTAATATTAAATTTATACGACGTCCAAAAATATATTAAACAAGTCGAGATTGGAATGGTCTGCAAATAAAAATCAAGGTGAGAAAATTTCTCACTCATTTGGATTACCAAAATTTAATTTTTAAATAGTTAAAAATTAAGTTTGGATGCCTGTTGAATTCATAATTATTATCTGTTGAATGATATAATATATATAGTACTATATATATATATTAGTAGTTGGAGTGATATTCCCGCATATTATAGCGGATGAGACCCTATGCGCTCCGCATAATAGCGGATGACCCTATATACCGCGATATCTCCCTCGAAGTGGGATTGGTATTTTTATGTTGCATTAACATCAGTGGATGCCGGGAAAAAGGTTGGAGGGATCCAATTGGATTCCTCAAATATATTGTTTATTTCCCATATATAGTGATATATGATTTGTGCAGAATAATCTAGTATAGATTATCGTAGTGATTGAAAATTTATTGGATGTTATTGTAGCATTGGCCTGAATTTTGAATATTTAAAATACCATAAAATATATTTTTAAAATTTAAGGGATTTAAGGAAATTTTTGATTTAAAAATATTTATACTGGAAATTGAATTATTTTTAAGAAAAATTGAATGGGGAATATTATATATAAATTTTTGAATGTACGTAACCATTCGTGAATGGGTTTAAATAGAGACTTTAAAAATTTTATTTTCTAAAGGAGTTTGAAAATGGTATTCTGAAATATGAAGAGGAGTTAAAATCAATGTTAAAAATAGATTGGAAGTATAAATGAAATTTATAAGAAATCAATTTATATAATGGAATATTATAAATAAGATTTGTTTTATAAACAAGTAAAACTCAAAGGAGTTTATAAATTTATAAACGATGTTTATAAATAAGGAAAATGATGGTCCATTGATAATTAGGAAATATAGATTTACGATGTGAATTTATATCGAGTTATGGAAATTGTTGGGAAAGAAATAGTGGAATCTATTTTTGAATATGAGAATGGTGATAAAAATTAAGATATAATCGATATGACACGAATCGAGAAGGAGTTATAAACTGAATTTGGAATTATTTGATTTTAACATAGGTTTTTGTCAAGAAGTTAAAAGTTTGTAAAAATGGGATTTTAATTACTATGCTATATAATTTAAACTATTATTTAGATTAGAATATTCCGGAAGATTAGTTATTTTAATATTAAACATTTACTGTAATAAATTCTAATTTTATTAATCAGCTTCGTAAATTAATTAGTTATTTAAAAATGGTTTAGAAAAGAGTTATCGATGTTGTTTAAAATGTTTTGATATTTAAATTTACTTAAACATATTTTTTAAAAAAAACTATTATCCTTTAAAAATACCTATCTTATATATATATATATATATATAGTTTTGAAAGATTGGAATTTATTTATAAATCCTCTCAAGATTGCGAACGAAGTTATTTAACGGATAGGATTTTGTAAAGGGAAAATCTTATAATAAAATTCTTGGAACTTAGGGGTGGTTTTGAAATATTAGAAATAAGAACTTTGGGGTTGAATCTGAAGTCACAAGGAAGTTATAGATAAATAGAAGGGATTATAAGTAGATATAATCAAATTTGAAAAGGAATAGGGAATTAATGTAAACCCCGAAGACTTATGATATAAGTCGCGAAACATTCTCTTAAGTATTCATATTTGAAGGGTTTTGGAAAATAAGACTTATAATATTCTCCTAAGTATAGAAAATGGAAATTTGGGAATATTCTAAGTGTCGATTGTTTGGAAGTATCCTGTAACGGATTTAAGTATTTGAAAGTTGTTTTCAAATGTTGGAAGGAATTGATATATCTTTTAAAGATATTTTGGAAATAAATATTTTTTTGGAAAAATTTATAATAAGGCCTAGTGACTGCTTATGGATGTTTTATTGATAGTTAACTAACTGACTATCAATATTGGCCAATCTCGTTAATCGTTTTGAAGAGACCGAGATCAGATTTAATTATCCGAAAAACCACTTCGATCTGGTTTGAACGTAACGAATGAATACTGTGAAGATGATGAAGACAGTGATTCGGATTGTTCAGACCCAGGACAACTTATATGGATGAATGCTATCAGAACATCATCGTTGGAGGACGATGAGCATTCTAAGTAAAATTGTTCTTGAAAGGTAACGCTTAGCCTCGAACCTCATCAAATGGGAATGACTAAAACAGGGGAGATGCAACAAGGCTAAGTGGGTCGCACCCAAGTAGGGTATGTTATCACTTTTGTAGATGTCCTCGAAACCCTATTTATCTTAGATATGGGGATACATGAAAGAAGAAGCACTCGATAGTCAGGGTGGGAACACCCGGGGTGATAACATATTCGGTCTATCCAAGTTAGGGGTAGGCCGCTCTTATGTAGCAGGGGATCCCGGCGTGGTCCTCGGTACATTGTTCTAGAGGTGTACTGTGATGGGCGGGACCCCAGTGGTCCAATTATTCGATAGAATCAATTCTCCAATAAGCGCCGTACGGTTTTGATTGCGCCCAACTATGCTGAAACGTGAGATGCAAGCATTTCAGCTATTTCCTATTTACTTGGTTTGCACACTATTATAATATCAGATGATTTGGATAAAAAGATTTTGGTTATCATAAGGTAAAAACCCGTCGTGTTTATGTGTGTCGTGGTCTTACGAGATACCTTTGTTTCCAAAGGATTTGATAACGTTAATAATTCAAATTGAGTGTGTTTTTCTCATGCTAGTTTTCCAGACTGACTCGGGTATTATTATATTATAATGCTCGGGTCAGACTGAGTATTACAGATTCAAGATAGAATGCTATGGAGCTCAGGAGATGAGCTGGATGACAGAGACGTATCTCTGTACTTGGCTTATATTTCGCAGTGTAAGGACAAGTTATATAACTGTCTAGTTTGATGTATTGATTGTTGTACTTTGATGATTGTAAATATAAAACAAGAATAGATACTTTTGTATAAAAATTTGTTATTATATATTATATTTTGTTTCGCTGTGACTGTGAGATTCTGTGTTGTTTTTTTCTATTTCTTCTTCTACCTTTTCTTCTTTACCCTAAAGATTCGTATTTTCCATTCAATTTGAGTTAGACTGATGTGAATTATGGTCGACTCAAGGGGTATGGATTTACGGGCCTTTACACTTGGTATCAGAGCAAACGGTTAAGCGAGAACCTTGGCTCTGGTAGGGATTACTCATTAGAGATATAGTCAGTAGTACTCTAGAATGAGTTGAGCATAATGATAGATATGAGCGTGTATTTGTTAGTGAATATAAATGGTTTTATACCGTGTTAATTTATCTTTTGAGTGGTATATAAATTCTGGTCGAATAGTGGGACGCTGCTAATTCGATTGGAGTTTCTAAATGTAATGACCAGGAGATTTTCGACCCCGAAAATCGACACTAATACGTCCAATGTATAGAGTGTTGAACAATCGAGTGCCGGAAATCCCTGATAGTTAGGGTTAAGAAGAAAAAGAGGTAGAATAAGAACAGAAAAACAACAGCACAGAATTTCACAATCGCAGCAGAACAAAATATAATATACAAATAACAACATTTTATATAAGAAAAGCTGTAACTGTCAATATACATACAAGATATCGGAGTACAATCAATCCGGACAGTTATAATAACTTGTCCTCAACTACTAGATAAAATAGCCGATATACACAGTGGAATACTTAATACGTCTCTGCCATCCAGCTCGTCTCCTGAACTCCAAAGCGTCCTAACCTGAAAATTTGTAATACTCGGTATGACCCGAGCATTACAATAAAGTAACACCCGAGTCAGGCTGGAAACCAGCATGAGTAAACCCATTTAACTTGAAATACTTAAGTCATAAAACTTCTTTGAAAACCAGGGTAACTCGTATACCCCTACGAGTTGGTGTCTTGTTATAGCCCAAAACATTTGTTACACAATTCCATTGATATTTAAAATAATATCTATGTACTGTTACTTAATTTAAATGGTCAGATTTACTAAATTTTATTCAATTCCAGCCTATTAGGCTCTATAGTCAAATCCGTAGAATTTGTAGTGCTTATCATGTCGTAGTGGTTTCGAATATTGCTTATATCTGATCCCGGTACCTTTGAATCCAAGTGATAAATTTAAAAGGGTGAATTGTTTAAAATAAACAATTTATTGTATTGGGTGACACTATTTAAATATGGGAATTAATTTCAGATCTTTATTTCAAATAAAATGTATTATTACCTTAATCCAATTACTTTAATTTTCTGACCATTTGTTGGAACAGACCAAAAATAATTCTAGGGTAAATACTCAATGGAATTAAGCAAAAGTATAGATTTAACTATCAATAACAAATATCCAAACGATTTGCTCCTTAGGATTTTAAACAATTTTAAACATATTATTAACTAATAAATAAATTTTAAAATACTATTAATTACCTATAGGTTAAAGTCAGTTAATTAATTAATTACCTTCATAAATATCATTAAATTTTAGATTATGGGTTTAAAATAAAATAAAAATAGTTTTTAGTTAAGAGAAGAAAATAAAATTATCATATGTATGTATATAAATTTATTCCTTCTCGTTTTTTTTCTTTATTTCCTTATTACTTTTTTCCTTTCTTTCCTTTTATTTTTCTTCACTTTTCTTTTGTTTTCCTTCCTTTTAATTTTCTTTCCTGGCCCAAACAAATTCCGGCCCAAACTCCTTCCTTTCCCCTACTTTTTTTTTCTTCTACTTCACTCTTCCTCTTTCTTCCCTTAAATTTAGCCTGTGCCTGAACCAAGTCGTGCATGTGCATGTGCACACGACGCCGGGGCTCGCCGACCACTACTAACCTCTCCTTCCAGTCACCTCTGACCCTCGCAACCACTTTAGCCACCTAGCTCTTCCTCAAATGCCCACAATTGAAAATCGAACCAAAGGACCCCTCACCAGAAAACGAATCGACCACTTCCCTAACCTCGTACAGCCAGCACCAGCCTCCTGCCAACACCGAACCTCACCAGCAACCTCGCCATGGCCTCCCCTTTCTTTTCTCCCTATGCTGCAGCACTCAAACCCCTCCACGACGTCGCTATGACCAGAGAACCAACCACGACCCAAAGCTTGCCCTAAACCTTACTCTGACCTCGGCCGACCACAATGCCCCAAAGTAAAACCCTTCACCATTTTCCCCAGGTGCCGCACCGCCTGCTCCTCCTCCTCGTCCAACGCCACACCCCAACCCTCACCGAGATGCCGGAATTTGACCCAGGACCAAAAACTGGTCGTTTTCCTATACCACATCAACAACGCGATTAAAAATCATGAAACCACTTCCAAAATCCTCTTTTCCAATGACGATCATGTACATATAAATAAAAGCACAAATTTTGACATTCTGATTTTCTCTATTTTTGATTGTTTACTGTAAAATGCTCATTTGTTTCTTTATAATGGATGATGTTTAATAAAACAATTTTTATAGCATGGTATGATCAAAAAAACATTTTTCTTTTAACAACATCACTTAAATCTAACTGGATTATGAGGTAGGAATTTTTTTAAGTTAGGTATACATTTCTTCCAATCTATAGAGCAGAAGGGATAAAGGATGTACAGGCTTTGGTTTTTGGTTGTAACACTGTGTATACTCTCATATATATACACATATATGTGTTCCAGTTTCAAGCATACTTATCAGATAACATTTCCATATTCACACCCAACAAAACATGGTTTAGAGTATGTATAAACATGTAGTTTTACTCACAGTCTTTCTTAAAACAGAGCACTGCTTTGGTTTGATTCCCTTTGTTGATCTTTGTGGTAGCTTGAGTGTTTATATATATATATATATATATATATATATATATATTTCCCTCTCTAAGTTTTAACTAGCAGCTTGTAACTTCTTTTTTTATCTTGTTCGAATAAAGGAATATAAAGCAAGTTAGAGTTATTATTATTTTTATAGAGGGAATGGCCGTAGCTTCCTATGTACAGCAACTTTATTTATTTATTTTTATTGTATATGTATTTTGATTTGATTAAAACTGATTTGATTTTTCCTTTTACATGATTCTAAGTTTTGGGTGATTTTCCATTTAATTTGAAATGCATTTATGAGGTTGTACCCTTGTGTACATACATATACTATTATATGAATTGATATATGTTTGTATATCCTTTTGTAATCATGTATATATATAGTTATGTATTTTATCTACATGTGTTGTTGTTATTGTATATATATACTTGCATTTCCACTATTTAAGAAATATATATATATATACTTTTATTGTATTTGTCATCTTATATATATATATTTCATATACATTGCTTACTTACTGTATATTTCATATACATTGCTTAGTTACATATATGTATTCACATTTATATAAACTTTTCTTATATGTTATTTCACATGGGCATTTACATATATATATTACTCATATGCTTGTATATTTATTTATTTTCACATACCATAATTTTATAAATATGTGTATATACCTACTTATTTACCATTTTACCTATCATATATATATATATATATATATATACACACACACATGTACTCATATGTTTTTAATCATCATATAAATGTCTGTGTACTCATATATATATTTTACGTCATCAACCTTGTATATGTTATATATATATATATGGATGTTTTACCTTAATTTAAATGGTGGAGTTTATTATTTATTTCTATGAGATTTATCATATTCAGAGATTTTATAATCCAATATTTAATATATCTTTTTAAATCAATTTATAGATTCCAGTATTTCTAACTCTTAGAAATTTATTTATTCGACTTATTTAATATTTCAATAATAAATTCAGATAATCACCCTATATTCGATGGCCAAAAATCCGGGTCGTCACATTCCTCCCCCCTTTAGAACTTTTCGTTCCTCGAAAAGGAACGAAGCAATAATTTTAATTCCAATATTTATTATCGGTTAAATCATTCTTTAAACATTTTAACTCTTTACTCTTTTCATTCTAATATTTTAAAAAAAATTTAAAAATTTCATAATATTACCAAATTAGCTTTATATAAAAAATACTTTTTATAACTTGATGTTTTAACAAGTCCATCCTTGTTCTTACAGAAATTCAATCATACGTTGATCATGCGCAGGACTGAAAATCTATAAGTACTTAGTGAACCCATTTTCAACACCCAGTGAAAATACTTGAATTTTTTTTGTAAGAATGCTATAGAAATCATCACCCCCTCTATGGGTCGCAGTTAGCACGATGATTACGCCGCCATCCCGGCGAAAACCATAAGAAAGCTGTAGGAATCTGCACCTCTTGACTTTCGCCATGGAAACTGCACTGATCGCAGCTACATCCAAGGTTGCGTTGCTATCACAGCAAAAACCTGTGTAACTGTAGGCATCAACACCCCTCGAATTACGCTGCCAAACGAAACTTCACCTCATAGATCGTAGACTACACAAAGTGATGTCACTGTTCCAATGGAACTAGTGTAGACTATAGGCACTCACTGCCACACGAATTTCGCTATGGAACCAAACCACATAGATCGCAATCTACCGATGTTACGTCGCTATTCCAGCGAAAACAAACGTAGATTGTAGGCAATCACTGCCACTCGACTTACGCTATGGAACGGCGATAGATCACAGTTACAACAAAGGTTACTTTGCTATCACAGCAAATCCCAATGTAACTGTAGGCACTCACTACCACACAAATTACGCTACCCCAATCGCAATCCTCAGAAACTAAAGTTTTGTCCGGACGTCCGTTGGGATCCAAATTTAGAACCCCCCTTAGGGCTCAAGGCAGAACCACCCAGTGGATCTCATACTGTAAGTTTCGACTCTAAATGGGAGCGCCTTTTTCCCTATAGCATTCTCAAAACATTTCATACTATACACTTATAGTATCTTTCAAATCATACTCTTTATATATATATCACATATAAATCCCATTTACACAAAATCGATATCTTGTAAATCGATAAATCTCAAATTTGATTTACCAAATTTCCCAAAATTTGCTTTTTGTCAAATCAAAATCAAAATCAACCAGTTCCAAAAACCCTTTCAGTTCCACTCTTATATCCATATAAAATCATTTATATATATATAAGATTATTCTTCAACTTGAATAATTTCCAGATAATTTCATTCTTATATAAATTCCACTTTATATTTCAAATATCCTTTAAGGATTATTTCCTCCAGTTATACTTTCAATAAGGGAAGTTTATAATATATAACCAATATATATAACCTCATTTATGCCAAAACAAATTTTCAAGTTCGATTTCCCTTTCAAAGTCATTTGTCACTTTACTTATTTCTTGCAAAGTAAGTTCCCAGTTATAGTGACTATTTACTCGTTACTTTTATCACCATATATTTCTCAAAATATACTCTTTCACTTCAAATCATTTTTTCTTCAATATTCGATTTTTCTCTCACACTAAACTGCTTCAATTTCCATTTGGGTTATAACTTCAATCTATCCCAATTAATATTTAAATCCATGATTTAAATATAAATAATTTCCATTCTAACCAGTTTGAATTTGGGAAAATAGCTTGAATAGTTTTAAAATAGTTAAATAGTTGTAAAATAGTTAAATAGTTATAAAATAGTTGTAAAATAGTTAAATAGTTAGTATAAGATAGTTTGAGTCTTAAAAAGAATGGTTTGTATAGTAGATAGCTTGGAGAAATCAAAATAATCTGAATATTTAAGAAAATAGATTTAAGACGGTTTATAGTAAAACAATTTATTTGAAAATAGTTTCAAGGTTAAACCGGTTCAATTTCCAATCTCTAATTCAAATCAATTTTCAATTTCCACTTCCATTTAAATTGATTCACTCCATATTCCAATTCGAATTAACTTCGTTTCTCATTTTAATTCAAATCAATTTCCATTAGATTTCAAATTAATTCAACTCCGATTTCAATTTCAATTCAATTTAAATTTTGGATTAATTTCAACTTCGATTACAACATTAATAATTAAGCAAATATAAATTTTCGCTCAATTTAATATAAAAGTGATTTTATATTGGATTATATTTCCAACAAAATATTTCACACATCGATAGACGATTACACTTGTGAGTTTTAAACACTACATCTATTTGTCCATATAAAAGCCTTACAAAAGGTCATAAATCTTGCTGCCTTAATAACTACTAGCTTTTAAGAAAAGAACAGAGTCCTAGCATCCTTCATAAAACTTCCTTGAGGACTTCCCTCCAACTAGCCAAAGCTCGTTCAGGCAATCCGCAACAGAGTGTCCCCACTTAAAACATTTGCCACAAAAGATCACTCCACTCCCATCTTCGTGGGTGACCTTCACGTCTTCCGCGGTGCATTCCACAGCTTTCTCTTTCTTCCTTCTCTTGGGGCAATCCCTAGCGATGTGTCCCGTCATTTTGCAATGGTAGCAAATGGTTGACCCATCGACTAGTACTATGGGTTTATGCTTCATCTTCCTCACTTCAGAGCAATGGTTTAGGAAATGTCCTTTCTTTTGACACTTAAAGCACACAATCTCAGAGCGGAACAGTTTGACTTCTTTATTCTTTTCTTTCCTTGGTTTACTGCACTTAGCTGCGTAATGCCCTTTACTGTGACATCTGTAGCATGTGACATTATCATAGGCCTTGGGCCAACCCTTTCCCTAACCCATTTCTCATATTCCAGCATTGCTTCTTCTCGTGCCTTACGTTCAGCTGCTCTCCTCTCCCTATGCCTTGCCCTCCATTCTTCTCATTTTTCCATCTCTTGAGCTAAATTCTAATGGGACTTCCTAACCTATAATTAAACCTTGATTAGTCAAATTTCCAGTTTTATTCTTATTTCAAATATTCCCAGACATTTTTTTTTAATTTAATCCACTCATTTTATAATCTGGTTCATTAAAATTCCTAGAATTCAAAACCCGTTTATATTTCAAAAACTGTTTGAAATTATCCATACATAGCCTTTTTATCTAATCCATACTTCCCTAAGTTAAAATTTCAATTTCACATTGAAATTTTCCAATTCAAGATGTTCAAAACTTATTTAGCTTCCCTTAAGTTAAATTTCCCATTTATTCAATCCCTATAACCTTATCCAATTTAAATTTTCCACTCCAAATTTAAATTTTTTATCAATATCCCTTCCTACTTATAAGTTCAAAAACTTATTTTTCTTTGGGTTACACATCTCATTCTCAGCTGGATTTCAGAATTCAAAACATCAATATTTATTTCAAATCAACTTTGAATCATATATATCCACACCACATATATATACATGTTTACCCTTCCACATATCAAACCACACTTTTCATTTTAAACCATTCTTTGTCTTTACATCAAAACAAATTCCTTTAGAATTTCAAAACAACTCTTGTTTTTAAATAAATATTTCCATATCAAGGTATATTCTAATAATATTATTCACTATTCCCTTCAACACTTTGAAACAAATTTCAAAATTTTTCTGGCTTAGATTTAAAACTTCACAATTTAAATCCATTTCAATTTATAAGTCATTCTTATATAAATTTTTACTTCCTTAAACATTTCATAATGTTTTATCATTGTTTATTCTGTAATAAACATCCTTTACAATAACCAATTTTATGATAAAAATCAATATTATCATATTTAGGGGTCAAACACACCATATATTCCATAATACCTTCTTGATAAATGAAATCAGGGTAAATTTATTTCATTTCAAAATACTTTGAAAAACATTCCCGAAATCTCCGGGATTTAAAATTCTGCTCTGAGTTTACTTTTTAGCTTAACTTATTTGTGTAATTAATCCTTATCAAATTTCTATTTGGTTATATACACATTACTATTAAATTTTATAATCTCAGTTAATTTCAATAACAACAATCAATCACCTTACTATACTATAATAGTTTAGAAAAATTATTTCTTTATATATCAAAATTATTTTAAAAATCATTATATAAGAAAATAACAAGTACGTCCTCATATATATATACACACTCTCGACTCATTCTTGGGAACTACTGACCCTTTCTCTAATGAGTAATCCCCACCAGAGCCAAGGTTCTCACTTAACCTTTAGCTCTGATACCAAGTGTAACGGCCCGAAGATTTTCGACACCGAAAATCGACACTAATACATCCACTGTATAGAGTGCCGAACAATCGAGTGCCGGAAAACCCTGACAGTTAGGGTTACGAAGAAAATGAGGTAGAATAAGAACATGAAAACAATAGCACAGAATTTCACAATCGCAGCAGAACAAAATATAATAAACAAATAACAGCATTTTATACAAGAAAAGCTATAACTGTCAATATACATACAAGTTATTAGAGTACAATAAATCCGGACAGTTATAATAACTTGTCCTGAACTACTGGATAAAATAGCCTATATACACAACGGAATACTCAAAACATCTCTGCCATCCAGCTCGTCTCCTGAACTCCAAAGCGTCCTAACCTAAAAATCTATAATACTCGGTCTGACCCGAGCATTACAATAAAGTAACACCCGCGTCAGGCTGGAAACCAGCATGAGTAAACCCATAAAACTTGAAATACTTAAGTCATAAAACTTCTTTGAAAACCAGGGTAACTCGTATACCCCTACGAGTTGGTGTCTTGTTATAGCCCAAAACATTTGTTACACAAATCGATTGATATCTATGTATTGTTACTTAATTTAAATGGTCAAATTTACTAAATTTTATTCAATTCCAGCTTATTAGGCTCTATAGTCAAATCCGTAGAGATCTGTAGTGCTCATCAAGTCGCAGTTGTTCCGGATATTGCTTATATCCGATCCCGGTATCTTCGAATCGAAGTGATAAATTTAAAAGGGTGAATTGTTTAAAATAAAAAATTTATTGTATTGGGTGATAATATTTAAATATGGGAATTAATTTCAGATCTTTATTTCAAATAAAACGTATTATTACCTTAATCCAATTACTTTAATTTTCTAACAATTTGTTGGCACAGACCAAAAATAATTCTAGGTAAATACTCAATGGAATTAAGCCAAAGTATAGATTTAACTATCAATAACAAATATCCAAACAATTTGCTCCTTAGGATTTTAAACAATTTATTAACTAATAAATAAATTTTAAAATACTATTAATTACCCATAGGTTAAAGTCAATTAATAAATTAATTACCTTCATAAATATCATTAAATTTTAGATTACGGGTTTAAAATAAAATAAAAATAGTTTTTACTTAAGAGAAGAAAATATAAATTGTAATATGTATGTATATAAATATATTCCTTCTTGTTTTTTTTTCTTTGTACTTTTCTTTATTTCCTTTTTACTTTTTTTCTTTCTTTCCTTTTATTTTTCTTCACTTTTCTTTTGTTTTACTTCCTTTTAATTTTCTTTCCTAGCCCAAACAAATTCCGGCCCAAACTCCTCCCCTTCCCCTACTTTTTTTTCTACTACTTCACTCACCCTCTTTCTTCCCTTAAATTCAGCCTGTATCTAAACCAAGTCGTGCATGTGCACATGCACACGAAGTCGGGGGCTCGCCGACCACCACTAACCTCTCCTCCCAGTCGCCTCTGACCCTCGCAACCACTCTGGCCACCCAGCTCTTCCTCAAAATCCCACAATCGAAAATCGAACCAAAGGACCCCTCACCAGAAAATGAATCGACCACTTCCCAACCTCGTTCAGCCACCACCGGCCTCCTACCAACACCAAACCTCGTCGTGGCCTCCCTTTTCTTTTCCCCCCATGTCATAGCACTCAAACCCTCTACGACGTCGCTATGACCAGAGAACCAACCACGACCCAAAGCTTGCCCTAAACCCTACTCTGACCTCGGCCGACCACCACGCCGCAAAGTAAAACCCTTCACCATTTTTCCCTGGTGCCGCACCGCCTGCTCCTTCTCCTCGTCCAACGCCACACCCCAACCCTCACCGTGATGCCGGAATTTGACCCAAGACCAAAAACTGGTCGTTTTCCTATACCTCATCACCTACATGATT
Organism: Allium fistulosum; assembly: GCA_030737815.1. Lineage (NCBI taxonomy): Eukaryota > Viridiplantae > Streptophyta > Magnoliopsida > Asparagales > Amaryllidaceae > Allium > Allium fistulosum. Next base: position 814,730,544 of record CM060901.1, on the reverse strand, counting down.
AAAAATCACGAAACCACTTCAAAAATCCTCTTTTCCAATGCCGATCATGTACATATAAATAAAAGCACAAATTTCGACATTCCAATTTTCTCTATTTTTGATTGTTTACTGTAAAATGCTCATTTGTTTCTTTATATTGGATGATGTTTAATAAAACAATTTTTATAACATGGTGTGATCAAAAACAAACATTTTTCTTTTTAACAACATCACTTAAATCTAACTAGATTACGAGGTAGGAATTTTTTGATGTTAGGTATACATTTCTTCCAATCTACAGAGTAGAAGTGATAAAGGATGTACAGGCTTTGGTTTCTGGCTGTAACACTATATACTCTCATATATATATATATATACACACATATATGTGTTCCAGTTTCAAGCATACTTATCAAATAACATTTCCATATTCACACCCAACAAAAACATGGTTTAGAGTATGTATAAAGATGTAGTTTTGCTCACAGTCTTTCTTGAAACAAAGCACTGCTTTGGTTTAATTCCCTATGTCGATCTTTGTGGTAGCTTTAGTGTTTATTATATATATATATATATATTTCCCTCTCTAAGTTTTAACTAGCAACTTGTAACTTCTTTTATTATCTTGTTCGAATGAAGGAATATAAAGCAAGTCAGAGTTATATTTTTTTATAGAGGGAATGGCAGTAGCTTCCTATGTACAACAACTTTATTTATTTATTTATTTTTATTGTATATGTATTTTGAATTGATTAAAACTGATTTGATTTTTCCTTTTACATGATTTGAAGTTTTGTGTGATTTTCCATTTAATTAGAAATGCATTTATGAGGTTGTCCCCTTGTGTACATACATATACTATTATATGAATTGATATATGTATGTATATCCTTTTGTAAGCATGTATATATATAGTTATGTATTTTATCCACATGTGTTTTTATTATTGCATATATATATACTTGCATTTCCACTATTTAAGAAATATATATACACTTTTGTTTGTATTTGTCATCTTATACATATATATTTCGTATACATTGCTTACTTACTGTAAATTTCATATACATTGCTTAGTTACATATATGTATTCACATTTATATAAACTTTTCTTATATTTTATTTCACATGGGCATATACATATATATATATATATATATTAATCATATGCTTGTATATATATTTATTTTCACATACCATACTTTTATAAATATGTGTACTTATGCAACAACCCGCATATTTTACGATAGTATATTTAAATGTTTTATTTAAATATAGCATCGTTAATCGGATTAAAGTCCGAAATGTCACTTTTTGCAAACAGTCGAATTAGGACTCGAGACCACTTCCATTGAGTCCAAAATGGTGTTTGCAACCTTTCTGAGTATAAACATCGATATGTTTGGAGTTGAGTGAAATTTTGATATTTTCATTTAGGGCTTTGGGTTTGAGTTTCAGCCCAATAACCTAACACCCAACCCATCTAATACCCTAACTCCCACTCCACTCCTCTTCATTCCTTCACAACATTTCCTAACACTCAAGCTAAGGTAAAAATGGGGGAAGAGAAAGGAAATTAGAATTCCAAGCCCTAGATTGATTAGGAAATACAAATTCTAGCTCCAACATCAAAGAGAAGCTTAGTTAAGCATCCTCTTCTTCTTCTCCATCTCAATTTCTCTCCAATTTTAGAAATTTCCTATAACCTAACTTAGGAAATATTGCATATGATCTTAGATTGGAGCTTCTAGAGTTGAAATTGAAGAGTAGTTGATCTTTTCTTTGCTTTAGAGCTTCTCGTTTGTGTTTTTTTGTTAAAAGGTGAGTTTTTGAACTCACATCTATGTTTATATCTTTGATAGTTGTTTGGTAGTAATTCCTAACATCTATTCCTTGTCCATTTGCCTTTGATTTGAATTGGTTTGATGAATTTTCCAAATTTTGGTGTTTTGAAGTCAAATCTTTAAAAATCCTATCTTTGATGTTTGAACACGTTGTTGGGGTGTATCGAAGAGCCTATAAGGCTGGGTTGTCGCTTGGCATAAATCCCTAGTCTCCGTCGCTCGTCCGATCACTTTCGTTTGGATTTTAGCCCCGCTTGGGCTAGGCTGAAAACACTGCAATTGACAGTTCAGTCGACTGAACGTATATGGCCAGTTGACTGAACCTGGAAATAGAAAAGCTTCTATCCATCTATCAGTCGACTGAACCTGGGAGCAGAAAACTTGATGTCCCTGTGTCAATCGACTGACCATATAGTTCAGTCGACTGAACTAGGAGCCCGAGAGTTTCTGGCCTTGTATCAGTCGACTGGCCTTCTGGTTCAGTCGACTGAATCTGTGAAATTTGCTTTTTGCCTATTTCAAGCCGTTTCGTGTGGGTTTCCGGTTTTTAATCGATTTTTGATGATCCGAATGGTTGTTATCATTTATTGACTTTGATGACTTCTTTTTCGGGATTTTTGGGAATATCCATTTTGATGGATTCAGTATCGTTTTTTTATGGTTTTAATTCACGTCGTCGAATGTGGATTTTGGTGATTGATTGTTTCTACAATCATTTCCGTGATTTGTCACTTTAAAATACAAAGGTTTCTATACTAGTAGTAAATATTCAAACTCTTTCACAAAGATGATTCCAACTCTATTTTTAATACAAATCTCGTTTATAAAAACCGTTTTCCAATCTATTAGTATATACAAACCTTTAACTCATTCGTACGAGAAATCCAATTAAACGACTTAGCAAAATAAGTGGTATGAAACGCTTGCATTTACTTTGTCGATTAATTCTTAGACTTGTTCGATTGAAATCTTGTGACAATTTTCGAGGGGAAGTCTACAGTTTGTTCGTAAATATTTAAGTTAAACCAGTGGTTATGGGACATGAAGCTAAACTCTTATATTTACTAGCTTAGTGTGATTCACACTTTTTATTGATCGATGATGATCATTTTGTGATTTAGACTAGCGATGTGCGACGTCTCTTTGTTTTTGTGGGGGTTAAACCCCGTTCGTGGAGTTTCAACTCAAAATTGGTGGGGTAGCAACCCATGGTCTTCGGGCCGTTTGTGGAGCTTTGACTCAAAATTGATGGTTAGCGACAATGGAATAGCGTTCCATTTATGATACACGTGTTGGTGAGTTTTCATGCTCCCGTTTGTGATAGGCCTCCCCCCTTTGTGATCTCTGGATTTCTAGTTGATGATTTCTAGAATTTGTGTTTCACCAATTTTCGTGGATTGAATTGATAAGCTCTATCAATATTTGTGTTTGGTGAATAATTTAAAGAATATGACATTCTTTTGGTGTTTGAGAATATTTGAGATATTGTATTATTTTTGTTGTTATCTGATGTATACTTGTCACAGTATGGCATTATTGTTATCATATGTTTTTGTCATATCTCTTATCCTATCTCACTTTATATGATATCTATAGCTAGACTGATCCGTTTATTATTTCTTCTTAAATAATACTCGGGTCAGACCGAGGTATTTCAGGTGCTCCTGCTTGACTTCTTCTTCTCAGGGTCCGTCACCTGACTTTTGGCTAACTACTTTAGCATAGTTGTTTTTGTTAGTATACATTTGAGATAGAGACTCCATGTTGTATACATATTCTTTTGTCTAGAACTTGTATCTATTCTTTTGTGATGTAGTGGGTCTAGTTTGACCACTACTTTGATGTACAATTTTATGTGATATATTCATATTTGTTTCCGCCTTAGTGATATGAATACCTGTGACTGATTTGTGTTATGTTTATTTCTATATTTGTTTCCAAAGTCTGTATAGCCACTGTGTAGTAGCTTTGAGTTTGTATTTGATATGTCGGATTTCCTCTTGAAATGAAATGTAAGTTATATTATCTGACATATCGGTACTCGCACAAAGCAATTACACAGATGGTCGCTCCTCAACGGCCTTATTCTTCGTGCTAGTCGACGGCATTACTCAGTAGTGTCCTTGGCTAGTGTGAGTATAGAGGTGGGGTGTTACAATATACCTACTTATTTACCATTTTACCTATCATATATATATATATATATACACATGTACTCATGTGTTTTTAATCATCATATATATGTTTATGTACTCATATATATATTTTACATCATCAACCTTATATATGTTATATATATATATTTATGGATGTTTATCTTAATTTAAATGGTGGAGTTTATTATTTATTTCTATGAGATTTATCAGATTCAGAGATTTTATAATCCAATATTTAATATATCTTTTTAAATCAATTTATAGATTCAAGTATTCCTATATCTCGGAAATTTATTTATTTGACTTATTTAATATTTCAATAATAAATTCAGATAATCACCCTATATTCGATGGCCAAAAATCCGGGTCGTCACACTAAACACTTGAACATGATAAACTGACACAATATGATTTTGAAGCGGGTAAATGAAATAATTTTACCCAAATTATATTTTGATATAAAAGAGAATAATTTTCTGAAAATTATTATAATGGCGTGTTTCGTTGTTATTATATAATCAAAAGAAGATTGTAAATTGGAAATGATGTATAAAAAACCAAAATTTAAAATGGTATAAGAATGAATAAAATTAAAAATGAATTCAAGCCAGAATTTGGAAAATTTAAATCCGGGATGGTTTGGAAAAGATTCCAAAAGTGTTATGGGATGGTATTATTTTGAAAATATTTTTCGGAATGAATAATAGTAATATTATTGGAATATTTTGAATGGAAAATGTTTTGGAATTGGATTTTTAAAGGGATGTAGCACTGAAATCACTTCGGTCGCTGGAAAATAATTATGATGATGACCGAGACATCATCGGTGTTAATTTTCGAGTTTCTAAGTGATGGATTGTCACCATGGTCGTTGTTTTTGGATTGTTTTGAGGAGAAACGAGTTTGTTTGAAAATTCCTAAGGAGAATTGTTTTGGGATGGACCAAGTGAAATTTTAAAATTCCAATGGAATAGTTTGTTGAAACGAAGGGTTATATATATATGTAATTGATTTCAAAGTGATTTAATATAAATACCGGGTGTTTGAATTCTGGAACCCTTATTTAAATAATTTAGAAATCATCAGGAAATAAGTTGTAAACTTATAAATTGAGAATGATTCTAAATAAGGAAAGAAAAATATGGAAATTGAATTTTGGAATAGATTTTAACTTGAGTATGTTAAAATTAATAAAAACTTAACTTAAGCTAAGCTAAATAAAATGGAGTTGAATTTGAATTAGATTGGAAATAAAAATTGAATTGAGTTATAGATAATATTGAATGGAATTAAATTCTGTCTTAAATAAATTAATAAAATGGTAAATTAACTAAGCAAAGTTAAATGGAATAAATAAATGAAGTGATGGCAATGATAAAAGGAATTTAAATAAAAAGTGAATTGGATTTGAATCATATGGAATTGAATTAAATATGAAAATGTGAACTATAAAGTGACGGAATAACTATAAGCTATAAATTTTTGAATGGAATAAAAATTTAAAGGAAAGATTATGGAATGGTGAATAAATAAACTATATAGCTTATAAAGATTGAAATGGATAGAATATAAAAATACTTAGGCTAGAAAGTGATGTAGATCTTGAGTTAAAAATGAAGTGTGAATATATTCAATTAAGTATAAAATTGATGGAAATGGGAAAAACAAGTTTGTGACTTTTAAAATTGAAATTTGAAATAGATAAGCCAAAATAAAAAGAGTTTGATATTTTGGAAACGAAATAAAAACCCAAACTTGAATTATAAAATAAATTTGAACTCAAGTAAATTGGTTGAAGTGATTTTTGAAATAAAAATCAGATATTGAATTATAAAGTGGAAATGAACTAATTGGATAATTAGTTAGTTAATTGGATATAAAATGGATATTAACTGGGTTGAATAAATTTGGATTGTGAGTTAAAAATGGAATTTGGAAATGAAACTTGAGTTATAAATAAAATTCAACTTAGATTGCAAGTGAATTAAATACAATGGGAAAACATGTCGAATAAAATGAAATTGAATGAAAATAGAAATGGGTTGAGTTGTAAATAAATCAAATTTGAATATGAATGAATTAAATATGGCCTTGGATATTATTTTAATGAATTGAGTTTGGAATTAGAATTGAAGTGGATTGGATGAATGAACTAATTAAATTAATTAGTAAACGAAATGAAATTTGATTGAATAAAAATAAAATCAGTAATTTGAAATGGAAATTTGTTTACCAGGAAAATAAACTTAAGTTATGGAGTTGAAATAATTTGTAGTAAATAAATTAACTTAAGTAAATATTTTGAATAAAAGCTTGACACAAATAAATTTGTAAAATGGCCATTAAATAAAATAGCATGGAATGTAAATAAATAGATTGAGAATAAATATAAAATGGAATGGAATTAAATATAAATTGAGTTGGAATCAATTTAAAATACCTATAAACTAAAGTGGATATTTTATTAAGCGAATATCGCTGAATTTGCATAGAAAAAATTTGTCGTTTGACGTAAACGGAAGTAAATAAAATTCTTGTGAATAAATGGCAAGTGAATAAATCAATTTTTAATCAATTTGGAATGAATATGGGTTTGTTTGAAATAAAAATGAATTAAATGCATGTAAAGTGAGTTATAAATCATTTAAATTGAATATAATGATATATGAATCGAGTGAAAGTAATAAAATTAGTATTGGAACATTAAAATTGTTTATAAATATTTGTTTAGCATGCATTGCTTATGAAACTTATGTGTTTTAACCAATTAAATAAGTGAAACATAATTTAATTTCACGTTTTGGTACTTACGTGTTTAAATTGAGTAAGTACAGGTACCTGGAGCTGTTTTGCTTGACTTGATTACGCGAATTGCAAAATAAATAAGACGCTTGCTTAAAGATGCTAAAATAAGGTACGTTTACAGATTAAATGCTGCGAAAATATAAAATATTGTTATATATTTTGTTTTCCGACTATGTGGGTTGATGTATATATATTTATATCTCTTTTCATATTACAAAAGGCTCTCCATACAAGGGAGACCTTGCCAAAAAATTTCGAAAATTTAGGGTGTAGAAAATTTTTGAAAATTTTTGGAAAATTTTTTGTTAACGGAAATCAATTTCGAATTTATAATCGAAATAAAGGATTTTGGTTTAGGATGGAGAAATAATTGTTTGGATGAATGAAAAAGATTAAAAAAGTGAAATATCGAATTTTCACTGAGTGGGTTTTAATAAGTTAATGGGTTTGTAGCATTCTTTCTGCCTTAGCAATTTCGAGGACGAAATTCTTTTAAGGGGGGAGGAATGTAATGGTCCGGATTTTTGGTCGTTAGTTTGGAATATTCGAATAATTTTAAATATTAAATATGAATTATAGATTGATTTTGATTATGACAATTTGGTTTTTATTTATAAAATGAATAAAGAATTTAGATGTAATGATTTATTGGATAATTTAATTTCTAAATTTAATAATTTAATATTAGTTAAATTATTGTATCTTGAGATTTAAGCTCGAAAAAAATAATTTAAAGGCTTGTAAAATTTATATTAGTAATAATGAATATAATAAAACCTTTTAAATTGAATTTAAAAGTGGTTTGTTCAATTTTAAAAACACATCGTTTAAATTAACGTATATAAATAGCCTTCCAGGGCACAGTCTTGGATTTCAACGAAACCAGTTCCATTGGATCCGTAATAGTGTGTTATTATCAGATTGCAAATTCGCACGGAATATAAACGCGTTGAAATTAATATCGAAATTCAATATAATAATTGGGTCCAAAAAGCTATTTGCTCCATAAGATCGAATTAGGACTCGAAACCTTTTTCATTGCATTCAGAATAGGGGTATAACATTAGGAATGCCTAGCGGCATGCCTCAATAGGAGACCAAGATTTCACGGTATGTGTTGTGAAGTAATTGAAAATAAAATAAAATTTATATGAAATCAAATCAAGGTCAAAACTCTATCACCATCAGCTCACCCTAAACCATTCAAGCACGCTAATCCAAAGAAACATGCGACCTTCTTTTCCTTCTATTCCAAATCATGTTCCCTTTTCGCTCCTCCAATTCAAAAATTCGAACTAACATCAGAAAAAAAAGGGAGATAATGGTCAAGCAAAATGAAAAGGGAATTTAAATTAGCGTATCCCATTTTTATACTTCCTGTTCGAAAATACGAATTCATTCTCCGTCTTCTTCGCAAATTGAATTCACGACTTGAAACAAAAAAAGAGATCGCGTCACCTAGTGCGCGCGTGGGGCACCCAGTTCGTGAGTGTAGTCACGCACGCCAAAGTGGAAGGTGGAGGTGAGTTGGATCGGCGGTGGAGCCGTGCACAAGGAGGGGAGCTAGGGCTTCGATTTTGTGAACTGTAGCCACACGTGGGGTCGATGGGGAAGTGCGGTTGAAGTGTGGCACTAATGAGAGTCACGAGGCCGATGTAATGGGCTCGAGTAAGGTTTAGGTGAGGCTGATTTCGATCGGCAAATAATAAAAAGAGGGAAGTTGCGAGTGCTGGAGTAGGAGGAGTGGTGGCAGAGGATCATCGAAGGCATGTAGGCGGCTGACCGTGTGTGTGGGAAGGAATGAAGGAAGTTAGGGTCGAGTGGAGTTGCTCGCGCGTGTGCGACTTGAGGGACGGCGACTTGGGTTGGTGATGGTAGGCGTCTCGAGAAACAGGAAGGCAATTTGATGAAAACCAATTTTTACATTAAATTTAAATTATCAATCAATTTATTTGGAATATCACTAATTAATATTAAATTTATACGAGGTTTAAAAATATATTAAACAAGTCGAGATTGGAATGATCTGCAAAAAAATCGAGATGAGAAAATTTCTCACTCATTTGGATTACCAAAATTTAATTGTTAAATAGTTGAAAATTAAGTTTGGATGCCTGTTGATTTCATAATTATTATATGTTGAATGATATAATATATATAGTAGTATATATATATATATATATATATTAGTAGTTGGAGTGATATTCCCGCACATTATAGCAGATGAGACCCTATGCAACCCGCATAATAGCGGATGACCCTATATACCATGATATCCCCCTCGAAGTGGGATTGGTATTTTTATGTTGTATTAACATCTGTGGATGCAGGGAAAAAAGTTGGAGGGATCCAACTAGATTCCTCAAATATATTGATTATTTTCCATATATAGTGATATATGATTTGTGTAGAATAATCTAGTATAGATTATTGTAGTGATTGAAAAGTTATTAGATATTATTCTAGCACTGGCCTGAATTTTTATATTTAAAATACCATAAAATATATTTTTAAAATTTGAGGGATTTAAGGGAATTTTTGATATAAAAATATTTATACTGGAAATTGAATTATTTTAAGAAAAATTGAATTGGGAAATAATATATATAAATTTTGGATTGTACGTAACCATTCATGAATGGGTTTAAATAAAGACTTTAAAAAATTTATTGTCTAAAGGAGTTTGAAAATGGTATTCTGATATGAAAAGGAGTTAAAATCAATGTTAAAAATAGATTGGAATTATACATGAAATTTATAAGAAATGAATTTATATAATGTAATTTTATAAATAAGATTTGTTTTATAAACAAGTAAAACTCAAAGGAGTTTATAAATTTATAAATGATGTTTATAAATAAGGAAAATGATGGTCAGTTGATAATTTGGAAATATAGATTTACGATGTGAATTTATATCGAGTTCTGGAAATCGTTGGGAAAGAAATAGTGGAATCTATTTTTAAATGTGAGAATGGTGATAAAAATTGAGATATATTCGATGTGATACAAATCGAGAAGGAGTTATAAACTGAGTTTGGAAAGATTGGATTTTTAAAATAGGTTTTTGTCAAGAAGTTAAAAGTTTGTAAAAGTGGGATTTTAATTACTATGCTATATAATTTAAACTATAATTTAGATTAGAATACTCCGAAATATTAGTTATTTTAATATTGAACATTTATTGAAATAAATTCTAATTTTATTAATCAGCTTCTTAAATTAGTTAGTTATTTAATAATGGTTTGGAAAAGAGCTATCGATGCTGTTTAAAATGTTTTGATATCTTAAATTTACTAAAACATATTTTTAAAATAAAATAAAATAAACTATTATCCTTTAAAAATACCTATCATATATATATATATGTATATATAGTTTTAAAAGATTGGAATTTATCCATAAATCCTCTCGAGATTGCGAAAGAAAATATTTAACAGATAGGATTTGTTAAAGGGAAAATCTTATAATAAAATTCTTGGAACTTAGGGGTGGTTCTGAAATATTTGAAATAAGAACTTCGGGGTTGAATCTAAAGTCATAGAGAAGTTATAGATAAATAGAAGGGATTATAAGCAGATATAATCAAATTTGAAAAGGAAAAGGGAATTAATGTAAACCCCGAAGACTTATGATATAAGTCGCGAAACATTCTCTTAAGTATTCATATTTGAAGGAATTTTGGAAAATAAGACTAATAATATTCTCCTAAGTATGGAAAATGGAAATTTGGGAATATTCTAATTGTTGAGATGTTTGGAAGTATCCTGTTACAGATTTAAGTATTTGAAAGTTGTTTTCAAATTTTGGAAGGAATTGATATATCTTTTAAAGATATTTTGGGAATAATTTATATTAAGGCCTAGTAACTGCTTATGGATGTTTTTTTGATACTTAAATAACCAACTATCAATATTGGCCAATATCATTAATCGTTTTGAAGAGACCGGGATTAGATTTAATTATCCAAAAAACCACTTTGATCTGGTTTGAACGTAACGAATGAATACTATAAAGATGATGAAAATGGTGATTCGGTTTGTTCGCACCCATGACAACTTGTATGCATGAATGCTATCAGAACATCGTCGTTGGAGGACGAGGAGCATTCTAAGTAAAATTGTTCTTGAAAGGTAACACTTAGCCTCGAACCTCATCAATCGAAATGACTAAAACAGGGGAGATGAAGCAAGGCTAAGTGGTTTGCACCCAAGTAGGGTATGTTATCACTTTTCTAGGTGTCCTCGGAACCCTATTTATCTTGATATGGGTATACATGAAAGAAGAAGCGCTCGATAGTAAGGGTAGGAACACCCAGGGTGATAACATATTCGATCTATCTAGGTTAGGGGTAGGTCGGTCATGTGTAGCAGGGGATCCCGGCGTAGTCCTCAGTACATTGTTCTAGAGGTGTACTGTGATGGGCGGTACCCCAATGGCCCAGTCATTCGATGGAATCCATTCTCCAATAAGCGCCGTACGGTTTTGATTGTGCCCAACTATGCCGAAACGTGAGATGCAAGCATTTAAGCTATTTCCTATTACTTGGTTTAGACACTATTATAAAATCAGACGATTTTGATAAAAAGATTTTGGTTATTGTAAGGTAAAAACCCGTCGTGTTTATGTGTGGCATGGTCTTACGAGATACCTTTGTTTGCAAAGGATTTGATAACATTAATAATTCAAATTGAGTGTGTTTTTCTCACGCTGGTTCTCCAGACTGACTCGGGTGTTATTTTATTATAATGCTCGGGTCAGACCAAGTATTACAGATTCAGGATAGAATGCTAAGGAGCTCAGGAGACGAGCTGGATGATAGAGACGTATCTCCGTACTTGGCTTATATTCCGCTGTGTAAGGACAAGTTATATAACTATCTAGTTTGATGTATTGATTGTTGTACTCTGATGATTGTAAATATAAAACAGTTAAAGATACTTTTGTATAAAAATCTTTTATTATATATTATATTTTCTTCCACTACGACTGTGAGATTCTGTGTTGTTGTTTTCTGTTTCTTCTTCTAATTTTTCTTCTTCACCCTAAAGATTCATATTTTTCATTCAATTTGAGTTGGACTAATGTGAATTATGGTCGAATCAAGGGGTACGGATTTGACTAGTTAGTATTGTGGAATTTTTAGCAAATATTGTGTATTAAGTTAGTAGTTTTCATTCGTAGTTTTAGAACGGATGGATTTTTCGGCGATTTTGACTAGTCCGAAAATTCAAGTCGTTACAATATATATATATATATATATATCAATAAACACCTAGAGTCATGTGTTCACACTCGTGTGTTCACTCGCCATACTCTGTACCCTTCTCACATAAGCTCGAAAGGCAGTGCACGATCGGTATATATGGCCTTAGTTATCCGAGTTAGGTGTATGTATATAAAAATTCTTTTATTAATAATGCTTATAGTCGATTGGTGTTCACACTTGTGTGTTCACTCGCCACGCTCTGTATTCCCCTCACGTAAGCCCAAAAGACAGTGCATGGGTAATATACCTGGCCTCAGTTTTCTGAGTTAGGCATATGTAAATATTGATAATATCAATAAAATTTTGAAATAAGAGAGAGTAAGAAATTGAAATCCAAGCATTATTTTGACTTGTTTGATTTGACTTGTTATTGAAAAGAAATAAAAATACCACTTTGAAAAACTTTGATAATCAACTAAGGATCCATTCATAGCTACACTGTGTTATCAACCAAAACAACGAGTTAAACTATAGTTTATTTGTTATGATAACTTGATTTTTGTTGGAAAATTTGACAAGTAAAAGGACTTAAATTTCTTGATAATAACCAAAACTTATATTTAACTTATTTGTGTCAATTTAAAAGTAAATCCTTCATTTGTAAATATTTTCAAAAAAACATGCATTCATATATTTGTAAATAAAACTTGCATTTAGGAATTTTTCATTTTGTAAATAATTTCACTTTGCTTTTGGATTTTGTGGGTAGTATCTGCTGAAAAACCTCACGAGACAACATTCATCCTACTAGGGACACCTAGAGGTTCAACGGCTTGTTACATATGCTCAATGCAATGGTGCTCCCTACGAAAACAAATTTATCATAGTTTTAGTCTATTCGAGGACGAATAAAAAGATAAGTGTAGGCAAATTCGATGTGCACGTAAATATGCATATTTTTACTTCCATATTTTATCAAATTTAATTAAATAAATGATCTTACAGGATGTTTTAACATGTTTAAACCAAAATTCAAATTATTTTCAAATCGTCATATATTTATCTTCATATAGGGGCAAAATGGTCATTTTTGTGCATATATTAATTTGTGAAAATTTGCTTGGAAATTTCTATATTATTTTGTAGGAATTTGGCTTCAAATGGAAGAGGATTTCATGAAAAATATGCATGCACAAAAGAATACGAGGTGATGAAGATGGAAATAATTCAAACTTATGATCATGAAGGACCCCACTAACCCACCTACCTTGATGTACAAATTAGAAACTAATGCACGTGCTAATGGCCATTAAAGCTTCATGCACATTTAAATGAAGGTTAATACATGCTAATGATTACTTGGCCACCACACTTCCTAGAGGGGCAGTTTGGACATTCCTCAAAAATATGGATTAGGGTTTCATACATGTATAAATAACCCATATGATAATGTAACCCCTCTCTTCTCTTAGGCTCTCTCTTCTCTAAGCCTCTTTAGTTTAGTTTAGGCTCAAAAATTAATTAGAAGTTCTCTTTCTTTTCATGGCTACTTAGCCATTTATTATTTCATGTAATTAATTTTTTATGCAGTTTTAATACAAGCTCTTTTCTTTTCTTGTTTATTACCTTTCATACTAGTACTGTAGTTTCATTTCTTATGCAAGTAGAATAACTTTCATTTTATTTTAATTAGCTCTCTATTTACTTTGATCTCTTTTTCCTCTTGTTTTTGTTTTATGTTGAATGCTACAATTGTTGATATGATAACAAATATGAGAGGCTAAACCCCTTCAATTTAGGGGTAATGAAGCTCTCTAATTATGTAGACACAACAGAATTTGATAATCTATGATCTCTTTTTATGCTTAAATGAAATGTTTTAAGTGGTTTAACTTGTTGTTTTAGCTTTGAATTTGATAGTCTATATTGCTGACACCAAATAGGCTATGCTTAAACAAACACAAACACAAATTACCTCTTCATCTACATATGATTATGGTAATGAAGTGATTGTTTAACTCAAAATTTGATGGTCTATATTTCTAATCAATAGTTAATAGGCCATGCTTAAAATAGATTTTACTTTTAACTTTATTGTCATTTTCAGGAGACTTAAGAAGTGGTTTAAGGGGTATGTTAAAGTTTGATGGTTTAAATTGGGCTAATTAATAGCACAAATATGCCATGCTTATGATAAACAAATCAATTAAACTCAATAGTGACCAAAAAAGAGAGATCATAGTTTTATGTTGTGTTGATTTATGTGATCTTTAGAGTGGATTTATCTCTAAATTGCCTTCTACTCTCATATTTTTATTTAGCTTTTAGCTTTTGTTAGTTTCTAGTTTATTTACATTTTTCTTAGCTAATCACACTCTCAAACTTTGGTTTAATTTGATTGAATAGAAGTTTAAAATCTAACAAAATTCGTGTGGATCGACCCGTACTCGCCACATACTATAATTGTTCGTCGTGCACTTGTGGTTAATTTTATTATAATTTGTTCCACGGTTTTCTAACTCGATAGAGAATTTGGCCGTCCGAACAAAAACTTACCATTATTCATAACATATAACTAGTTTTAGTGATGTCATTGAGAAATGAATAAATTTCATGTTTATAACATTATGGAAAAGGGTTTGATAATTACTAGTTCAATATGTTGAGCAAGATTTTCCATGAAGGTTGATTCAGTAGTATCCTCCCATTACTACCCTTGTTGCATCAGGAATGTATCTATGAAATAACAACAACATGAGGCATCTTCTAATAAAAGCACACTTAAAATATGTAAAATATTAATATATAGTGGGTGGGTAAACTTGAAGATCGGGGTTGCGTATAAATCTAACAAATATACTATAGTTCATTAGGATTTAATAATTGTATAATTTGTTGATAATGAGGATGGATGTTGAAAGATTAAGATCGTGATGACCCCATAACCCATAGGTCCTCGGATCAAAACATGGCTCTGATACTAGCTGTAACGAATGACTTTTTGACCCCCAAATATTGATACTAACATATCCACACTATTCACATGTCGAGCACCCAAGTGCCAAAAAGAAAAAATGATAGGGTAAAGAAAAAGAAGAAAAGAAAATGAACAAGAAAGTGGAGAACAAAAATCATTAGACATGCGGAATGATAACATATAATATCAAAAGGTAATACATAGAGCTACTCTAATATACATAGCATTTTAAAGTTGCTAATCAGAGTACTGTCATCGGCCTGAACAGTTATAACAGCACGTCCTTACAATTTCTAATATATATATATATAAAGTAATGTAGCGGAAATAAGAATACTACTATAGGTAAACATCCATCTCCTCTCCAAGAGCCTAATGAACATCATCAAAAAACTGCCTTTCTCAGACTGCTTGAAAGATTGTCCATGGAAATAAGGGAAAATACCATGGATCAGACAAAACTTAAGAAATATGTGTGACATATAAAAACACCTCTTGAGACCATCTTAACGGTTACCCTCTCAAAAGAGCCAATCATTTAATAAGTACAGACTGCTATATAATAGATAATGTCTAGAGTGAAGAATATAAATCATAAATAAGTTGTTTCGCTTGCATCTCATGACATAACAATATCGAATAGGCACACTATCAAAATCATTAAGGCATGTTTGCATATGGATTTTCCACGGAGACCTCCCGAGTAAACAAAGACCAACCTTCATGACACGGATCAATAAATACCTTCCAAGCATCGCATATCACTAGACAGACTATACCAGAAGGTAAACCCAACCGACCCACTCCCTAACACGTGAACCAAGTATCATCAACTCCCACGTGCAACTTCGATAAGCATACCTCAGATACTGTAGTTGACGTGTCCCCATGGGTTAGCTAAACCCTCGGATTGTGCATCCTACATTGTCTTTAGTCATATACCGGTGGCAAAGTCACGTTCAACATCCTAACACATAAGGCACAACACGAACATATCATTGTTAACGTTAAAAAGTGGACGCTAACACCCGGTGTGTGTAATAGAATTGTGAAAGCACCACCCGTTGGTACGGGAACAGAATATAAGCTGAAAATAGCAGAAAAGCAGTAAATGAACAACAGATTTATAGTGGTTCGGCCCGTAATTGAGCCTACGTCCACTTTATAGTTTTTTATTGCTGATTTGGTTACAATTCGATATAAATCACTTGTCAAATACAATGCAACTTGATCACACAACAATCTCGACTACTAGCTCAAACTTCGGTGATGAATCTTGTTGAATCCGTGTCGGATGAATGAAGTCCTTCACGAAGTTTGTTGTAGTGCCTTGAGTGTTGGAAGATCTTTACTTGTTGAATCAGTTGTGAGTGCAGCAGAGTAAGGACGCTTGAAGAAATCATTTGCCAAGACCCCCCCTCATGTTGGAAGTGATGGGGTATTTATAGGAGCAGCTCTGAATTCTGGGCAGAGAAATTGCTAAGTCTTAGGTCGCGTACGACTTAAGCTAGGTCGTAGGTCGCGAATGACCTAAGATAGGTCGTACTCCATACACGACTTAAGAAGTGTAGTGATGAAGTTGTCTGGAAATTTTCCAAAGTCCTAAGTCGTGGAGGACTTAAGGTAAGTCGGTGACGAGTTCAGGGATTGGGTTGTTCTGGGCTCATCTTGTGGCTTTTTCTTCGACAAGTGTTAAGTCGTGGCCGACTTATCAGACAGGTAGTATAGGCATGGGCTCTGGACTTTAACCTCGCAGCTTTTAGGTCGTGGACGACTTAAGCCAAGTCATGAGTTCCTTAAGTCGTAGGTCCTTTAAGTCGTAACATCTTCTTGAGTCGTGTAGACCTTAACTCGCTGAGTCGTTTGGACCATGAGTCGTAGGCTGTGAAGCTCTTAAGTCGTACACCCACTAAGTCGTAAACTGCTAAGTCGTGGCCTGTTGAGTCGTGGACTGTTAAGTCTTTCAGAACTGGAGCTATAGGTCATCGACGACTTAAGCTAAGTCGTAACCCATTAGGTCGGAACCTTCTTAAGTCATAGTCTTTAGGTCGTAGCATTGCTAAGTCGCGAAGTCTTCAGGTCGCAACACTGCTAGGTCGCGAAGTTACCTTCAGTAGTTAGGTCGTAGACTCTCTTAGGTCGTAGCTCCCTAACCCGGTAGGTCGTAAGTCGTTCAAGCCGTAGATTCTCTTTCAGTAGCTAAGTCGTAAGTCGTCGAGTCCACTTAGGTTTTAGGCTTTTTAACTCGTTGGCTTCTTATAAATCGTGACATAATCTGAGTCGTTCATTTCTTAACTCGTAGGTCGTTGCTAAAAGGGAGTTAACATTTGCCCCTCGAAGTACACGCCTTAAGCTGTAAGTCGTGTGCTTCGATTTCCTTAGCTCGCTTCTTGATGAGTGCGCTAGATCGCGACCGACTTAAAATGAGTCGTAGGTCGCGAACGACTTAGTATAAGTCGTAAGTCGGATGTGTCGATTCACCTTTCACTGTCCCAGGGTATGAATAGCTTAGGTCGTTCCTTCTTCTCCTTCACCTGTTTCATTCCGTCATTTGCAAGCATTCAAGTTCTTCTAAGACAAACTCAATTACTCGATCGCCAGACATCTTCAATTTCGTATTGCGTAAGTGATCCCATTCTCTGATCAATCCTTGGCTATCACCGAACTATGAATTTCGCTTACCTTATGCCTTACTTCACGATTTTTGTTTCAATTGATCGCCGAGGAAATCGAAATGGTTCGATTTGGCTTTCGGTGATTTGCGAGAAGAAGGGGAAGAGTTTCAGTGCATTAGGTTTGCTGATTCGTGATCTTAGAAGGGATGAAGAGGCCATTATCGGGTTGGAGAATTATGAGGAATAGGATTCTTAGTAGAGGAAAGAATTTGAGGAGAGGAACTGATGCTTTGGTTTGAGTAGGAGATAGCTCGAGACCCCCTGAGAACGACCTAACACTTTCTCAGCTTGGATCGCGCGCGACTTAACTCTTCTGGTTGCCTACTGCAGCATTAGGTTTAGGTCGTTGCCAAGCTAGGACAAGACTTTTCTTTTGTGTGGCTTACGGCCTAAAAAGTTAATGACCTATCTTGTTGCAGTCTCATGGATCGTTGACGAGTTAGCACTTAAACCCTTAACTTGCAAGCACATCTGAATGACTAGGTCGTGGATGAGATAACCCTTAACTCGTAACTCGCGAACTCATCCGAACGACTTAATAACTTAAACTCCATTGCTTCGAATTCTTGGACTTGAATGATCTGACTTAAGAGAACATGCCTTGAACACCTTGACTCGCACAATACGACCTAAAAGCCCCGACCTATGATAGGTTGTTTAACGACTTAAGACTTAGAGGAACTTGCACAGAAGTTGGCTGGATTCTTGAATTTGAACTGTGTTGTGTTTCCTTTCACACTGTCTTGACTTTAATGCTAATAACCTGCTTAATACAACAGTCACAGAATACTGGGATGAATATACTGCCACTGACCGCCCACATTGAATGACAGATTAGTTGATAAAGAAAAAATTAAATTGAATGAACTGTATGAGTGAGATGCTATACAATAACCAATTCAAGTGAAGTATTAAAGCAAAATCGTAATGGTAAACTAAAACTGATTTGTCTGCATTAACACTGCACTTGAGCATTAACAAGTTCTGAAATCTCGTAATCGAATGATTGTTAGTTAGTTTAATTCCAGTTATACTTGCTTTTTCTTGTTTTCATTAGTTTTGCACAGCACTTCACACTTTTAGGAAACGTGCACCTTCACTTTTGAACATTCAGCTGATTGTGTAGAATGGCATCTCATCAAGAAGACTTGGAACCAGCTGGAGAAGCTTTTCCAATTGCTACCCCGTTGAATGATCCCCCGGAAAGGACTCCTACCACTTTGAGTCATAAAGTTTTCTGTCAACTATGCACCCAGTTTGGCATTGTTGAATCTGACGCTTTACTCCCTGGAGTAAATGACACTACTGATAGGCCGCCCCATGGCTTTGTCGCAGTGAACCGCCAAATGTGCTTGAGTGGAGCGATTCCCCCGTTTAATGACTGTCTTCGAGAACTTCTCCTTCGATTATCTATCTCCCCTTTTCAACTACACCCTAATGGCTATGCCATCCTGCTGGGACTGTGTGTGCTTTTTAGGAGAACGCTGGACCGTTTTCCCAGTTTTGGAGAAATTTTCTTCCTGTTCTCATTTGCAAAGAACAAAGACCATCCCTCTATCACAGTTGTAAGGAGTGCCAGGAACCGTAAACTGATTATTGGTCTTCCCGAAAGCGTTCCTGGGTTTCTGAGCCAGTTTTTCTTTGTCCGTTGTCCCCCGGGATTTTACGCCATTTGGAGAGTGGGAAGTACGATTATCTATCTTTTCCCTGTGTTTTCTAAATTCTTCGAAGTCCAAATTGTCAAGTGTTAACTTCTTTTTCTACTGTTTTAGCGCTCCCTCCCCCCTCTAGGGAACCTCGTCACAAAACTACCTTCGAGAGGCTTATGGCCGTGCCGGTTGAGGAGAGGAGTGTTCAACTCCTATTGAAAGATGAGTTCCTCCATGAATTTGGACTCTTACATCCTTCCCGCTCCACTCAGTCACATGAAGTCCCTGATTCTCCAGCTGAGGGGTTAGATGCCCCCGTTTCTGCTAAAGAACCTTCACCGAAAGAACTTACCGTTGAGACTTCATTGGTAAAGTGTTCTACTCTTACCGACATTGCGGGGTCGTCCAGTAAGTTAGCACTTTCCCCGGTTATTGAAGAGGATGAAAATCTTCACATTCTTGAAAAGACGGCTGAGGTGGAAGTTGAAAAAGATAATTCTCCCATGCATCATGGCGATGATACTTTTGACAGTCTGAGCGACATCATGATAACCTCTCAGGAGCTCTTTAAAGATGACGCCTCTAAAGCGATCTCTTCTGTCATCGAAGCAACTTCTTCCTTGCAACAAACCACAACGCCTTCTATACAAGCCGTCACCATTCCCACACAAAAAAGTGGTTTGTAGTTCGACGCGCATAGCCCACATGCCACACACACTTAGGATTTTGGCACTTATATGCACTTAGCTCCTTAAATTTGAAAATTTCTAAGACTTGCCTTTCTTTTTCAATTTCAGGTTCTACAATTGGGCGAAGTGGCTCTTACTTTGACAAATTCCAGCGTCACGGAAGCCGCGATGCTTATGACTTTAGGAGTTATATCGGTGCTCTGAAGGAAACTGATGAGGAAAGGGCTGCTAGAAAGGCTCACGAAAGGCGAGCTCATGAAGAACGTCGTCGGAGAGAAAATGAAGAGCACTATGGGAGTAGAGACGAGCGACGTGACTCTTCCCGCAAAAGCGACGATCCTTACAAGAGGAAATCTTACGACGATAAGGGGAAGAGTCATACTTCTGATGATTCCAGCAAACGGATCAGACTTGGTGAGAAAGACTCATCTAATATCTCGGAAAAGACTACCGCTTCTATTCCTCCTAATACATCGTCCGGTTCTCCTACCCTTAAGGAGTCTGACATCCAGGCAATTATTAATAGGCCTCAGTATCAGGCCGGGGACGGGCCTCCCACACTTCAGAGCCGATTTCTAAATTGGTGTTTAAGAGGAGTCCGTTTTGACTTAGATTTGGTTCCCATTGATAAGCAGGCGATGCTGAGAAATGTCGATGCCGTCAAGCTTGACATTGAAAGAATGTCTGGATGGCAGAAGCTGGTTGATGAACTTCAAAGGGTCAACCATATGAACCTTGAGGCGATGATGACCATGGAGAACGATAAATCAGAATGGGACAAATGGCGTAAGCAGCATGATGCGGAGATGAAAAGCATTAGTGATGGTTATGGGAAGCTCGAAGCTGAAGTTGAAAGACTCAAAAATGAGCTTGCCACTTCTTCCACTTCTTATTCTCAGGAAGAAGAAATGCTTCAAAAACAAGTTCGCGACGCCCATGCTGCTCAGCGAGATACTGAAGTAAAACTTGAAGCAGAACAGCATGTTACTAGAAAATATCGTGATGACACTGCTCAACTCCAGGAGAAAATCAGCTCTCGAGACTTAGAAATTGCGAGGCAGCAATCCCAGTTATTGAAAGCTGAAAGAGAGCGTGATGAAGCTCTCTCTGGTAAGGCTGCGGCTGAAGAATCCCAAAAGGCAACCAAAGCCACCATTGACGCGACTTTATTCGACTTTTATATGCATTGCGTCCTGGGGCGTGGGAGCCTTTCATTTTTGGGACCAGAATATGAAGTCACCTTAGAGGAAGTATGGGAGGCAATCATCGACTTGTTTGGCGGTGCCGGTTATGCTGAAGCAGATCTTCAAGCTACCTACTTAGGTGAGAGCGACCGCGCTGCCCTTGCCAAAGGAAAAGAGCAGCTTATCCGAGTGCGGGCCGAGGCGACGGGAGAGAAGCTTCCTGAGAGAGAAATACCTCCTATTGCTCCTGCTTATACTTCGGCTTTAGCTTACACGGATATTACTGGCTCTAGTTCTCATTCCACGCCTCCCGCTAAGGTTGACAAAGAAACTGTAACCACTCCTACAGAGGAAGAGGCAATGAAGGACTTCCAGGCTCGGGAATTTGAGATTGATCTCGCTAAACCGGCTTCTCCAGGTAACTTTGACTAGACGAATTCAGTGAATTTCTTATTCGACTTAACCGAGTTCGACGAACCTCTTACTTATCACTTAAGCTTTGACGATTCACGGTCTTCTTTTTTCTCGGAGAATACTGATTTTGATTTCTTTTATTATGCAGCAGACGTGCCGGAAACTGCACCAATTCTTCCTTCTTCAGCTGCCGTTCCTCTTCCTTCTCAAGTTACTCCTCTTCCAGCTTCTCAATCAGGTTCACAGGAAGAACCGATAGCAGCCCTTCAAGGTTTGGACGAACCACCTGCTTCCGAGGAACAGAAAGCAGAAGATCTGGAAGATAGCGAGAAGACCTCGGAGTGGTCTTTTGACTACGACACAAAGCTTTCTACATTCCTTACTCCGGGGAGTGAGTCTTCTTCCAAGAAGAAGGGGAAACGTGTGGTTTCGAAGAAAGGGAAGAAAAGTTCTTCTACTGCTGGAGATGAAGCAGAAGTCGATCCGGCTGAGTCTCTTTCTCCTTCTTCTCCGATACGGCCTTCGAAACTAATTACCAGGCCGGGTAAAGGCTCCAAGGGTGGGAAGAAGGAGAAATGAGTTTGATTTTGTCTTTTCTGCTTTTTGCATGCATTGACCGGAGATTGTGCGGATACCGGTCTCTGCTCCTTTTTGTAATCTGCACAATGTAAAAAGTTTCCATAGTATTGAATAAAATAACTATTTTACTTGTACAAATTCTTGTGTATGTGAGAATGCATCTGTTTTGCTTTTTTGGTGTAGAATAAACGATTCCTTTTACTTGTACAAACTTTTTGTCTGTGTTTGGGAATACATTTATTCCACATCTATTTTTTGTGATATTGCAATGAACTTGTGGCATGTTGCTTTTATTAATTCAATTAAATTATATAGTGTTGCCCCCATACCGCAAGTGCATTGCAACATTTCTAGCTTCTTCAAGACTGATATTCTTACTTCAGAGAATAACTACTTCACTTTTAAGGGAAGAATCATTCTGCTTTTAATAGAGTATATCTCGTCTTCAGAGAAGTTTTTACTTTCTCTTTCTTCCTGAAGAACACTTCAACTTTTGGGAATGATCACTTTTATTTGTTTAAAAGTGAATTTTCCTGCACAGTGAAATGAGCTTCTGAAGAAGGTTTTGATTTCGTGCCCCAGTAAAGGGTTTATTTTTGGTACTTCAAGCAAGGTGAAGTACGCCTTTGAAGAGGTCTTTTGGTCTCTGAAGAGAAGCGTTTTTGGTCTCCGAAGAGAAGCAATTTTGGTCTCCGAAGAGAAGCGATTTTGGTCTCCGAAGAGAAGCAATTTTGGTCTCCGAAGAGAAGCAATTTTGGTCTCCGAAGAGAAGCAATTTTGGCATTTCAGCTCTGGTGAAGTGGGTCTCCGAAGAGAAGCATTTTGCACTTCTACACGGGTGAAATGTGCCTCCGAAAAGGGCTTTTTAGCATTTCATCACTGGTGAAGTGGGTCTCCGAAGAGAGGCATTTTGCACTTCTACACGGGTGAAATGTGCCTCCGAAAAGGGCTTTTTAGCATTTCATCACTGGTGAAGTGGGTCTCCGAAGAGAAGCATTTTGCACTTCTACACGGGTGAAATGTGCCTCCGAAAAGGGCTTTTTGCCTCCGAAGAGGTCTTGAAATTGCCTGGAAGTTACTTTCTCATGGTTGAGTGGATCCACGGGGCGGACGCAAGTTGCTTGATTGGATGTTCGTTTGTACAAACGATCACAATCAATTAACAAGGGCCCTGTTCCTTCAGCTTGGGAAGGTGCCCCTCCGGTGGTTCCACCAATCTTGTTATTGAGAGAAGCACTTTTATTTATTGGCGTGCCTCGTTAGAGGGCTTTGTTGACCTTTGGGAAGGAGCATCGGTTGGTTGGTGTGCCAGGAAGGTTGCTTCTCAGGGGCGAGTAGATCCACGGGACGGACGCAAGCTGCCTGATCGGATGCATCACGATCAGTTAGCAAGGGCCCTGTTCCTTCTGCTTGGGAAGGTGTCCCTTCGGTGGTTCTACCGGCCCTTTTATTGAGGAGCAAAATTCCTTTTGGTTGCTTCCGTGCTTGCTTGGCCATGTTCTCCCATCATCTGCCCATTAGCGATCTTTTATTATCATTTCCATGCGTATCTCTGTTCCTTTTGTAAGTAAATTACCTTATCCGAAGAAGTGGGCTTCACTGTTGAATAACTTCATGGGACAAACGCGAGTTACCTAGCTGGATGTCTGTTCATATTGACAATCACAACTGGTTAACAAAGGCTTGCCCCAGTGAAGTTGCCAACTTTTTATGTGAGGTTCTTCTTGTATAGGATTTGAATATGGAATTTTTTGTTGCTTGGTACTTGCTTTAATAAATGATTTGTAAGGCTCGCTTAGCTTTGCGATGGGTGAGCTTTGCTTTAATGACCTGCAATATTAGATCGACATTTTAGCAATACATTTAGAGTATTTACACATCGAAATATAACAGGCATTTTATAATAGAAAACACAAGATGCATAGTTTTTCATTATTCAGTCACGCTGATTTCTCAGCGGTTTACAATGCAGAAGTTACACATCCATCATCATTTTTTTTTACAAATTTAAGCAACGCTGTTAAGCAAAAAATGGATGCTAGTGATTGTTGTTTCAGAGTCTCCGGACTGATTTTCCATTTGCACTAAATTTGCAGCTTCGGATTTATATGCCAGAGAAAGTGAAAGATGCCCCAGTTGCAGTTTTGTGGACAATTAGCAGTCGTCCCAACTTCTGCCTGCTGGGTGTGGACCTCCTGTGACAACATTAATGACAAGCTTTTCTGAATCTTGCACTGCAGTGTTGTTGAGAGAATCGGATTGATGGGTAGGACGTTGTTGATCCCGAGTGGATGAGGTTGGAGCGACTCCGCTTCTCTTAACGTATTGTTGGAGTTTACCCTGCTCCAGCAATTCTTCAATCACATTCTTTAATTGGCGACATTGGTCAGTGTCATGGCCAGGTTGATTGTGAAATTGGCAGAATTTTCCATTACGCTTTGCACCTCTCGTCATCTCAGGTGGCTTAGGATACCTGACAACGTCCTTTGTTGCAAAAAAGATATTTCTTGGTGTATCAGTTAAAGGAGTATAATCCGAAGGATTAAAGCGGCGAGGTTTCTTTTCATTTCCCTGGCTCTTTCCTCCTTCATTCTCCCTTTTTTGACTTTCAGATTCTCTTTTATTAGATGGGACATTGTTATTATTAGTTTAGGCAGCAACCACTTTTGATGTCGTAGAAAGGCTTTCAAGGCGAATGAACTCGTCGGCCTTTTTATAAAATTTATCAAGTGAGTTCGGTTCCTTCATCTTTAGCCATATTCCAAATTTACTCGATTTATCAATGGCTCACATCAAATAAGTCAGGATCATGCGTGGTTCCGCATTTTCTACTTCGGCTAAAGCTATATTGAAACGGCTCAAGAAAGATTTGATTGATTCTCCGGGCGCTTGTTCAAGGTTAGACAGTGATATTATATCCTTAGCTTTTGAAGCATACAATATGAACTGTTCTTTAAACTTTTGCGTTAAGTCGGAGAACTTATCTACAGACCGAACTGGAAGCTTTGTGAACCAAAGTAAAGCCACACCTTCCAGGTATACTGGAAAGTATCGACACTTGATCTCGTCAGATGCTCTTGCACCGGTCATATGCCAATCGTATTTATATAGGAAATGATTAGGGTCACCGGTTCCCCTATAGGCTTGGATAGTAGGAGGTGCAAATTTCCTTGGAAACTCCGCTCTCAGGATCCTTTCAGTAAATGGAGTTCTGCTTAGCGTGAATCCCCAGTCAGCATCATCCTCTTCCCTTTGCATGCTCTCTTTCATGATGCGGCCAACCATTTCAGACAGGTACTCTTTATTGTTCAAAGACACCTCCGGGCAAGCATCAGTTCTTCCCTCGGAAGTTTTCCCGGGCATAGGTTCATGACAAGTTGGTTGCGGCATAGAACCATCAGCTTGGAAAGGTGGCATTTCAGGAAGGGTGGTTTGATGGTTTTCTGGTTGACGATTTGCCCCAAGCAGGGCAGTTATTCTATCCATCATCAAAGCGTTTTGAGTTTCAATTTGTTGGTATAATCCAGAAACTGCGTCGTCCAATTCAGCCCTGGGGACTCCAAGGGTAGGAGTCGCTTGGTCTGTTGTTGGGGAAGCGGAAGTCCCTTCATGAGCATTTCTGGATCTGATAGGTCTACCTCTTCTTCCAGGAGCCATTATTTCGGATCCGGTCTTTAAGAGAGGTTCTTTTTATGAATCTTTGCGAAGCAACGGTGGGTGATCGCTTGAGTTCAATTCTCAGTGAAAGCACCAAAATGTTAACGTTAAAAAGTGGACGCTAACACCCGGTGTGTGTAATAGAATTGTGAAAGCACCACCCGTTGGTACGGGAACAGAATATAAGCTGAAAATAGCAGAAAAGCAGTAAATGAACAACAGATTTATAGTGGTTCGGCCCGTAATTGAGCCTACGTCCACTTTATAGTTTTTTTTATTGCTGATTTGGTTACAATTCGATATAAATCACTTGTCAAATACAATGCAACTTGATCACACAACAATCTCGACTACTAGCTCAAACTTCGGTGATGAATCTTGTTGAATCCGTGTCGGATGAATGAAGTCCTTCACGAAGTTTGTTGTAGTGCCTTGAGTGTTGGAAGATCTTTACTAGTTGAATCAGTTGTGAGTGCAGCAGAGTATGGACGCTTGAAGAAATCATTTGCCAAGACCCCCCCTCATGTTGGAAGTGATGGGGTATTTATAGGAGCAGCTCTGAATTATGGGCAGAGAAATTGCTAAGTCTTAGGTCGCGTACGACTTAAGCTAGGTCGTAGGTCGCGAGCGACCTAAGATAGGTCGTACTCCATACACGACTTAAGAAGTGCAGTGATGAAGTTGTCTGGAAATTTTCCAAAGTCCTAAGTCGTGGAGGACTTAAGGTAAGTCGGTGACGAGTTCAGGGATTGGGTTGTTTTGGGCTCATCTTGTGGCTTTTTCTTCGACAAGTGTTAAGTCGTGGCCGACTTATCAGACAGGTAGTATAGGCATGGGCTCTGGACTTTAACCTCGTAGCTTTTAGGTCGTGGACGACTTAAGCCAAGTCATGAGTTCCTTAAGTCGTAGGTCCTTTAAGTCGTAACATCTTCTTGAGTCGTGTAGACCTTAACTCGCTGAGTCGTTTGGACCATGAGTCGTAGGCTGTGAAGCTCTTAAGTCATACACCCACTAAGTCGTAAACTGCTAAGTCATGGCCTGTTGAGTCGTGGACTGTTAAGTCTTTCGGAACTGGAGCTATAGGTCATCGACGACTTAAGCTAAGTCGTAACCCATTAGGTCGGAACCTTCTTAAGTCGTAGTCTTTAGGTCGTAGCATTGCTAAGTCGCGAAGTCTTCAGGTCGCAACACTGCTAGGTCGCGAAGTTACCTTCAGTAGTTAGGTCGTAAACTCTCTTAGGTCGTAGCTCCCTAACCCGGTAGGTCGTAAGTCGTTCAAGCCGTAGATTCTCTTTCAGCAGCTAAGTCGTAAGTCGTCGAGTCCACTTAGGTTTTAGGCTTTTTAACTCGTTGGCTTCTTATAAGTCGTGGCATAATCTGAGTCGTTCATTTCTTAACTCGTAGGTCGTTGCTAAAAGGGAGTTAACAATCATCAATCCTCAAATGGATTCTGGCATCTCGAATAGATCATGAATGTTTTGAAGTGGATATCGTTTTGAGTCATCTCATACAATTACACTCCCCCGCTTACCGGGCGCTCCAAAACCAATCAATGGATTTATGGTTAACTCAATCTCGGTTCTTTTAGAAATAAACAGACAATACATAAGGATGGAGATCATCACCTATTCGGATGGATTTCATTATCATTTTCCCTAGAAAAACAAGATGAGTTTATATGCAGGTCATATCATCACCGAGTGAATAACTGTACCGTATAATTTCTGTGTTTCTTCTAAATACTTTACAAGTTAATTTGACTATATTTAACAACAATGAAAAAGATCGCATGTGGAAACAAAGTCTCATATACTTATCACGTGTCCAAACTTCTCAACTTGCACTATCCCTTGGTTAAGAGTGAAATCCGGTAGTTTGGAGCACTATTGCTTCTACACCCTACTTGAATCATCATTCTTAACTCTCATAGATAGAAACGAGTCAACTTTGTCGGCTTTAGTGCTAAGCATACGCCTAAATACTTTTCATAAACAAGTAAACGTACAAAGCATGATCAACACACACAAGCATGATCAAGTCACACAAATGGCTTTAAATCCCCTTTTTATTTAATTAATCCTTTATTAATCAAAAGCTCTTTTATTAGTAAAACTCTTTTATCTAATAAAACTTCTTTCATTTTTTAAAACTTCCTTATTCAATTAAACTCCTTCATCAATTAAAACTTCACTTGTTAATTAAACTATTTTATTAATTAAAACTTCACTTATTATTAAAACTTAACTCATTTAAACTTGTATAGAGATTTATCCCTTTATGAACACACATATATATATATATATATATATATATTTGTATTTTACTATTCACGCTTTTTACTATTTACATATTTACTATTCACATATTTTTATAATGGTTTAAAACATTTATTTTAAATATCACTTGAAAATACTTATTTTATAGTGGAAACTAGCCACAAGGGCCTCTTTAGCAAGTTGAATTAGTTTCTAGGACACACAACTGAAAGAATTACTTTCAAGGACAAAATGCAAAACAATTAGTTTCTAGGGCCTAAAAACCTATGAAATTATGTCCTTGAAAGCAATTGGACTGCTGACTTTGTCCTTGAAAGTAATTATTTTGCTGACTTTGGCCTTTAAAGAAATTTCTTTGAATGTGTGTCCTAGAAACTAATTGGACTGCAAAGTTTGTCCTTCTGGTGAAATGCCCCTATTTTATAATTATTCACAAACCTTACAAAGCTTGTTTTATAATTTAAAACCCTTTACTTTAAAATTCAAAATTATAAGAAAATATATTTAAACTTTGACATTTTTCCAGTAATAATTACAGTTATAGTACTTATTAAAAATGCAAAGAAGCCTCTAGGATGTCTTTCAATGTTAACTTTAAAAATCACCGAACATGAGACATTTTCAAAGTGCATCAATAGTGACCATTTTGCTTCTAATTTTCACAACATGGGACGTCATTTTCAAAGTGCATCAATAGTGACCATTTAGATCTTAACCAAGGAGATTTGTTGGTAGCTAAATATGAAACCAAGTTTAATGACCTATCGCGATTTGGTCTGGAGTTGATTGATAACCTACTTAAGAATAATGAGATGTCTTTGATGGGAATGAGGGCATGATTTCCAAAGAAGATGACGTCCCATCTGAAAGGATCGTTTGTTGATTTTGTAGATATGTGATGCAGGCAAAAATGTCCAAGTCTTAGGTCGCGAGCGACCTAAGGAGCTGTTAGGTCGTCTACGACCTAACGAGGAAGAATACAAGCTCAAACGACCTAACAAAAGAGATAACAAGCTTAAACGACCTAACGAGTTATTCATTTCCCTAGGTCGCTCCGACTTTCCAATGTCCAACTTTGACGAGTTACGACCTAAGCTAAGTCGCGAGAATGAAATATGACCTAAGTTAGGTCGCGGGCCGATATGGAAAGATAGGTCGCTCATTATAGGTCGCGAGGCCTTAGGTCGTGAAGATTTTCTCAAGCAATGTTCTTAGGTCGTTTCGACCTTAACAAGTTATGACCTATGTTAGGTCGCGTACGAAGCCTGCCGCCTGGATATCTTGAGTCGCATTGTTTTAGGTCGCATATGTTACTAGGTCGTATGTCGTTGATACTATGTTGTAATGTGTTTGTATTTTCTTTAAGTCGTAGGTCGCATGCATTGTATTGTTAGGTCGCTTCCGACCTATGTGTTGTAAATGGGTGATATCTTGTGATGTAATGCGGGTATTGTACTGTTGTTAGGTCGCTGCCGACCTAAGATAGGTCGTAGGTCGCGAAACGACCTAGTGGTCTGGGTGTTGTAAAATGCTATAAATAGTGGGTGAGTTGTAACTTTGAGTTCAGTTGATTTTGAATAAAATTTGTTTGTGTGCTTTTTGCCACTTCTTCAATTGGTAGTTGAGTGTGATCTCCTATCTCCACCTTCGGTGTTCAAGTGCGCTTGAATCAACGATCGCTGAAGCCGATTCACGGAATCTAGTAAGCTAGATCAACGTCGAAGAATCGTAGATCTTTAAACACGGTATCTTGCGCGATCAACGTGTTTGGGATAGCTAGAATCCGGTATCTTCGGATCAACGGATTTGGGCAATTCGCTATTTTCTATTCCATCGATCGTTACTTTCACAGATTTATCATTTTTGTTGTCCGCTGCTGCATCATTTGGTATCAGAGCTAGACTTAGCCAATCATAGCTAAGCCGAGTCTTGGAGCCAATTTTATTTGAAGTGTTGAAGATTAGATTTGCATTTTTGAGAAGAATAGTGTTCATCGTGTTCATCATAAATTACAACAAGTTTGAAGATTTCGATCCATCTCATTTTGGATCTAAGGAGGAAAGGTGTTTGAATTTTTGCGCGGGAAGTTGTTTGCGCGCCAAGGAGTTGAATTGTAGGTGCGAGCTATTGAAGGGTTGCGACGAGCCTGAGTTAGGTCGTTCCTAGGCCAAACCGAGCTAGAATTGAAATTTTTGGAGTTTGTGTGTTGAATTAGTGAAGTTTCGACAATGCCACCGAGGAGAGCCAATCGTCATCAAAATGTGGAAGATTTGTACAAAAGAGAAGATGCCGAACAGATGGAACAAAGAATTAGCAACAAATTCAATGAGAAGTTGGATGAAGGTATTGGGAGGTTAGAGAAGCTCATGATGGATATGAATCAAACCCGAAGAAGAACATCGCCAATTTCAAACCAAGGTGGAAACAGGGTTTCACCATCGGTTTCGAGTGGAAGGAGAATATCGCCACAATCTCATCAAGGAAGAAGAAGTCATAGAGAATTCGAAGATGAACCATATCGAGATGATGAAAGACAAAGTAGAAGGGATCGTTATCAAAGTACATCTGTTATTGATGAAGATGGTGATAGAAGGAGTTTTCATTATCGAGATCATGGTCAAGGACGGAATCGAGATCGAGAGTTTGAGGATGATCGTCAATGGGAGTCGGGGATGAAAACTGAAATGCCAGAATTCAAGGGTGGAATGGTGGTTGAAGAGTTTTTGGATTGGTTGTCTAATGTGGAAGAAATTTTTGACTTTAAGGAGGTTTCTGAGCATCGAAGAGTTAAGTTGGTTGCTACACGTTTGAAAGGAAGAGCTATGGCATGGTGGCAGCAAACTAAACTAACACGGGAGAGAATGGGGAAGTCAAAGATTGAATCATGGGATAAGATGAAGAAATTGATGAAAGCTACGTTCTTACCTTACAATTATCAATCTCTTATGTATCAACGTTTGCAGAACTTGAGGCAGGGAACGAAGTCAGTAAATGATTATGTAGATGAGTTCTATCAGCTGATTGCCAGAAACGATATCATGGAGACGGAGGAGCAATTGACAGCTAGATTTTTTGGAGGGTTGAGAATGAAGATACAGGATATGGTGAATATGTTTGATCCCAGATCTGTCGCTGAAGCATATCAAAAAGCTCTAGCTTGGGAGAAATAAGGAAGGAGAGGTGGTGGTGTGTTTACAAATTCTAACAATCCAATGAAAGGGGCTAGTAGCAATGTGAATGTTTCGAAGGCTGTTGCAAAACCGGTCGTTAATGAAGTTGCTAAGACCAGGGTCAATAGTGGTATCAAATGTTTCAATTGTTAGGAGATGGGTCACAAAAGCAATGAATGTCCAAAGCCAAAGAAGCGAACGATGATTGCTGAGGTTGAGGAGGAGGATGTAGAAGCTGAATGTTCTAATTCACCACATGATGAGAAGGAAGAGAATATGTCGGGAGATGAAGGTTATTCATTGATGATGAAGAGGTCGTGTTTAACACCAAAGCAAGAGGAGGAAACTAGCTGGTTGAGGAGTAACATCTTTCAATCAACATGTACTATCTTGGGAAGGGTTTGCAAGTTTGTTATTGATGCAGGAAGTTGCGACAATATTATTTCTACAGAAGCTGTGAAGAAGTTATCATTGAAGATAGAGAAGCATCTGAAACCTTACAAGTTAGCTTGGTTGAGGAAAGGTGGGGAGATGAAAGTTGGAAGAAGAGCTTGTATCAATTTTTCAATTGGGAAGAAATACAAAGATGAAATTTGGTGTGATGTTGTAGACATGGATGTATGCCATCTGTTGTTGGGGAGACCGTGGAAGTACGATAGAGCTGTGCAACATGATGGACGTGCTAACAGTTACAGTTTCATGTTTGAAGGAACTAAGATCACTTTAATTCCTAAGAAGCGACAACATGAAGAAAGCAAGTTGGAGGAGATTGAAGAACTTAAAACCTTGCTATCTTTGAAGGAGTTCGTTAAGGAGGTAGAAGAGGAGCCTGAAGTATTCTTGTTAATTGGACGAGAGAGTAATGAAGTGGTTGAAATTCCTGAAGAAGTAAAACCAGTACTGGAAGAATTTGACGATGTATTTCCTGAAGAGTTGCCAACGGAGTTACCACCATTGAGGGACATTCAACATCAAATTGATCTTGTTCCAGGGGCTGTGTTACCTCATTGACCACATTACAGAATGAGTCCAAAGGAACATGAAGAGTTGAGAAGGCAAGTGGAAGAGTTACTTGAATAGGGGCGGGTACAGGAAAGTTTAAGTCCTTGTGTGGTGCCAGCTTTGTTAGTGGCGAAGAAGGATGGGACATGGAGAATGTGTACTGATAGTCGGGCCCTAAACAAGATTATAGTGAGATATAGATTTCCGATGCCGAGACTTGATGATTTGTTGGATCAGTTGAGCGGGGCTACTATCTTTTCGAAAATTGATTTGAAGAGTGGTTATCATCAAATTCGAATCAGACCAGGGGATGAATGGAAGCCAGCATTCAAGACGAG
Source organism: Allium fistulosum (assembly GCA_030737815.1). NCBI lineage: Eukaryota > Viridiplantae > Streptophyta > Magnoliopsida > Asparagales > Amaryllidaceae > Allium > Allium fistulosum. The sequence continues at coordinate 814,697,942 of CM060901.1, read as the reverse complement.
AGAAGGATTATACGAATGGCTGGTTATGCCGTTTGGTCTTTCGAATGCACCAAGTACATTTATGCGAGTGATGAATCAAATTTTTAGACCTTTTATTGGGAAGTTCGTGGTGGTGTATTTTGATGATATACTGATATATAGTAGAAGCTCAGAAGAACATTTGCAACATCTGAGGGAAGTGTTGATGATATTGCGACAAGAACAATTTTATGCTGCAATGAAGAAATGCGTGTTCATGACGCATAGTGTTTTATTTTTGGGGTATGTTATATTAGGAGCAGGTATATAGGTGGATCAGAATAAAGTTGAAGCAATCAGAAATTTGCCACAACCCAGGACGATAACAGAAGTTAGAAGCTTTCACGGTTTGGCATCATTCTACCGAAGATTTATTCCACACTTCAGTAGCGTGATGGCACCAGTTACTGATTGTATGAAGGGGAAGCAATTTTCATGGTCGGAGGAAGCAGGATTTGCTTTTGAGAGAATCAAGGAACTTTTGACGACAACACCAATTCTAGTGTTGCCAGATTTTCAGTTGTTATTTGAATTGCATACGGATGCATGAAGGTTTGAATTGGAGGAGTGTTAAGTCAGAAGGGACGTCCTATTGCATATTTCAGTGAGAAGTTATCAGGAGCAAATATGAGATATAATACATATGATGTGGAATTCTAAGCTATTGTTCAAGCTATCAAACATTGGAGACACTATTTGTTTCATAAAGAATTTGTTTTATATACTGATCATGAAGCGTTGAAGCATATACAGGGACAGGACAAGATTGCGGCTAGACATGCTTCGTAGATTGCATACTTACAACAATTTACATTTGTGGTGAAGCATAAATCGGGAATTACGAATCGAGTAGCAGATGAATTAAGCCGAAGGAATCGTGTGTTGACTACAATGAAAGTTGAAGTGACAGTGTTTGATGTGTTGCCAGAATTATCTGTTAACAATCCTTACTTTGCGAAGTTTGTTGATGAAGTCAAGGAGGGGAAGAAGGATGAGTTTGTCATGGTGGATGGTTTTCTTTTTAAAGGGAATCGATTGTGCATACCAGAGTACAGCTTACGTATGAAGATTGTAAAGGAGTTGCACGAGGAAGGTCATGTGGGCAGATATCGTACTTTGCAATTGATTTCTCAATCTTATTATTGGCCTTCGTTGAAGCGGGAAGTTGGAAAGTTTGTGGAGAGATGTCATATTTGCCAAATTTCCAAAGGGTCGGCGACGAATGCTGGGTTGTATATGCCCTTACTTGTGCCGGTTAGACCATGGGTTGATATCAGTATGGATTTTGTTTTGGGATTACCGAGAACTCAGAGGGGAAATGACTCGATATATGTTGTAGTGGACAGGTTTTCAAAGATGGCACATTTCATCGCTTGTGTTAATTCCATAATCTCAGCGACCTAGAACTTAGCGACCTAACAGGGATTAGCGACCTAGAGGAGCTTGCGACTTAACAGGGATAAGCGACCTAGAGGAGCTTGCGACCTAACAGGGATTAGCGACCTAGAGGAGCTTGCGACCTAACAGGGATAAGCGACCTAGAGGAGCTTGCGACCTAACAGGGATAAGCGACCTAGAGGAGCTTGCGATCTAACAGCAGGAAACTTAGCGACCTAAGAACATAGCGACCTAAAGATGTCGCGACCTAACTACCAGAAGACCTTGCGACCTAAGGACTTGGGAGAAGTTTATGACCTAACTATCAGAAGACCTACGACCTAAGAGGCTAATGAGTTAGGGCTTCAACGACTTAGAACTCCCACAGCTATTCCTTAACTCGCCTGCGACCTACCACTTAAACAAATAAAGCCAAGTACTGCTTCTAATCTCTTAAGCCGCGAGGAAACTGCGACCTAGCTTAGGTCGCTCGCGACCTACGACTTAACTAAGGTCGTACGCGACCTAAGACTTAGGCGAATTTTCTGAATCCAAATCAGCTCCTATAAATACCCCACCACTTCCAACATCAGGGGGACTTTTGGGCCATTCATTTCTTCAAGCGCCGTTACTCCGTCGAAGTCTCCACTCATCCAGCAATCAAAGATCCTCAAACATTCAAGACGCTACAACAATCTTCAAGAGATAATTCCTTACATCCAACATGGATTCATCGAATTTCATCGACGAAGATTGAGCTAGTAGTCAAGATTGTTTCTTTTGATCAAGTTGTATTGTTTTGATAAGAGATTTGTATCGATTTGTAACCAAATTCAGAAATAAAGAGATTCAAAGTGGATGTAGGCTTAATCTCAAGCTGAACCACTATAAATTGCTGTCTTTTACTACTTTTCTGCCAGTTTACTGCTTAAATTTTGTTCCCGTCACACGGGTGGTACTTTCACGATTCTATTACACACACCGGGTGTTAGCGTTCACTTTTTAACGTTAACATTTTGGTGCTTTCACTGAGAAGCCCAACTCAGGCTACCATTCACCATTGCTTCTCGGAAGTTTGCTGAAAGAATTTCCTACAAAACCAAAAATTTATCAGACATAATGGCTCCTGGAAGGAAACGAAAGGCTGTCAGATCTGAAAATGTTCAAGATAATACCGCCACTTCTATTTCACCGAGTCAAGCGGCTCCAAGCGTCGGGGTGACGCGAGAGGAACTAGACGCTGTTGTGTCTGGACTATACCAACAGATTGAAACTCAAAACAATCTGATGATGGAAAAACTGAACGCTCTGTTCGGCGCCAACCAAAGACCAGTGGGTAATGAAGAAAACATCGCTGATGCTCTTCGCAATTCCGAAGGAAAAAATATTCCTCAAGGGGGATCAGGTGCTGCTGAAGGGGCACCCCTCCAAGCTGAAGGATCTAGACCATCGCCAATTTTCCGCGAACATCTACCCGGACAAACTTCTGAGAAAATGGCCGAAGTCTATTCCGCCAAATCTTTGAACAACGAGGAATATCTTTCTGGCATGATCAAGCAAATAATGAAGGAGAGCATGCAAATGGATGAAGATGAGAGCGAATGGGGATTCGCACCAAGTAGAACTCCATTTATCGAGAAGATTCTAAAGGCTGAATTTCCTAGAAAGTTTGTTCCCCCCACCATTCCTGCTTATCGGGGAACAAGTGATCCAAATCAGTTCTTGTATAAATACGACTGGCACATGACCGGTGCAAGAGCAACTGATGAAATTAAGTGCCGGTATTTCCCAGTATATTTGGAAGGAGTGGCACTCCTCTGGTTTACCAAGCTTCCTATCCGATCAGTTGATCAGTTTTCCGATCTGACCCGAAAGTTCAAAGAGCAATTCAGGCTATACGCTTCAAAGGCAAAGGACATAATGTCATTGTCCAGTCTTGAACAGAATCCGGGAGAACCTATTAAATCATTCCTGAACCGTTTCAATATAGCTCTGGCAGAAGTTGATAACGCAGAGCCACGGATGATCTTGACCTATTTGATGCGTGCTATCGACAAATCGAGCGAATTTGGAAAATGGCTGAAGATGAAAGAGCCAAATTCTCTCGAGAAGTTCTACAAGAAAGCTGATGAATTCATACGCTTGGAAAATCTTCCAGCATCGATGAAGGTGGTGGCAGCAAAGGTGGAAAATAATACTGCCGCTTCGGAAAAGAAAGATTCCGGAGGTCAGAAAAGGGAAAATCACGAGGGGAAGAAACAAAAGGATACAAAGAAACCTCGCTTCTTCAAACCCTCAGATTTCACTCCATTGACCGACACTCTGGAAAATATCTTCTTCGCCACCAAAGATGCTGTGGATTATCCCAAACCGGCTGAGATAAAACCGGGAAAGGGCGCTATGAGAAATGGAAAGTTCTGCCGTTTTCACAACCAACCCGGTCATGATACCAATGACTGTCGTCACTTAAAGAGCTTAATTGAAGAATTGTTGAGGGAAAATAAGCTGCAACAGTATGTCAAGAAGAACAGAAGTGACCTATCTTCGTCAACTCAGGGGCAGCAACTCCCTACTCAGCCATCAGGTTCAGGTAAAGGTACCGCGGCACAAGAATCTGAGAGGCCCGTTATCAATGTGATTACGGGGGGCCCACACCCAGCAGGCAGAAGCTGGGGTGAAATGGAACGATATGCTCATGCTTTAAAATACATCCCAGCAGAGGAAGATGTTTTTGCTGTAGAAAATGCTGCACCCCTGAAACAGCAAAAGATTTCAGAGGATGATATTATGTTCAAAGCTAGGGATTCTATTGGTATTGAAGCTCCCACCATAGATCCCTTGGTTATCTCTGCAGGAATTGGACCGGCAATAGTAAGACGAGTGCTCATTGATTGCGGTGCTTCCTGCAATATACTCTTCAAGAAGACATTTGACCAGATGAAGATCCCGATGACCGACGTTCAAGCTTCGTCACAAAAGATTGTTGGTTTTACTGGGGAACCACAGCAACCAATCGGAACTGTCGAGTTGTTCGTGGAACTTGGGGAAGGGCAGAAAAGAGTAGTTCGCAAGCAAACCTTTGTAATTGTCGATGGATTTTCTGCCTACAATGCTTTCCTAGGCAAGCCAACTCTAGCTGCATTCAAGGCCATTTTGGCCCCGTGGTGCCTAACTATGAAGTTTCCTACAGAAAATGGTGTTGGTGTCATCAAGGGAGATCAAAATGCTGGACGCGAATGTTATCTTATAGAGCTTCGAGAAGCCAGAAAGAGAGAAATGGGTAAAGATGCGGCAGCTCCCCTCCGCATCAAAAACCCAACCTTATAGCATATACAGGGTGGTCCCTGCACTGGTGAGCATAGTGGTGCAAGGCGAGAAATGGACCCCAGAAAATCCAGTGCAGAGGAGAATAGAGTGGTGCCCGTGGAAGTTACGGTACCAATACCTGTCGACTCCAAAGACCCAAACAAAGTACTTAATGTGGGTTCGCAACTAAGTACAACAGTTCAAAACACACTGATATCATTTCTAAAAGCAAATCTGGACGTGTTCGCTTGGTGTCATGCTGATATGTGTGGAATCTCTCCAACAATTGCTGTTCACACTCTGAATGTCGATCCGAAATTCACACCAGTAAAACAGAAACGTAGAACTCAAGGTCCAGAGAGGTCAGCAGCTTTAAAGGAAGAAGTAGATCGTCTCATGGAGAATAATTTCATCAAAGAATCCACTTATCCAAATTGGGTTTCAAATCCAGTACTGGTTAAGAAGGCAAATGGAAAGTGGAGAGTATGCATTGATTTCTCAGATCTAAACAGAGCTTGCCCCAAAGACTGCTTCCCGTTGCCTAGAATCGATCAACGGGTAGATGGGACAGCTGGACATGAGTTGTTGTCTTTTATGGATGCCTACTCCGGATACAATCAGGTTATGATGAATGAACCAGATCAGGAAGACACAAGCTTTATCACAGATGTAGGTCTCTACTGCTACAAAGTTATGCCTTTCGGATTGAAAAATGCTGGGGCAACCTACCAAAGACTCGTCAATGCAATGTTCAAGCCTCAGATTGGAAGAACCATGGAAGTATATGTCGACGATATGTTGGTAAAATCAAAGAAAGCTGTAGATCACATGGGACACTTGGAGGAAATGTTTGCAATTCTTCGAAAGTACGGAATGAAGCTCAATCCATTGAAATGTTCATTCGGGGTAGAGTCTGGGAAATTCCTGGGTTACATCGTAAGCGCTAGGGGTATTGAGGCCAATCCTGCTCAAATCACAGCTCTAAGAGAAGTTAAAGCCCCTAGAACAAAGAGAGAATTGCAAAGTCTCAATGGAAAAGTTGCCGCTCTTAGTCGCTTCATCTCCAAGGCCACAGACAAATGCATTCCCTTCTTTGATGCTTTAAAGAAAGGAAAGAAAAATTTTGAATGGACTCCCGAATGCCAGAATGATTTCGATGAACTAATTCATCACATGGAAACACGTCCAGTTCTTTCCAAGCCTACTGACGGTGAAGATCTTTTCATCTACTTAGCAATTTCATCTCACGCCCTCAGCGCAGCACTTGTACGGGAAGATATGAAAATACAGCGTCCGGTCTATTACATCAGTAAACGGTTCACTGGGGCAGAGATGAATTATTCAATGATAGAAAAGCTTGCTTATTGTTTGTTAATCGCTTCCAGGAAGTTGAGGCCCTATTTTCAATCTCATCCTATCAAGGTCCTGACTGATCAACCTCTAAAGAAAGTCCTGTATCGTCCTGAAACTTCGGGTCGTCTCTTGAAGTGGAACATAGAACTCAGCCAATATGACATCACTTATCATCCCCGAAGAGCAATTAACGGACAAGCTTTAGCAGATTTCATTGCAGAATCCACTGACAAAGGTGACATCAAGGAAGAAACAACTGACTGCATTCCGATACAGTGGAAGTTGTATGTTGATGGCTCGAGAAATGATTATTGTTCTGGGGCAGGAGTTGTGCTCGAAACTCCCGAAGGACGATCACTATGTTATGCATTGAGACTAGAATTCCCTTCGACAAACAATGAAGCAGAATATGAAGCCCTTATTGCCGGTTTAAAAATCGCCAAGGAACTAAACATCAAAGTGTTACAGATTTTCAGCGATTCTCAGCTTATTGTTTGCCAGGTGAAGAAAGAATTTCAAGCCAAAGGAGGAAATTTGCCTACATATTTGACAAAAACTTCTGAACTCCTCAATGATTTCGATCACTATTCAATAAGCCACATACCCCGAGAGGAAAATATGAAGGCAGATTCTTTAGCAAAGTACTCAAGTTCCGGAGAAGCTCAGTTACTAGGATTAGTTCCTGTAGAAGTTTTGTCAGCTCCAAGCATTGATGAAATGGATGTTGATTGGATTATGACTACGTCTCAAGAGCAAGAATCATGGATGACTCCAATCAAAGAATACTTACTCAGTGGTTCCCTGCCAGAAAGTTCTAAGGAACGTCGAAAATTATTGAGAAAAGCGTCGAGGTATATAATTCAAGATGGCCGATTATACAGGCGGGGATTTTCAATCCCACTACTCCGATGTGTAACTAAGGAAGAAGCCAAGACAATCTTAGCAGAGGTACACGGAGGAGAATGTGGAGACCATTTAGGTGGTCAAACACTTACAAAGAAAATTCTCCGATATGGGTATTTCTGGCCGGATATTAATCGAGATGCTGCAGCTTACTCCAGGAAGTGTGACAAATGCCAAAGATTTGCAAAAATCCCAAGAGCACCTTCCACCGAACTCACACAAATGGTCAGCCCATGGCCATTTGCCATTTGGGAATAGACCTGATTGGACCATTACCGATCGCTAAATCAGGGATTAAATATGCTATTGTTGCCGTTGATTATTTCACCAAATGGGTTGAAGCTGAACCTTTGGCCACCATCACTTCTAAAAAGATGGTAAATTTTGTAACAAAGAATATCATTTGCAGATATGGTGTGCCACAGAAGATAATCACAGACAACGGTACTCAGTTTGAAAGTGAAGAATTCCAGGATTTTTGCAAACGGTTCAGAATTCGAAAAAGCTTCTCAGCAGTGGCTCATCCGCAGGCAAATGGGCAAGTGGAAGCAGTTAATAAGATCATCAAGTCAACTATCAAAAAGCAACTCGAAAAAGAAAAAGGTGGTTGGGTTGATAAGCTTCCATTAACACTATGGGCGTACAGAACTACTCACAAAACTGCGACTGGGCACACTCCATTTTCACTGGCATACGGATCAGAGGCAATGATTCCAGTCGAAGTAGAAGTTCCTTCACATAGAAGAGTTCATTTCAACGAAGCTGAAAATGAAAAACTGCAACTTGAAGCACTTGATTTTCTTGATGGGAAAAGAGAAGAAGCTAGGCTCAGAGTTTCAGCTCATCAGCAGAGAATTGCCAGGCATTTCAACTCTAAGGTTCGCCAACGCAGCTTTGAGATTGGAGACTTGGTTTTGAAAAGGATCATGACAGCAACTGGTGTGTTTGGGCCAAACTGGGAAGGACCATATGTCATAGGCACTAAACTTCTTGATGGCACATTCAAACTCATAACTGTTGAAGGAGATCCAATTCCAAGAGCCTGGAACAGCAACCACTTACGTCCTTATTTTACTTGAAAGAAAAAGCTTGGTTCAAAATTGTAAAATGATGATGAATGTATCAGTTGTATTGTAAGATATTGTAAATCAGTGTGAATGAATGAAAGCTATAAAGTGGATGTAGGCCCGATTCTTGGCCGAACCACTATAAATCTTGTGTTCTTTACTATTTCATAATGCTTGTTTTATTTCGATATATAAATACTTTAAATGTATTGCTAAAATGTCGATTCAAAATTGCAGGACATCAAAACAATGTTTGCTCGTCACAAAGCTAAGCGACCTCTATAAATCAACTATTACACGAAAACCAAGCGACAAAAATTCCAAACTCAAATCCCATGCAAGGAAAACTTCACATAAAAAGTTGGCAACTCCACCGTGACGGAACTTTGTTCACTAGTTGAGATTGTCGTTATGAATAGACATCCAACTAGTTAACTCGCATTTGTCTCGTGAAGTCATTCAACAGTGAAGTCCACTCCTTCGGATAAAGCAATTTACTTGTGAAAGGAAAGAAGATGTGCTTGGGAAAGATAACGAGAAATCGCTAATGGGAAGATGATGAAAGAAAGTTGCCAAGCAAACAAAGAAGCAGACAAAGGGAGGTATGCCTCTCAACAGGAAGGCCGGAAGATCCACTAAAGGGACGCCTTCCCAAGCGGAAGGAACAGGACCCTCGCTAACTGGTCGTGATGCATCCAATCAGATAGCTTACGTCCGTCCCGTGGATCCACTCGCCTCTGAGACGCAACCTACCTGGCACACCAACCAACCAAAGCCCTCTAACGGGGCACGCCAATAAATGGGAGAGCTTTCCTCAATCAAAAAGATCGGTGGGACTACCAAAGGGGCACTTTGTTAGTTAATTGCGATCGTTTGTGCAAACAAACATCCAATCAAGCAACTTGCATCCGCCCCGTGGACCCCGCCGACCATGAGAAAGTAACTTCCAGGCAATCAAAAGCCCTTTTCGGAGGCACAAGCCCTCTTCGGAGGCACAAGCCCTCTTCGGAGGCACAAGCCATCTTCGGAGGCACAAGCCCTCTTCGAAGGCACAAGCCCTCTTCGGAGGCACAAGCCATCTTCGGAGGCACGCTTCACCATGCTTGAAGCACAAAATCAAAAGCCCTTTTCGGAGGCACAAGCCCTCTTCGGAGGCACAAGCCATCTTCGAAGGCATGCTTCACCATGCTTGAAGCATAAAATAAAAAGCCCTCTTCGGAGGCACATTTCACCAGGGTAGAAGTGCAAAATGCTTCTCTTCGGAGACCAAAATTGCTTCTCTTCGGAGACCAAAATCGCTTCTCTTCAAAAACCTCTTCAGAGGCGCACTTCACCTTGCTTGAAGTACCAAAAATAAGCCCCTTACTGGGGCACAAAATCAAAACCTTCTTCGGAAGCTCATTTCACTGCGTAGGAAAATTCGCTTTTAACAAATAAAAGTGATCATCCCTAAAAGTTGAAGTGTTCTTCAGAAGGAAAGAGAAAGTAAAAACTTCTCGAAAGACGGGATATACTTTATTAAAAGCAGAATGATTCTTCCCTTAAAAGTGGAATAGTTATTCTCTGGAATAAGAGTATCAGTCTTGAAAAAGCTAGGAATATTGCAATGCACTTGCGGTATGGGGGCAATACTATACGATTCAGTTACATGAACAAAGTAATATACAAGCAACATACCGCGAGTTCATCACAATATCATGAAAAATAGATGATGTGGAATAAATGCATTCTCAAACGCAGACAAAAAGTTTGCACAAGTAAAAAGCGTTTGTTCCACACCAAAAATAAAAAACAGATGCATTCTCACATACACAAGAGTTTGTACAAGTAAAATAATTGTTTTATTTAGTACTATGAAAATTATTTACATGTGCAGATATCTCAAAAAGTAAAAGCAGGGACCGGTACCCGCACAATCCCCGGTCGATACATGCAAAAAGAAAAAGTAAGGAGTAGAAAATCTAGCTTGTTATTCCTTCTTCTCGCCACCTTTGGAGCCTTTCCCCGGCCTAATGATTAGTTTTTGGAGCCGTTGTGGACGGGTCGGGGCAGAAGGAGGAAAAGGCGCGGCTGGATCAACTTCTGCTTCGTCCCCAGTTGAAGCACTAATCTTCTTCTTCCTTATGCCACGCTTCCCCTTCCTCTTTGAAGAAGATTCGCTCCTCGGAGTAGCAAGTAGTGTTGAAAGCTTCGTGTCATCATCAAGGGACTGCTCCGGGGTCTTCTCGACGTCTTCAAGGTCCTCCGCCTTCTGTTCCTGCGAAGCTACCAGGTCATCCAGGCGTTGAAGGGCTTCGATTTTCTCTGCCTGTGATCCCGGCTGGGAAGCAGAAGGAGGAGTAACCTGTAAAGATGGAGGGACGGCAACTGAAGGAGTGGAAACTTGTGCAGTGTTTGGTGCCTCCGCTGTAGAAGAAAAGAAGTTAAAATCAACATCTTCCGAAAATAGAGAAGGTATCGGTTCACCAAAATTCAAGTAACAAGTAAGAGGGTCATCAAACTCGGTTAAATCAAATAACTGGTTCATTAGACCCGGAACTTTGCCAAAGTTACCTGGAGGATTTGGCTTCGCAAGTTCAATTTCATATTTATCAGCCTCAGTTTCTTCCTGGCTCTTCTCTTCAATTTGGGAAAGAGGAGTCTCGGAAGTATCGAGTTTAGCTTCAGCATCTTTTGTAGCAAATGGAGATTGAGAGCTAGAACCAATGATATCAACATCAGTCAAAGTTGAAGAATGGACAGGGGCAGGTAGTGATGTTGTCTTTTCTGGATGTTCCTCTACCACTGTCCCGGCTCTAGCTTCGACAAGGTGCTCTTTGCCTCTAATAAGCGCATCATGTGCTTCATCATCTAGATAAAGCGCTACAAGGTCTGCTTCCGTATAGCCGGCAAATGTATCAAGTATGGTCTCCCAAACTTCAGCAAGTGTAATCTCATATTTGGGACCCAAGAATGAAAGGCTGCCACGGCCCAAAACGCTGTGCATGTAAAAGTCAAATAGAGTAGAATCGATGCTAGCTTTAGTGGCGTCGTGAGACTCTTCGGCCGTAACTTGTCCAGCGACCGCGTCATCACGCTCCTTCTCAACTTTAAGAAGCTTAGCTTTCAGCATCTCAATCTCTGCATTTTGGGACGCAATTGTTCCCCGCAGCTCAGTATTTTCTGTGCGATATTTCTTGGTAATGTGCTGCTCGGCTGCAAGCTTCATTTCGGCGTCCCTTTGCGCAGCATGTGCGTCCCGCACTTGCTTCTGAAAGACTTCTTCCTTTTGAGTGTGCGATGCAGAAGATGAGGCCAGATCTTCCTTTAGTCGCTTGACTTCAGATGCAAGCTTTGCGTTGTCATATGCAATGCTTGTCATTTCCGCATCATGTTGCTTGCACCATTTGTCCCATTCTGATTTATCATTCTCCATGGTCATCATCGCCTCAAGATTTATGTGGTTAACCCTTTGGAGTTCGTCGACAAGTTTCTGCCATTGCGACATCCTCTCGATATTAAGTCTGACCGCATCAAGACTTTTAAGCATGTCTTGCTTATCAATTGGAACCAAATCCAAGTCAAAGCGCACTCCTTTTAGGCACCAGTTCGGAAATCGGCTCTGAAGCGTTGGAGGGCCATCTTTAACTTGATATTGTGGCCTGTTAATGATTGTTTGAATATCAGACTTCTTTAGGGGAGGAGAGCCGGCTGGAGTATCAGAAGGGATAGGAGCGTCAGTTTTCTCAGAAATTTCAGACGCGTCCTTCTCATCAAGTTTAACCCGTTTACTTGGGTCATCGGTAGCATGCTTCTTCCCTTTGTCATCATGATATTTTCTTTTATGAGAGTCATCGTCTCTCCTTCTTTGCTGCTCTTCGTAAGCACGCCTTTCTTGAGCTTTTCTAGCTGCACGCTCTTCGTCAGATTCTTTGCGGGAGGGAAGATAACGTCCATAATCGTAAGAATCACGCCCTCCGTAGCGCCGAAAGTTGTCGTAGTATGAGCCGGTACGTCCCATCGGAGAATCTGAAAAACGGAAAAGAAGTAAAGTTTAGAAATTTCCAGAAAAAGAAATAAATGCTTATAAGTGCTGAAAAATCCTAAGTGTGTGCGGCGTGCAAGCTACACGCGTCAAACTATAGACCACGCTTTAGTGTGGAAACAGAAACGACTGGCGTAGTAGGCGTCAGGGTTTGTTTTAGGGTGGAAGTCGCTTCAACAATGGGAGAGGTCACTTTTGGATTATTATCCTCGAAAAGCTCTTGAGAAGTTATCATGATGTCTCTCAAGCCATCAAAAGTGTCATCACCCTGGAGCTCAGCAGACTTCTCCTTTTCAACTTCTGTATCAATTGATTTCTCAGAAACTCGAGGATTCTCTTCCTCCTCAATAATTGGGGCAAGTGCCGACTTGCTGGCTGACCCTACAACGTCGATGGATGCGGAACATTTTACCAAAGCAGCCTCTACAACGGGTGCTTTTGATGCAATTTCTTCTACAGAAGATGGGGCATTCGAGGCCTCTGCTTGAGAGTCCGAAGCAATTAACGTTTCTGCATCCGAACTAGAAATTTCATGAATATGAGTCGATCTAGAAGGATGTAAAAGACCAAACTGGTGCAGAAATTCATCTTTCAACAAGAATTTGGCACTTCTTTCTTCAGCATCAACGGCGCTCAAAGTATCTAAAATCAACTTGTGGCTGGTATCTCGAAGAAGAGAAGGAAGTGCTGCAAAAAGAAAGAATGGAATTAAGCATTTGACGGTTCGAATTCTGAAAAATCTAAAAAACGAATCGGTAAAAGGCAATCTTACTTCCGACTCTCCAAATGGCATAAAATCCCGGAGGACAGCGAACGTAAAAGAATTGGGTCAAGAATCCATGGGCACTTTCAGGCAAGCCCAGGATTAGCTTACGGTTCCTGGCACTCCTTACAAGTATGATAGAGGGATGGTCTTTGTTCTTTGCAAATGTACACAAGAAGCGAATTTCGGCAAAAGTGGGAAAACGGTCCAACGTTCTCCTGAAAAGCACACACAATCCCAGCAGGATGGAGTATCCATTAGGGTGTAGTTGAAAGGGAGAAATAGATAACCGAAGGAGAAGTTCTCGAAGACAATCGTTAAATGGGGGAATGGCTCCGCTCGAACACATCTGATGATTAACTGCGACAAAGCCACGAGGCGGCCTATCAGCGGTGTCATTTATCCCAGGGAACAAAGCGTCAGCTTCGGCAATGCCAAATTGGATGCATAATTGACGGAAGACTTTATGACTCAAAGTGGTAGGAGTCCTTTCCGGAGGATCATTTAATGGAGTAGCAATTGGAAAGGTTTCTCCGGCTGTTTCCAAGTCTTCTTGATGAGATTCCATTCTACACAAGGAACTAGACGATCAAATGTTAAGGTGCACGTTTCCTAAAAAGAGTGAAGTGTTGTGAAAAACTAATGCAATAACAAGCAAATGTAAATGAAACTAAATTAATTGATACTTGTCGATTATAAAGTTTCAGGACTTGATATCTTAAATCCAAGAATAGTGTTGTGTTGATGCAAATAAATCAGCTTTAGTTTATCATTTCAATTTTGCTTTAATACTTCACTTAGATTTGTTAGTTCACAGCATTTCATTCACGAAGTTCATTTAAGTTTGATATTCTTTGTCAACTAATCTGTTGTTTGATGTGGGCAATCAATAGCAGTATATTCGTCCCATTTTTCTGTGAATGTTGCTTCTAAACAGGTTATCAGCATTAAAGTTGAGGCAATCTGAAAAGAAGTACAAAGTCCAAAACAATTCAAATTCATATCAGTCAAATTCTGCTCAAAGTTCTAAGTGTTAGGTCGCTCACGACCTAACACAGGTTGCAGCATTCTTATGTCATGTTGTTCAGATTAAAAGTTCAAGACTGTAAAAATTGCCTAAGTATTAGGTCGTTCAGCGACCTATTGTGGGTCAAAGGTTTCTGTAGATCACACGTTACAACTGAATTAAGATGAGGCAATTTTCTCTAAGTCCTAGGTCGTACACAATTGTTCTTAGGTTGAAGACTCTCTAGGTCGCAAATGTTGTCGGATCGTAAAGGCTTAAGTCGCTAAGCGTTCCCACACGACCTAACTCCTAGGTCGTTTAAATCTGGTAGGTTGTTGACTTCCTCTCCAAGCAACATCATTTTGGATCCGATAACCCAATACCGCCAGTTCAAAAGAATTCATCTTCCCCTTCATCCTACCTCAACACACCACCAACTAACTAGCGAATCAATTGCAAACCCCATAGATCTGTAGTAAAAGCTTTCGTATGATCGCAGATCACCACGACACATCAAATGACGAACGAAAGTCAGTTGAGACTGCCGCTCAGAAAGCATGATGCATGAAATTGGGCTTAGGACGAGTAACAACGATTCGTGATCAAAGCACTGACTATGGACAAACAAAGGGCGATCCACTTACGGATTATGATTGGTGAGAAAGAATCGTCAGTTGAATGAGTCGAATTTGTCTTTGGAAGCTCGAAAAATCGTTAATGGCGGTGGAGGCTCAAAACAGTAAGGTGAGGAAGAAGGTGCGACCTAACCAATTTATATGAAACTGAGAATGGGAGGCGAACAGGCGTGAAGTTCTAGGTCGTTTGCGACTTGGCAAGGTTGAATCGAAGCATACGACCTATGGCATAGTCATATGCCTCGAGGGGCAAATGTTAATTCCATAATCTCAGCGACCTAGAACTTAGCGACCTAACAGGGATTAGCGACCTAGAGGAGCTTGCGACCTAACAGGGATAAGCGACCTAGAGGAGCTTGCGACCTAACAGGGATTAGCGACCTAGAGGAGCTTGCGACCTAACAGGGATAAGCGACCTAGAGGAGCTTGCGACCTAACAGGGATAAGCGACCTAGAGGAGCTTGCGACCTAACAGGGATAAGCGACCTAGAGGAGCTTGCGACCTAACAGGGATAAGCGACCTAGAGGAGCTTGCGATCTAACAGCAGGAAACTTAGCGACCTAAGAACATAGCGACCTAAAGAATGTCGCGACCTAACTACCAGAAGACCTTGCGACCTAAGGACTTGGGAGAAGTTTACGACCTAACTATCAGAAGACCTACGACCTAAGAGGCTAATGAGTTAGGGCTACAATGACTTAGAACTCCCACAGCTATTCCTTAACTCGCCTGCGACCTACCACTTAAACAAATAAAGCCAAGTACTGCTTCTAATCTCTTAAGCCGCGAGGAAACTGCGACCTAGCTTAGGTCGCTCGCGACCTACGACTTAACTAAGGTCGTACGCGACCTAAGACTTAGGCGAATTTTCTGAATCCAAATCAGCTCCTATAAATACCCTACCACTTCCAACATCAGGGGGACTTTTGGGCCATTCATTTCTTCAAGCGCCGTTACTCCGTCGAAGTCTCCACTCATCCAGCAATCAAAGATCCTCAAACATTCAAGACGCTACAACAATCTTCAAGAGATAATTCCTTACATCCAACATGGATTCATCGAATTTCATCGACGAAGATTGAGCTAGTAGTCAAGATTGTTTCTTTTGATCAAGTTGTATTGTTTTGATAAGAGATTTGTATCGATTTGTAACCAAATTCAGAAATAAAGAGATTCAAAGTGGATATAGGCTTAATCTCAAGCTGAACCACTATAAATTGCTGTCTTTTACTACTTTTCTGCCAGTTTACTGCTTAAATTCTGTTCCCGTCACACGGGTGGTGCTTTCACGATTCTATTACACACACCGGGTGTTAGCGTTCACTTTTTAACGTTAATAGCTTGTAAGAACACAGCTGATGCCATCCGTGTTGTTGAGTTATTCTTTAAAGAGGTGTATCGTTTACATGGTTTACCAGATTCCATTGTTTCTGATCGGGATACCAGATTTCTAAGTCATTTTTGGCTGAGTTTGTGGAAGATGGTGGGAACAAAGCTAAATTTCAGCAGCGCTTACCATCCACAGTCCGATGGTCAGACTGAAGTTGTTAACAGATCTTTGGGAAATTTGTTGTGGTGCCTAGTGAAGGATAATCTGAAGAGTTGGGATATGAAGTTATGTCAAGCGGAGTTTGCTCATAATCATGCTATAAACCATAGTATGGGTTTCAGTCCATTTCAGATTGTATATTCGAGCTTACCAAAGGGGCCGTTGGATTTGACGATAGTACCACAACCAAAGGGAATAGTTAAACGGGCTGTTGATTTTGTTGATGGATTGGCAGAATGTCATTAAATCGTTCAGGAACGATTGGAGAAAGCGAATGAAAAGTATAAACGATCTGCGGATTTGAAGCGAAGAAGCGTGGAATTTAATGAAGGAGATTTAGTATACGCTGTACTAATAAAAGATCGTTTTTCAGTGGGAACATACAATAAACTTAAAGCTCGAAAGATTGGTCCTATAACGATTTTGAAACGGATCAATGAAAACGCTTATAAGTTGAAGTTGCCGGAGGATGTGTATATTTCTGACATGTTTAATGTTAAACAACTTATACCGTATCATGGGGATGAGCTTGTTGTGGAAGAGGAAGGTACAAATTCGAGGTCGAATTTTTGCCAACCTGGGGAGGATGATGCAGGCCAAAATGTCCAAGTCTTAGGTCGCGAGCGACCTAAGGAGCTGTTAGGTCATCTACGACCTAACGAGGAAGAATACAAGCTCAAACGACCTAACAAAAGAGATAACAAGCTTAAACGACCTAACGAGTTATTCATTTCCCTAGGTCGCTCCGACTTTCCAATGTCCAACTTTGACGAGTTACGACCTAAGCTAAGTCGCGAGAATGAAATATGACCTAAGTTAGGTCGCGGGCCGATATGGAAAGATAGGTCGCTCATTATAGGTCGCGAGGCCTTAGGTCGTGAAGATTTTCTGAAGCAATGTTCTTAGGTCGTTTCGACCTTAACAAGTTACGACCTATGTTAGGTCGCGTACGAAGCCTGCCGCCTGGATATCTTGAGTCGCATTGTTTTAGGTCGCATATGTTACTAGGTCGTATGTCGTTGATACTATGTTGTAATGTGTTTGTATTTTCTTTAAGTCGTAGGTCGCGTGCATTGTATTGTTAGGTCGCTTCCGACCTATGTGTTGTAAATGGGTGATATCTTGTGATGTAATGCGGGTATTGTACTGTTGTTAGGTCGCTGCCGACCTAAGATAGGTCGTAGGTCGCGAAACGACCTAATGGTCTGGGTGTTGTAAAATGCTATAAATAGTGGGTGAGTTGTAACTTTGAGTTCAGTTGATTTTGAATAAAATTTGTTTGTGTGCTTTTTGCCACTTCTTCAATTGGTAGTTGAGTGTGATCTCCTATCTCCACCTTCGGTATTCCAGTGCGCTTGAATCAACGATCGCTGAAGCCGATTCATGGAATCTAGTGTGCTAGATCAACGTCGAAGAATCGTATATCTTTAAACATGGTATCGTGCGCGATCAACGTGTTTGGGATAGCTAGAATCCGGTATCTTCGGATCAACGGATTTGGGCCATTCGGTATTTTCTATTCCATCGATCGTTACTTTCATAGATTTATCATTTTTGTTATCCGCTGCTGCATCAATATGGCTTTGAGGTATGAAGTTTTGGAGAAGAAGAAGATGTTAGCTGCACCTAGAAATAATAGCAGAAACCCAAACAAGAGAAAGTTCAACCTGCAATGGAAAAAGAAGTGGAAGGGAAAGTCGAAATAAGATCAAGGGAACAAATTCAAGGATGTAGAGTGTTATCTGTGTAAGCAGAAGGGCCATCTGGCCAGGTTTTATAAGAATTCTGATGCTTTGAAGGAGTAGTATGGACCTATCGATCTAATGGTTCAAAAGACGCTTTGCTACTTAGCAACCAGGGTACTTGGTGAAGGATTGCATGCTAATGAAGAAGGGTCAGCAAGTCAAGGTTTATGCCATCAAGGATGAACCATCGACCTCAAAGGATGAGAAAGTGAAATGAGTTCTTGAAGGTACTTTAATTTTTAATGGCATTTTTTTCGAGTATTGTTTGATGTCGTGGCTTCCAATAGTTTCATGTCTATTTGTGTGTCTAACCTATAGGAGGTGTAACTCATCTATGCATGGTTTATGAGAATGTGCAAATTACTTATCTTACCTACCAGCTTTCCTATGACCTTTTTGTTCCGGATTTTAAGGGATTTGACATTATACTTGGCATGGATTGGTTGTCGGAGAACGAAGCTGTCTTTGATTGTGTTGGAAGAACGATATCTTTAAAAACCAAATTGAGAAACTTTATGGAAGTGTTATGTGATGATCCAGACAAGCGAATGAGTAGTTTCTTTTATGCACTTGATTCATCCCAGGAAGAGTTAGGATCGATAGCAATTGCTAAGGATTTCCATAATGTTTTTGAAGAAGTTAACATTCTATCTCCACATCGGCAGACTGAGTTTTGTATTGACTTAATTCCCGATTGGAAGCTTGTTATTTAACCTATTCGTTAAATGGCCTCGAGAGAGAAGGAGTTAGGGGATCAGGCAGATGATTTGTTGAGAAGAGGATTGATTAAACCAAGTCATTCGAGTTGGGAAGCAGTTGTAGTTTTTATGGTGAAATCAGACAGATCTTTAAGATTTTGTGTGGATTATAGAGAGTTAAACAAGCAGACCATTCGGAATAAGTGAAACAACCCGCAAATCCATACCCCTTTGAGTTAACAATAATCTCCACCAGTTCAACTCAAATTAGATGGAAATACAAACCATTAGGGTTAAAGAAGAAAGAGGTAGAAGAAGAAAATAGAAAGTAACATCAGAATCTCACAATCGCAACGGAATAATATATAATAGATAACAATTGACTTTTACACAAAAATAACTATAACTGTTTATACATTACATCATCAAAGTACAACACCAAAACAATAACACAATGCTGGACAGTTATAATAACTTATCCCAACAAAGCTGACTATACAGCTTATGTCACACAGTGGAATATACATCAAGTACAGGTGATACATCTCGCCATCCAACTCGTCTCCTGAGCTCCACAACATTCTAACCTGTATCGGTAACACTCGATCTGACCCGAGCATTATAATAGAATAACACCCGAGTCAGTCTGGAAAACCAGCGTGAGAAAACACACTCAATTTGAATTATTATATTTTCAAAATCCTTTGAAATCAAAGGTATCTCGTAAGACCACGCCACAAATAAACATGTCGGGTTTTTACTTTACGATAACCAAAACATTTTTATCAAATCCATCTGATTTTATAATAGTGTCTATAGAAAGAAAATCGAATCTAGCTGAAATGCTTGCATCTCATGTTTCAGCATAGTTGGGCACAATCAAAACCATACGGGCGCTTATTGGAGATTGGATTCCATACAATGGCAGGGGTACCGCTCGTCATAGTACCTGTCCTAGATCAGAGTACTGAGGATCACTCCCGACCACCTGCAACACAAGACCGGAGCTACCCCTTACTGGATAGTCCGAATAAGATCACCCCGCGGTTGGGATCAGCAACCGCCACCAAAATCGAGATCAAAAAGGGACTCTAGACAGAGATGACCTTACCCTAATTGGGTGCTACCCACTTAGCCTTGGTGCACCTCCCCTGTTTAGCCATTCCCGGTTGATGAGGCTTGAGGCTAAACGTTACCTTTTAGGAACGAATTTCACTTAAAATACTCATCGTCCTCCAATGACGATGTTCTGATAGCATTCATCCATACAAGTTGTCTTGGGTCTGGACAAACCAAATCACCGTCTTCATCATCTTCACGGTATTCATTCGCTACGTTCAAACCAGATCGAAGTGGTTTTCGGATAATTAATTCCGATCCCGGTCTCTTCGAAACGATCAGCGCATTGGCCAATATTGATAGTCGGTTATTTAAAATATATACTTTGTCCAAAATATATACTTTAAACGTGTAAAATAAACTACTTAAACACTTTATTTAAAATACAATATGAAATTCTATAATAATTTTCCAAGCAAAACTTGAGCCAAAACTACTTTTGAAATAAAGCTATTTTATAAGACATAAATATTTAATAAATTTTCCTTTAATCGTAATACAACTTTAATCTTTAAAACAATTAACTATTATAATTAACATAATAAATATTTACTTTAAAATCTTAAACAATTAAATAATAATTTCCTAAAACATTCTTTTAAAACACTTTAAAACTTTTAATTTACACTTAGAAATCTTTCTTTGAAAATACACTTGGCTTTTTAGGAAAATTCACTTCCCATTCCAATATAACCAGTCTCATCATTTATAAATCCTTCTCGATTTATCCCAATTTAATTTACGTCCCAATCCCGTAAATTTCTTTCCCATACTTTTAAAAATAAAACCACTATTTATTTTAAAAACGAATTACCCTTTCCTTATAAATTCCCACCGTGAATTTATAAATCCAAATTATCCACTGATAAATATTCACTTTATTTTAAAAACCAATTTATAAATCCCATAGCCTCATTTTCCTTTATAACCACCGTTTCAAAACACTTAATCGATTTCAAATCGATTATCTGCATTAATTTCATTTTGAAATTTATTTCTGGATTTATCAAAATTACTCCAAACCCTTAATTTCAAATCCACTTGCCTCATCTGATTTAAAATCTTGTTTAAATTTGGAACATCAATTCCTTACTTAATTTCAAAATTCCCTTTTTATTTCTCCCAAACCATTTTAAATCTTGGATTTAAAATAAATCCCTTTAATTCTTAAACAATATCGTTTATGTCCTCAAAACTTTATTCCCATTTATTCAAAATCTCTATTTCCCATTCTCTAGAATTTATTAAATAGGATTTCAAAATCAACCATTTACTTTTTCCCATGTTCACACTTTTTATTTATTCAACTTCACTATAAATATTTTACTTAAAATTTTCTTTTTATTTCCTTTTAAAAATCCAATCTTTATATTTTTGATATCTTAAAATACCAAAACATATTCAGCCAAACCATTGCATTCAATAATTTCAATTCACACTATAATCTATCACATATTAATCAATATTTCATATATCACTAAAATGAAATAAATTTAACATTTTTGAGGAATCCAGTTGGATCCCTCCAACCTATTTTCCTGCATCCACAGATGTTAGCATAATATAAAAAAACCAATCCCACTTCGAGGGGGATATTGTGGTCTATAGGGTCATCCTTATTATGCGGGGCGCATAGGGTCTCATCCACTATATAATGCGGGAATATCAATCACTCCAATATATATACTATTATATATAATATCACATCCAGACTGATAATAATTATTAATTCAATCAATCAATCAATAATTTAAATTTTAACTATTTAAATTTAAACGGTAATCCAAATGAGTGAGATTAACTCACCTTTGATTTTAGTTTTGCAATCCGACCCAAACCGGCTATTTCCTTCATGATTTTGGACCTTGTATAAACATTGTATGGTTTATTAATATTTGAATTGATTGAACAATTTATTACTATTTACTTATTTAATCTAAACTAATAATTTGGTTTTAAACTTATAATTTGATTTTAAACTAATTTTCCTTTTAATAAATTATTTTTAGTAACTAAATAGCTAAATAAGCTTATTAAATAAATTAATCACCTTAAATACATATTTTTATAATAAACTAGTAAGTTAAAAGATGTATATTTATTTTATTTTATTCTTTTCCATTTTGAAACTACATATATATTTATAAAATGTCAATATAGATTACAAAATCCAATCCTATATAAACTCTTCAACATTCAAGATTTTATACATATATTTTGTTTAACTATTTAAAATAGGTATGTGTATATATGTATATATAAATCCTTAACCCGAAAAGAATAAATAGTAAATAGACCTTACTGTAAAAACCAAATACTATGTTATATATATATATATTCCCTATATATCCGTACATACATATCCATATATATTAAATTTAATTAAATAAAAATGATCGATACTTTACTGCAAACCCTAGCTACCCCTCACTAACACGGCAAACAACCACCACTCAGTTGTGACCCAACAATCCAACCTCGCGAATGAAATCACGTCGAGCCTCGCCGACGATCCCCAAAACCACAGCTAGCGTCGACCTCTGCCACTCGCGCGCGCATCGTCTCCATTAAACCGCGACCCAATCGCCACAAAGTCCCCACGCCGTACGCCACTATTGCCCATTCCTCGTGCCGACACCTTCGAGCTCGACCGAACAAGTCGTGAGTTGGTTGATTTTGATTTTGATTTTTTTTTCTAGGGTGAGAACGGTTTCAATTGCGATGTAATATTTTCGAGTCGATTCTATGGCTTCGATTTTGAAATTTGGATTTCGTTTAAAAACAGAAGGGGAAGAATGGATTCAAATTGGAAAGCTTCGTTTCTCTTTTTTTTATGAAAGAGGTTTCGGCCATTTTTGATTTTCGGTTTTGAACCCTAGAGAGGGAAGAAAGGGGAAAACTCGATTTGTTTTAATAGGGAAAGAACTGGTTCCCTATTTAACTGTATAAGGTTTTTTTTCGGTTGCGTGTAAACGTAGAAAAAGTGAAAAGGGGGCGACGTGATTTAGAAGAGAAAGGCCAGGTCACTCTGATTTGATAAAATATGGCTGACTAGACAAGATAGGTTTTGACCAGTCAAACCATATAATATATTTTAAATTTAAATCGTCTCGAACTTGCAACTTAAAATTTTGGCATCCTATCGAGGCGTGTCGCTAGGCATTTATAATGTTATAACCCTATTTCGAACACAATGGAAAAGGTTTTGAGTCCTAATTCGCTCGTATGGAGAAGATAGCTTTTTGGACCTAACTTATATTGAATTCGATATAAATTTCAGCGCGTTTACCTACCTTACGGCCACACGATAACTCCAAACGCTACAAAAATTAAAATCCAATAATAATACACTATTATGGATCCAATAGAACTAGTTTTGTCAAATTCTCAGACTGTGCCTCGAAAGGCTATTTTTGAATATCAATTAAAACAATATATTTTCAAAACAAAACGAATCACTTCCAATTTCAATTTTAAAACTTCTATTATCTTCAGTATTATCAATATAAATTTTACAAGTCTTCAAATTATTTTTAACGAGCTTAAAAATCATATTTTACCCAATTTCCAATTATTAAATCCAATAATTAAATCATCCAATAAATTTTGATATTTGAAATTCAAGTTAAAAATTAACTTTTAAATAATTAAAATCGATTAAATATTCCAATTTCAAATATCCAAAATTCCTGGTTGTTACAATAAGTATCCCTTATCCCGTATAGATGACATGTCTGACCAATTCCATGGTGCTTGAGTATTCTTCCAAATGGACAGTGCTATAGGATTTCACCAGTTAAGGGTAGCAGAGGATAGTATACCCCTAACGGCATTTAGAGGACCTTATTGTTTCTTTGAGTGGTTGGTAATGCCTTTTGAGCTAAACAATGCACATGCTTATTGTGTAGATTCGATGAACCGAGTTTTTAGAGATGTGTTGAATGAGTTTATGTTAGTCTTTATAGATGATATCCTTATTTACTCTAAAACTGGGGAAACACAACCACCATTTGATTGTGGTGCTAGAGACATTAAGGAAGCATGTTTTAAAAGCTAAATTTTTTAAGTGTCATTTTGGCCGTCAGAAGAAAGGTTCCTCAGACATATTGTGTTGGTGAATGGTATTTTGGTTGATCCAACAAAAGCGATGGTTGTTCAAGAGTGGAAGAAACTACAGTCTTCGACAGAGGTCACAAGCTTCTTAGGCTTGGTCGGGTATTATAGAAGGTTCATGTAAGATTTCTCTAAAATGCCTCATACCTAACCAAGGTTTCGGAGAATGATGAGAAGTTTGTTTGGACTTCGAAGTGTGAGGAAGCATTCGTTGAGTTGAAGAGGAGGTTGACCAGTGCCATACTTCTAGCTATCCCAGACGAAGGTGGAGGATTGACTGTGTATGCAAATGCCTATGGCTAGGATTTTGTGCAATTCTAACGCAGCATGGTAGAGTTGTTGCTTATGCTAGCAGGCATATGAAGCCTCATGAGAAGAATTATGCAACACAAGATTTGAAGTTGTTAGCTATGGTGTTTGCATTGAAGATGTAAAGGAATTACTTGTTGAATGAAATGTTTGAGCTCTTCATGGAGTACTAGTCCTTGAAATATTTTTGTACGCAAAGGATTTGAATATACGGTAGGAGTGGTAGTTGAAATTTCTAGTGGCATACGACTTGGATATGTTATATACGACGAAAAAGGAAAACGTGGTAGCGGATGTTCTAAGAAGGAGTGCGGTATTGGCTCTTTTGGAAGTTATTATGACTCTTCTGGGGAGGATTGCAAGTAAATAAAGGAATGATTGACACTTGATAGAAATCATCTAGGATATAGAGGAAGGGCATGGTTCAAGTTTTGAGGAAGACCATCGCGGTATATTGCGGATGAATGGGAGGATATGTGTTCCTAATGTTAATGGTCTTAAGTAGGAAGTTTTAACAAAGTTTCATTGATCAAAGTTGAGTATACATCATGGTATTTTGAAGATGCATAGGGATATAAAGAGTGTGTTTTAGTGGAAAGGGATAAAGAGGGATATCTCAACCTATGTCAGCCGATGTGCGAACTACCAGCAAATCTAAGGCGATCACCAAAAGACCGCTAGGTTACTACAACCATTAGAGATTTCACATTGAAAATGGAAACAAATATTATTGGATTTTCTATAGAAATGTTTTGGTTATAGTAAGGTAAAAAATCATTCGTGTTTATGTGCAGCGTGGTCTTATGATATACCTTTATTTTTAAAAGAGTTTATAGGTATAATAATTCAGTTGTTTGGAGTTTACTCACATCAGACCCATGTCTGACCCGAAGTTTTTTTTTTTCCTTTTCCCTAAAATTCTTAGATATTCAAATTTGTATGAGTAGCCAAGTATTCATGTTTCTAACGGATGCATTATGGAGAAGTATGGAGTAGGAGGCTTCGACGTAAGCTAGTTATCTTTTTTATTTCCATTGTGTATGTTTATTTTGTATCAACATTGTGGCGGCAGGTAGTTATAATTGTCCCTGGCTGAAGTTGGTATCTTTTGTTATTCTAATGTTTCATTTTGAATGTGACCATATGTATTATTTTATGTTTTATTATATATGATTGCCTTGTGCTGTGAGATTTTATGTTTCTTTCTTTTTTCTTTTTACTCTAATGGCTTTTCTTTTAGATAACTAGAAGATCGGTTTATGAATACCATGGATGTATTAAGTGTTGTCTTTAGGAGTAGAAAAGATTAATCGTTACACATACGTACGTATGTATTCATACACATGCACACATACACTTAACACCCTCATAATTATCATTGCAAATGGTATAAATGAACAACTTAGATTGGTTGTGGAACTTTAAATTTTGGCATTATTGCCTCCATCATCCAAGGTTTAATGGATATTGTTACAATTATAGTATAAAATGGAAATATAAATAAAGTATTTTGTGCCATCCTGAAGGAACAGTGAAAAAATATACTAGAAATGACATTGCTGAAATTACATCTGCTCTTAAGGTAACTGGATTTTTCTTTTGTCTTGATCTTAGTATAAAATATATGCTAAAGAATTGCAGTTTATAAAAATTTCCAGTCGTCCCTTCAGTAGCATTGCAATTGACTAAAGAAGAAGATAATATAGATACTCTTAAGCCCATGAAAGGCAAGATAGGAAACAAAACCAAACCAGGTGAGACCAACCACCTTTAATAAATTCGTCATGCAATCTTATAATACGACTTTGATTTCTCACAAATTAAAATATTGCTTTTATGTTAATCTATAGCGACCCGGAATTTCGGACACTTCGTATTTAAATATCTGAATTATTTAAATATTCGAATCTTGGATTTAATGGGATTAAATTGATATAATAACCTTGTTAACCCCCAATTACTTAATAACTAATGATCAGAGATTTGTTTAGAAAAATGTTTACAAAAATAAATAGTTCGAAGGAATATCAATAATGTGACAAAAAACTATTTTATCGACAAACGACCTCAAAACACATGAAATTATCATCATGGGACACTATCTTGGATTTTGAAAAAAACTAGTTCCATTGGAACCGAAATAATGAGCTGATGTGCACCGATGAGTTTCGTAACGATCTGACGTCCCATATGATCGTACAAGCTTGAAACATGTTGTAATTTTTAAAGAGAAATTTAAACATAATATATAATATTATGTAAACACCATTCCCACCACATTCACTTCTCACTCTCCTCACTTTTATGTCTTTCTTCATTTCTTGTAAAGAAAATACACAGCCTCCTCCTTTGAATTGTTTTAAGAGCTACATACCACGTGAGACCAGATCTGTTGGACTTGTATGGAAGAGAGCTTCAAATCTATGGCGAGATTGTGGCATGCGACACTACATGGCCAAGGTCAACATCCCTTGACGTTAACTAGGGTTCGACATTGGAGGAGACTAAGGTGGAGTTTGGCCAGGGCAACTGTGGTGTTGAGCCTTTCATGCGGAGGCGAGTTAGTGGTGATAGTTTGAAGGGATGCGACACTGTGTAGGAAGGTTTTGCGATTTGATTGGGTAGGTCGACCTTCAAGTAGTGGTGATCAGGGCGGAGAGCACGCGTCTTATGACACCTAGAAATCGATGGTGCATGATTTCATCGACCAGAGAGGGAGATACAGAGGAGAAAAGGAAGTGGTTTGGGTTCTTATGCATGTTTTTGTGTACAGTGCACGACCTGTGCAGTCTAATTTGGGGAAGAAGGTTAAATTGGGCAATCAATTGTTTAATTAATATATTAATTAAATTATATAACTCGAATTATTATAAATTCAATATTGTTTGCATACGATTATATACATCGTGGTTTAGCTTGGTTTTAGGTGAGTTTACTCACCATTTAACTCGTATATGTTGTATGTGTATTTATTTTTTCAAAAATATATTCACATTACTTTTGGGACCCACCTTGCTTTGGAAAGCAAGTGACAAGATATATATATATATATATCCTATAATCTCTTTTATAACCCTCTATATGTAACATGGTCACGACTTATTGTTTACATGTTTGATATTTTTGTGTGAAAAGTTGAAGTGTGTCGTGAATGTTTGAAGCAAAATAGTCGCTATAAACTTATTTTAAAATCCCTTGTATTAAATATAAGTTAAATTGGTTAAAATGTGAATATATTGTGAAAGTGTATATTTGGTTTTCCTCTACACATTTTTTGGCATATGACAAGGAATTGGTTAGGAAAGTTATAGAAATTGTGAACCATGTTGTGAAAATTAGAAGCAAAATGGTCACTATTGATGCACTTTGAAAATGTCTCATGTTCGGTGATTTTTAAAGTTAACATAGAAAGACATCCTAGAGGCTTCTTTGCATTTTTAATAAGTACTATAAATGTACTTATTACTGGAAAAATGTCAGTTTAAATATATTTTCTTATAATTTTGAATTTTAAAGTAAAGGGTTTTAAATTATAAAACAAGCTTTGTAAGGTTTGTGAATAATTATAAAATAGGGGCATTTCACCAGAAGGACAAACTTTGCAGTCCAATTAGTTTCTAGGACACACATTGACATTTCACTTTCACATCCTTTGAGGTTGATGGTTCATCCTTGATGGCATAAACCTTGACTTGCTGACCCTTCTTCATTAGCATGCAATCCTTCACCATGTGCCCTGGTTGCTAAGTAGCAAAGCGTCTTTTGAACCATTAGATCGATAGGTCCACACTACTCCTTCAAAGCTTCATAACTCTTATAAAACCTGGCCAGATGGCCCTTCTGCTTACATTGATAACACTCTACATCCTTGAACTTGTTCCCTTGATCTTATTTCGACTTTCCCTTCCACTTCTTTTTCCATTGCAGGTTGAACTTTCTCTTATTTGGGTTTCTGCTATTATTTCTAGGTGCAGCTAACAGCTTCTTCTTCTCCAAAACTTCATACCTCAAAGCCATATCTACAAAATCAACAAACAATCCTTTCAGATGGGACGTCATCTTCTTTGGAAATCATGCCCTCATTCCCATCAAAGACATCTCATTATTCTTAAGTAGGTTATCAATCAACTCCAGACCAAATCGCGATAGCTCATTAAACTTGGTTTCATATTTAGCTACCAACAAATCTCCTTGGTTAAGATCTAAGACACTCCTACATATACAGATCTTTCCTATAGTAGGCATGAACTGGTCTTCAAACGCCTACTCAAATCTTTACTATGAAAAATCATCCTCCGGAATATTCATTGTAACAAAGTCCTACCACGTCGCAACTCTACCTTGCAATTGCCAAGATGCTAAAAAAAGCTTCTACTCATCCGATATATCCAACCCCTTGAAAATAATTTTGCAAGAATGAAGCCAAGCTTGGACTTTGACGATGCATTCCGTGCACTTAAATGGCCTTCCTCCCAAATTAGTATAGTCTTTGCACAAAGCTGTAAAGTTCGCACGGGGCTACACTGGTGCTGCCTCTTCAACTACTCCAACTCTTCCGACATTCGAGGCTCGGCCATTAATTTTTCATAGTGCTACTAGCTCATGTCCCTTATCTTGCCCTATTACTCATTCTTACTACCTTAATATAGTAAGTAAATTTAGAATACTTAGACGTGATAATGTTAAGATGAAAGGGTACTAAACAAACATATCAAAGCTAATTGAAATAATTTAAATATATATATGTGTATGTGTGTGTGTGTAAATTACAACTATGCACTATCATAAACTATAATCATTCTAATGTATTGCTAACCCTATCTCTAATGAGTTAACACCAACCAAGGCTTAGTTGTTTGCTTAACCTAAGCTTTGATACCACTTGTAACGATCTGGCTTTCTTGCTCCTAAAGACGACACTTAATACGTCCACGATATGCATATGCCAATCATCTAGTTGTCTAAAAGACAAGACGTTGGGGTAGAAAGAAAAGAAAAGACAAGAAGAAAGAAACACAGAATCTCATAGCGTAAGGCAATCATATATAATAAAACATAAAATAGTATATATGGTAGCTTCCAAAATGAAACAGCAGAGTCACAATAGGTACTAACTTCAGCAAAGTATAGTTATAACTGCATGCCCCCATAATGCTGATACAAAATATACATACATGGAGGAAATAAAATAGGTAACTAGCTAACGTTGAATCCTCCTGCTCCATGCTCCTCCAAAATGCATTCGTAAGAACATGGAATACTTGGATGCACATACAAATTTGAGTACCCAAGATTTTAGGGAAAAGAAAGAAAAACTCCGTGTCAGACATGGGTCTGGTATGAGTAAACTCCAAACAACTGAATTATTATACTTATAAACTCTTTTAAAAATAAAGATAACTCATACGGCCACGTTGCACATAAACACGGATAGGTTTTTACCTTACGTTAACCAGAACATTTTTATACAAAATCTAGTGATATTATAATAGTGTCTACGGTTTATAGTAAATATTAAACATAGTCAAAATGGTTACATTAATTACATTCTAGCATAATAGGAATAAAACTAAGTCCGTAAAGGCATTATTTTAGAATGGATTCCATCAATGACAAAGCTACTGGGGTACCGCCTACCATAGTATACCTCTAGATAAAATGCACCGATGGCCTCACATGGACCCCGCCAAAATAGGATCGGCCTACCTCTTGCTAAATAGTATCGAATATGTCACCACCACAATTTTGATAAACAACCGTACCCGGGTCACTGGCATACATAATTTGGAAATATCAATCTAGATTAGGTGATGACGATACCCTAATGGATGCAACCCACATGGCCCTCTCTATATCCCATGTTTTAGTCATTCCTTATTATAAGGCTTGATGCTACGTTTACCTTTTCATATAGCAATCCCACTTGGAATGCTAACACTACCCTCCAGGCAACAGTGTAGTGCTAGCATTCATCCATACAAGTTGTTTGGGATATGGACAAACCGAAGACACTACTTCTACAACATCCATTTTGGAATCACCCTTAAGATTAGTTGCAAGTAGCCCTTGCACTTCAAAGATCTCTGTTTTTGATTCCATCTTCTTTAAGACGTTTTCCAAATCGAACGCTTACGTTGGTTCGAAGGGGTTTTCGTAACTCATATTACCCGATCCCAGTCTCATCGAACCAACATTCGATAATTTTAAAACTGGTCAAGTTATCGATAGTGGATGAATCCACTATATCGGGTGTGAGTATTGATTTCCAAATGAAAAATAAGGCATCCTATACATATTCCCACTTTCCGATTTCAAATACCTCTGTCTCTTGATTAAGACTGAAGTCGAAGAAGTTAGACCACTAACCTTGACTCGACGAACATTCTTACTTCTCAGGATAGAGACGAGTTTCCACACCTCAGAATTTGAAGTTAGGTATACAATGAAGTATCTTCTTTATACTTAATTTATCATGACCCATTTATCGAAATTAACTCGCTTATATTTACCACGTTTCTACCATTTTGACTTCTCTATATCTTGCCTAGAAAATCAAGTTCTAAATCTCACAAATGGAGGTAAGTCTACACATAGGCTTTTAGTGCTAAATACTAAATGACTTACTTTCAACAAAATGTGTCACTATTTGTAGCATAACTTATGCATATTTGTTTGGCTAATTAACGACATAAACAAAGAAATCCCTTATATTTAAAACCCATCTTTTGTATAAGAAAGTTGCTTTTTTAAACAAACCGATCCTTGGAAATAAAGTGATTAAAAATTAAAAACCTTCATTTAATTAATTAATAATAAGTTTAAACCTTTTATTTAATAAAAATTAAATCTTAACTTAATTAATAATTAAGTAACAGTTAAACTTGCCTTATTAATAATTAAACCTCATTTAATTAATAATTAATTTAAATATTTATATAATTTACTTAATTATTAAATAATACTTAATTAATAAATAATTAAATTTTACTAAATTAATAATTGAGTACTAATTAGATTTATTTACTTAATTAATTAAATAACCATTAACTCCTTACTTAATTAATTAAATAATAATTAAACCTTTTTTATACTTATAATGTATTTTTAAAGACTCTTCAAAAATGTCTAAAGTGAAAATCCATTTTAGTTTACGCAAAAATTATCGTTTTACGAACTGCATCCATAGAGACTATCACTATGGATACCATAACCTTTAAACTTGTTTTATAAATCAAATAGCTTTAAACCTTTAGCGTTTATATTTAAATTACTTTATAAATTTTGTATAAAGGTTTGGAAATAAAAAGCAGAGTTTTTGAAAACTTTATAAAACATTCATAGAAAATAAATAAATAAACAAGCTTAAAACACATGGGATCTCGATGTCACCACATAAACAAGTCCAAGTGCCAACTTTTCTTTTAACATACAACATCCATATGCAAATCAAAGATCATCACTTGCAAACCATCACTTAACATTTCGACTTCAGTTTCAAGTCCATAACAAAAACATTACATATAAACACATATATGTAAAACACAAGTAACATTACTTTCCAAACCAAACAACCAACAACAATTATTATCAACAATAATAAAGTTAATAACTTTGTTTTTAGAGGTGATATTTAATCACCAAAATCAACACGAAATCAACTGAAAATCACTACCATCGCACCAACACCTGGACTTGGATTTCTTTGTAAAAAATTGATTTCTGGAAGCCTAAAGTGGCCTAAAGTGTTCGGCCTAGGTAATGTAGGGTTAGCCATGGCCTTGAGGGGATGTTTTTGGTTGGGATTTGAAAAGGAGAAGATGTAGGGAGAGAAAGAAAGGTTTTTAAATAGTTTTATAAAGGAGTAAAAGGAAAAGGAAGGAATTTTTAACTTAGAAAAATTTTGGAAGCCAAGAAAATAAAATGGGAGCCTGGAATGGAGGAAATAAAATTTTGAAATGAATGAATGAAATGAAAATGAGAATTGAAAAAAAAAAGAATTATGTTTATATAAAATGAAATATGAAAATTTTCTATTTACCCTTAACCCAATTACCCTCTACATTAATTTTTATGCAACATCACCTCCTCCCTTACTCCTAGCACACACAACCTCCATTTCCCCCTCTTGTCCACCACTTCACCACTTTTTGTATGTACTAGGATGAGTTTCCATGTTATGTGGCATTTCCTTTTTCTCTTCTTTTATATTAAATTTTAAAAAGAAAAGTAAACATACCTTATTTCCTTAAGTAAATATTTAAACATATTATAACTCTAACCATTCCATATGTTATTATATGAGAGAGAGAGTGTGTGTACACTTTAGTGTACACAATATTTTCCAATAATTTTTAGACAATTAAAAGTTGAAATTTTCAAAAACGATTTTCGATCACATATTCCATTTTCTTCAAACTAATTATTTTTTCATACAAATTCCACAACAATTTCACCGTCATCAGTTATTATTTAAAAAAGGTTTATTTCAGTTATAAAACCATTAATTAATTATTTAAAAATATATCAAATATTCATATTTGAAGTAATTAAATTTCGGATCGTTATAGTATGCATGTATGTGTGTGTACACACACATGCACACATGCATACATACATACATACATACATACCTATACATATACATACATACATACATATATATATTGGAGAAATCACACTTACTGGTTCTATATGTGGATATATATATATATATATATATATATATATATATATTGAATCACACTTATTGGTTCTATATGTGGAAATGCATCCTGGGTACTTATCTGGTAGTGTTCAATGTCTAATTCAAGATTTTCTTTATGTTTGCTCATACTTCTTGACATAAAATTGCGAATCATTGTATAATATTTTCATATTGGTTTTTTCTTAAGGTGAGTTTAAATAATTTTAATTAAACATAAATTCTTTAAACATGATGAAAATCATTTTATTAGATGAATATAAATTTTCATTATACCTAATGAAGGTAGGAAAACAATTATAAACCACCGAAAGATAAATAATATTATCAACAGATCAACACCAGCGACATAATGTGCAAAATTGTCCTGATAGATTGCATACTGCCTTTAAATCACCCATCTCTATTACTAATCTGACTCATGAATGCAAAATACTACAGCTTCTTACTAGTATTAACAGTTGACCGATGTAACGACTCAGAATTTTACCGCTTTGATTGAGAATATTTAATTAACTTTAAATATTTAAATAATTAATTTTATAAGCCTAAATAAGTAATTTTTATTATTTGATAATGATAGTAAACTTGTTTTGAAATTTTGTTCCTAAAATTAAATAGTTTGGAGGAAAATTAGAAATCGGACTGAAATTCGTTTTTGGGAATTTCGACTTTTAACCAAACGAAAGTCGTCGCACATTTTTGCACACGTTTAATTTATGTAACATTCATTCAGGATTGGATTATTTTATTTACACTCAATTAAAAGAATTTTTTATATACCTTGTAGTCATTTGTACTTATTATAGGTTGCCTTAAGTAGTTAATTCTAACTCCATCCTTCAAGGCATTATCCAATGTTAGAGTTAAATCATTCACTTTGTCTACTCCTGTAAATGAAAATTAATAAAAGATGATCGTGGAGTGGATCAATTAGTGAGATTGTGCAGTTTATAGTGTAAAAGAATGGATTTTCATTATGTGTTTGTATAATTATAGTTTGTTGCTATAGGGTGATGCACCTTACAGGTTATATTTGGATAAAATTAGGATTTTGATATTAAAAACTTCTATTAAATGCTTAAGCTTAATTTATTAGTGGTCATCATGCTTTAATGTGTTCTGCACTGATGCACAAGAGATTGTAGTTTAGACAGATAATGTTCTTTTAAAGGAACATCTGAAGTTATGTTGTTGGCATTATCTTTATATATGTATGTATCAATCAATATAATGTATACTGCTGTTGATAGTACAAAATTTGCATATTGCGGCTGTTTTAATTGAAATGAGAATGACGAACAGGAGGAGTGACATATGTCTGTTGCTGCTTTTATAAATTTCCTGCTTTTTATCCAATCAAAGTTCTGCAAGGTGAAACTTGATGGCAGTAGCCCCACTAGCAGAAAACCCAGCAGGAAGCTTAAATGCAGTTCTGAACGTCAATGCTTCTTGTATGAGAGAAATGCCTGAAGATTTTTCGGTATTTTCTTTGAGGTAATTAATATACTGAATTATTCTTCAAAGCAACTAACATACATACAAGGCTTATTATTCACATGATTAATTAAGCAAGTTAACTTCACATATACATGTATTGTCATCCTAATCATCACATGTTAATGCAGGAGATTAACCATGCTGGATTTGGTGGAATATGGTAAGTGCTAGTTAGCAACAGAGGTCGACAAAAAAATAGTTTATAGAAGCAAACTAAGTAAAAGCTTAGTTAATGCTTGCTATATGATGTTGTAAACAAATGTTCCTTCTCGTATGATCATCATTTGCAGGTTTTGGACATGTAAATGATCCGGCCCCAAATCCACTAGATCCATTGTTGATTGTTGGAGAGGAAGATTCGGTACGACTATCAACTGATAATAGTTCGTGTTTTGCTCACAATAAAGTGGCACTGCCCATGAAAGTTTACTGCGATATTACTTGTCCTCATGGTGGAGTTGAGTCTATAATCCTGGATTATGAGGTATGGTATATTATTTTACTCTTTCAAGTAGTAGGCCAATTTTAAGTCTACAGACATGCACTATATGTAGTTTTCTGATACAATGTCTAATTAAGTGAGTTGCAAACTCAGTGCGAATAAGTCTTGTAAGCTTAACAGAAAAGCTAATTCTTTTCCTAATTAAGTCAAGATAATAACAAATCTCAGCTTAATCGTTTATTATTATTTCCTAACTAAGTCAAGATAATGATTATAAAGCTTTATTATTATTTCAATTTTTAATAACCCATCAATACTACTTGAAAAATCAATGTTTATTAGTTATTCACTTTGAATTGTAAGTCACGTTAACACTCTTCAGTTATTAGGACTTCATCTGTTCACATTTCTTGCAATTCAGTTCATTTGCCACTTAAATCCTCAGCTTAAATCTTCATTTCATTCAATCTGGTAGGTAGCTGGAATTCACAGAAAGAGAAGAGAGAAAGGGGAACCCAAAATTATGAGAGTAAAAACGGATCTAGTGTTCCATGTTTTTGGGCTTTGTATTTGGTTTTGGTTTTTTAGCAGTGCGTTCAGTAGGCATTTATCTTCTAAAAGTTAAACAATTTTGTTTTAGTTTTTTATGTGTATAAGAAGTATATTATTACTAGTACAGTAAATAATGTTTGGCTGCCACGGCTCACACGTTAATTTTGTTACTTTCAAATTATGCTTAAAAACTTGTTTCCCCAAAGTTGAATTTTCCAATTTACAAAAATTTATGAATTTTAAATTTTGAAGTCACTATTCTCTTATAAATGAGCGAGAATATTAATAGAACAGATTAATTTTCGACATGCATTCAGAACTAAGGAAAAGAAATGCAAAAGCACCAAAAAACAATTGCAACATAAGTGGTTTAAACCAAAAGACATGAAAGTTCTAAAGAAAGCAAGCAAACCCTAAATACACCGTACAAATTCAAATTTAAAACTAATAATAAAGCTTTAATTAGCAGCTGCAACTACAAATTTAAAGAAAGATAATCATGAAAAATTCCCATCTCCATGCACTCATTTGCAATTCTATTGAAACCAGCAGACATCTGATCATCACCAATTTGATTATTCGATCCTTCTTTGCTCAATTGACAGTGACTCTTTTCTACTCCATTAATAGCTAAACTCAAATCCAGATCATGGACAATGTTCTCTTCAGCGAAACTATTGTCGTTTCTATCAACCGTAACTTTTAATTCAAGAACTTCAACTTTCTGAGTATTTAACTTTCTTTTAATCTTGTTATGGCTAGAACAGTGGCCACCCATTGCTTCATAAGAATCAAAAGACTTGTTGCATGTTGTGCAGGCATACACTCCTTTGCTTTCCGATTCTTCTTCATTGTCCGTTGTCTGGATGATTTCAACTTTTCTTTTTAGGCCAATTTTGACTGCAGGATTTTGCTTCTCAGGTTTCCTTAGTTTTAGGTTTTTGTGAATCCTCATGTGTCCGTAAAGAGCTTTGACAGTTTCAAACGTCTTGTTACAAAGTTTACAAGTATGGTCGCTTTCTCCCTCTTCACAATTTGACAGAAGCTTCTTTCTTTGATACTCCATTAGTGACCTGCAATAGTGTATAAGTTTTGAGAAAATTTAAAGTACTAATATGGTTTTAATCTTCAATTCTAATTCTGGAACTTTGTTTTTCGTCATCGTATCTAATGCTAAATTATATAGTTGATGGTCGAATTGCATGGCAAGCAAAGAATTCAAGTGTGAAGAAATTGATAATAAAGAAAGACAATAGATTATTTATTTTCGATTTTACTGAGCTACACGAAAAAGTGAAAAGGACTAAAAATAAAATAAAAAAAGAATAATACCTTTTGGAGCTCTGATTCTGAGGAGTAAAAGTATATGTAGTTGAAGGGTTGAGGCTCTCATTCTCTATTTTTGGCAAGAGATAGAGTAATAAACTTCATAATGAGAATCTTAGCATATATAAACTCCTAACGGTCAGTACATTGTGAATTTATTTCCTTATTTACCAGAGTAGAGCATGGAAGGTTTATTTTGCCTGGACCAGCGATTTATATTCACATGTTGAATAACTTTTATTACCTTGAAAATCATCTTTATTTGTGGTTCTACATAAAAGCTACTTAAAAGCATGCTCGTCTCAAATTATAGAAAAATAATGCCTACTATTTTGAATTAACACATATGGGTGTTAAATAAACAGAAGTTACAATGGATTAACCTCCTTTCATTGACAAACTAATCGATCTCCCCAGCCTAATTGGATGACCTTACGATGGGCATAAACCAAAATTTCACTCGCTCTCGTTAATTAACCATCGTTCGAATAGGAAAAAAATTCAAAACTCTAAAAAGACATAAATGCAACATTAAAAGGACACTACTACACTCTTCTACAAACAACGTTTTTTTTTACAGTTGTAATAAACATTTTTACCAATTTTTTCTTGCCGAATATCATTGAAAAGACATTTTTGACAACGTCTATTTTTTTACCGAAAGTTATAATAATATTTTTAAACAACTATCGCTTGCAAAACGTTATGAATATTAATCTATAACAACTATTTTTAGAAGTTGTGTTACTCATAGGTTGTAAATGATTACATGACGCTTTTTGAGAAAACTTTCACTAAAGTAAAGGCTGAATTAGCACTAATTTTTTGAATATATTTACACTTGTTTAAAATATTATAACAATTAATAACTGGTAATTTATAATTAATAATAAACAAATAATAACACTACAACAAAAATACCCTATTAATTACAACGCGCTTTTTACAACGGGCATTGACTGCCCGTTGTAATAGAATGCTATTACAACGGTCCTTTCAGGCCCGTTGTAATAGGTGCCCTATACAACGCCATTTTTACAACGGACAATATCTGCCCGTTGTAATAGAATGTTATTACAACGGTCCTTCCAGGTCCGTTGTAATAGATTCCAATTTTACAACGTTCACAAAACGCCCATTGTAATAGATGCCAATTTTACAATGATCATAAAATACCCGTTGTAAGAGATGCCAATTTTACAACGGTCATAACGCCCGTTGTAATAGATGTCAATTTTGCAACGGTAAAAAATGCCCGTTGTAATAGATGCCGATTTCACAACGGTCGTAAAATGCCCGTTGTAAACGATGCCAATTTTTTTTAATTTTTTTTTTAATGTAGACGGTTTTATTGGTTCAAACTAGTCGATTTTAATAATTAATTTTTAATAATCAGTGATTACTATTAAATAATCATTAATTAATAACTAAAAATTGTAACAACCCTGTTTTGAAGTTGTAATATTAAACTAATTTATTTAAAATAGTAATGTTAGAATTCAATTTGTGACAATTATTATTTTTAGAATCAAATTATTATTCATAAGTCTATTTAATGGAGTTAGTTATAATAAAATTTGATTTAGCTAACAAATTTCATTTTAGACAGTATAATAAAAATTTAAATAAAATGTGTTAATAAATATGAAATATTTTAAAAGTATAAATAAATTTTGTATAATTGAAATAGACGGAAAGAAGTTCTATTCGATATTCACTAAAAATCGATAAATTAACGAAGATGAATAAATTCACTTTCATAATCAATACAATGAATAATCAACAAGCGTGCGTTAAAGGGTGCTTAATTTCTGACAACGTCCTGTTGGCCCAGGAATTGATCTCCCAGCTAGATAGGAAAGTTAGGGGTTCAAATGTTGTCTTCAAATTGGATATGGCTAAGGCTTACGATCGTATGTCCTGGTTTTTCGTCATCAAAGTTTTAAGATCGTTCGGTTTTCCGGAAACCATCATCGACCTAGTTTGGAGACTTATTTCCAACTGCTGGTTCTCTGTGCTTATTAATGGTTCTGCTAACGGTTTTTTCAAAGCTGGGAGGGGTTTGCGCCAAGGAGACCCGCTTTCGCCCACTCTTTTTGTGATCGCGGCTGAAGTTTTCATCCGCGGTCTTCATACCCTTACGGTTTTTGGTCAAATTCAGCGATTTGGAATCCCTAGGGGTTGTCCTCTTATTTCTTCTCTTTCATTCGCTGACGACATTGTTATCTTCTCAAACGGGGGTCGTTCCTCCATTCGTCGTCTTCTTTGTTTCATCCACCAATACGAACGGTCCTCTGGTCAGCTTGTTAACCCTTCCAAAAGTTGTTTCGTTCGTGCTAAGGACTGTTCTTCGTCTCGATCCTCTTGGATTGAGACCTTCTCGGGCTTCAAGGAAGCTTCTTTGCCGTTACCATACCTAGGTATCGCTCTATACCGTGGTAGGAAGCTTAACTCCTTGTTCGACTGCACTGACAAGGTGAGGGGCCGGATTTGTCGCTGGAATGCGGCTCTTCTTTCCCAGGCCGGTAGACTGGTTCTTATTAAGTCTGTGCTGGATTCTATGGGCACTCAT
This sequence comes from Allium fistulosum, assembly GCA_030737815.1. NCBI lineage: Eukaryota > Viridiplantae > Streptophyta > Magnoliopsida > Asparagales > Amaryllidaceae > Allium > Allium fistulosum. The sequence continues at coordinate 814,658,863 of CM060901.1, read as the reverse complement.
GTCTTCGCGGCAATGACCCCTACATCTTCCTTCTTCCGCTCGTATCGGTCTTTGGTCTCGTCCTTTTTCTGGGGCACAAAGGACGATCGTCGTCGCCACCATTGGGTTTCGTGTGACACTATTTGTCGTCCCAAGAACGAGGGCGGTTTGGGGCTTAGGCATCCTAAGGATATTTGTGCTGCTTTTGCTTGTAAACTGTGGTACAGATTTGGTGCTAATGACTCCTTATGGGCTAACTTCCTTCATGCTAAGTACCATAGGCTGGCTGGTTTCAACTTTTCGGGAACTCCGTCTTATGCAAGTGAGACTTGGAAGCACATGCAGTCTGTGAAGACCTTCGCTGATTCTCATGGAGGTCGGGCGGGCTGGGATGGCGCTCCATTCTCCATCCTGAAAGCTTGGTCCTCGGTTAGAATTTCTTATCCTACTCGTCCATTATTTTCCTTCATATGGGATTCTCGCTCTCCTCCTAAGGTTTCACTTCTGATGTGGCGTATCCTTCATGACGGACTGCCATTGGATGAGAATCTCAAAAGGGTAGGCATTCCTTTAGTCTCCCGTTGCAAATGCTGCTGCATCGGGAATTCTGAATCCTTGAACCATTTATTCTTCGCCAGTTCTACTGCCACTGCATGCTGGAATTACTTTGGTAACCTTTTGTCTGTCCGCGGGGTTGCCAGATCTGCTAATGATCTGTCGGCTACCTGGTGGGCGCGGAAATCTGGGAAATCTCTTCGTTCGATTATTCATCGTCTGGTTCCTTGTCTTATCTGCTGGCACATTTGGTGTGCACGGAATAAGGCAATCTTCGACGACTCTCCTATGGTCCCCTCATCCATTATTCATCAAGTTAGGAATGATGTATTCCTAGCATTCCGTGGTCGACCGTTTAGGGGCAACTTGAGCTCCAATGCTCATCGTTTTGTCCGTCTTCTTTCCATTTCTTGTGCGCCGAGTTCCGCCAGACTTGGCGTCGGCTAGGTCCTCCTGGCGGATTGCTGGCGTTCATCCAGCAATCTGGTTCCCCCTCCCCCCTATTATTTTTGGTTTGATGTTTTTGCTAGTGTTTCAGGTTTAGGTTTTGTGGTGGTTCGTCTTCCTCGATGGATCGGTTGTGTCTTCGCCGCTGCCTTTGGTTGTTGTTTCTATCCCCTATGATTTCCTCAGTCGGGTAGAGCTTGTCTTCGGCTGTCTGTTTGTTGGTGTTTAGATCTTGGTTGGTTTCGGGCTTTCTATTTCTGGTGGAGGTTGGTTTATTACGGTGGTCTGGCCTACACCTTCATCGGGTGTAGCGGGATAGCCGGTTCAGTGGGTTGATGCTCCTCTTTTCTCAGGAGGGATTTTTTGTATTCTTTCGGTAGTGGAGTCTGGTGCTTTCTATTCCTTTAGTACTCTTGTTAGGCTTGTTTCTGTACTGTTATTCTCGAAGGCATTTTTAAAATGTCTATTATATTTCTGTAAGCTCCCGGAGAAAGGCATTTTTTCTCCATCCTGTTATATATATATTCTTCCTTAAAAAAAAAAAATCAACAAGCGTGAAACAATATTGTATTGAATGAAAATTTTGTGGTTGTTTGGTATATAATTTATACAATGAAGTGTAAATCAGTTTCACTTAGACTGAAAAATAATTACAAATTAATAAATGTGCAAATTGAAGTTACCTTTTTGACTAAAATAAAATGCGAACTTCCCTAAATAAAACAAAGCCCAACCCAAATTAAAAACAAGATAAACTCCTTAGGCAATTGCCTGTGTTTATTTTCTCAAACCCGATACCCTTATTTCTCAAACCTGACTTCAACCCTAATCCCCAATTTACATTCGAACCTCAGGCAATTCAACAAAAAGAAAATGGAAATAAAAAAAAAATTAAACGAGAACGACGACTTAGGGCAACGCGACCTGGCCAGCGTTGGCAGGAGGCACGACTACGATGGTGGACACGTCTCTGATAGCGCGAAAACAAAGGCCACAGGCTTGCCATCAAAGAAAGATCGCAGGGACGGATTCCGTCCGTCGTCCTCACCTCCGATAACGTATGAATTCAGTAAAACTCAAACCCAAATCACAAGAAATCAATTCAAATGGAGAAGAAGCTGACATTAGTTCAAACCGTGGTCACGGCAGGCGCATTTTCTGCTCTCTCTTTCTGGTAATTTATATATCCATTTCTATATATACTCATCTTTTTTGTTAATTCTTAAAATTCCGGTTCAAATATTTTACTTCATTTAGGTACGGCTTCATGTTTGGGAAAGAATCAGCAAGAAAAGAGCTTAATGGACTTATCGATGATTTGAAGAATAAATATGCTGCTGCTAATTTTACTGCCTAGAGCAAAGGCAAGTAGAATTGAGGTATTATTCTGCTGTATTGGAATTTGTCATTTTAACAATGCTGCCTGCTAGTTGTTTGCGGAAATGATGGTTGGAATATTTTAAAGGGACAGTTTGGCACAGGTCCCTAATAAGTTTCAAAATACACAAAAACCCCAGTAAAATAAAGTTTGTAAATTAGGTCCCTAGAATTAAGTTACTAAATAATGATATACACTTATGCAATTATTCAGTGAATAATTGCAAACATTTATGCAATTATATCAAAAAATTGCGGAAAATTCCGCAATTATTCATCCAAAAAATTGCGGAAATTTACGCAATTTTTTCAAAAAATTGCGGAAAATTCCGCAATTATTCACCCAAAAAATTGCGGAAATTTACGCAATTTTTTCAAAAAGTTGCGGAAAATTCCGCAATTATTCACCAAAAAAATTGCATAACTATATGCAATTACTTAGTAACTTAATTCTAGGGACCTAATTTACACACTTTTTTTTACTGGGATTTTTGTGTATTTTGAAACTTACTAGGGACCTGAGCCTAATATTCACTATTTTAAATACATAAATTACTGAAATTAATTCTATGAATCAGCAATATTTCCGTTTTGAATTTTTGATGTGGTAGATTATACTTTTTATAATGGATACTTTGGTTAGAAAGCATGTGCATTTCAAATTTTATGCTACCAGTGATGAACTGTTTTATTACACCATCGTGTTTGTGGCCAATCAAGAATATAGGAGCCAGGTTGTATACATAAGCAGAGAAGCCACTCAAAGCAATATACAGAAGCTACCCAAACCATTACTCTAATCATTTATATCTACCGAGGACTAAAGTGCTGTGCACCTCCATTTCCCTTTTGGCTTTTGTCATATCCATATGAAAACTCAGTACCAAACCAGTACTGTAGATGAAGTTGCTCTGCGTGTGTGCGCAAAGTGTTGTAGATATTGTAATTGGATCATATAGGCCAAATTGACAGGGACAAATTAAATGGACCATGTTCAAGCCTATTATTATTTTATAACAAGCCTAACACATAATATAGTTTCAATTATGTACTAATCAATTTAATAGTAGTACCTAAAATAAATAATATATTTATACATGTTCTTAAATGCGGGGAAGTCTCGATGTACACATCCAAGTGAATGATATGCTGTATAATAGGTCATCATTTAAGGTCCCAAAGATGTCGAATTTATAAATTTTAAATGAAAAATCATGCGGGGAGAAAAGGAAAATGTGTCATTTTATAAACCGTCTTTGTAAATTTATTCAACAAACGTTCAAACTTGATATGTTTATCAAATAAGTGTGACATTCAGGTATTAGACGAACGTCTCTAATTGAGTTGTTTTTTTAACGTGATCATTCTCAAACCATTTTGGACTTCTAATTTTCAGTTCTGTAATATTACATTACGTAACAGTGTAAACTCTGTAGGGAAAAACTTGTTTATCCCGTCTTTTACATAAAGGCGTTAAAGACCTCTGCAATTTTGGTTGAGTTCAAATCGTTGTTTTCGATATAAGCTATAAATACTATTCAGTCATCCAGTACGATGATAATATTTTGATGCAACATTTCAGATAAACGGAAAAAGGAAAAAAAAAGTTTGGATACAAATGATATGACGGTAGAATTAAAATGGTATAAACAACATATGCACAGAGCACCAAAGTTGGAAACTGTGAACATAGACGCTTATTCCAACCAAGATCGATTCTGTAAATTAGTCGATAAGCTTCCCAAAGAGTTTGCATATTAAATACGCTCAGCCTTTGCGGTTTTGTTTCGAGGGTATAAAAAAACGAATGAAGTTTTTTATGACTGGACAAATATCCTGGGATAATCGTTGGTCGACATCAGTATTAAAATGGTTCATGCACTTTTAGAAATAAAAAATTAAACAATTACAGCGTTTACATGTGTTATACAATATTGCCACTATCAGTATAAAATGACTTGTTTTTGATGTCAAAGACTCAAACTTGTATCATCATTATATATATAATCAACTTGGCTACTTGCCCATTTGCTTGCTTACCAGACCCCATTTATCTTTCCAAATGAAATATAACATGAGTCAAAACTGACCCAAATTTGACGCTTGAAATATTAAATGGCAGAGGAAAATGCATGCCAATACACACACTTTTTTTTATCATTTAACATTGGTTAATTTCTTGTTCTCGTTGGATGGTTCTGGGTAATCACAGCTTCCTTTCTAGTAGGTCGATGCATCCACTTTGGTAAAATTTAACATAATTGGAGTTTGGAAACGTATACATCCTCCATGAATATGTGAACTGTTGTACAATACTTGATTAATTCTTGTTATTATAATTATCATTGTTTATTAAATTACAGGTGACACTGACGACATCCTCCACATTTGAAAGTTTTAAGAATTTTGCATCGAAGAAAGATACTCTTAAAGTAATTTCTAAAACAAATTTAAAGGTAAATTATCAGTTGCAACTAGTGCGGCGCTGCCAAAATTTACTTGGTATGTTTTAGTTATATGTATTTAGTTACAAATATGGAATTAGTTTATATGTAGCATGCTTATGTGTTAATGCTTTATGTATTTGGCTGTTATGAAACTAGTTTTCATGTGTATGTTAGAACTATGTCCATGTAAACTTGTCTAACTTTTTGGAATGTGTTGGAATTTTATGACTCTAGCTTTTAGTCTTTTCGTATGTGATTTTGGTTGTTTTATGATAATATTTATTACTCTTTAAATTATTCATTATTGATATGGATGTACTGCATGGATGCTGCTGTAATTTTTTTTTTAAATTTGCATTTATTTTGCAACGGTCAGAAGCAATATCATGTATTACAACGGGCTATTCCAGTTGTATTATAGTCTATTACAACGGGCTATGCCAGTTGTATTATAGTCTATTACAACGGGCTATGCCCGTTGTAAAATACGGTCGACCTATTACAACGATGCCTAATACAACGGGCGTATGTCCGTTGCGAAATCCATATTACAACGGGCATTGTCCGTTGTAAAATGGCCGTTTTGTTGTTGTGTAATTTATAAATGATAACTTATACAGTAACAATTTATAGTCTATTCACTACTAGAAAAGGCTGAAATACCGACAGCAACTGACGTTGACTTCCGACGAAGCATTTTCGACGGCTGCCGTCGGAAATTCACGATATACAGGCCTAAGCCGAGACCATTCTTCCTCATTTCAACAAACGAAAAAAGGAGTTTAAACCCCTAAAATCCAATTTCTTGCTTCCAAACCTCAAATTTATGCTTTCGGATCTTGCACGGCTGCTTAATCATTCTCTATTTCTTTCAATCTCATATATAATCTTTTATTTTTACGAAAAATCTACTTTTTACCCTAATCAAGATTTTCCTAAGTTGATAAATTAGGACTAATTAGTGATCTAATTATTTCTAATAGCCTAATGGTGGTTTATAGTATCTCATGGAGTACCTATTTCATTTGGTACCTTGAAATTGTGAAGAGTAGGTATAATTTGTGAATTTGTTTATAGGTGTAAACCATTATATATGTGTTATTTCTGGCATTGTCTTGTGTTAATTGGAATATTCTCCCTTTGTACTCAAACTGAAAGTCATAGAACTTGAAAACAAGTTACTTATCGAAACAGAGATACATTCTACTTCAGTCGGAGTTAGAACTTAGAATCATCCATGTCCATTGCTTCTAAACATCTTGATTTGTATAAAAATGAATGAATGAGTCTCAAAGATCGAAATTGACTGCACTGGAAAATGACAACAATATACTCCGGGGAAAAAGAGCTAAAAAGTCAAGAAATCGTAAAGAACGTGGAATATTGAAGCAATCTTGTTCGATAAAATACGCAGAATAATATGGTAAATTAATAAATTTTTAAAATATATAAATTTAGTACATTTTCAACCATTTACAAACAAAAATATATTATACAATAAATAAGAAGATAAACTATAAAACTTCCAATTTTTGTATAAGCTACTTATTATTACGTCCCTTAGAGAGTTTTCGGCCTCGTTAGACAAGTATTGTACATGATCGTTATATAGATATTCGGTTTTGTCATAAAACAGACATTTATATTCATCTCGTATAAAACTTACTGGATTTGTCCTTGTATTGGACAAGTTATAAACACAGTAAACAATTACATTTTGTACAATATTTCGTTTTAAACGGTTCACAAAATTTCACCATCTCTATTCTTATTTATTTTTTATTTACATGCATTTGTGTACAATGCAGGAAACAAATGGGAAGTGTTGTCTGTTAACCCTTAATTTTCTACGACTCAAGGACTGGACGACTCAAGAACTGGACGACTCAAGAACTGCACGACTCAAGAACTGGACGACTCAAGCAGAGTACACGACCTAACAACTCAGAATACTTCACGACCTACGACTCAGGGTCTAGACGACTTAACGAGTTAAGGCGTGAACGACTTAACGAGTTAAGGTCTAAACAACCTAAGAATTGAAGTAATCTAAAGCAATTAACGACTTAAGGGAAGCTCCGACCTGACTACTATAAGGAATTACCGACCTAAGGAATTAAGAGGACTCACGACTTAAGGCTATCTGCGACTCACGACTTAGCTTAAGTCGTCCACGACCTAAAAGCTACCAAGCTAAAATCCAATGCTTGGACACTTATGCCGCTTTTACCTGCTAAGTCGGCCACGACTTACGACTTACTATAAGTCGGTCACGACTTAGGACTTGTCTTCTATCAAGCCACGAGCTGGACTCAATAAGTCGTCCACGAGCTACCTTAAGTCAACCACAACTCACGACTTATCTTAAGTCGGCCACGACTCAGGATTTGGCAGAATTTCCTGTCCAGATTTCTCTATAAATACACCACTACCTTCAACATGAAGAGGACTTTTTGGCCGATCATTTCTTGAAGCGCCGTTATTCTGTCGAATTCTCAACTCATCCAACATTCGAAGAACTTCAAACACTCAAGTCATTACAATAAGCTTTGAGAGAAATCTACCGCGTCTAACATGAATTCGAGGAGATCTTCGACATCGAAGCTTGAGATAATAGTCTAAAGTGTTTAGGAATCGAAATATATTGTATTTTGAAGAATATTGTATCATCTTGTAATCAGAATCAGCAATAAAGGAATTCAAAGTGGACGTAGGCTCGATCTTAAGCCGAACCACTATAAACTGCTGTCTTTTACCATTTTTCACTATTTTACTGCTTACTTTTTGTTCCCGTCACACGGGTGGTGCTTTCACAACTCTGTTACACATACCGGGTGTTAGTGTTCAATTTTTAGCGTTAACATTTTGGTGCTTTCACTGAGAAGCCAACTCAGGACTACTGTCGTCATTGCTTCACGAAAGTTTGTTGAAAAAGTTTCCTTCAAGACCAGAAGTCTGTCAGACATAATGGCTCTTGGAAGAAAACGCAAATCTTTTAGATCTGAAGATGCTCGTGATAATACCGCCACTTCTCCTTCTCCAAGTCAGGCAGCTCCAAGCGTTGGGGTGATGCGAGAAGAGTTAGATGCTGCTGTGTCCGGGCTGTATCAGCAATTTGAAACTCAGAATACTCTAATGATGGAAAAGTTAAATGCTCCGCTTGGGGCTAGTCAAAGACCAGTAAATAATGAAGAAAACTTTGCTGATGCTGTTCACAACTCCGAAAGGAGAAATATTCCTCAAGGGGGATCAGGTGCCGCTGAAGGGGCACCTCTCCAGGCTGAAGGATCCAGGCCATTACCAGTTCCCCGTGAACGTTTGCCCGGACAAACTTCCGAGAAAATGGCCGATGTCTGCTCTGCAAAGTCGCTAAACAATGAGGAATATCTCTCCGGCATGATTCAGTAGATAATGAAAGAGAGCATGCAGAGAAATGAAGATGAGAGTGATTGGGGATTTGCTCCGAGTAAAACTCCATTTACTGAGAGGATTCTAAAGGCTGAGTTTCCCAGAAAATTCGTTCCTCCTACCATTCCTGCCTATCGAGGAACAAGTTACCCGAATCAATTCTTGTACAAATATGATTGGCACATGACTAGCGCCAGAGCAACTGATGAGATTAAATGCCGGTATTTCCCGGTATACTTGGAAGGAGTGGCGCTACTTTGGTTTACCAAGCTTCCTGTACTATCTGTGGATCAATTTTCCGATCTGACTCGGAAATTCAAGGAACAATTCAGATTATACACTTCAAGAGCAAAGGATATAATGTCTCTTTCAAGTCTCGAACAGAACCTTGGAGAGCCCATCAAATCCTTCCTGAATCGCTTTAATATAGCCCTAGCTGAAGTTGATAACGCAGAACCGCGAATGGTTTTAACCTACTTAATGCGGGCTATTGACAAGAAAAGCGAATTTGGAAAATGGTTGAAAATGAAGGAACCAAATTCGCTCGAAAAATTCTACAAAAAGGCTGATGAGTTCATGCGCCTAGAAAATCTCTCCGCGTCAGCTAAAGTTGTGACAACAGTGGTGGAGAATAATGCCACTGCTCAGAACAAAAAGGAACCTGCAAATCAGAAGAGGGAGAGTAGTGGTGGAAAGAAGCAGAAGGACCTCAAAAAACCCCGCTTTCTCAAGCCCTTAGATTTTACCCCTCTAACTGATACACCGGAGAATATTTTCATCGCCACTAAAGATGCTATTGAATATCCGAAGCCACCGGCAGTAAAAGTTGGAAAAAATGCTGTTCAAAGTGGGAGATTTTGCCAATTTCATAACCAACCAGGCCATGATACCAACGAGTGCCGCCACTTGAAAAGCTTGATTAAAGAATTATTAAGAGAAAATAAGTTGCAGCAGTATGTTAAAAGGAACAGAAAAGATCTGTCTTCATCTAACCAGGGACAGCAACCTCCAGCTCATTCATCTGGTTCAGGAGAGAGGCCTGCTGCACAAGAAACAGAAAGACCTGTTATCAATGTGGTCATAGGAGGACCCCATCCGGCTGGCAGGAGTTGGGGTGAGATGGAAAGGTATGCTAGAGCCTTGAAGTATGCCCCAGCTGAAGAAAGTGTCTTGGTCTTGGAAGATGCTGCACCTCTGAAACAGCAAAAGACTTTTCATGATGATATCATGTTCAGAACCAGGGATTCTATTGATGTGGAGGCCCCTACCGAGGACCCTTTGGTTGTCTCTGTCGGTATTGGACCGGCTATTGTAAGGAGGGTGCTGGTTGATAGCGGCGCCTTGTGCAACATACTCTTTAAAAAGACATTTGACCAAATGAAAATTCCAATGGCAGACGTACAGGCTTCATCTCACAAGATTGCCGGATTTACAGGGGAGCTGAAACAGCCAATTGGAACAGTGGACTTGTTTGTTGAAATGGGCGAAGGGCATAAGAAGGTGGTTCGGAAGCAAAATTTTGTAATTGTTGATGGATTCTCCGCCTATAATGCTTTCTTGGGTCGGCCTACTCTTGCCGCTTTCAGGGCCGTCCTCGCTCCGTGGTGCTTGACAATGAAATTTCCCATTGATAATGGAGTTGCTGTCATTAAGGGAGATCAGAACGCGGGGCGAGAATGTTATCTTGTAGAGCTTCGAGAGGCCAGGAAAAGAGAGATGGGAAAAGATGCGGCAGCTCCGCTCCGCATCAAGGAACCAACCTTGTAGCAACTACGGGGTGGCCCCTGTACTGGCGAACACAGCAATGCAAGGAAAGAAATGGACCCCAGAAAAGCCAGTATAGGGGAGAGTAGAGTGGTACCTGTGGAAGTGACGGTACCAATACCTGTTGATTCGAAAGACCCAAACAAAGTACTCAATGTGGGTTCACAACTGAGTATAGCAGTTCAAAACATGCTGATATCGTTTTTAAAAGCAATCTGGATGTGTTCGCTTGGTGTCATGCTGATATGTGTGGGATCTCTCCGGAAATTGCTGTACATACTCTGAATATTGATCCGAAATTCACACCAGTAAAACAGAAACGAAGAACCCAAGGTCCAGAAAGGTCAGCAGCGCTGAAGGAAGAGGTAGATCGGCTCATGGAGAATGGTTTCATCAGAGAATCCACTTATCCAAATTGGGTTTCAAATCCGGTACTGGTCAAGAAGGCAAATGGAAAGTGGAGAGTATGCATCGACTTTTCAGATCTAAACAAAGCTTGCCCCAAAGACTGCTTCCCGCTGCCCAGAATCGATCAGTTGGTGGATGGAACAGCTGGGCATGAGTTGTTATCTTTTATGGATGCTTACTCCGGATACAATCAGATTATGATGCATGAGCCAGATCAGGAAGACACAAGCTTTATCACGGATGTGGGTCTCTACTGCTACACAGTTATGCCTTTCGGATTAAAGAATGCTGGGGCAACCTACCAAAGACTCGTCAATGCTATGTTCAAACCTCAGATCGGTAAAACTATGGAAGTTTATGTTGATGATATGTTGGTATAGTCAAAGAAAGCGGTAGACCACATGGATCACTTGGCAGAAATGTTTGCAATTCTTCGAAAGTACGGAATGAAGCTCAATCCGTCGAAATGTTCATTCGGAGTAGAGTCCGAAAAATTCTTGGGTTTCATTGTGAGCGCTAGGGTCATCGAAGCCAATCCTACTCAAATCACAGCTCTAAGGGAGGTCAATGCCCCTAAAACAAAGAAAGAAATGCAAAGCCTCAATGGAAAAGTCGCTGCTCTGAGTCGTTTCATTTCCAAGGCCACAGACAAATGCATTCCCTTCTTTGACGCTCTAAAGAAAGGAAAGGAAAATTTTGAATGGACTCCTGAATGCCAGAATGCTTTCGATGAACTAATTCGTCATATGGAAACGCCTCCAGTTCTGTCCAAGCCTAGTGATGGAGAAGACCTTTTCATCTATTTAGCAATTTCATCTCATGCTCTCAGTGCAGCACTTATACGGGAAGATATGAAAATACAACGTCCAGTTTACTACATTAGCAAACGGTTCACTGGGGCAGAGATGAATTATTTAAAGATAGAAAAGCTTGCCTATTGTTTGCTAATTGCTTCCAGGAAGTTGATGCCATACTTTCAAGCTCATCCTATCAAGGTCCTTACCAATCAACCTCTAAAGCAAGTCCTGTTTCGTCCTGAAACTTCGGGTCATCTTTTGAAATGGAACATTGAACTCAGCCAATATGATATCACTTACCATCCCCAGAGAGCAATCAACGGACAAGCTTTAGCAGATTTCATTGTAGAATCTACTGACAAAGGTGATAGTGAGAATGAAACAACTGATTTCATTCCAATCCAGTGGAAGTTGTATGTTGACGGTTCGAGAAATGATTACTGTTCTGGGGCAGGGGTTGTGCTTGAAACCCCTGAAGGACGATCATTGTGTTATGCATTGAGACTGGAATTTCCTTCAACAAACAATGAAGCAGAGTATGAAGCTCTTATTGCCGGTTTAAAAATTGCCAAGGAACTGAACATCAAAGTGCTACAGATTTTCAGCGATTCCCAACTTATTGTTTGCCAGGTAAAGAAAGAGTTTCAAGCTAAAGGTGAAAATCTGCCCGCATACTTGTCAAAGGCATGTGAGCTTCTCGAAGATTTTGATCATTACACGATAAGTCACATTCCCCGAGTAGAAAACATGAAGGCGGATTCTCTAGCAAAGTACTCAAGTTCTGGAGAGGCTCAATTATTGGGATTAGTCCTTGTGGAAGTTCTGTCGGCTCCAAGCATTGATGAGATGGATATTGATTGGATTATGGCTACGTCTCAAGAGCATGAATCATGGATGACTCCAATCAAAGAATATCTACTCAATGGTTCCCTGCCAGAAAACTCTAAAGAACGTCGAAAGCTTTTGAGGAAAGCGTCAAGATATATAATTCAAGATGGCCGATTATACAGACGGGGATTCTCAATGCCATTACTCCGCTGTGTAACTAAGGAAGAAGCCAAGACGATTCTAGTTGAGATACATGGAGGAGAATGTGGAGATCATTCAGGTGGTCAGACTCTAGCCAAGAAAGTTCTCCGATATGGGTATTTCTGGCCAGATATTAATCGAGATGCTGCTACTTACTCCCGAAAGTGCGACAAGTGCCAAAGATTTGCAAGAATCCCAAAAGCGCCTTCCACCGAACTCACGCAAATGGTCAGCCCATGGCCGTTCGCCATTTGGGGAATAGACTTGATTGGACCATTACCAATCGCTAAATCTGGAATCAAATATGCTATTGTTGCTGTTGATTATTTCACTAAATGGGCTGAAGCTGAACCCTTGGCCACTATTACCTCTAAAAAGATGATAAATTTCGTAACTAAAAATATCATTTGCAGGTATGGTGTGCCGTAGAAGATAATCACAGACAACGGTACTCAATTTGAAAATGAAGAATTCCAGGACTTTTGCAAACGGTTCAGAATTCGAAAAAGCTTCTCAGCAGTGGCTCATCCGCAGGCAAACGGGCAAGTGGAAGCAGTGAACAAAATTATCAAGTCAACCATCAAAAAGCAACTCGAAAAAGCAAAAGGTGGTTGGGTCGATAAGCTGCCACTAGCACTATGGGCATACAGAACTACTCACAAAACTGCGACTGGGCACACTCCATTTTCACTGGCATATGGATCAGAGGCAATGATTCCAGTGGAAATAGAAGTTCCTTCATACAGAAGAATTCATTTCAACGAGGTTGAAAATGAGAAACTGCAACTTGAAGCCCTTGATTTTCTTGATGAAAAAAGAGAAGAAGCTAGGCTCAGAGTTTCAACTTATCAACAAAGGATAGCCGGGCACTTCAACTCTAAAGTCCGCCAACGCAGCTTTGAGGTCGGAGACTTAGTCTTGAAAAGGATCATGACAGCAACCGGGGTGTTTGGGCCAAATTGGGAAGGGCCATATGTCATAGGCAATAAACTTCTTGATGGCACTTTCAAACTCATAACTGTTGAAGGAGATCCAATTCCAAGAGCCTGGAACAACAACCACTTACGTCCTTATTTTACTTAAAAAAGCTTTGCTCAAAATTGTAAAATAGTGATGGATGTATCAGTTGTATTGTAAGACATTGTAAATCAGTGCAAATTAATAAAAGCTATAAAGTGGATGTAGGCCCGATTCTTGGCCAAACCACTATAAATCTTGTGTTCTTTACTATTTTATAATGCCTGTTTCATTTCGATATGTAAATACTTTAAAATGTATTGCTAAAATGTCGATTCAAAATTACAGGACATTAAAACAAGGCTTACTCGTCACAGAGCCAAGCGATCCCTATAAATAACTTATTAAGCAAATACCAAGCAACAAAAATTCCAGATTCAAATCCCATATAAGAAGAACTTCACATAAAAAGTTGGCGACTCCACTGTATCAAGCCCTCGTTAGCAGGTTGTGATCGTCAGTATAAACAGACATCCAGCTAGGTAACTTGCGTTTGTCCCGTGAAGTCATTCAACAGTGAAGTCCACTTCTTTGGATAAAGCAATTTGCTTGCAAAGGAGAAGGAAGACGCGCTTGGAAACGATAATAAAGGATCCCTGATGAGCAGATGATGAGAAAACATGGGCAGACAAACAGAAACGCAACCTCCCTGGAACACCAACCAAAGCCCTCTAATGAGGCAAGCCAAAAATGAAAGTGCTTTCCTTAATCAAAAAAGATTGGTGGAACTGCTAGAGGGGCACCTTCCCAAGCTGAAGGAACAGGGCCCTTGTTAATTGATTGCGATCGTTTGTACAAACGAACATCCAATCAAGCAACTTGCGTCCGCCCCGTGGATCCATTCAACCATGAGAAAGTAACTTCCAGGCAATCCAAAAGCCCTCTTCGGAGGCACAAGCCCTCTTCGGAGGCACAAGCCCTCTTCGGAGGCACATGCCCTCTTCGAAGGCAAAAGCCCTCTCCCGAGGCACCACAAGCCCACTTCGGAGGCACATGCCCTCTTCGGAGGCAAAAGCCCTCTCCCGAGGCACCACAAGCCCTCTTCGGAGGCACAAGCCCTCTTCGGAGAAGCCCTCTTCGGAGGCATGTCCCAAAATAGAATGCTCGAACAAAAAAGCCTTCTCCGGAAGCACATTTCAACTCTCAAAGGAAGGTTAACTTATTCATCTCAAAAAGTTCTTCCTAAAAAGTTGAAATGCTACATAAAGCCCTCTTCGGAGGCATACTTTACTGCATAAAAAATTACACTTCTCAGAAATATGAAGTGGCTATCTCCGAAGGTTGAAGCATGAAACCTCTTCCAAAAAACGAGATACGTTCTATTAAAAGCAGAATGATTCTTCCCTTAAAAGTGGAATAGTTATTCTCCGAAATAAGAGTATCAATCTTGTCAAAGCAAGAGATATTGCAATGCACTTGTGGTATGGGGGCAATATTATACAATGTAGCTACATTAACAAAAGTAATATACAAGCAACATACCACATGTTCATCACAATATCATGCAAAGAAAATATGGAATAAATGCATTCTCAAACACAGACGAAAAGTTCGTACTAGTAAAAAGAATCGTTTATTCTACACTAAAAATGAGAAATAAATGTATTCACACATACACAAGAATTTGTACAGGTGAAGGAATTATTTTATTCAATACTATGAAAATTCTTTACATGTGCAGATATCAAGAAAAAGCGGGGACCGGTACCCGCACAACTTCCGGTCAATACATGCAAAAAAGCAAAACGAGAAGGAAAAGATCCAGCTTGTCATCCCTACTTCCCGCCACTTTTGGAGCTCTTACCCGGTTTGATGGTTAGTTTCGGAATCCGACGTGGACGGGTTGGAGAAGGAGGGGTAGTCGGATCTTCTTCTGCTTTGTCTTCTCCGGCGGAAGTGCTTTTCTTCTTCTTCCTTATTGCACGCTTCCCCTTCCTCTTCGAAGAAGACTCACTTCCCGGAGAGAGCAACGTGGAAAGTTTTGTTTCATCATCAAGTGACTGCTCCGGAGTCTTCTCACTGTCCTCCGTCTCTTCCACTTTCTGCTCCTGGGAAGCAGGTAGATCCTCTAAGTCGTGAAGGGCTGCTATCTGCTCTTCCTGCGACCCTGGCTGAGAAGCGGGAGTAACTTGAAGGGATGGAGGAGGAACAGCTGGAAGAGAAGGAGAGTGCACAATGCTTGGTGCTTCCGCTACAGAAGAAAAGAAGTCAAAATCAGTATTCTCCGAAAAAAGAGAAGATATTGGATCACCAGGACTTAAGTAATAAGTGAGAAATTCATCAAGATCGATTGAATCAAATGAATAATCCACTTGAGCCAAATCTGAATCGAAGTTACCTGGAGAAGTCGGTTTTAACATTTCAATTTCAAAATTTTCAGCCTCAAAGTCTTCTTGGCTCTTTTCCTCAATTTGGGTAAGGGGAGACTCGGTAGTGACGGGCTTAGCCTCAACGTCTTTTGCAGGAGGAGAAAAGTGAGAGCTGGAACCAACGATATCAACGTCGGTCGAAGTCGAAGTGTGCACAGGGACAGTTAAAGATATTTTCTTTTCTGGATGTTCTTCTGCCACTATTCCAGCTCTAGCTTCAGCGAGTTGCTCTTTTCCTCTAGCAAGAGCGGCATGAGTATCATCATCAAGGTAAAGTGCCTCAAGCTCCGTCTCGTTGTATCCAGCTCCCCCGAGCATGTCGATCGTAGCCTCCCATACTTCAGCTAGGGTGATTTCATATTTTGGTCCCAAGAACGAGAGACTCCCGCGCCCCAAGATGCTGTGAATGTAAAAGTCAAATAAAGTAGAGTCGATGCTGGCTTTGGTTGCCTCGTGAGACTCTTCGGCTGCAATTTGTTCGGCAATCGCGTCATCGCGCTCCTTCTCAACTTTAAGAAGCCTAGCCTTTAGCATTTCGATCTCCATGTTCTGGGAATTATTTGTTTCCCACAGCTCAGCATTTTCTTTGCGATATTTCTCAGTAATATGCTGTTCGGCTGCAAGTTTCATCTCGGCGTCCCTTTGAGCAGCGTGCGCATCCCGCACTTGTTTCTGAAAAACTTCCTCTTTCTGGGAATGAGAAGCGGAAGATGTAGCAAGATCCTCTTTGAGCTTCTTAACTAGAGACTCGAGTCTTGTATTATCGTTGGCAATGCTCGACATTTCTGCATCGTGTTGCTTGACAATTTTCTTCCACTCCGAGTGATCATTTTCCATTGTCAGCATGGCCTCAAGATTCATGCGGTTGACCCTTTGAAGTTCATCAACCAGTTTCTGCCATCCAGACATTCTCTCAATGTCAAGCTTAATGGCATCAAGGTTCCTCAGCATGGCCTGCTTATCGATAGGGACCAAATCTAAGTCAAAGCGCACTCCTTTTAAGCACCAATTTGGAAATCGGCTTTGAAGTGTTGAAGGGCCGTCTTTAACTTGATACTGAGGCCTGTTTATTATTGCCTAGATGTTAGACTTCTTTAAGGCAGGAGAGTCGGATGGGATATTAGAAGAGATAGGAGCGTCAGTTTTTTTAGAAATTGCAGACGTGTCCTTTTCATCAAGTCTAACCCGTTTACTCGGGTCTTCAGTAGCATGGCTCTTCCCTTTATCGTCATGATATTTTCTTTTGTGGGAGTCATCGTCCCTTCTTCTCTACTGCTCTTCGTAGGCTTGCCTCTCTCGAGCTTTTCTAACTGCTCGCTCTTCGTCAGATTCTTTGCGAGTGGGGAGATAGTGTCCGTAATCGTAAGAATCGCGCCCTCCATAGCGCCGAAAGTTGTCATAATATGAGCCACTTCGCCCCATTAAAGAACCTGAGATTGAAGAAAAGAAAAGTCTTAGATATTTTTGAAGTAGAAAAGTTAAATGCATATAAGTACTTAGCATCCTAAGTGTGTGTGGTGTGCAAGCTACGCGCGTCAAGCTACAAACCACTCTGTGGTGTAGGAATGGTAACAGCTTGTGTAGGAGGAGTTGTAGTTTGTCGCAATGTAGAAGTCGCTTCAACTACAATAGAGATCGCTTTTGAAGTGTCGTCTTTAAAAAGTTCTTGAGAAGTTATCATTATATCACTCAAGTTATCGAAAGTATCATCGCCGTGATGCCCAGCCGAACTCTCTTTTTCAACTTCCACATTAGCCGTCTTTTCAGAAATTTGTGGATTTTCTTCCTCTTCAATAATTGGAGCAAGTGCTGGTTTGCTAGACTGTCCCGCAACATCAGTAAGCGTGGGGCATTTTACCAATGAAGTTTCAGTAGCAGGCTCCTTCGGCGTGAGTTCCTCAAAAGAAATTGGGGCATTTGATGCCTCCGTAGGAGAGTTGGGAACTTCGTGAGGCTGAGTGGAGCGAGAAGGGTGAAGAAGTCCAAACTAGTGAAGAAATTCGTCTTTCAATAGAAATTTTGCGTCCCGCTCTTCAGCTGGTACAGCAATGAGCCTCTCCAAAGTTGGCTTGTGGCTGGAATCCCTAGAAGGAGGGGGAAGTGCTGAAACGAAAAAAGCGAAATTAAAACTTGGCAATTTGGACTCCACAAAACGCAGAGAATAGAAGAAGTAAAGATAGATAGTCTTACTTCCTTCCCTCCACACAGCATAAAACCCCGGGGGGCAGCGAACGTAAAAGTACTGAGTTAAAAACCCATGGGCACTGTCAGGGAGGCAATTGATCAATTTACGATTTCTGGCGCTTCTCACAACAGTGATCGAAGGATGATCTTTAGTTCTGGTAAAAGAGCATAAGTAGCAAATCTCGTCAAAGCTCGGAAGTCGCTCAAGAGTTCTCCCAAATAGCATACACAACCCCATTAGAATGGCGTAGCCATTGGGATGTAGCTGAAATGGGGAGATGGCCAGTTGTCGAAGAAGATGCTGGAGAAAGTTGTTGAAAGGTGGAACGGCTCCACTCAGGCACATTTGTCGATTCACCGCTACAAAGCCAGGAGGCGCTACATCAGCAGTGTTATTTTTCTCAGGAAGAATGGCATCAGCTTCAGCAATCCCAAACTGGGTGCACAATTGCCGAAAAACTCTGTACGATAGGGTGGTAGAGGCTCTTTCTGAAGGATTGACTAAAGGAGCTGGAATAAGAGTGGCCTCTCCAGTCTGGACTGTTGTATCTCCTTGCTAATAAGTCATTCTACACAAGCAGCTGGATATTCAAATATGAAGGTGCACGTTTCCTAAATAGTGTGAAGTGTTGTGCATAACTAATGAAATTAACAAGTAAATATAACTGGAATTAAGCTAGTCGACAATTGATCGATTACCAAATTTCAGGACTTGTCAATTTAAAGTTCAAGTACAGTATTAGTGCAAACCGGTCATTTTCAGTTGACTATTTCAATGTTGCTTTAATACTTTGCGTGAATTTGTTGATTTAAAGCACTTCGTTCACACAATCTATTTATGTTGATTATCTGTCATTAACTAATCTGTCATTTGATGTGGGCATTCGGTGGCAGTATATTCGTCCCAATTTTCTGTAAATGTTGTATTAAACAGATTGTTAGCTTGCAAGTTAAAGCGATCTGTAAAAGAATGCAACAAAGTTTAACAAATTAAAGTCCAGACAGTTCAGTATTTAAGCAGTTTACTTCAGCAATTCAAGTTAAAGTACAAATCAGACTTATGCTTCAAGACAGTTCAATGTTTTAGCCCGTCAACGACTTAGAAGATTTCTTATGGGTTAAGTTAAGTTCGAGTTTTTCCAAGTCCTAACTCATCCACGACTTAAAGGTTATGAGGTGAGCTGGGGTAGATCGTTTATGCTAAAGTCTTTGATATTTTAAGTCGGTAGCTCTTAAGTCGTAAGTCGTGTGAAAGAAGGAAAAGGCTTCAGTTCAAAGTGATGTGAATTTCCTAAGTCCTAACTCGGCCATGACTCAAGGCTTATGTCGTAAGAGGATAAGTCGGTAAAGACTTAAGTCGAGAAAGTTCATAGGTCATACAAGGTTGCTAAGTCGTGACCAAGCTAACATCTCACTTCATTTGACCCACTGACTTTTCTCCTTAACTCCTAACCCGTTAACCCCTCCATGAACAAAGGCCTTCATTTTTCCACACTTTTGAATCATCAAGAAGAACCAATTTGAGATCACCGTAAATCCAATGCATTGCCATTCTAATCGGTTAAGCCTAAAACACAGTAACCCATCGCCTTCATCGCCCCAATCATTTAAAGCTAAATCGAACGGAATCGAGTTCGCGGACTATCGATATAGTGAAATTTGCAACGAAGCATTGCACAAGGGGATGGATTAAGAACAAGGAGAGGAATTCATGAATTAACGATGATCAAGGATCGATAAGGGAGTAGGAGGAACGACTCAAGCCTTTTATATCCCGGAGCAGTGGAACTCGAAGCGGCACACACGAGTTAAGATAAGTCGAAGCACATGACCTACGACTTAGGCGTGTACTTCGAGGGGAAAATGTTAACCCTTAATTTTCTACGACTCAAGGACTGGACGACTCAGGAACTGCACGACTCAAGAACTGGACGACTCAAGCAGAGTACACGACCTAACAACTCAGAATACTTCACGACCTACGACTCAGGGTCTAGACGACTTAACGAGTTAAGGCGTGAATGAATTAACGAGTTAAGGTCTAAACGACCTAAGAATTGAAGTAATCTAAAGCAGTTAACGACTTAAGGGAAGCTCCGACCTGACTACTATAAGGAATTACCGACCTAAGGAGTTAAGAGGACTCACGACTTAAGGCTATCTGCGGCTCACGACATAGCTTAAGTCGTCCACGACCTAAAAGCTACCAAGCTAAAATCCAATGCCTGGACACCTATGCCGCTTTTACCTGCTAAGTCGGCCATGACTTACGACTTACTATAAGTCGGTCACGACTTAGGACTTGTCTTCTATCAAGCCACGAGCTGGACTCAATAAGTCGTCCACGAGCTACCTTAAGTCAACCACGACTCACGACTTATCTTAAGTCGGCCACGACTCAGGACTTGGCAGAATTTCCTGTCCAGATTTCTCTATAAATACACCACTACCTTCAACATGAAGAGGACTTTTTGGCCGATCATTTCTTGAAGCGCCGTTATTCTGCCGAATTCTCAACTCATCCAACATTCGAAGAACTTCAAACACTCAAGACATTACAACAAGCTTTGAGAGAAATCTACCGCGTCTAACATGAATTCGAGGAGATCTTCGACATCGAAGCTTGAGATAATAGTCTAAAGTGTTTAGGAATCGAAATATATTGTATTTTGAAGAATATTGTATCATCTTATAATCAGAATCAGCAATAAAGGAATTCAAAGTGGACGTAGGCTCGATCTCAAGCCGAGCCACTATAAACTGCTGTCTTTTACCACTTTTTCACTATTTTACTGCTTACTTCTTGTTCCCGTCACACGGGTGGTGCTTTCACAACTCTATTACACACACCGGGTGTTAGCGTTCAATTTTTAGCGTTAACACTGTCGAAATTTTGTTGAATTGTTTAAAACGAAATAATTTATGAAATGTAAGTATTTACTATGTTTGCAATGGGAAGTAGGATGACCAGCAAAAAAGAAAACCATAAACCAACGTTTCACTATTGTCTTTTTAAGTTGGGTAAAATTGACACGTATAAGATTATGTATCAATGCATTGAAAAATAAAATGTCAATTCATAAAATGGCCAATATTTATTTTTGAGTTTGTGACATATTTTTTTAAATAGGAAAATTGATCGATTATTTTGTTGATTGGAGAAGATGAATATATCAAAGAAGGTGACTGAGATGCTCAATAAAGGAAGATTTTTATAATAGTATAAGCGTATTTGTTAAATTCGCTTTAAGTAATAACAGAAACAATGTAGAAATTTGTTATCCATATAGTAGGTGTAAACATTTGAAGTATTTGTTATCAGATATTGTGAAAGTTCATTTATGCAAAAATGGTTTCGTACCAGAGTATTATGTTTGGGATCATTATGGTTGTGGCACATACTCCTACAGAGTCTGAATTAGAGGTGGCTGGTAATGAAATTGTTATGATGAATCATATAGAAAATATGGTTGAAGATGTAGTATGATCATTGTTCCCTATGGTTGAAGTTGATGACGACAATGTAAATGTTAAAGAACCAAATATTGAAGAAAAAATTATTTACGATTTATTGGATGCTACTAAAAAACCGCTTTGGGATAGTTGTAAAAGCAGCACTCAACTATCAGTAACCGCAGAATACATTACGATAAAGTCAAAATACAACATCACCGAAGATTTACGCTGTTGTACAAGCGGCAAACGACATATGCTGCCTGATAATTTGATGTGTGAAAATCACTATGAAGTTAAAAAACTTATGTTGGCTTTTGGTTTACCTTATCAAAAAATAGATACATGTTTAAATGGTTGCATGCTGTTTTGAAAAGAGGACATCACTCTTAGGAAGTGTAGAATATGTATCGAGGAAAGATACAAACCAAGAAAAATGAAGGGTAAGGAAGTTCCATACAAACGTATGCATTATTTGCCCATCAATCCTAGGCTTCAAAGATTATACGCTTCTTCTATAATTGCACCTCATATGAGATGACATGGTATGAGAACAGAGGAAGAAGGTACGTTGACACATCTAGCCGATGAAGAAGCATGGAAGCATTTCGACAAAACTTATCCCAATTTGGCAGCAGAGAGTCGTAATGTTAGACTTGGATTATGTACGGATGGTTTTTCACCATTTTCTCAATTTGATGCTAAACATTCATCTTGGTCCATTATCATCACACCTTATAATTTACCTCCATAAATGTGAATGAAAACTCGATATATGTTTCTTACTGTTGTCGTTCCAGGCCCCGACGATCCGACACAAGGAATCGATGTTTATTTACAACCGTTGATTGAGGAGTTAAAAACATTGTGGAACGAAGGAGTAGAAACATACGACGTTTCAAAGAAAATTTTTCGTATTTTTGCTTCTTTGTTGTGGACTATAAGTGATTTTCTTACTTATGCAATGCTTTCATGATGGAGTACATCTAGTCATCTAGCTTGTCCTTATTGCATGGAAGAAACACGGGCATTTTCTTTACCGGATGGTAAGAAAATTCCATGGTTTGTCTGCCATCGATGTTTTCTCCATGTCAATCATCCCTTCAAAAGAGATAGAAAAAACATTTTAGCTAATAGAGTAGAAACCAGACAACCACCAACGATATGGTCAAGTAAAGACATATATGAACTTTTAAGGGGCTATCCAAAGATACATGAAACTGGAGTACAAACAGAAATTGCTGGTAAATCAACTATTCATAATTGGTGCAAACAAAGTATATTTTGGGAGTTGCCTTATTGGAAAGATTTTATGCTTCGTCATAATATTGATGTGATGCACAATGAGAAAAATATATTCGATAATGTTTTAATACAATTTTGAATGGAAAGGGGAAGACTAAGGACGATTTGAAATCAAGACGCGATATACAAGAATTATGCAAACATCTCGAGCTTCGTATGAAACCAAACAACAATAAAAAACCCAAAGCGTGTTATGAGTTAGATAATAATCAAGTTAAAGTTGTGTTAAAATTGGTGGAAGGATTAAGATTTCCTGATGGGATTGCATCAAATCTTCGTAGATGTGTTGACTTTAAAAATGGTAGGTTGAGTGGAGTGAAAAGCCACGACTACCACATAATGATGGAAAATTTATTACTCGTTGTATTCAAAGAACTATTGCCCTTAAAAGTTTGGAAGATAATAACAGAACTTAGTCTGTTTTACAAAGAGCTTTGTTCGACTACGTTAAAAGTGCAACGTTTACGTATACTTGAAGAAGATATTCCTATATTGCTTTGCAAACTGGAGATAATATTTCCATTAGGTTTTTTTTAATGTAATGGAACATTTACCTATTCATCTCCCATTTGAAGCATGACTTCGAGGTCCTGTGCAATAAGGATGGATGTATCCATTCGAGAGGTAAGATTAATATGTTACCTGTTAATTTAATTACATTCGAAAGTTAAAGTTAATGTGTATTAATTTGTCATAGATAATCTGAAGAAAAAAGTGAGGCAAAAAGCATGAGTTGAAGATTTCGATCTGTAAATCATACATCGAAGAAGAAACTTCGTTCTTTTTCTCTCACTATTTCAGTGACCATGTGAACATATCATTTGAAAGTGTTCCACGTAATGAGAAAGGTGACGAACAAGAGTCCTCTCAAACAATGTTATCTATTTTTAGACAACATGGTCGACCTTTTCGAAAATGTGTAGATGTATGGTTAGACGATAGAGATCTTCATGTAGCACACATTTATATTCTTCTTAATTGTGCTGAGGTTGCATTATTTGTTAGGTAATATGAAATAATTATTCTTGATTTATTCATTTCAATAATGCATGCGCGTGTAGAATTTAATGACATATTTTATTCATAATTGCAGTATTTATGAAAGAGAACATTCATGCGGAGATCTCGGTAAAGAAATTTCTGATTCAAAGTACGTTTATGAACCGTGAAATTATGTGATCGACGAAGGATTGAACCATCTTGCATTTGGACCAAAAAGAAATGCAAGGAATATCTAATATATTTCGTCAATGGATATAAATTTAACATCAAAGAATACAGTGCTGAAAAATTAACTCGTAATACAGGTGTATTTGTTAAAGGTGGTGATGATCCAGAAAATCATATAAATGATTTTTATGGCGTTTTAACCCAAATTTTGCAACTGACAGATTTCTCACGACACGCGGAGAATGTTTTTCTGTTTAGATCCAATTGGTTAAGCAATGTTCCAGGTTCTAGAATTAATGTGCCCAAGAATCATAATCTTATTGAAATAAAGCACACATCACATTATCACAAGTACGATCCTTTGTACTAGCCAAACAAGCATTGTAAGTTTATTACGCTCCTTATCTGTCTCTAAAAAGAGATAAAGCAAATTGGTTAGCGGTTAATAAAACAAAGGCAAGATTTACGGTTGATAGAAAGAATATTCGAGCAAAGAAACGCAATAATAATAATAGATGATCGTACTGATTTGGACCTCTAAACGATGAATCAAGCGTTTTGGTAGAAGCATTTGAGAGTAGAGAGGAAAATAATGTAGAATATGAGACCAAATCTAAATCAGAAGATGATGAGGATTGATATACATATTATGTTAAATTTTGATGTATTATGCAATTTATGTAATTGATGGCATTTAATTGCAAGTTATGTAATTTATGTCATTTATGAAACCGAATCTACTTATCGTCATTTACGTCATTTATGTTATTACCATTTCTGTCATTATTTAGCAATTTATGTTAAAAATGCCATATATTTTGCTTATCGTTGGGACATGAGACCCAAACTGAATCAAGTATATTTTGCACTTTATGTACTTTATGTCGTTTATGTCATTATTATACAATATATTTCATTATTATGCTATTATTCTCTTATAAAATGATGTGTTTGTGACATCTATCATTGTGGGGAATGCGGATTACGAATCTTAAGGCTAGGAATAACACTAGAGGCGGGTGAATAGTGTTTATAAGAAATTAATAAATCTTTTTGAGATTATGTTAATTTGAACACAAATGTATGCAATATTCAGATACAGATATAATCACAGAAACAAACACAGATGCAGAAATAAAATAAAAGCAGTAAAGGAAAGAACACACCGGATTTTATACTGGTTCGGAGTTACCCTACATCCAGTCCCGCACAACTAAGTATGGATTTCCCTTCAAAATCAATTCAACAATTACAACCCTCGATTTCAAGACCATGAGGTACACCCTCCAGAATCACAATCCTTTGGGTAGAGATACTTGATTTCCGGGGCAACAAGTTCACCCAATTGATTTTCAAGGCTACAATCACACATTTTCTCGCTATATAGATTACAAAGAAGCCTATAACTCTGAATAGCACTGGGATCTTGCTGAGATAGTGATAGAGAATCAAACCAGAGATGACCTAGTTAGATTCAATGTTGATTTCGGCAGAGTGATGATAAGAATATGTATAAAGAAATGTGGAAGAAGAAGATAAGTGAAAAACCAGAAAATCTATATTTAAATTCGTTGAAACTTACCCCTTTTATAGAAGAACAACAACCATGTCCATTCGTGAAAGGTTATGGCGAATAGACACTTCTTTTGAAATTCAAATTTTTGAATCTAACTGTCACTATGTCGACATAGGGTACTAGGGCATGTCGACATCCCAAAGCATTTTTTGATGATTTGATTTTCTTTGAAAATAACCTTTATCTTATATTAAAAACTATTTAAACTTTATAAATATACTTGACTATAGATAAAATACATAGATCAATATAGAGAATAATATATATATAATTTTACTATAATTTTATATTTAAATCTAAGTATAAATATATTATGATTAAAAGATAGTTTAAAAACAATCGAAGTTTAAAACAAGAGTTTATTTAAAAACAAAAACAAAGAATATTTTAAGACTAAACATCTTTTTGAAAATCATTTGAAAAGATAATTTTTAAGGCTAAAACATTTTGAAAAGCAGTTTTGAAAAACATTCTGAAGTAGTTTTGAAAATCATTTTGAAGTAGTTTTGCAAGCTTCTTCCTGCAGAATATCTCATCATATCAGGACTCAAGAACTTGTACAAAACCAGGATGTTCGTGGGTTTGTAAGCCACTTGTCGTAGGTTTGTAAGCTACTTGTCGTGGGTTTGTAAGCCACTAAAAAGGTAGAAATGGGTTCCATCCCAAATGAAAATACGGAATGAAGATTTCAGTGCTATTGTGAAGTTTTAACATAATTCTAGACTCAATACTTATCTTGAAATCTTGAACTCTTGAACTCTTGATAATCTTGATACTCGTGAGTCTTCAGTCTTGATATCTTGAATCTCTATATTGTACAGTCTTCATTCTTGGTACCTGCATGGTTAAATCTTGCATATACATATATATCTAAACTATAATGTTAGTATTTATATTTTATAATCTTATTCTAAGGTTGTTGTCATCAAAACCATCATCTCAAGGACTAACAATCTCCCCCTTTTTGATGATGACAACCTTTGTTTATAAAATATTACTTCTATCCTAATAACTCCCCCTAAATCTAATAACCCCCCCTTAATCTATGACTAACTACCCTATTTTATATTTCTCCCCCTTTGTCATCAACAAAAACCAACAAACTCTAAACTATATAACTCCCCCTCATTCTTGTACTCAAGTACCTGCATTAATAAACTATATAATATAGTATATTAAGAAATAACTATACTTATAGACATGATATTCAATCAACGATTATAAATATATCAATGTATATTTATACATTCATCAATCCACACTAAGTGTCGATCAAATCAATCAAAACAAACAATTTCAATCAACGCAATCAATTCAAACAAAGTAATCAAATTAAATAAAGCAATCAAATTAAACGTTACGAGGAACTTCCACCCATCCTTCTTCTTCGAAAATAGGGTCTGCTTTAATGGCATCCCAATTTTCATTGTCATTTGTGAGAGAGACAGGAGGATGTGCTTCGTTATCATCCTTGTGCAGGGAAGAAATCATCCATCGAAATGCCTCGAAATGCCTTTCTTGCTCCTTGATCGTCTGCATTTGACTCAATTCTAAGTGTCGCTGGTTACGAAGAATGAACGAGAGAATATTCTTGAATGAATTAAGAGTTTCTTCAAGATTCTCGGATAAGTTATGAATTGGATTAGCCATTTTTGAAATTGTGAGAAGAATAAGAGATAGAATAGATAAGAAATAATATTCAGTAATGAATTCTGAAAGAAATGGGTATATATAGGTGTAGAAATTTGTTTGAAATGAATAGACATATGGTAGTTATTCAAATTTCAAATTCAAAATGAAGTGTCATTTCTGACCAGTACATGTCGACATGGTCATAGAGGGTATGTCGACATGAGGCAGTGAAATTTGATGGTAATTTTGATTTTGTGAATAATTGTGTATATATATTTATATAATATACTAACATTTATTCAAGAGATAAGATAAGCTGGATAACAGAAAAGAAATTCAATTTCATTGCATAGAAGAGTGATACAATTATTAATCATAAACAACTACATAAACACTCAAATTAAAACAAACTTAAACTAATTCGACATGATATGAAAATATAGAACTAGTTAGAGGATGATGAAGATGAAGAAAATCCAAGTTTCTTGCTGACTTTGGAGAAAAATTTGTTCATCTTGGATGATATTTTGTCCAACTTCTTACTAATGGATCTTTTAAGAACCCGTTGATTCTCAACAATAATCTTTTGGTTTTTGAGAAGGGTTTTGTTGGTAGGATTGGAGGTATAATCAATACTTTCTAGGTATGTTTCACCTTCTTCTTCTTCTTCTATTTACATTTCATCCCCTTCTTCTTTTTCTTCCTCTTCCTCCTCTTCCATTTCTTCATGAGCCAAACGCTCTTCCTTTTCGGCAAGAGTCTCATAAGGTTGAAAAACATATGGGATTTTCATGAGAGAAATGTTTGAGATATTAAAAACTTTTCTTGAAATAAATTCTTCTCCTTTGAAATTTACTCCAAAATAGTTGAAAATCCAAGTAAGGTAAATTCCATGATATAAAGTGTTTTCTCCCATTTCAAAATTTTTAGGACGAAGTTCATCCAAAATAACTTGCGCCCAATTGATATCATAATTTCCGAAGATAGCAAAAAGTGCTTTGCACACTTTTGAAGTAGGATTGTTAAAATTCCCCGATCTTGGGGTCAAAGTATGTTGTAAAAGAAGGTTAACAATTCTTGCTTTTGGACGAAAGTTTCGGTTTTTAAATTCAAAGTTTTCATCTCCTTCAAAAATATGATGAAATGTCTCATGATCATGTTCATCGATTTGAAAACTAGAAAGATCCATTCACGTGCTTTTGCAATTGAGAATGGTACCCAAAAGATCACAATTCAAAACAATTTTAGTGCCTTTGACACTACTCCAAATTTCATTATCATTTCCTTCATAAAATTATCGATTGAGATTTGCATAGAAAATTTTAACAAGATTTGGGTAACAAACAAAATCATTTTGAGAAGAATCAACAAGACTAAGAATTTGATTGTTTGCAAAAAGAGTATCAATTTCATAAGAAGCAAAATCTTGAAAAATAGCAAACTTTCCGGGATGGACTTTTCCATAGTTATCATAATTGATGTATGCTTTTATGGCCTCCGGATTATTCAGGAGTTGCTCTTTCAAGTTTCTGGAAAGTCTCATGGTGGAGGGATTGCTTGAAGAAGCCATTAAAGTAGAGAGTAGAGAGCTTGGAGTTTTGAAGAGAGAGTTTGAATTTGAAAATGAAAGTGAAAAGTTGTGATAAAAGATAGTGAATAAATAGATTTTTGAAAGACATGTTCTCTGATCAAAAGATGCCTTTTCAAAGTATTGAATGAAGTGAAAAGGTGGAGGAAAATTCAACCATTTGAATTCAAATTTTGAATTTCAAATTCTAGTACCTATGTCGACATCAGGGTAAGGACCATGTCGACATATGCCTATGAATTTCTATGATTTATTTTTCCTAAGTATTCTAATATATATATACTTATTATTTTAATGTATATATATATATATATATCTGGAATATTATTAGAATTATAGTATATTCTAGAAAATATTGTTATATTATTAAATAAAAATAAAGTTATAATAAAATTATAATAAGAAAATTATTATAATAATAATAATAAATAAAATTTAAAATTCAATCAACACACCAATTCAAAATTAATCAATCAAGCAATCAATCATCTAATTCTAGGCATGCAATTTCAATCAATTGTATTATAAATGTGTACCTTTTTCTGAGTCTGTTTCCTTGAATTTGTTGAAGTCGTGAACTGCCGTGAAACACAAATTTGAGTTATCTATCTTTTGATCATCATCGCTTAAGGACAAGTCTGAGTCATCTAGAGTAGCAGTAAATGCACGCTTTCATTTCTTTACTGATTCATTGTTTATAAGAGGATTCTGCCTTTCTGGATACGGACAGTCTCTTTTGATATGACCTGGTTCGTCACAGTTGAAACATTTTACATTGTTTGGCACTGCATCCTGATTTCGAGAATTCTTATAGTTGTTTCTCTTGAGATTATTCATCTTTCTGTATTTCAGGAATTTCCGAAAATTCCTGGTCATAAATGCTATCTCTTCATCATTATCACTGTTTGAGTCTGATCCGTCGGTTAATGCATTGAATGCCATTGATTTCTTTTCAGATGCTTTGCTTTCTCTTCTCCCGATCATTTGGACTTCAAACGACATTAGATTTCCAATCAATTCTTTTATCTTTAAGGTACTGATGTCATTTGCCTCTTCAATTGCAAGTGTCTTTTGATCCCATTCTAGAGTGAGAGAATTTAAAAAAATTCTGACTTGATCTTCTTCCGAAAATTCCTTTCCCAAGGATATTAAAGAATGCACAATATCCTGAAATCGACTACACATATCTGAAATAGACTCATTAGTATTCATTTTCAATAACTGAAACTGATTTGTGAGCATGGAAATTTTGGTCTGTTTAACTTTGCTTGTTCCTTCGTGAGCCACTTGCAAAGTTTTCCAGATTTCATATGCAGACTTACAAACTGACACTCTATTAAATTCATTTCTATCAAGTGAACAAAACAGAATATTCATTGCTTTAGAATTATTTTGTGCAACAGTCTTTTGCTCAGCGGTCCACTATGCAAAATCAGTTGTGGGTTCAGAATATTCAGTTTGTGTGATATTCCAAGTATCTAATCCTACAGATTGTAAATATATTTTCATCCTACATGCCCAATATGCATAGTTACTGCCATTAAAAAGTGGTGGTCTGACAGTAGACTGACCTTCTACAAATGAACTAGTGACAGGGAAACTAATGTTAGTAACAGTACCAGTGTTGGTAGCCATTTTGAAAACTTTTCAAAATTCAGATTATGAAACTTTTGAAAACCTTGCTCTGATACAAAATGTGAGGAATGCGGATTACGAATCTTAAGGCTAGGAATAAAACTAGATGGGGGTGAATAGTGCTTATAAGAAATTACTAAATCTTTTGAGATTATGTTAATTTGAACACAAATGTATGCAATATTCAGACACAGATATAATCACAGAAACAAACACACATGTAGAAATAAAATAAAAGAAGTAAAGGAAAGAACACACCGGATTTTATACTGGTTCAGAGTTACCCTACATCCAGTCCCGCACAACTAAGTATGGATTTCCTTTCAAATAATTACAACCCTCGATTTCAAGGCCACGAGGTACACCCTCCAGAATCACAATCCTCTGGGTAGAGATACTTGATTTTCGGGGCAACAAGTTCACCCAATTGATTTCCAAGGCTATAATCACACCTTTTCTCACTTGATTGATTTCCAAGGTTACAATCACACCTTTTATCGCTAGATAGATTACAAAGAAGCCTATAACTCTGAATAGCACTGGGATCT
Organism: Allium fistulosum; assembly: GCA_030737815.1. Classification (NCBI taxonomy): domain Eukaryota; kingdom Viridiplantae; phylum Streptophyta; class Magnoliopsida; order Asparagales; family Amaryllidaceae; genus Allium; species Allium fistulosum. Next base: position 814,628,175 of record CM060901.1, on the reverse strand, counting down.
TGTTAAGATAGTGATAGAGAATAAACCAGAGATGATCTAGTTAGATTCAATGTTGATTTCGGCAGAGTGATGATAAGAATATGTATAAAGAAATGTGGAAGAAGAAGAGAAGTGAAAAACCAGAAAATCTATAATGAAATTCATTGAAACTAACCCTTATTTATAGAAGAACAACAGCCATGTCCATTCATGAAAGATTATGGCGAATAGACACTTCTTTTGAAATTCAAATTTTTGAATCTAACTGTCACTATGTCGACATGGGGTACTAGGGCATGTCGACATCCCAAAGCATTTTTTGATGATTTGATTTTCTTTGAAAATAACCTTTATCTTATATTAAAAACTATTTAAATTTTATAAATATACTTGACTATAGATAAAATACATAGATCAATATAGAGAATAATATATATATAATTTTACTATAATTTTATATTTAAATCTAAGTATAAATATATTATAATTAAAAGATAGTTTAAAAACAATCGAAGTTTAAAAGAAGGGTTTATTTAAAAACAGAAACAAAGAATATTTTAAGGCTAAAACATCTTTTTGAAAATCATTTGAAAAGATGATTTTTAAGGCTAAAACATTTCGAAAAGCAGTTTTGAAAAACATTCTGAAGTAGTTTTGAAAATCATTTTGAAGTAGTTTTGCAAGCTTCTTCCTGCAGAATATCTCATCATATCAGGACTCGAGAACTTGTACAAAACCAGGATGTTCGTGGGTTTGAAAGCCACTTGTCGTAGGTTTGTAAGCTACTTGTCGTGGGTTTGTAAGCAACTAAAAAGGTAGAAATGGGTTCCATCACAAATGAAAATACGGAATGAAGATTTCAGTGCTATTGTGAAGTTTTAACATAATTCTAGACTCAATACTTATCTTGAAATCTTTAACTCTTGATAATCTTGATATTCTTGATACTCATGAGTCTTCAATCTTGATATCTTGAATCTCTATACTGTACAGTCTTCATTCTTGGTACCTGCATGGTTAAATCCTGCATATACATATATATCTAAACTATAATGTTAGTATTTATATTTTATAATCTTATTCTAAGGTTGTTGTCATCAAAACCATCATCTCAAGGACTAACAATCATGTCGTCCAGAAGGAAGAGTTCATCCCATTCATCCGGAGGCGATGGCAGCGGCCCATCGCACCCGCCACATTGTCCCGCTGTGTATCTGGTTCCTAGAGCGGAGGGGTAAGTATTAAACTTTTTTCAGCATCATAAATATTTTGTGTACGATATAATAATCTGTATCATATTTAACACAGTGGGTTCGACCTACAACCGTCAGCTGTAGTTCCATCAGTTTTGAGAGATTCGTATAATAGTTGGATGACGACTTGTTAGCCCGAGTGGGATAATATCCTTTCCCACATCATAAAGTATAATCCTCTGTTTCCATTCTTAATTTTTTTGTCGCTTATTTATTGTTCATCTTATATTGTTTAATTATTTGTCGCTTGTTTCATGAAATGCAGGCCGCAGTTAACGTCCAAGCAGACGACATGTAACTGGTACTACACTACTGGATGCAGAAGATGAGGAAGAATTACCGGGATTCTATGTCGGTTATGAAGCATAAAGGGGAAAAGTCGAACTGGATGGGAGCGAGTGTGTGGAAAGGGTGGCTGGCGCATTGGGATAATGAAGAAGTGAAGGTAAGTGTTTTATTAATTATTTGATTGACATGTAAATATCAAAAAATATTTGGTAAGTAAATATGTATTATTTATTCAAATATACATGCAGAGTCGCAGAGAAACTATGCAAATAGGAACAAAAATCATGTCACTCATCGAGGAGGGTCCAAGTCGTTCCAACAATATCGCCAGGAATATACAATAATAGTATATACTAATCAATTTCAGGAAGCTAAGACACAAGGTCCTGTATCGTACTTGGATGTATTTACCCATACTCATGCCGTCGAGCATGTAAATCCAGTCTGGACTATTTCATATACATGGCATGACGATAAATTGTGAAAGAGCCAGGTTGTAATGGACCAGAGATTTTCGACCTCGAAAATCGACATCTATATGTCCACTGTATAGACTGTCGAGTAGTCGAGTGCCGGAAATATCAGTTCATTAGGGGTGAAGAAGAAAAGGTAGAAGAAAAGGAGAAACAGCAACACATAATCTCACAATCGCAGCAGAACAAAATATAATATATAAAAACAGATTTTTATACAAAAGAATCTGTAACTGTTTAATACATACAACCATCAGAGTACATAATCTTTACTTTAAATCTGGACAGTTATAACAACTTGTCCTCAAACAGCGGAAATATCCAAGTATGTGATATACTTCTAAACTCCTCCAGCTTGTCTCCTGAGTTCCAACATTTTAACCTGAATCTGTAATACTCGGTCTGACCCGAGCATTATAATAAAATAACACCAAGTCTGTTTGGAAAACCAACGTGAGGAAACACACTCAAATTGAATTATTAACTTTTCAAAATCCTTTGAAAAACAAAGGTATCTCGTAAGACCACGTCACTAATAAACACAACGGGTTTTTACCTTACGATATCCAAAACATTTTTATCAAATCCGTCTGGTATTATAATAGTGTCTATAGAAAGTAAATAGAATATAGCTGAAATGCTTGCATCTCATGTTCCAGCATAGTTAGGCACAATCAAAACCGTACGGCGCTTATTGGAGAATGGATTCCATCGAATGACTAGGCCACTGGGGTACCACCCGTCACAGTACACCTCTAGAACAATGTACCGAGGACCACTCCGGGATCCCTGCTACACAAGATCGGACTACCCCTAACCTGGATATTCCGAGTAAGATTACCCCGCGGTTGGGATCAGCAATTGCACCACACATCCGAATAAAAAGGGACTCTAGATAGGGGTAACCTTACCCTACTTGGGTGTTACCCACTTAGCCTTGCTGCATCTCCCCTGTTTTAGTCATTCCCCGTTTGATGATGCTCGAGGCTAAGCATTACCTTTTAAAGAACACATTCACTTAGAATGCCCATCGTCCTCCAATGACGATGTTTTGATAGCATTCGTCCATACAAGTTGTCCTGGGTCTGGACAAACCGAATCATCGTCTTCATCATCTTCACGGTATTCATTAGTTACGTTCAAACCGGATCGAAGTGGTCTTCTGATAATTAAATCCGATCCCGGTCTCTTAAAAACGATTAACGAAATTGGCCAAAATTGATAGTCGATTATTTAACTATCAATACACATCCATAAACAATCACCAGGCCTCATTTTAAATTTTTTTCCAAAATTTATCTCAAAATATCTTTATAAGATATTACTTTCAGTACCTCAACATTTGAAAATAGTTCACAAACCCTTTTTATCTTCACGGGACATTTCCAACTTTCCAATACTTAGAATATTTCCTTCACTTCATTTGATATTAAAACTTGGAAAATATTCCTCTTATTCCCCTTTTCTTTTCTCAAAAATCATTTACAACTTTAGTTGTAAATTTTCCAACTCATTTCACACGAGTTCTATAAATTCCGAAATTCCTTAATTAATTCCCTTCATATTTTCAAAACAAGTTATACTTGCTTATAAACTAAATTCCCTTTGTACTTCTTTATGAATTCTATTTTCATTCTTCGAGGTTCACTTTTATTTAACTTCTTGGAAAAATTTCTTGCTTTCCTTCCCAATTCCATTTAACAATTTTCTTATAAATCATATTCACTAAATAACCCATTTTCTCAACTTCCGAGAAGGTTTATAAATAAATTTAAAACATTTCAAAACTCCATATATATATATATATATGAATAAGTATTTTAAAGAAAATAATAATAATTTATTTTTAAGACATACTCAAATAATTATTTAAAATGTTGAAACATCTTTTATAATATCACTTTCCAAAGCAGATTTAAAAGTTAGTATTCTATTTAAAATAAATATCAAGTATTAAAAATTTCGTTTCTGAAGTATTCAATACTAGCTAACTTTAAAATTCATAGTTTAATAAATAAAAGTTTCCTTTTTAAAATTTAAAACTTAACTTATTTAAAAACTTATTTTCAAGTCTGGATAACCAAATTTCCAGTCTATAACCCCTATCGATTTTCATCACATCTCTTCCATTCCGGTCTTCTTAACCATCTTCGTTTTAAGAATAGTATCTACTATTTTTCTCACCCTATTTCCATATTCCAATATAAATTCTCCCAATAAATTTATACTCCCAACTTATCATCCAATATCACTTCCCTTTTATTTATAAACTCCGTTTATAAATTTTTGTAACACTTTTTGAGTTCCACTAAAAATAATCTCTTTTATATAATTCCATTTTATAAATTCAATTCCTTTAAAAATCCTATTATTTTTTTTTATTTTTTTTGCCAATCTATTTTCAATATCGATTTAAACCCTTTTTCCCGAATATCATTTTTAAATCCAGTCTTTAAAAATTTCTTTATATAATTTATTTTAAACTCTCTATTTTAAAATATTTTCCTGCATTATTTAATATAATCAAAAATCTGTTATTGTTTATTTAAATCAACCCCTTTAAATAATCCAAGGTTTCGATATATATATATATATAATTTTAAAATCTCCTTTTAATTCCTTAAAAATTTAAAATAATATTCATGATATTTAATATTCCCAACATTAATTTCCATGCCATTATACTTTTAAAATTTTACAACACACAACAATCCAGCATTTTATTCATTCACATCAGATATTTATATATATATATATAAAAAAACACTAAATATTTTTGAGGAATCCAATTGGATCCCTCCAACCTGTTTTTCCTGCATCCATAGATGTTAGACATCAATAAAAATACCAATCAAACATCGAGGGGGATATCGCGGTATATAGGGTCATCCGCTATTATACGGGGCGCAAAGGGTCTCATCCGCTATAATGTGTAGGAATATCACTCCAATACTAATATATATACTACTATATATAATTAGTCATCCAACAGACAATTATACATTTATCAATCAATCAAGCATCCAATAATCTAAATTTAAACATTTAAATTAATATACGGTAATTCGCATGAGTGAGAAATTCTCACCTTTGCTTCCCGAGTTGCTAATCGTTCCAAATTAACTCCAACTCAAAAAAAATTTCTATGAATCCAAAAACGCCTTGTTTTATTTATTTGGACCTCGTAAATATGAATTACGAGTTTTATTAACAATTCAAGATTATATATTTATTAAATAACTTGAAAGAAAAAAAAATCAGATTAATTCCAATACCGTAATATCCTTGCCTTGAACCCTAATCCACTGCTCGCCTTGCTGCCGATCACCTCCATGTCACTAACCTCGCTGCTACCACCTGAACCCTACCCACGGTCGCGGCCTTCGGTTGATGGTCGATCGAAGAGCCACCCACCGTAACATCGAACAACACCACATTCCTTGCCGCACTCGATTTCAGCCACGTCCAAGCCCTCGAACACTCGCGATGCCTCCATCGGTCGAACACAAAATCGCCTCCATCTCTAAATTGATCGCACAATAAGGGTCGCTCCTCTCTCGTGTAGCCGTATGCCACCATGCCAGAGCATGTCTGAGTCTAGCGACTCGATCGCTCTCGTTCGACATTTTTTGTAAATGGTTCGGCCTTGGATCGTTGTTTTAGTAGATTTGGAATTTGAAATAGGGAAAAGGAAGTGATAACCTTATTCGATTTCTAACTGATTCAAATAAACTTTCGTTCGTTTATTTATTTTTTCTTCTGATTCTCGTTTGAAATTTGAAGGAAGGGAACGAAAGGCCCGAGCTTTCTAAAAGAAGGAAAAGAGGTTGCGTGAGATTTTATGCTAGCGTGTTTGAATGGGCAAAGTCAAATCCTAGGCGGCTGATGAAAAGGGAAGACAGATGTGAAGGGTTGAAAGGAATATAAATATTAAGTTAATTTCCAAAATATCTCAAATTTTCGTAAATTAAATTTCCGAACCTCTATCGAGGCATGCCGCTAGGCATTTATAATGTTATACCCCTATTCCGAACGCAATGGAAAAGATTTCAAGTCCTAATTCGATCGTGTGGAGAAGATAGCTTTTTGGACCCAATTTATATTGAATTTTCGATATAAATTTTAGCACGTTTCTAAAACGTATGGCTAAACGATAAATCCAAACGCTACCCAATTTGAAATCCGATAATAATACATTATTACGGATCCAACGGAACTAGTTTCGTCGAATTCCGAGATTGTGCCTCGGAAGGCTATTTTTAAATGTCAATTTAAATGATATTTTTTTAAACTGAACAAATCACGTTTAAATTCAATTTTAAAACTTGTATTATCCTCATTATTATGAATATAAATTTTACAAACCTTTAAATAATTTTTATCAAGCTTAAAACTCCAAATTTACTATTTTAACCAATATTCAATTATAAACTTCAATAATTAAATTATCAAATTTGCCACATTCAATTCTAAATTTATTCTATAAATAAAACCCAAAATTTTCATATTCAAAAACCATCTATAATTCCAATTCAATATTTAAACCATTTAAATATTCACAATTAACCGTCGAAAACTCCTGGTCGTTACATTCCTCCCCCCTTAAAAGAATTTCGTCCTCGAAATTGCTAAGGCAGAAGAATGCTCCAAACCCATTAACTTATCCAAAACCTACTTAGCTAATTTGACATTCCACTTCCCTAATCACTTAGTTTTTACTCAAACAATTTGTTCTCAATTTCCAATTTAAAATTCCTTTATTTCGATTACAAATCCAAAATCCAATTTTCGTTAACAAAAATCTTTTCAAAATTTTCAAAAATTTCCGAACACCCTAAATTTCCAAAAAAAATTGGCAGAGTCTCCCTTTTATAGGGGACCTTTTGTAATTTGACAAGAGAGATAAATATATATACATCGACCCACATGGTTGAAAATCAAAAATATATATCAACATTTATATATTTTGTGATATTTAATCCGAAAACGTACCTTATTTAGCATTTTTAAGCATTATTAAGCAAGCACTAACTTCATATGCAAATACTAACCCCAATCTAGCCAAACAATCTCTTTGGGTACCTTTACTTACTCAATTTAAACACGTAAGTACCAAATATACGAAATTCACTAACATTTCATTTATTTAAACAACTAAAACACATGAATTTCAATAACTAATCACGCTAAACATGTATTATAAGCAATCATAAGGTTCGGACATTTACTTTCAATTGATCCATACGTCGTTTCATTCAACCTGAAATGATTTACAACTCAATTCGCTTACATTCAATTCACACTTGTACTAAACAGATTAATATTCATTCCAAATTAATAAAAATCAATTTATTCACTTCTATCAATTTATAAAATTTATTTTACTTTCGTTTGTGTCGAAGAACCATTTTTCTATACAAATTCGTCGCTATTCATTTAATAAAATAACCATTTAAGCTTAAACTATTTTCAATTGATTCCAAACCAATTTATATTCAACTCTATCTTATTCAAATTTGTTCACAAACAATTCACTTATATTCCATTTACTAATTATTTTAATTAGTTTCTTCACTCAATCCACTTCAAATTTCTAATTTCACACTCGAATTCATTCCCGAATTCTTTTAAATGATATCAAGGCCATATTTAACTCATTTACACTTCAATTGGATTTACTTATAACTCGAATCATTACCATGTTGAACCATTTCCATTTTACTCGACACATTTCCAATTTTTATATAATTTACTTACCATCTAGGTTGAATTTTATTTATAACTCAAGTTTCATTTCCAATCCCATTTTCAACTCACAATCCAATTTTTAACTTAGCCCAGTTAAATTCCAACTCACATTTATTCAACTAGTTAATTTTCTAATTACTTCACTTTAAATTTATAACTCAACATTTGATTTTTATCTCAAAAATCAATTCTCTTAATTTTTCTCGAGTTCAAATTTCTATATATAATTCAAGTTTGGATTTTTATTTTGCTTCCAAAATATCAAACTCTTTTTATTTTGGTTCATCTATTCCAATTTTCAATTTCATAAGTCACACAACTCTTATTTTTCATGTTTCCCTCAATTCCATACTCATTCTATTTTTAACTCGAGACTATACATTTATTTATAGCCTAAATCTATTTTAATTCAATTTATTTCAATTTTTATAGGCTATCCATATTTACTTATTCACAATTCCAGATTTTTCACCTGAATTTTATTTCATTCAAAATCTTATCCATATGGTTTTATAATATTTCACAATTCAAAATTTATATTTATTTCAATTCAATATTATTTCTAATCCTATTCAAATTTTATAACTTATCGCTATATAGTCACTTTATAATTCTCATTTAAATATTTAATTTAATTCCATATAACTCAAATCCAATTCACTTTTTTTATTTATTAAATTTTCAATTCCTTTTAACCCATATCTCAAAACCATATTAAAGTTATCCATATTTTAACTAATGTCACTCCAAACCATTTTATCTTTAATTTATTCCATTTCATTATATATCCCAATCACTTCACTTAAGTTAAATTTTCATTTATTTTGACCTTACTCAAGTGAAAATTTATTTCCGAAATCCAATTTCCATACTTTCCTTATTTAGAATCTTTTCCAATTCATAAGTTTATAGCTTATTTCCCGATGATCTATAAATCATCTAAATAAGGATTCCAGAATTCAAACACCCGGCATTTTTCTTCAAATCATCTTGAATTATCAAATATTCCCGAAATTGCATTTTTAAACCAAACCTGGTTTTTATCCAAAACAAATTCCCTTTGGAATTTCCAAAAAAATTCCCTTTGGAATTTCCAAAACAACACTGGTTTGCCCAACAAATCTAAACAAATCAATTACGATAGCAATCCGTCACTTTGAAACTCGAAAATGAATACTGGTGATGCTGAAGTCATCACCAGAATTATTTTCCAACGACTGAAGTGAGTTCAGTGCTTCTCTTCCAAAACTCCATTTTAAACTATTTCCTTTTGAAAATATCTCCAAAAATAATACTCTTATTATTATCATTATTTTCCACACCACTTCGAAAAATATTTTTCCAAACTTCTTGGGATTTAAATTTCCAGATTTGATTTAAATCCAATTTTAATTATAATCCATTTGTATAATTTACACTTATACAAATTTCCTTTTGGTTATATAAACTATTTCAATTTTATAATCCTATTTGATTACAATATTATCATCCAAACACTCCATATATATATATATACATATATATATATATAATTTTAGAAAATTATTTCTTTTATATCAAAATATGGTTTTGGGTAAAATTATTTCATTTACCCACTTTTAAAAACAATACTGTGTTGGTTTGCCTAGTTTAAGAGTTTAGAAATCCCTATCGATACAGTTGTCCCGACCGTACCGACCAGAATTTATGAACACTCAACCGATAAGTCAACACAATATAAAATAATTTATATTCACTAACAAATACGCGCTCATATCTATTAATACACTCAAACTCATTCTAGAGTATTACTGATTCTATCTTTAATGAGTAATCCCTACCAGAGCCAAGGTTCTTGCTTAACCTCCAGCTCTGATACCAAATGTAACGGAACAGAGGTTTTTGACCTCCAAAATTGACATCTATATGTACAGTGTATAGACTGCCGAGTAGTCGAGTGCCGAAAATACCAGTTCATTAGGGGTGAAGAAGAAAAGGTAGAAGAAAAAGAGAAATAGCAACGTAGAATCTCACAATCGCAGCGGAACAAAATAAAATATATTACAACAGATTTTTATACAAAAGAATCTGTAACTGTTTAATACTTACAATCATAAGAGTACACAATCATTACATCAAATCTGGACAGTTATAACAACTTGTCCTCATATAGCGGAAATATCCAAGTACGTGATATACGTCTGAACTCATCCAGCTTGTCTCCTGAGTTCCATAGCATTCTACCTGAATCTGTAATACTCGGTCTTACCCGAGCATTATAATAAAATAACACCCGAGTCAGTCTGGAAAACCAGCGTGAGGAAACACACTCAAATTGAATTATTAACTTTTCAAAGTCCTTTGAAAAACAAAGGTATCTCGTAAGACCACGTCACAAATAAACACAATGGGTTTTTACCTTACGGTAACCAAAACATTTTTATCACATCCGTCTGGTATTATAATAGTGTCTATAGAAAGTAAATAGAATATAGCTGAAATGCTTGCATCTCACGTTCCAGCATAGTTGGGCACAATCAAAACTATACGATGCTTATTGGAGAATGGATTCCATCGAATGACTGGGCCACTGGGGTACCGCCTGTCACAGTACACCTCTAGAACAATGTATCGAGGACCACTCCGAAACTAGTAGTACAATGATCTATTTTCTTAATTAAAGCCGCCGTTGGAAATTGGAACTTGAAATTCTACTTACAAGACTGTAAGTTGTTATATTGGTTTAATAGCATAACACATAACCTTATTCCAACCGACTTTTAACATATGCTTGAGAAATGGAAGTCCAAATTGAATATATGTAATCTAAATAGCATAAATACAATATTTTACATTATTTGAATGATATTTTCATATCAACCGATATGCTTTCACATTCATAATCATTTCCATTCATAAGAACCTATTTTGTTCCCATAAAAAATGGATGATGCTATTTGGGATTTCTAGGTTGATATGTTTCCCGATCCTTGCAAAATTGCTATGCATCATGTAGATTCGAATCGCTAATTGATTACTTAATTTGGATGATTAGTTCAATTCATATTAATTTAAATATTTCCGTCAAATAAAGCGATATTAATATAATTCTTTTTTCTCCAATTGTCACAGGTTAAACATTATTACATACACAAAAAGCTTTATATTTCTTTGAAAATACATCAACTGGTTGGATTTTGAAACAGATCATGTTTTTATATATTTTCTGATTGTGTGCATGGTGATATTTGACAAAGTACATAAATGTTTAGTTTGATACTTTGATTTGATAGTTTAAAGATGCTGATGATAACAACATCAACTCTATTCCCCTCACATACCCAATGATGTTGCTTTGAACTACCAGTTTTGTTATGTTTTAGCTCTAGCATAATTTTAGTTACTAGGTAAATACGATATTATTATTTCTTAAATTCATATAATTGGGTACTAATATTGATCAGACATAAGTTTACTTTGATTTGTGCAACTTACAGTTTAATTTCGATTTGTGCAACTTTCAATATAATTTCTATTTATTTGTTTTCACTTCATGCTAAGGTTGCAGCTTTGCTATCCAGCTTAGTATGAATTTTGCAACTGGGGATGTATAGTCTCAAGCTGGGAAAAAAATTACAACTTGTGTCTACAACAAACAAGTAGCAGCGTGATAGGGTGGGAACTGCCTACAAGGACAATAGGTGCTACAAATTGTAACGACCCCGAAATTTAATTTAATTTAAATTTATAATTAAATGAATTTTTGAATTAAATTGAATAATTAAATTGTAGCGAGTTTCCCCGACTCAAATATGAGTGAATTTGAAAATAATAAATATGTAGATATATTTGACTTGAGTTTAAATTATAAATAAATAATTTAGAATTTATTATAGATGGTTCAATAAATATTTAAACTAGGAATTTCTTTACCATACAAAGTTAAAAACAAACAACAAGAAATAGGAATTTATTTACAATACATAAGTTAAGTTTGATAACAACTAAAACAACATTTAATTCATTTATATTTGTACAAAATTAAATGAAACAAACATATAAAGTAAACACAATTATTTAAAGACCTAAAGACAAATGAAAGCACCAGGTTTGTGTAAAATAAAAATAAATGAATAAAAGAGTAAGGCCTGTAGGCAGTTATGTAGAACAAGCAAGAAACAAAGTAATCTCAATATCATTTCCAGCCGAAGTTGCATAATCAAACAAAGTAAATATCTTTGTACAAATGAAATATAAGCATAAACAAATCAAAGTACCATACGAAATTTAAATTATAGGAAGTTGTAGACATAAGTACATAGGCATTTAATGCCATTACCCCTAGCACAACATATAGTATGCATATCAGCCGAAATGAGATCATTTCGTTTCAATAAACAAAGAAAAAAATCTCTGATGCTTTGTACCAAATCTATTCTCACCTGTAACTCATTTTTATACATATCAAAGCCTTCTCATTTTCAGTTCGTCCATTCACATCTGAAAGAAAAAAAAATTTAAACAAAATTCAACTAAAAACAACAAATACTTCAACACAACCCAGAGATCAAGAAGATGATTCCAGCTTGCATTTTCAAAACTGTTTTCAACATAAAAGAACTCTGTTCCTTCTTCAAAACCACTGTGAGCAACTCCTATTTTTAGAGCTTACCCTGTTTTGATTTTTGTTGCTTGTGAGTAAACAAATTTTACAGACTTAAGTTTAATTAAATCTATATGTTTGATTCATTGATAATAATATGCTTACAGAGGTATGTTGTTTATATAACTCTGTGTTTATATATGTTGTTGTTCTGATTCTTCTCTGTTTTGTTTGGTTACTAAGTCAAGAAGTTATTCAAAATCCAAATTATTTTCATCTAGCTATTATTAGGCTTCGAGTTTAAAACAAAATAGGTTGTTTAAACATAAATCAAGCTTTTAAAATTTGTTTTCAACCTGTTAGTGAAGTATATCAACTGGAAATTTGATTTACAGGACAATAAACAATTTTTATGTTGAATTCGAGTTTTGTGAATTGCTAAATCAATTACATAGTTTGAATCTACATAAAAAAAAATAGATTTTTAAAACAAGAATGGGAATTTTTAGTGATGGGTCTAAGGAGCAGTTTTAGTTGAACCAAAATTTGATTGTTGTCAATTCCCAGAAATCAAACGAGCTTCGATCGTTGAAACTTTGCACGAAGTAAGCCTGGCGATCGATCTTAATGGGAAAAATGTTAAATAATTTTTCCATTGAAAGGATTGAAGGATCGAGTGGAGTTTAGGGTTTAAGTCGTGAGTTGGTTGTGGTCTGGAATCGAGGTGATATCGCCATCTCTGAGTGATCGAGTGTGACGGGGATTTGGGAAATGGAAGCTTGGATGGAGACGAAGGGTTGGCCGGAGTTTTAGACTTTCTGGTAGTCGAGGTCGCGGGGACGAGGGGTTTTTCCGATGATGGTGATTTGTTCCAGTTGTCTCGAGTAGTTCAATTTTGACACTCCAGTGATCGTATTAATTTAGGAGGTCGGGGAAGTTAGGTGGGTCGAAGGTGACGTGCCGGTGGTCGCAGAGTTGGTCGACGACATTCAGTTCAGATGTACACGTGCACGGCTACGCACCGTGTCTGATGAGGAGTTCGTGGGAAAGTGACTCGAGTTGATACTCGAGATAGTGATGGATCGTCTCGGGTTGGGACGCGAGAATTTTTGAGCCTGGAAACAACAGTTATTAAGTTTAAAACTTGAAACTAACTACGCGGGGAAGAAGAAGTACTCGAGTAAAATGGAAGGGAAACTTGAGTTTTACTCGAGTGAAACCTGTGATAGTCTCGGGTTCTATTTTCGAAAGGGTTAAGCCAAATTAAGTTAAAGTAAAAGTTGTAGACAATTTTATTACTAATGAAGTGATTGTTGTTGATAACTTAAGTAAGAATTTGTTCCAGATAAATTATGGAGATACTCAACAATGTTTTTCTAAAAATCTTAAGTAATATTTTAATTAAGTAGATAATTTAACTTAAGTGTTGAAATTTAAATAACATCAGAGTTTCAAGTTAATGATGATTTGATTTCAAAATTATTAAGGAAGATTTCTAAATATTAATTTAGATAGAATAATTATTATTAATTAATTGTCTAAATAATAATAATAAAAAGATAATTAAGAATGGTTAATTAATTTATAATTGTAATTAACTAAGTGATTAGAGATTTATCAATTTGTAATTTAATAAGGTTAATTAACCAGGATTTGTGATTCATAAGTAATTAATCTGATTTGAATTAATCAGTTGATTAATAAAATTTACTTGTGAATGTTTGGATTCTAGTGAATGTTGAATTGTTTGATATCCCTGATATGTGATGCTTTGTGATATACCCTGATTTATGTTGTTATCTATGATATATATCTGTGATGAATATACTGTTGTATGAATATGAAAACCTTTGACCCGTAAACGACATTTGAATTTCGATGCGACAGGGAGTCGGATTCCAGTTGGTTATCCGAAACCCACATCGAATTGTAATTGTGAATCTTTGTGACTGATAAATTTATTTTATCTATGAATCTGTGAATGAAGATAAGCGTTGTGAATTATACCGCTTATCGATAATGATATATCTGTGATGATTGATGTTGTGCACTATTGTGTGAAATCCCTGGACTACACTATACACACACAAATATGGATTTCACGTGGAAATCGGTTAAGTCACAGATAATTTAAATTTGATGTTTTTTGAAATTGAAAATTTAATTTCAATTGATTTTGAAATTAGAAATTTCGGTTTAAAGTGAAAAGCTTTTGAAATGGAATTTCAAAGATAAAAGTTATTTTGAATAACTTAATCGAGTTTTGGAAATTTAAATAATTTGATTTAAATTTGAATTCAAGTTTGAAATTGAATTCTATGATTTGAAACTAGGGATTAAAGATGCTGTACAAGTTATATATGGGTTAAACCATTTTAAAAGTATTGATTTGGGAATTTGAATTTAATTCAAGGGTTTTAACTCGTGTAAATATAACTGGATTTTTCCGAAACGAAAACTACTTGTTTTCAAATAGTAATAGCTTTCATTTTAAGAAAGGATTTCCCAATTGTGTTGAACGATTTCAAGTTTGAAATAGAATTGAAATGTTTTGAAAACTATGAAATGAGTCTTTGATTTCAAAGACCGGATGAGTTAATCTAACTTGAAATGGAATTGTTTTGAAAGCTATAAGTTAAATCTTGATTTAAAGATTTAACGAGTTAATTCAATTGAAATGGAAATTGTTTTGAAATCCATAGATGGATCTTTGTGAACGGGGTAAACTTTATGAATTGAATCTTTTTTGTTTAAAAGAGTAAAAGTGTGGAAATTGTTTAAACCAATGAAGGGTTTTTGAAATGAATCTTTTTGTTTAAAAGATTGGAAATGGTAATTTGTTTTACCATTCGAATGAAAAGTTTTAAGCTTTAAAGCTGTGATTTAACTGAGACCCCAGTATCCATATGATTTTTAATTGCGCTCGTTATTCGGTTTAGCCGGGAGAGGACCTTTGTGTCATATAACCCATTCCGAATAGTGATACGACGATATGGATAGCATTTGAAGACCGGTGGTGAAGACCGGGTATTTGCAAGAGCGATATGATGACCTATCGATTTTCTCTGCATCATGGCTCCGGTATAGAGATTCCCTAAGTGATGGGAAGTCCGATCGAGATTGTGAATACCCGGATTTGCAAGGGCTTCTTCGGAAGTGCCTTCGGTTCTGTTCGAACCCGGAACAGACTTGTATGGATGTGTGTCTGACATTACACTTTGAGATGTAAAGCTGGTTTCTATCAAATACATTTCTGTTGGTGGCGGAGAATTTATTCTCTTAGCTTAACACCCTTCTCTGAGACGTACGAGCTCAGAGGTTATGTAGTTGATGGTTACTAGTGATACATTCCCAAATTGGTAATGTGGCATACGAAGTGCTGCTGATCATTTGTTGATCGAAGCGTGGCTTTGTGAAAAAGCGTGGCTTTGTGGACGAGACTTCGTCGAGCCTCACAACCCGGTAATGGTCGAAACAGGAATGTTGCGACAAAGGTTTGTAGGGGTAGCGCCCCTAGGGTATGTCATTTCCTTCTGGATAAAGGGTGGTATCATGGTATGGAGTCCAGATACTTAACTCATGTGGACACGGTAATTTATTACTGTATGATGTTGCTTTGTTGGTTTTCGGGATCCCGCGGATAAAGGTCGGTAACGACCGGGGGATGACATGACTCGTGTGTTAGTTACCTAGTTACAGCTCGGTTAGAGCGTGAGGTAGCGTCGGCCTTTTGTTTGCAGAGATCCGGTTAGGATCCGGGGCGTCTTTCCAGAGGCGTTTCTATTTCGGTAAGGAAGTTCCTTAGCCTGATCATTTGTTGGAAATCCAAAGAAACAATACGAACGCTGTACGGTTTTTAGTTGTATTACCTGCTATGGAATGTGGCGGTAACCTGCTATTGAACGTAGTAGCTATAGTAGGCATACAACAATGGTTGTATGCTGGCTAAGATTAATATTATATTTTCGAAATGGTTTTCGACACTATGCACTAATGATAATAATATCGAATGATTTTGCGTAGTAAGCATGTTTGACTATCATAAGGAGAAATCTCCTCCAATTCTGCGATTGCATTGTGTGTGTGGCGGGAGGCCTTATGGTAGTTTCATTTTCGAAAAGCATTGCGGATTTCAATGTTTAACAACCTTTTGTGTTTGTTTAAAGATAAACTGTTTTTGTTGCTCACACCAGTCCCATGACTGATCCGGAGTTTATTGTTCCCTTCCTAAACTCTGGGTGCCCACTATTTTCCACACGGGCAGTCTAGAGTTGGGTTTTTCAGATATTCAGGTTTAGTAGATTATCTGGAGCTAGTTCATTCATCGGAGTTGCTTATCTTGGAGTTGTGGATTCATTCTTGTCTGAAGATCATTTTGGAGTTATCATTTCTATTGATATTGTTCCGCTGCTGTTGTTATCTTTTCTTTTCCGCTGCTATTTCTTGTATCATATCTCTGATGTATATAGATATTCATTGTATCATCATTGTATCTGGATATTGTATCAGATGTTGTATATCTATATTGTTTTCTTTCTTCCGCTGTGTTGTTTACTTAATTGTGTTATAAGCTCCGGAGAACCAGATTTGGCATTTGAATCTACGGCATTTTGAGTACAAGTGGAGTACGGGTGCCGATTTTCGAAGGCCAACTTTTGGGTCTTTACATTTGGTATCAGAGCTAAGGTTGAACTTTAGCTCAGGAGTGTAACACGTTAAGTAGCTCATTAGAGATAGAGTGAAGTATACCCTAGAATGAGTATTCCTCAGATATCCATTCGAATGCCTCAGTAAATTCTCTTGCTATCCATTGATAGTGAGTATGAGCGCAAGAAGAGGATGAGATAGGGGACAGGAGAATACGATTATAAATGGTCAATATCCTGTAACAACAAGGAAACAATCTTTTCTCTATCAATCTCTTTTGTTCGTCATCTTTTCTCAATTCTTCGATAATTTCTGGTAGATCCAGGAAGAAATTCGATATATGAAAATGGGACGTAAACTCCAGATAGGCCAGACTTGTTTGTTTGGATGGATTGTTTGTTTTGTTTGCTATGATTGATAGGTATAATTTAGTTTCTAAACTAAAAATTTTGAAATCGTATCCATGTATCTATCTATTCTTTGGGTTCCGATATGTTCTACGAATGGTTAGTTATCCTTTCAAACTGACCGATGCCACTCCATACTTCGTAGATCTGGATAACCCGAGTATCTTTTGAGTGTTAAACGGATTCGTTCTTGTATCTATTATTGATATTCTGATTTGGTAAGCCAAATGCAGAATAGGTATTCAGTTTGATTCAATGAAACATTCTTCATCTGTCTTTGTTTTCGTGCCTGTGAATTTCGAGGACGAAATTCTTTTAAGGGGGGAAGTCTGTAACGACCCCGAAATTTAATTTAATTTAAATTTATAATTAAATGAATTTTTGAATTAAATTGAATAATTAAATTGTAGCGAGTTTCCCCGACTCAAATATGAGTGAATTTGAAAATAATAAATATGTAGATATATTTGACTTGAGTTTAAATTATAAATAAATAATTTAGAATTTATTATAGATGGTTCGATAAATATTTAAACTAGGAATTTCTTTACCATACAAAGTTAAAAACAAACAACAAGAAATAGGAATTTATTTACAATACATAAGTTAAGTTTGATAACAACTAAAACAACATTTAATTCATTTATATTTGTACAAAATTAAATGAAACAAACATATAAAGTAAACACAATTATTTAAAGACCTAAAGACAAATGAAAGCACCAGGTTTGTGTAAAATAAAAATAAATGAATAAAAGAGTAAGGCCTGTAGGCAGTTATGTAGAACAAGCAAGAAACAAAGTAATCTCAATATCATTTCCAGCCGAAGTTGCATAATCAAACAAAGTAAATATCTTTGTACAAATGAAATATAAGCATAAACAAATCAAAGTACCATACGAAATTTAAATTATAGGAAGTTGTAGACATAAGTACATAGGCATTTAATGCCATTACCCCAAGCACAACATATAGTATGCATATCAGCCGAAATGAGATCATTTCGTTTCAATAAACAAAGAAAAAATCTCTGATGCTTTGTACCAAATCTATTCTCACCTGTAACTCATTTTTATACATATCAAAGCCTTCTCATTTTCAGTTCGTCCATTCACATCTGAAAGATAAAAAAAATTTAAACAAAATTCAACTAAAAACAACAAATACTTCAACACAACCCAGAGATCAAGAAGATGATTCCAGCTTGCATTTTCAAAACTGTTTTCAACATAAAAGAACTCTGTTCCTTCTTCAAAACCACTGTGAGCAACTCCTATTTTTAGAGCTTACCCTGTTTTGATTTTTGTTGCTTGTGAGTAAACAAATTTTACAGACTTAAGTTTAATTAAATCTATATGTTTGATTCATTGATAATAATATGCTTACAGAGGTATGTTGTTTATATAACTCTGTGTTTATATATGTTGTTGTTCTGATTCTTCTCTGTTTTGTTTGGTTACTAAGTCAAGAAGTTATTCAAAATCCAAATTATTTTCATCTAGCTATTATTAGGCTTCGAGTTTAAAACAAAATAGGTTGTTTAAACATAAATCAAGCTTTTAAAATTTGTTTTCAACCTGTTAGTGAAGTATATCAACTGGAAATTTGATTTACAGGACAATAAACAATTTTTATGTTGAATTCGAGTTTTGTGAATTGCTAAATCAATTACATAGTTTGAATCTACATAAAAAAATAGATTTTTAAAACAAGAATGGGAATTTTTAGTGATGGGTCTAAGGAGCAGTTTTAGTTGAACCAAAATTTGATTGTTGTCAATTCCCAGAAATCAAACGAGCTTCGATCGTTGAAACTTTGCACGAAGTAAGCCTAGCGATCGATCTTAATGGGAAAAATGTTAAATAATTTTTCCATTGAAAGGATTGAAGGATCGAGTGGAGTTTAGGGTTTAAGTCGTGAGTTGGTTGTGGTCTGGAATCGAGGTGATATCGCCATCTCTGAGTGATCGAGTGTGACGGGGATTTGGGAAATGGAAGCTTGGATGGAGACGAAGGGTTGGCCGGAGTTTTAGACTTTCTGGTAGTCGAGGTCGCGGGGACGAGGGGTTTTTCCGATGATGGTGATTTGTTCCAGTTGTCTCGAGTAGTTCAATTTTGACACTCCAGTGATCGTATTAATTTAGGAGGTCGGGGAAGTTAGGTGGGTCGAAGGTGACGTGCCGGTGGTCGCAGAGTTGGTCGACGACGTTCAGTTCAGATGTACACGTGCACGGCTACGCACCGTGTCTGATGAGGAGTTCGTGGGAAAGTGACTCGAGTTGATACTCGAGATAGTGATGGATTGTCTCGGGTTGGGACGCGAGAATTTTTGAGCCTGGAAACAACAGTTATTAAGTTTAAAACTTGAAACTAACTACGCGGGGAAGAAGAAGTACTCGAGTAAAATGGAAGGGAAACTTGAGTTTTACTCGAGTGAAACCTGTGATAGTCTCGGGTTCTATTTTCGAAAGGGTTAAGCCAAATTAAGTTAAAGTAAAAGTTGTAGACAATTTTATTACTAATGAAGTGATTGTTGTTGATAACTTAAGTAAGAATTTGTTCCAGATAAATTATGGAGATACTCAACAATGTTTTTCTAAAAATCTTAAGTAATATTTTAATTAAGTAGATAATTTAACTTAAGTGTTGAAATTTAAATAACATCAGAGTTTCAAGTTAATGATGATTTGATTTCAAAATTATTAAGGAAGATTTCTAAATATTAATTTAGATAGAATAATTATTATTAATTAATTGTCTAAATAATAATTAAAAAAAAGATAATTAAGAATGGTTAATTAATTTATAATTGTAATTAACTAAGTGATTAGAGATTTATCAATTTGTAATTTAATAAGGTTAATTAACCAGGATTTGTGATTCATAAGTAATTAATCTGATTTGAATTAATCAGTTGATTAATAAAATTTACTTGTGAATGTTTGGATTCTAGTGAATGTTGAATTGTTTGATATCCCTGATATGTGATGCTTTGTGATATACCCTGATTTATGTTGTTATCTATGATATATATATATCTGTGATGAATATACTGTTGTATGAATATGAAAACCTTTGACCCGTAAACGACATTTGAATTTCGATGCGACAGGGAGTCGGATTCCAGTTGGTTATCCGAAACCCACATCGAATTGTAATTGTGAATCTTTGTGACTGATAAATTTATTTTATCTATGAATCTGTGAATGAAGATAAGCGTTGTGAATTATACCGCTTATCGATAATGATATATCTGTGATGATTGATGTTGTGCACTATTGTGTGAAATCCCTGGACTACACTATACACACACAAATATGGATTTCACGTGGAAATCGGTTAAGTCACAGATAATTTAAATTTGATGTTTTTTGAAATTGAAATTTTAATTTCAATTGATTTTGAAATTAGAAATTTCGGTTAAAGTGAAAAGCTTTTGAAATGGAATTTCAAAGATAAAAGTTATTTTGAATAACTTAATCGAGTTTTGGAAATTTAAATAATTTGATTTAAATTTGAATTCAAGTTTGAAATTGAATTCTATGATTTGAAACTAGGGATTAAAGATGCTGTACAAGTTATATATGGGTTAAACCATTTTAAAAGTATTGATTTGGGAATTTGAATTTAATTCAAGGGTTTTAACTCGTGTAAATATAACTGGATTTTTCCGAAACGAAAACTACTTGTTTTCAAATAGTAATAGCTTTCATTTTAAGAAAGGATTTCCCAATTGTGTTGAACGATTTCAAGTTTGAAATAGAATTGAAATGTTTTGAAAACTATGAAATGAGTCTTTGATTTCAAAGACCGGATGAGTTAATCTAACTTGAAATGGAATTGTTTTGAAAGCTATAAGTTAAATCTTGATTTAAAGATTTAACGAGTTAATTCAATTGAAATGGAAATTGTTTTGAAATCCATAGATGGATCTTTGTGAACGAGGTAAACTTTGTGAATTGAATCTTTTTTGTTTAAAAGAGTAAAAGTGTGGAAATTGTTTAAACCAATGAAGGGTTTTTGAAATGAATCTTTTTGTTTAAAAGATTGGAAATGGTAATTTGTTTTACCATTCGAATGAAAAGTTTTAAGCTTTAAAGCTGTGATTTAACTGAGACCCCAGTATCCATATGATTTTTAATTGCGCTCGTTATTCGGTTTAGCCGGGAGAGGACCTTTGTGTCATATAACCCATTCCGAATAGTGATACGACGATATGGATAGCATTTGAAGACCGGTGGTGAAGACCGGGTATTTGCGAGAGCGATATGATGACCTATCGATTTTCTCTGCATCATGGCTCCGGTATAGAGATTCCCTAAGTGATGGGAAGTCCGATCGAGATTGTGAATACCCGGATTTGCAAGGGCTTCTTCGGAAGTGCCTTCGGTTCTGTTCGAACCCAGAACAAACTTGTATGGATGTGTGTCTGACATTACACTTTGAGATGTAAAGCTGGTTTCTATCAAATACATTTCTGTTGGTGGCGGAGAATTTATTCTCTTAGCTTAACACCCTTCTCTGAGACGTACGAGCTCAGAGGTTATGTAGTTGATGGTTACTAGTGATACATTCCCAAATTGGTAATGTGGCATACGAAGTGCTGCTGATCATTTGTTGATCGAAGCGTGGCTTTGTGAAAAAGCGTGGCTTTGTGGACGAGACTTCGTCGAGCCTCACAACCCGGTAATGGTCAAAACAGGAATGTTGCGACAAAGGTTTGTAGGGGTAGCGCCCCTAGGGTATGTCATTTCCTTCTGGATAAAGGGTGGTATCATGGTATGGAGCCCAGATACTTAACTCATGTGGACACGGTAATTTATTACTGTATGATGTTGCTTTGTTGGTTTTCGGGATCCCGCGGATAAAGGTCGGTAACGACCGGGGGATGACATGACTCGTGTGTTAGTTATCTAGTTACAGCTCGGTTAGAGCGTGAGGTAGCGTCGGCCTTTTGTTTGCAGAGATCCGGTTAGGATCCGGGGCGTCTTTCCAGAGGCGTTTCTATTTCGGTAAGGAAGTTCCTTAGCCTGATCATTTGTTGGAAATCCAAAGAAACAATACGAACCCTGTACGGTTTTTAGTTGTATTACCTGCTATGGAATGTGGCGGTAACCTGCTATTGAACGTAGTAGCTATAGTAGGCATACAACAATGGTTGTATGCTGGCTAAGATTAATATTATATTTTCGAAATGGTTTTCGACACTATGCACTAATGATAATAATATCGAATGATTTTGCGTAGTAAGCATGTTTGACTATCATAAGGAGAAATCTCCTCCAATTCTGCGATTGCATTGTGTGTGTGGCGGGAGGCCTTATGGTAGTTTCATTTTCGAAAAGCATTGCGGATTTCAATGTTTAACAACCTTTTGTGTTTGTTTAAAGATAAACTGTTTTTGTTGCTCACACCAGTCCCATGACTGATCCGGAGTTTATTGTTCCCTTCCTAAACTCTGGGTGCCCACTATTTTCCACACGGGCAGTCTAGAGTTGGGTTTTTCAGATATTCAGGTTTAGTAGATTATCTGGAGCTAGTTCATTCATCGGAGTTGCTTATCTTGGAGTTGTGGATTCATTCTTGTCTGAAGATCATTTTGGAGTTATCATTTCTATTGATATTGTTCCGCTGCTGTTGTTATCTTTTCTTTTCCGCTGCTATTTCTTGTATCATATCTCTGATGTATATAGATATTCATTGTATCATCATTGTATCTGGATATTGTATCAGATGTTGTATATCTATATTGTTTTCTTTCTTCCGCTGTGTTGTTTACTTAATTGTGTTATAAGCTCCGGAGAACCAGATTTGGCATTTGAATCTACGGCATTTTGAGTACAAGTGGAGTACGGGTGCCGATTTTCGAAGGCCAACTTTTGGGTCTTTACACAAATACTAAGCTGGGTTGTTAATACTTGCTAAGCTAGATTGAATCCAAAAGGTGTTAGTTTCTTGATTCATTTATATTTTCTGTAAACAGTATTAGTTTCTGAATTTAAGCTTTATCTTTTAATTTGTTTAAAAGTTCAAATCCGGAATGTATTATTGTTAATTCATAGGTTGGATCGGTTTTTTTGAATGAAAATGTCTTTCTTACCGACCAACTAAATTCAGCTATTTGGTACCAAACATTTACTTGAGTTCTAAATATTCGAGTAAGATTATTTATTTCTTTTAGAAAAAACTCAGTAAAGTTTCAAATTCCCCAGTAAGTCTTTAAACTCTTATTAGTCATTTTCTAAAGTTCTTTTTACCAAACACGTGTTTGGGCTTAATAGTTGTTCCGAGTAAGAGTAACAAACCAAATGCACTAGTATTGAAGTTATTTACTTGGTCATGGCATGGACCTCTGGAGTCATAGTAGTTTTTATTGATAATGATAGGATTTGTGATGTTGTGCATCACTATGTTCTGGAACATTATATTTTTAGCATATCCTTGGCCTCCCTGTAATATTTAATAGATCATTTATACTGGTACATATAGCCATGCAAACGTACTTATTGATTTTTGCAATGCTATTGTGCAAATTCAAAGAATATATTACCTGCCAGGTTTTAATTCTTACTCTATTTGTTGTACCACAAAATGTAATCGTGTCCATAATCACATTGTTTAGTCCATTTATTATGCTCTCCATTTTTATGCTTATGTTTACAACTCTGAATCATCTTTCTTTCTCACATTTAATTGAACTGAATAAATAAATAAATGAGCATATTGTTTTTCTATTAATCATTGTATTTTTTTTCATAATATGTCGTACTCTATTCTATTTTTATTTTAACATGTACTGGATGTCATGCAATGTGTTTGATATGTTCAGGGAGTGGATTCAAATCGATTAGGCCATATCGAAATGGATATTTTGGAGCATGGATTAAGCTACAGAGTGGCTATACTGCAGAAGTCAATACTGCTCTTTATGTAAGTCCTCATTCAACAATTTCAGTTCATCTATTTCTAGGACTAAAATATACTGCAGGCATGTTTGTATAAGTAGATGTGACTGTTTTTAGGTAGGGAAGAAGTTGATCAGAGGTTATGAGTTGATGGAGCAGGTTGGTTTATTGGCAGTGGTAGGGTGATGTTTTGGGGTTTGTTGTTGGAAATGCAAGGAAGTGTGCACAGAAGTGATGTTGCACTTGATGGTTTGTATGGGTGATGTGTGCAGGGAGGTGAAAGTTTTGTATTTGTGGTGAAGAGGGTTGTAGCAGTTATGTATATGGAAGCTGGCAGTTAAGTCAGTGGGAATTTTGAGGCAGTGTAGTGTATTATGTGAAGTGTGAAGTGTGAAGTGTAGTTGCAAGTATGCTGGTGGAACTCGGTGAGATGAATGAATGAATGAATGTAGGCAGTTTGTTAGAAGTGTGGGTGTATGTGGCAGCTGTTGTATGTATGAGAAGAAGTGATGGCAGAGTTTACTGTTGTGATAGTTGTGGATAGTTATGATAGTTATGGATGGCAGAAATAATGATGGCAGAAATAATGATGTAGCGGATGTTGAGATATGCTGTGATGATGGTGAAGTTTGTATGTAAATGGTGGAGCTGCAGTTTTGTGAAGTAGTCTGTTGATGGCTATGTGCAGTGGGGTTGATGAAGTATGTTTGCTCTGTGGCAGTTAGGGATGTGTGTAGTGAGGTGGATGGGGGTTATTGGCAAAAGCTGCTGTGTAATGGTCGGAGGTGGACTTGGAGGTGGTGGATGGTTGTCAGTGGTGGTAAATGAAGGTAATATTAATGGAGTAATTTGGATGGTTTAATGGGATGAATGTATAGCAGAAATGAATGGCAGAGGTGAAGTTGTGGTATGTCAGTAGATGGATTGTTAGTCTGAAGTGGATGGTTTGTTGTGTGAATATGCAGATGGTCGGGCAGCTTGGTCGCATGTTGAATGGGGAGTGTTTGTAGAGGAGGGAATTGTTAACAAAGATAGCAAATATGTGACAAAGAATGTAAAGTTGCAAATATGTAAACAAACAATGTAAAAGTGAACATATTATAACATGTAAAACTAGAGTATGAAATGAAAGGAGATGTTCTAGCAAATGAAATGTGA
Source organism: Allium fistulosum (assembly GCA_030737815.1). Lineage (NCBI taxonomy): Eukaryota > Viridiplantae > Streptophyta > Magnoliopsida > Asparagales > Amaryllidaceae > Allium > Allium fistulosum. Next base: position 814,602,736 of record CM060901.1, on the reverse strand, counting down.
TTTTTTTTGTAAAAAGAGAAATCGATGGAAGTGTTACACTTATAAGTGGTACCATATATTTCTGTATCAACACTTATAAGCGTTACCGTATATTTCGTTACCAACACTTATAAGCGTTACCGTATATTTCGTTACCAACACTTATAAGCGTTACCATATATTTAGGTATCAACACTTATAAGTGTTAGTAATACGTATGTTTGTAACACTTATAAGTGTTACAAATTTGGTCGCTCCATTCCTCACAGTCCATTAGTAACAGTTAAAATGTGTTACTGAAATTATTTGTAACACTTATAAATGTTAGAATTTGCCTGTTTTGGTGTAGTGCTTCTTTTTTAGACCGCGTCCTTGATACTCAAAAGCAAGATCCCGAATTGGCTCTTCTTAGCCAAAGTTATAGGGATAAAAATAAGGTTGATGGTTTGAAAGACTTTGAAATTGATGCTCGTGGAGGCATTCAAAAATTTGGTAGACTTATTGTGCCTAATATTAGTGATCTCCGTAAGGACATTTTAGAAGATTCTCATCGTTCTAATTTTACCATTCACCCCGGTAGTAGAAAAATATACGCGGACATGAAGCGACTTTATTATTGGGATGGAATGAAATCTGATATTGCTAACGTTATTAAGCGCTGCATGACTTGCAAACTCGTTAAGGGCGAGCATCAAAGGCCCGGTGGGTTATTGCAACCTTTAGACATTCCCATTTGGAAGTGGGATTAAATTTCCATGGACTTTATTGACGGTCTTCCCCGTTCTCGTTCAGGTCATGACAGTCTATGGGTGATAGTAGATAGACTTACAAAATCCACCCATTTTCTTCCCGTTCGGTCCAATCGGACCGTACATCTTTTGGCTAAACTCTATGTCAAAGAAATTGTTAAATTGCATGGGGTTCCTACTTCTATTGTTAGCGATCGTGATCCATTATTTACTAGTGGATTTTGGAAAGGTCTTCAAAATGATTTGGGGACGAAGCTTAATTTTAGCACCGCTTATCATCCTCAGTCCGATGGACAAACAGAGCGTGTGAATCAAACTCTTTAAGATCTTCTTCGTGCATGTGTTCTTGATTTTGGTGGAAGTTGGGAAGATCATATTTCCCTTATCAAGTTCTCTTATAATAATAGCTTCCAATCTAGTATTGGTATGGCACCTTTCGAGGCATTCTATGGAAGCCCATGCCGATCTCCTTCGTGTTGGCTTGTGTAACAACCTGGGATTTAACTTCTATTTATAATCGTAATTTAACGATTTAAGTAATGATAAATTGCTGTTGGAATTGAAATCAGGTTGAGATTCTTTTATAAATTGTTAAGTGTTAGTGGGCTTTTAAATCTAGCCCATGTTTTATTTTGTTTCAGTGCTTTGTTATCAAAGGTAAACCCGGTTTCTCCCTCACTTATTTTCGTTCGAAAACCCTATACGAACAAAAGAAAAACAAATGGCGGCCTCGTCTCAAATTAGGGCTTTCGAAATTCTTCGAGGTCGCGCCCTTGTTGGTCGATCGGCGGGTACTCGCGAGTAGCTTGGATCGTTCGTGGCTCCTCCTGCTTGACTCGAGTTCGTCGTCGCTTCGTTCTAAGGTGAGTGATTCTTTTCACTCACATCTGCTTCAATCTCAAGTTAATTAAGGTTTGAATTCCTATATTCTATTCGTTGGATTTGTGATTTAATTTATCTCGGCATTGTTCGATTTGGTTCGTTGTTGATGATTTTTGGCATTTGATTCGTGAATTTTCTGATGATGTCTGTTGAATTCGTTACATCTATTAAATGCTTTAAAAATCTCCTTTATCCTAGTTCGAAAGTTATTTGACTTTATTGGTATAATTGGTTGTTGGTCGATGATGGAGATTGTTTCGACCCGGGACTGGTTTGATTTCATCGTGCCGTTCCATGATTTGTGATATTGTTCGAACTTGCCTATGAGTATTGAGTTCATTTTCATGTGCATATTTGAATTTGTTGACTTTTGTCACTTGTAAAACTGTTGTGAACTTCGGTCTTTGATTTGAGTTGTTTTATGTGTACTCGAGGGTATACTATCTAAACTGTTTGATTTCATTTGGATTTATTTGATGATGTTGATTTCTTTTGGGACTCCGGTCTTGACTTCGGGTAGCACTTGAGTATTGCCACTGTTTTGTTCGACTTTAGCCTTGACTTATCGAACCGTGTATATATATCGGTAGTTGGCTTTGACTCAACTTGATACGTGTAGTTGTTTTCACAATACATGTATAGGTTGTACCATTGTTATCCCTGTTTCATATCTGCACTTGATCTTTTGAGTGCTTGCAGTAGTATTGATTTCATTTGAAGTCTTACTCTTGTTTGGTTTGGGTTCCACTGTGGTACACTTTGTTTTGTTTAGTTTCTGTTTGTCTCAGAGTTTTATTTGTTCCACATAAATCATTGTACTGCACGGTCATATGACCATTTGGTTGAGACGTTGCATTGTTGAGATTGAGTTGTACTGTCCAATTCAACTCACTGTTGCATACAGGTTGATTTCATTGTAGTGTTGCAATCATTAACTTATGTTATTAGTTGGTTTCAACTGCGGTTTCATTCTGGAAAAGCATTATATTTTTAATTATCGCACTTGTTCGAACCATTTCAGATGCACTTTAATATACAGATACACTTGAGCATTGCCTCGGTTTTTCACTGCATATGACTTGAGCCTTCATTCAGTCTTTATTTGGTTGTGCACTTGGGCTTGTAGCATTGAAACTTACTTGCTGTTGCACTATTACTTGGTTGATCCTTATGGTTCATATACAGTAGTTCTTGCTTGATGTGCATTGAGTCTTTGTTATTCACTGATTTGACTTGAGCTTGTGCATTTATTTGGGTTTGCCTGTTTTGGGCTTGTTTCACTGTTTGGTCTTGGTGCATTTTGCTGTGTATGTTGACTTTGCATAAGCTCGAGCTCTGTAGCCTTGCTTTGTTCAGTTCATACTTGTAGCCTTTGTACCTTATGGCTCCACTTTTGCACATTCATGTGCTTGCTGTCTTATACGCTCACTGGCACATGACTTATAGTCTATCTTTTTTTTAATGATGCATTCATTTGTGCATCACTTGTCTGCCTCTTTTATTGCCTGCACTGTTTCAATTCACTGTTGCATTTCAATTGCTTCTGTTGGTTCAGGTATAAGTACGTGTCATTGCCCTTGTGCTCTGATGCTTACTGTCAAGGTGAATTTGAGAACTTTTGTGTGGTTTTGAGTTTGCCGTTGCATTATGATTTGTACAGTGAGTTGAATCCAGTCTCAAAGACTTGGGTTTGACCTTGTGATTGATTGTGAATTTTCATCGTGCCTACATGTGCACTTTGTTCATTTGATGGTTCACTCTGATTTGAGTTGAGGCCATTTGTTTCTGGTTCATTGAGCAATTCATCACTGTTGTGGCGAGGCAGTGCACGCGTGCGTGTACTGCGGCCACACAAAATTAACAGATTTTATATTGATATTTCTTTTGTTTTTGATTCATTCAACTGTTGCGTATTTCGTATGCCGTATTGGCGAGGCAGTACACATTAGCGTGTACTGCAGCCAATCAGAATTGATGTTTTAATTGATGTTTTCTATTGCTAAAAATTGTTTTATGTCGCCAATTCAATATATTATGAATCGTATTTTGATTTGGATTAATTGATGATTTTGTTGTTAAGTGTCGTTTAGGCAATTCTGATGTTTTCTAAATTATCTTCATTAATATTCTTTTCACTTATCTTGTTGATGATTTGGATTCGCTGACTTGTTGTCTAACACTGTTTAGTGTTATATCTGCCGTTATCCGATTCTCTTATCGAGAGTCGGATATACGAGATTTATGTGACTGTTGTCTATTTGATATATGATTATTATTGCTTCTGTGCATTAATAACTGAGTCTGAATTAGACTGACCCGTGTATTACTTTCTTTTGAATTTAATACTCGGGTCAGACCCGAGTTATTTTAGGTTGTAGATTTCCTGCTTTGAGTTGCTGTTTGAGCTATGAAGACTTTTCACATCTTTTGAAGTGGTCTTCGTCTTGTTGTAGTAGTCAGTGTCTCTTTAGGGTTGATATGTATTCATGTATATTAGTCGATAATGTACTTGTATATATAACTTCCAGAGTCGACAGTTGCAGTTGTATCATATGTACTGTGTCAATGTATTGTAACTGACATCAGTTATATATATATGAGACTTTAATTATCTTTGTTCCGCATTCTTTTGTATCTGTGGTATTAATATATATATTGTCCTAAACTATTATGAACCATCGTAGTTCGTTTTATACTGGTAATTGGCTATGTCGTTGGGAGTAAATAAATAAGAGATAAAAAATGAAAAATATATACCCCTCCTATCGAGGTAACCAATACTAGTGTAAGGCCAACTACGGATGGCCGCTCCTATCCAGCCTTATTCTTCGTAATAGCAGACGGTATTTCTTTTAATACTCTTTGTTATTGTGAGCATAGAGGTGGGGCGTCACAGTTGGTATCAGAGCTTGGGGTTTATGGACATAATATAAAACATAACTTAGATGGAACATGTGTTACAACTATTGGTCGATGTTTTATTTGTGTTTTGAGTAAAAACTGAAGTTTTGAAATTTTGATGAAATTTTTAAATATCTTTATTTAAAAATAAAAGTGAAACTGTGTTTTATTGATTGATAATTTTATGATTATGTTTATCAGAGTGCGCAGCGGAAACAGTGAAACTGTCTTCGTTGAATACGGTTGATAGTCTTTTTGATTTAAAAATCAAAATATGAAATTGAAATAAATTTCAATTATAGTTTACATAGCTGTAATTATTTTGTTTCTTTGAAAATTTCGAATCCGATTTGAGGATTCGAAGCGATTGTAGTTATGTGATTTTTATTGAGATTTTGGCTGGTTTTCTTTTATGCTAATCATATATTGATTAGATTTTTGCTGTTTTAAATTATCTTCATTGAAGATACATTCGAATGATTTCTTTGTTCATTTTGTAGTACGTGCAAATTTGAGTTGCACGTTACTGCATTAATTTTACATTGAACCGATGCTTGGTTATGAAACGTATTTTGTTGCCGTTATTTTTATAACGGGATTTTTACACCAATGCTAAATTTTTGAAGCACGGTGTTTTGTTGGCAATTTTAATGAATGAAAATTCACTAGTGTTACATTTTGATGTAAATTAGTTTGATGAGATTTTGACGGTTAGAAAATTCTGTCGTTTTGACTTCAGTAACCGTCAAATTTTAAAAAGTGGATTTTCAAGCGGTTATTCCGCAATGCTGATTTTGAGATCCGTTTTTACGATGTTTTGAGAAATGCAATTTTCTTTTCAAAATTGCTACTGATGTTGTTGCTTTAATCACGTGATTGGAAAATCGTTTTAAAATGAAAATTGTTTTATAAATTTTTAACAGTTTGCGCTTTCAAAAGAATGAGGAAGCGACTTAAACGTTTCAGCAAAATCGAGGACTATGACCCCTTTCTTTTACTGATTCGCTTAATTCCGGACTTGTCCGTTTGAGAATGTAAAGTGTATTTTTACAAAATACACAATTTTGCACTTTCAAGGAAACGATGAAGAGAATCAAACGATTTAGTAAAACACGTGGTATGGGACATGTGCGTTTGCTATTTCGGTTAATTCCGGACTCGTTAATTGAAATATTTGATGTTTTGATGATTTTGATGCTTTAGTGTGCTTTCGAGCCACTATGATGGACCTTCGGGTCATATGTTGGACCTTCGGGTCATATGATGGACCTTCGGGTCAAATACCAGTACTAGACCTTCGGGTCAATCTGATGGGCACCAAAATTATGTTGAGTACTTGGTAGGCTTCGGCCATTTGTTGATGCACGTGCGGCGAACAAAAAACTCGCCATCTGATAGGATCGATCCAAGCTTTTATGTTGATTTTCTAGTCTTCTTAATTGATTTCTAGATATTTGTTGTTTCTAATTATCTGCAGGTAATTAGATATCTGATGTTATGAGGTTTAATTATCGTATCGGTAATTAAATATTTGTTGATATGAGTTATGATTATCGTTTTTGATAATTGAATATTTGTTGATTTGAGATTTGATTATCGTTTTTGATAATCGAATATTTGTTGATTTGAGATTTAATTATCGTTTTTGATAATTGAATATTTGTTGATTTGGGATTTAATTATCGTCTTTGATAATTGAATATTGTTAATTTGAAATTTAATTATCGTTTTTGATAATTGAATATTTGTTGATTTGAGATTTGATTATCGTTTTTGATAATTGAATATTTGTTGATTTGAGATTTGATTATCGTTTTTGATAATCGAATATTTGTTGATTTGAGATTTAATTATCGTTTTTGATTTGAATATTTGTTGATTTAAGATTTGATTATCGTTTTTGATAATCGAATATTTGTTGATTTGAGATTTAATTATCGTTTTTGATAATTGAATATTTGTTGATTTGGGATTTAATTATCGTCTTTGATAATTGAATATTGTTGATTTGAGATTTGATTATCGTTTTTGATAATCGAATATTTGTTGATTTGAGATTTGATTATCGTTTTTGATAATCGAATATTTATTGATTTGAGATTTGATTATCATTTTTGATAATTGAATATTTGTTGATTTGAGATTTGATTATCGTTTTTGATAATCGAATATTTGTTGATTTGAGATTTAATTATCGTTTTTGATAATTGAAAATTTGTTGATTTGAGATTTGATTATCGTTTTTGATAATTGAATATATTTTTTTCTATTTGAGATTTGATTATCGTTTTTGATAATTGAATATTTTTTGATTTGAGATTTGATTATTGTTTTTGATAATCGAATATTTGTTGATTTGAGATTTAATTATCGTTTTTGATAATTGAATATTTGTTGATTTGAGATTTGATTATCGTTTTTGATAATCGAATATTTGTTGATTTGAGATTTAATTATCGTTTTTGATAACTGAATACTGTTAATTTGAAATTCGATTATCATTTTTGATAATTAAACATTTGTTGATTTAAGATTTAATTATCGTTTTTGATAATTGAATATTTGTTAATTTGAGATTTCTGATTATCGCTTTTGATAATTAGATATTTGATGTTTTCTGATTATCGTTTTGATGATTGGAGATTAGCCAGTTTTGATGATTTTGAGATTTCCTAGTCTCAAATTGATCCTAGAGTATGCTGATTGTATTGAATCGTTGTTTTCTATCTATTTCTGTAAATAGTTAGAGTTTGTTGAATATGAAATTTGTGTTTTCTAGTTAATTGTTGGATAACTAGATATTTGCTGTTTTGCAAATTGTGCTTGTGTTTTCTAATTATCTTTGCTGATAATTAGATTTTGTTGTTTTCTAATTATCGTATCGATAATTAGATATTGCTGTTTTATGATTCTCGGTATTTTAATTATCTAATTGGTAATTGAATATTGCTGATAATGGTGGCTATCCAGTTTAGCTGTTTTCTAATTATCTATTGATAATTAGATTTTGTTAAATTTCTTTTATTGAAATTAAAAGATTTCTTTGGCGTTTGTATTCCCGACTTTATTTTTCTAGCATAACTAGTTTATGTTAGAAAAATAATTGTTATTGATGACTTTATTTATGAAAATTGCGGGGACGCAATTTTTATGAGGGGAGTCTGTAACAACCCGAGATTTAACTTCTATTTATAATCGTCATTTAACGATTTAAGTAATGATAAATTGCTGTTGGAATTGAAATCAGGTTGAGATTCTTTTATAAATTATTAAGTGTTAGTGGGCTTTTAAATCTAGCCCATGTTTTATTTTGTTTCAGTGCTTTGTTATCAAAGGTAAACCCGGTTTCTCCCTCACTTATTTTCGTTCGAAAACCCTATACGAACAAAAGAAAAACAAATGGCGGCCTCGTCTCAAATTAGGGCTTTCGAAATTCTTCGAGGTCGCGCCCTTGTTGGTCGATCGGCGGGTACTCGCGAGTAGCTTGGATCGTTCGCGGCTCCTCCTGCTTGACTCGAGTTCGTCGTCGCTTCGATCTAAGGTGAGTGATTCTTTTCACTCACATCTGCTTCAATCTCAAGTTTATTAAGGTTTGAATTCCTATATTCTGTTCGTTGGATTTGTGATTTAATTTATCTCGGCATTATTCGATTTGGTTCGTTGTTGATGATTTTTGGCATTTGATTCGTGAATTTTCTGATGATGTCTGTCGAATTCGTTACATCTATTAAATGCTTTAAAAATCTCCTTTATCCTAGTTCGAAAGTTATTTGACTTTATTGGTATAATTGGTTGTTGGTCGATGATGGAGATTGTTTCGACCCGGGACTGGTTTGATTTCATCGTGCCGTTCCATGATTTTTGATATTGTTCGAACTTGCCTATGAGTATTGAGTTCATTTTCATGTGCATATTTGAATTTGTTGACTTTTGTCACTTGTAAAACTGCTGTGAACTTCGGTCTTTGATTTGAGTTATTTTATGTGTACTCGAGGGTATACTATCTAAACTGTTTGATTTCATTTGGATTTATTTGATGATGTTGATTTCTTTTGGGACTCCGGTCTTGACTTCCGGTAGCACTTGAGTATTGCCACTGTTTTGTTCGACTTTAGCCTTGACTTATCGAACCGTGTATATATATCGGTAGTTGGCTTTGACTCAACTTGATACGTGTAGTTGTTTTCACAATACATGTATAGGTTGTACCATTGTTATCCCTGTTTCATATCTGCACTTGATCTTTTGAGTGCTTGTAGTTGTATTGATTTCATTTGAAGTCTTACTCTTGTTTGGTTTGGGTTCCACTGTGGTACACTTTGTTTTGTTTAGTTTCTGTTTGTCTCAGAGTTTTATTTGTTCCACATAAATCATTGTACTGCACGGTCATATGACCATTTGGTTGAGACGTTGCATTGTTGAGATTGAGTTGTACTGTCCAATTCAACTCACTGTTGCATACAGGTTGATTTCATTGTAGTGTTGCAATCATTAACTTATGCTATTAGTTGGTTTTGAAATGACCCTCCTATTTACACCCTAATTTTATTAGTGATTTTTTTTTTTAGAGATGATATATAGATATATCATCTATTACAAATATACTTCCCAGGGTCATTTTCTTTCTCTAATAAACAAAAATATATCCAGGATCTTTCACAATATAGAAATATTGTTTTAATTCTAAATCATTTTTAACATACATATATGAAGATATCTATGTTATATTCTACTTGAATCAGAGCATGATAATAAGTAGAAATCCTTTTTAAATTTGCAAAAATGTGATAAATTCCCTTTTAAATTAAAACTTATTGTATCCTGATTTTTGACTATAGTGTCCACTGGAAATATGTACCTTAGACTGTTATTATAATTAAGAAATAACCAAGCAATAATCAGTGGAAAGCAAGCTTATAATATAGGTGATTGTCTTAAAGTCTGAATATTATCAAACTCAGGTTAAAAGAAAGTGGATCCTAAGTGAACACAAGCAACATCTAGGCGTAATGGAAACGCGCCTAACTTATTCATGCAAGGTCACTAGTTCGAGTACTATGCTGGTCGGTTCAAACACAATTTTTGTTTTTCTTTTTATTTTCTCCTGTAAGGCTGAAATCTGATACCTACCTATAATTATACATATATATTTAATTTTTGCCTATAACCTAACATACAAAACAATTCTTCTTGCATAACTATTTTTAAAACCCATTCTTTCAACTGTTTTAAGAATTTACATCTATATTTTTGCCCAATATCAACATGTACACAGATATACATGTGCATGTCAGTGTCTTTGTTCATTTTCCAGAAAACTGAGCTCAAATGTTCCCTTGCTTCATTAATCTGAAGTGAAACATTAGGCCTGACCTATGGCCTAACCATGTGGTTACTCTGGCCATTCTTTTGTTTGCATTTTTACAACCCAGATTATACACAAAACACTGATACCTTCCTTTCCAAAAGCATGTATATATATTTGTATGAATCAGACATTTTGTGATCAGATATATATCATTCTTCCTAATCATACTTCTCTTTTAAAAATACATCTTCAGGGTATAAACACTTTTTCTTGCATCTGGACTTATGTCAATATCATAAATTGAAGATATAGCAGTTTAATTCCTTTCTGGGTTTTCCCAATATTATTTTCTGTATATCTATATTCTTTTTGAAAGAACTCAGGATTAACTGAAATCATCATAAAATGATTATGCTTATAAAATCCAGGTTTTACCTCTAAATCAAAACAACTTTAGCAAATAGGTTTTCAAATCAGTTCAACATCAATATCCCTAGTACATACCAAATCAGAAATAACCAGAAACAACATAGCACATGTCTCTTACAAGTTCTTCCTACTTAATACATTTAGATAGCCATATTAATCAGGGAATACATGCATGAATTAACACATTTTAGCTTTTATTTCTAATTATCTTAGCATCCTCTATTCCATATCTTTTAATCTTGCTTACTTAGCTCCATCACAACCTGCAAAAGCATTAGTGGCTGCCCCATTATAAATGAGACACCCCCATGTGCCATGAGCAATAAGGGTCAGATCTATGATCTGGTGTGAGCATTTCTAACATATCCATGATATTAAGCTAAGGATACAGCATAAATATACTTTGCATACTTGACAGGTATTATCATGTACAATACATAAGAGCAAACATATGCAATAAAACAACTTTTATCTGGAACTACTAGGTTGCCTTTTCTTTTCTTATAAATTCCTGGCCTCATCTGCTATAAGGAATCAAAGGGACACATTGCCATGAACTAATTAACATTATGGCACAAAGATCTCAGGACTTAAACAAGCCATGTGCCAACTTGTCTACTTCAAATAGGACAAGCATTCCAGCAGCCTTCTTGGCACAAAATCCTTAGTTATATCACTAAGTGTATTTATGTTCATTCTATCAATGATAGTTAGGTGTACATACCATCTGTACTCATGAAACATACTAGTTACCTTGCAGACATAATATTGCAAGCAAGTTAAAGGTTACTTTCTAGAGGTATAACACCCCAGTCATTCCATCTCACATTATTTAGCATATAAACACCCTATTCAAGCATATACCAGAATGTTTGCAACTGAGAATAAATACATGGCTCTATTGAATTTATTTTGATTTTGCAAGCAACTATATTTAGCCAGATTTTCAATCTTGTTTAAACATAGTTTTTAGGCTTGTAAATTTCTGTTTAGTTTAGGGCTCAGCACTTATAGAGAAAAACTCCATTGCACCCTTAACCAATTATTTCAAGCCTCAGCACCATACCAATGTATATGCAGCTCATAGTTTTCTTTATCTTTTCATTCTTTGTCTTAAGCCATTATTCAAACTAGTTACAAATACTCTGATATATGTTCCTTAAGGTTTTGGTATAATATACAGAGATGAAAATAGAACAACAAAGTTATACATCCAGCATAGCAGATCATATCTCATCAAACATTCATGAAACCATCAGCAGCCAACATAGTTTGTAAATCAAAACATGCAAAATACAACATATAAAAGCTTGGCTGCCTAATCCCAGGTCTTAATGCCATGTATATGAGTGAGGATACTCACCTAAATGCTTACACAAGCTTAAACCAGAAAACCCTTCAAATCTTTAGCCTTATCTTCCTCTTTTTCCTTAGGTTAATTAATTAGTGAGAGCAGTTTTCTGATTGGGCTCTTGGTTTAAATAAGGGTTCTGTCTAGGGTTTTGGGTGATGCAAAATCCCTATTTTAGCCCAGACCAGAATCATGCATTTGGCATTGCATATTCCTTCCCTCCTAACCCTTAATGTCCCGGCCAATATTTTAAAACAAGACTAAATTGTTCCTATTTTCCTTTCTTTTCAGAAAGTGATAACTTTAAGCATTTTTATTATACTTACCTCAAACATGATAATGGTGTGACTTTCTATTTTCTGCCTATGCACATTTGCTTTCTTGCACTTTGGTTCTTACTGTTTTAGTGATTCCTTTATTAATTTTCTGCTCAAATAATATCTGGATATATATATACATTTATACAACTATAGGTGTTAATTTAACTTTAACCTTTTATTTGCAGAAAACATGTGCATACTTATGTGCATTTCTACACCTATTATTCAAATAAAAATTTCACTTATTCATTATAAGTCAATGTTCTCTTCTGCCTTAATTTTCAGACAGGTCATACATAGGCATATATATAGATATATATATATATATATTCACACATCCTCAGGAATTTTTAATACTCATGTCTAGGTCTATATTTTCTTTATTTAAAACATTTTATCTAAATGTCTTCCTTCCTTGTTTTATTATTCAGGAATTCTGGATTTTCTCTTAGTGCTATAACTAGTGTGCACGTGCACACATGCACACAACCTTGCACCACAGAAAATCCCACCTATATAATAATTCTGATTTTCCCCCAGAATTTTAATCATTTATTTAAAAGAATTTTCCTCAAAATCTTGGGGTATTACAATCACCCCTTCTTTTAGGAATTGTGCCCTCACAATTTACAACATATTCTTTGAGTACTCCTACTTTCTTAGGGAAAATTATTCAAACATGCATGAGCAATTCAAATAGTCACTATCTATCATACATATCAAACTTTCTTAGTAATCTAAGAATTTACCTTTTAAATTTTCAAAGAGCCTAGGGTAATCCATCCTGATTTTATCCTCTAGCTCCCAAGTACAATCACTAGGATCTATACTCCATTGAATTTTTACAAGCTTCAATGTCTTGTTTCTTAATTTCTTTTCTTCCCTTGCCACAATTCCCACTGGCTCTTTTTCATAGATTAGGTCTGGATTAATCTGAACTTCAGTAGGCTTTTCTAAGATTTCCTCCTTGTCATGTACCCATCTCCTTAGTTGTGACACATGAAACACATTGTGCATTGCACTCATCTTCTCTGGAAGCTCCAGCTTATAGGCTAGTGAGCCTATCCTTTCCAAAATCTTGTATGGTCCAACATATCTGGGTCTGAGTTTCCCCTGCTTGCCAAATCTCAAGACTTTCTTCATTGGTGAAACCTTAATGAAGACATAATCACCTACTTTGAATTCCACTGACTTCCTCTTTGCATCAGCATACTTCTTTTGCCTATCTTGAGCTACTGCCATCCTCTTTCTCACCAGTCCTATTTTCTCTGTGATGTCTTGGACATATTCCGGCCCTAGGATAGCTTTCTCTCCTGCCTCAGCCCAACACATAGGTGATAGACATGGTTTCCCATATAGGGCTTCAAAGGGTGCCATTCCAATTGTACTTTGGTGGCTATTATTGTATGTGAACTCAGCCAAATGGAGGTGGTCCTCCCAATTTCCTCCAAAGTCTAACACACATGCTCTAAGCAAATCCTCTAAAATCTTGTTTACCACTTCTGTTTGCCCATCTGATTGGGGGTGATAAGCAGTGCTTAGGCACAATTCACTCCCCATAGCTTCTTGGAAGCTCTTCCAGAATCTTGAAGTGAAGATTGTATCCCTATCACTCACTATAGTTTTAGGAACACCATGCAGTTTTACCACTTCTTTCATAAAAATTTGGGCTAACCTAGGTGCATTTCTGTCTGCTTTCACTGGTATGAAGTGGGCTACTTTAGTCAGCCTATCTACAATTACCCAAATACTTGTATTTCCCTTCTTGGATCTAGGAAGGCCATCTATGAAATCCATAGATATGTCTTCCCACTTCCACTGTGGTATGCTAAGTGGCTGCAACAACCCTGAAGGTCTTTGGGTCTCAGCTTTTATTTGTTGACAAACCATGCACTTAGCAACATATCTGGCTACATCAGACTTCATTCCCTTCCACCAATAGTCCCTTTTTAAGTTTTGGTACATCTTGGTGCTGCCTGGATGTATGGAATATTTGCTCCTATGGTACTCATTAAGGATTTCTTCTTTCAACTCTATGATGTTTGGGACACATATCCTTCCCTTGTACCTTAAGTATCCTTTTACATCAATGTGATAATCCTTCACTTCCTCCTTCTTTAATAGGAGAGACCTCTTTTCTGCTAAGTCTTGATCTTCTTCTTGCATTTTTGCCACCTTCAAGGCCAAATTTGATTGTAAAGTAATTAAACTTAACCTTCCTTTACTCTTTTCTTCCTCAATTATCTCCATACTTATCCCACTGTTCTCATCTATTTCCAAATCAGTGAGCATGGTCAAATCTCTAAACTCCTCCATCATTAACATGGCCATTTTTGCATGCTGCCTACTCAATGCATCTGCCACTTTATTAGCCTTGCCTGGTGTATAAAGTATATCTAAGTCATAAGCAGCAAGAAATTCAACCCATCTGTGTTGTCTCATATTTAAATCTTTTTGTGAAAAGAGATATTTTAAGGCCTTGTGATCAGTGTATAAAATGAACTTTGCACCCAATAAATAATGCCTCCAGAGCTTTAAGGCATATACTACTGCTGCCAACTCAAGATCATGAGTTGCATATCTAGTTTCATGGGGTTTTAGTTGTCTAGATGCATAGGCTATGACCTGATCTTGCTGCATCAACACAGCCCCTAGCCCTGACCCACATGCATCTGTATATACAACCAATCCCTCATTGCCTTCTGGTACTCTCAACACTGGTGATTTTACCAAAGCCTCCTTGATCTGGGTGAAAGCTTGTTCACACTTATCAGTCCATATAAACTTTTGGTTCTTCCTAGTCAGGTTAGTGAGTGGCATTGCTATTTTAGAAAATCCTTGTATGAACCTCCTATAGTATCCTGCCATCCCCTTGAATGACCTAACTTCACTGACATTGTTAGGCTTCTTCCATGCTTAGATTGCTACTATCTTATTGGGGTTTACAGAAATTCCTCTAGCAGAGACAACATGTCCAAGAAAGTGTACTTCCTCTTGCCAGAACACACACTTAGAGAACTTTGCTTTCAAATCTTTTTCTCTTAATCTAGATAAGACCAAATGTAAGTGGTTCTCATGTTCCTCTATTGTTTTAGAGTAGATTAGAATATCATCTATAAAAATCAGAACAAACTTGTCTAAGTAATCTCTGAATATCCTATTCATTAGGTCTACAAAGTAAGAAGGGGCATTTGTTAGCCCAAATGGCATAACCAGAAACTCATACAAACCATATCTTGTGTTGAATGATGTATATTTAATACTTGATTCCTCAACCTTCATCTGATGAAACCCAGATGCCAAGTCTAGCCTAGAAAACACTTTAGCTCCACTGAGTTGATCAAAGAGATCATCTATCCTGGGTAATGGGTATTTGTTTTTGATGGTTACTTTGTTTAATTCTCTGTAATCTATACACATTCTTAAAGTACCATCATGCTTTTTAACAAATACTACAGGAGCACCCCAGCATGAATTACTTGGCCTTATAAACCCCTTGGCTTCTAATTCTTCCAGCTGGTTCTTTAGCTCTTTTAATTCACTTGGCCCCATCCTTGTAGGCTTTTTGATAACTGGGCTAGCCCCAGGCATAAGGTTAATCTGGAATTCAACAGGTCTATGGTGTGAGACACCTTTTACTTCCCCAAATACATCCAAGTATTCTTTAACTATGGGGATTTCATTAATAACTATTTCCTTGGGATTATTTTCTAATTCAATTAAATGATTTAGACTGTTTTCTTTGATAGGTTCACATAGAATTGTAACCCTTTGGCCTTTAGAATTTTGTAGTGAAATGGTGGATGTATCTAGGTCAATTATGGCTTTGAATTGTCTTAGCCAATCTGCCCCTAATATGACTCCTATATTTGGGAAATTTAGAACATACAAATTGGAAACAAATGTGTTTCCCCCTATGTTCAAATTCACATCCACACAAATCATATCTAATAGACTAGAACTTCCTAAAGGGCTTTGTATTAACAGAGGTATTTCAGCCAATTTGCAGTTCATTTTCAACCTTTTAACTATTTCATGGGAAATGAGTGAGTGGGTTGCCCCGGTATCATATATTACAGCTAAAGGTATGGTACAAATAAATAGTGTACCTTCCACTTGACCATGGTTTTCAGCATTAGCCTCAATTATGGCCTTGCCCCTACCTTCCAAGTTTGCCACTTTCCCTTGTTGCTTGTATTCTGGGCAATTTCTTTTCATATGCCCTTCCTTCCCACATAGATAGCATTTGAAAGCTCCCCCTTTAAGCTCTGGGCATCTTGGCTTAATATGGCCTTCTTTCCCACAATGGTTGCAAACTATTTTTCTTTTGGCTTCATTGGGCTTTGCATCTACTGCCTTCTTACCATCTGCCTCTCCTTTCTTCTTATCATAAGGGTGGTACTTTCCTTTGTTCTTCTTGTTACTATTGTTTTTGAAGTTCCTGAACTTATCTCTTTCCTTATCATGCTGCTCAATCTTCAGAGCCAAATCTATCACTTGATCAAAAGTTCTGTCAGCATAAGGTAGTATAGCCCTGGGTTCAATCCCTTGATGTATCTATCATTTTTGGATGCTTCATCAGCCACTAACATTGCCCCATAGGTAGACAATCCCTCAAACTTCTGGGTGTATTCTGTGACATTCATAGTCCCCTGTCTAAGTTTGATGAACTCCTCAAGTAAAGTGGTTTTTGCTGAGGCTGGAACAAACCTTGCCTCTAACATCTCCTTAAATTGATTCCAATTAATATCATTTTCATTCCGGCCAGCTACGATCACCTCCCACCAACTCAAAGCTGCACCTTTTAATTGCCTTGAGGCCACTTGCCTCTTCCTTTGGTCATCTAGTTGCATATCAGTGAAGATCCTCTCTAATGTCCTCAGCCATGCTTGAATCTCCATTACACTTTCAGTTCCTTCAAAGCTCTTGCCTCCCAAGTTGGTATAAGTCTTCACTAACTTGGAGAGCTCCTCATGTGGGTTCTCAGGTCTGTGCCCAATTCCATCTCTCAAAACTCTCACAAATTCCTGCATGTCAAGCATTTGTGGTGTGCTAGATCCTCCTTGATGATGAGACCCTCTTCCTACCATATTTCTAAAAGTATATGTATTTCATCTTATTAGTTTATAACACTTAGCTTTAATTTTAAATTGATTGTATCTTTCCTATTTAATCATTGTGTATGTCATATGCACACACATACATACATTCAGGGAATACTTATAAACAGTCAAATATACAAACAACCTAGTATAAACATAAGCATACAAACATTTGCTATGTTAATTAAAACATAGCTCTGATACCAAATGAAATGACCCTCCTATTTACACCCTAATTTTATTAGTGATTTTTTTTTAGAGATGATATATAGATATATCATCTATTACAAATATACTTCCCAGGGTCATTTTCTTTCTCTAATAAACAAAAATATATCCAGGATCTTTCACAATATAGAAATATTGTTTTAATTCTAAATCATTTTTAACATACATATATGAAGATATCTATGTTATATTCTACTTGAATCAGAGCATGATAATAAGTAGAAATCCTTTTTAAATTTGCAAAAATGTGATAAATTCCCTTTTAAATTAAAACTTATTGTATCCTGATTTTTGACTATAGTGTCCACTGGAAATATGTACCTTAGACTGTTATTATAATTAAGAAATAACCAAGCAATAATCAGTGGAAAGCAAGCTTATAATATAGGTGATTGTCTTAAAGTCTGAATATTATCAAACTCAGGTTAAAAGAAAGTGGATCCTAAGTGAACACAAGCAACATCTAGGCGTAATGGAAACGCGCCTAACTTATTCATGCAAGGTCACTAGTTCGAGTACTATGCTGGTCGGTTCAAACACAATTTTTGTTTTTCTTTTTATTTTCTCCTGTAAGGCTGAAATCTGATACCTACCTATAATTATACATATATATTTAATTTTTGCCTATAACCTAACATACAAAACAATTCTTCTTGCATAACTATTTTTAAAACCCATTCTTTCAACTGTTTTAAGAATTTACATCTATATTTTTGCCCAATATCAACATGTACACAGATATACATGTGCATGTCAGTGTCTTTGTTCATTTTCCAGAAAACTGAGCTCAAATGTTCCCTTGCTTCATTAATCTGAAGTGAAACATTAGGCCTGACCTATGGCCTAACCATGTGGTTACTCTGGCCATTCTTTTGTTTGCATTTTTACAACCCAGATTATACACAAAACACTGATACCTTCCTTTCCAAAAGCATGTATATATATTTGTATGAATCAGACATTTTGTGATCAGATATATATCATTCTTCCTAATCATACTTCTCTTTTAAAAATACATCTTCAGGGTATAAACACTTTTTCTTGCATCTGGACTTATGTCAATATCATAAATTGAAGATATAGCAGTTTAATTCCTTTCTGGGTTTTCCCAATATTATTTTCTGTATATCTATATTCTTTTTGAAAGAACTCAGGATTAACTGAAATCATCATAAAATGATTATGCTTATAAAATCCAGGTTTTACCTCTAAATCAAAACAACTTTAGCAAATAGGTTTTCAAATCAGTTCAACATCAATATCCCTAGTACATACCAAATCAGAAATAACCAGAAACAACATAGCACATGTCTCTTACAAGTTCTTCCTACTTAATACATTTAGATAGCCATATTAATCAGGGAATACATGCATGAATTAACACATTTTAGCTTTTATTTCTAATTATCTTAGCATCCTCTATTCCATATCTTTTAATCTTGCTTACTTAGCTCCATCACAACCTGCAAAAGCATTAGTGGCTGCCCCATTATAAATGAGACACCCCCATGTGCCATGAGCAATAAGGGTCAGATCTATGATCTGGTGTGAGCATTTCTAACATATCCATGATATTAAGCTAAGGATACAGCATAAATATACTTTGCATACTTGACAGGTATTATCATGTACAATACATAAGAGCAAACATATGCAATAAAACAACTTTTATCTGGAACTACTAGGTTGCCTTTTCTTTTCTTATAAATTCCTGGCCTCATCTGCTATAAGGAATCAAAGGGACACATTGCCATGAACTAATTAACATTATGGCACAAAGATCTCAGGACTTAAACAAGCCATGTGCCAACTTGTCTACTTCAAATAGGACAAGCATTCCAGCAGCCTTCTTGGCACAAAATCCTTAGTTATATCACTAAGTGTATTTATGTTCATTCTATCAATGATAGTTAGGTGTACATACCATCTGTACTCATGAAACATACTAGTTACCTTGCAGACATAATATTGCAAGCAAGTTAAAGGTTACTTTCTAGAGGTATAACACCCCAGTCATTCCATCTCACATTATTTAGCATATAAACACCCTATTCAAGCATATACCAGAATGTTTGCAACTGAGAATAAATACATGGCTCTATTGAATTTATTTTGATTTTGCAAGCAACTATATTTAGCCAGATTTTCAATCTTGTTTAAACATAGTTTTTAGGCTTGTAAATTTCTGTTTAGTTTAGGGCTCAGCACTTATAGAGAAAAACTCCATTGCACCCTTAACCAATTATTTCAAGCCTCAGCACCATACCAATGTATATGCAGCTCATAGTTTTCTTTATCTTTTCATTCTTTGTCTTAAGCCATTATTCAAACTAGTTACAAATACTCTGATATATGTTCCTTAAGGTTTTGGTATAATATACAGAGATGAAAATAGAACAACAAAGTTATACATCCAGCATAGCAGATCATATCTCATCAAACATTCATGAAACCATCAGCAGCTAACATAGTTTGTAAATCAAAACATGCAAAATACAACATATAAAAGCTTGGCTGCCTAATCCCAGGTCTTAATGCCATGTATATGAGTGAGGATACTCACCTAAATGCTTACACAAGCTTAAACCAGAAAACCCTTCAAATCTTTAGCCTTATCTTCTTCTTTTTCCTTAGGTTAATTAATTAGTGAGAGCAGTTTTCTGATTGGGCTCTTGGTTTAAATAAGGGTTCTGTCTAGGGTTTTGGGTGATGCAAAATCCCTATTTTAGCCTAGACCAGAATCATGCATTTGGCATTGCATATTCCTTCCCTCCTAACCCTTAATGTCCCGGCCAATATTTTAAAACAAGACTAAATTGTGCCTATTTTCCTTTCTTTTCAGAAAGTGATAACTTTAAGCATTTTTATTATACTTACCTCAAACATGATAATGGTGTGACTTTCTATTTTCTGCCTATGCACATTTGCTTTCTTGCACTTTGGTTCTTACTGTTTTAGTGATTCCTTTATTAATTTTCTGCTCAAATAATATCTGGATATATATATACATTTATACAACTATAGGTGTTAATTTAACTTTAACCTTTTATTTGCAGAAAACATGTGCATACTTATGTGCATTTCTACACCTATTATTCAAATAAAAATTTCACTTATTCATTATAAGTCAATGTTCTCTTCTGCCTTAATTTTCAGACAGGTCATACATAGGCATATATATAGATATATATATATATATATATATATATATATATATATATTCACACATCCTCAGGAATTTTTAATACTCATGTCTAGGTCTATATTTTCTTTATTTAAAACATTTTATCTAAATGTCTTCCTTCCTTGTTTTATTATTCAGGAATTCTGGATTTTCTCTTAGTGCTATAACTAGTGTGCACGTGCACACATGCACACAACCTTGCACCATAGAAAATCCCACCTATATAATAATTCTGATTTTCCCCCAGAATTTTAATCATTTATTTAAAAGAATTTTCCTCAAAATCTTGGGGTATTACAGGTTTCAACTGCGGTTTCATTCTGGAAAAGCATTATATTTTTAATTGTCACACTTGTTCGAACCATTTCAGATGCACTTTAATATACAAATACACTTGAGCATTGCCTCGGTTTTTCACTGCATATGACTTGAGCCTTCATTCAGTCTTCATTTGGTTGTGCACTTGGGCTTGTAGCATTGAAACTTACTTGCTGCTGCACTATTACTTGGTTGATCCTTATGGTTCATATACAGTAGTTCTTGCTTGATGCGCATTGAGTCTTTGTTATTCACTGATTTGACTTGAGCTTGTGCATTTATTTGGGTTTGCCTGTTTTGGGCTTGTTTCACTGTTTGGTCTTGGTGCATTTTTCTGTGTATGTTGACTTTGCATAAGCTCGAGCTCTATAGCCTTGCTTTGTTCAGTTCATACTTGTAGCCTTTGTACCTTGTGGCTCCACTGTTGCACATTCATGTGCTTGCTGTCTTATACGCTGGCACTTGACTTATAGTCTATCTTGTTTTTAATGATGCATTCATTTGTGCATCACTTGTATGCCTCTTTTATTGCCTGCACTGTTTGAATTCACTGTTGCATTTCAATTGCTTCTGTTGGTTCAGGTATAAGTACGTGTCATTACCCTTGTGCTCTGATGCTTACTGTCAAGGTGAATTTGAGAACTTTTGTGTGGTTTTGAGTTTGCTGTTGCATTATGATTTGTACAGTGAGTTGAATCCAGTCTCAAAGACTTAGGTTTGACCTTGTGATTGATTGTGAATTTTCATCGTGCCTACATGTGCACTTTGTTCATTTGATGGTTCACTTTGATTTGAGTTGAGGCCATTTGTTTCTGGTTCATTGAGCAATTCATCACTGTTGTGGCGAGGCAGTGCACGCGTGCGTGTACTGCGGCCACACAAAATTAACTGATTTTATATTGATATTTCTTTTGTTTTTGATTCATTCATCTGTTGCGTATTTCGTATGCCGTATTGGCGAGGCAGTACACGTTAGCGTGTACTGCAGCCAATCAGAATTGATGTTTTAATTGATGTTTTCTATTGCTAAAAATTGTTTTATGTCGCCAATTCAATATATTCTGAATCGTATTTTGATTTGGATTAATTGATGATTTTGTTGTTAAGTGTCGTTTAGGCAATTCTGATGTTTTCTAAATTATCTTCATTAATATTCTTTTCACTTATCTTGTTGATGATTTGGATTCGCTGACTTGTTGTCTAACACTGTTTAGTGTTATATCTGCCGTTATCTGATTCTCTTATCGAGAGTCGGATATACGAGATTTTTGTGACTGTTGTCTATTTGATATATGATTATTATTGCTTTTGTGCATTAATAACTGAGTTTGAATTAGACTGACCCATGTATTACTTTCTTTTGAATTTAATACTCGGGTCAGACCCGAGTTATTTCAGGTTGTAGATTTCCTGCTTTGAGTTGTTGTTTGAGCTATGAAGACTTTTCACATCTTTTGAAGTGGTCTTCGTCTTGTTGTAGTAGTCAGTGTCTCTTTAGGGTTGATATGTATTCATGTATTTTAGTCGATAATGTACTTGTATATATAACTTCCAGAGTCGACAGTTGTAGTTGTATCATATGTACTGTGTCAATGTATTGTAACTGACATCAGTTATATATATATGAGACTTTAATTATCTGTGTTCCGCATTCTTTTGTATCTGTGTTATTAATATATATATATATTGTCCTAAACTATTATGAACCATCGTAGTTCGTTTTATACTGGTAATTGGCTATGTCGATGGGAGTAAATAAATAAGACATGAAAAATGAAAAATATATACCACTCCTATCGAGGTAACCAATACTAGTGTAAGGCCAACTACGGATGGCCGCTCCTATCCAGCCTTATTCTTCGTAATAGCAGACAGTATTTATTTTAATACTCTTTGTTATTGTGAGCATAGAGGTGGGGCGTCACAGCTTGGAACCGGTGAGAAGCTGGTTTTAGGTCCAGATTTTATTCGTGATACCACAAAAAAGATTGACCATATTCGTCATAGGATGAAAGAAGCTCAAAGTAGACAAAAATCCTATGCCGATAACCGAAGAAGGAAACAAGAATTTTCTGTGGGAGATTTGGTATTTATTCGTGTTTCAACTATGAAGGGAGTTGTGCGTTTAAGTCGATCGGGAAAGTTAGCACCTCAATATATTGGTCCATTTTCCATCACCGAATGCATTGGTTCTGTGGCTTATCGTCTTTCATTACCGGCTCAATTTTCCACTATTCATGACACATTTCACGTCTCTCAACAACGAAAATGCCTTAGAGATTCCGACTCTATTCTTGGGCCAAGTGTTATTGAAGAAATCGAGGTTTCACCTAATTTGACCTATGAGCAACATCATATTCGTATCATTGCTACAGATGTTAAATGCCTTCGAAATAAAGATATTCCGCTTGTGAAAGTTCAATGGTCTTCAAATCCTAAGGATTGTTCTTGGGAATCCAGAGAATTCATCGAGCGAACACATCCGGATTTACTCTCTCGTGCTCCTTAAGGTGAACTTCCCATTTCAATTTTTTTCTTTTGTGTTATTATACCTTAGAGTGGTTGTTACTCTTTATTTTCTTCTCAAATATTGCGAGAATGCAATTTCTTTAAGGATGGGAGTCTGTAACAACCCGCATGTTTTACGATTAAATATTTAAATATTTTATTTAAATATAGCATCGTTAATTAAATTTAAAGTTTGAAATGTGACTTTTTGTAAACAGTTGAATCTGGACTCGAGACCACTTTCATTGAGTTCAAAACAGCGTTTACAACATGTTTGAGTATAACCATTGATATGTTTGGAGTTGATTAGGATTTTGGTATTTTCATTTGGGCTTTGGGTTATGTTCTAGCCCACTAACCCAACAATAGACCCCAAACTTTCTACCAAATACCTCCCACTCCACTCCTCTTCATTCATTCCATTTCTAATTTCGTAATACACTCAAGCCCTAGGAAAAATGGTGGGAAGAGGAAACTAAATTCCTAAGCCCTAGTTTTCTTACCAAATGCAAATTCAAGTTCTTAAATCAAGGAGAAGCTTAGGCAAGCATCCTCTTCATCTTCTCCATCTCAATCCCTCTTCAATTCTTGATTTTTCCTATAACCTAACTTAGGAAAAACTTTACATTTGATAGTAGATTGAATATTCTAGAGGCGTAGTGAACAGGAATTGGTCTAAGCTTGTTTTAGAGCTTATCATTTCTTGTTTTTGAATTTAAAGGTGAGTTCTTGAACTCCCATCTATGTCTATAGCTTTCATTGTTGTTAGGTATGAATTCCACTCCTCTTCTCATTTCCTAAGAAAAAGATGGAGCCTTGGACCCTTAATGTACTACATAGGCTTGGCCTTGAAAGAAGAAGGAAGTGAAACATGTTTAGGTAAGGTGGAGTGACTTTGGATAATCATTGAATTCTCAAAAATGAACCCGAAAATAGGTCATTCTACAGCTGATTTTTGGACATGTAGTTCTCGGATTTTGTAAAGGTTTTAAAAATAAAAGATTTATAAAATTCTTTTCTCTACACTTCTAAAAAAAGAATATCTTAATTTCAACTGATTTTGAGGGAGTTATATTCAATATAAGAAGGGGTGTTTTCGGATTGGAAAATTTGAGTCCAAAATACATGTCCGAAAGAAATGCATTTTTAACATAGCAAATTTCATAATTTGTAAAAGTGGTACAAATGAAATTTAATATGGTTTCAAAAAAAGAAATTCTCAATTTGGTGTAGTATGGAAGAAGTTACAACCGAACGAATTGGGAGGAAAAATGGAGAAGTTTTCAAAATGAAAAGAAGGAGATTTAACAAGTTTGAAATTATTTTAAAGTTTAAACTTGGATTTTCAAAAACTTAAAATTATGACTGGAAGCCATTAAAAGGTTTCATGAAGCTTTTTGGAATATGAAGACTTTTTTAAAAAATGGAAAAAGGTGAAAAGAATATGGGAAAAGAAAATGGATAAAAGCTTTTATATAAAATGCATAAAGGAAATTACCATTATACCCTTGTCCTTTTCCCTCCATTCA
This sequence comes from Allium fistulosum, assembly GCA_030737815.1. Lineage (NCBI taxonomy): Eukaryota > Viridiplantae > Streptophyta > Magnoliopsida > Asparagales > Amaryllidaceae > Allium > Allium fistulosum. Next base: position 814,577,948 of record CM060901.1, on the reverse strand, counting down.
TATGCTTCCACCTCATCACCAAGCCTGCCTCCCCTTGTACTCATGCCACCCTAGCTCCTCCGACTTCAAATCAATGCCAACAAGCCATAAATACATGTACTAAATGTTTAGACATGTTCCATGATGTGATGTTTAATTTACTAAATATTATATTATATTGTCTTAAGTATACATATACTTATCTAATGCACACATACATGAATATATACATATCCTGACTTATTTTCAAATTGAATTTGTATATTTATACTAAAGGGTTCACAACATTTTTGATAACTTTTAGCCGACGAAAAATCAAAATTCTAAAAACTGTTTCTGATCATATTTTCAATCTTTCTTCAAACTAATTATTTTGTAAACTAATTTTGGAAACTATTTTATCTTCAATATTTATTATTTAAAAGATTTTTTATTTTAATTATAAAACCTATTATTTGAAATATTTAAAATTAATTAAATATTCAGAAATTAATGTGGTGAAATTTCGGGTTCGTTCGGGTTTGAAATTATTTCAAATGTACAGTGATAAAGAGAATAATTTACTAAGTGCACCACAACGTTCACCTAGGCAAACATACGATCATCACTTAGACGATTATTCCAATCATCACAAAATAAATCGAGACTCTTGAACTAATCCAAAGAAAATACTTCTTAAAATTTTCATTCCCAAAGTTTCTTTAACCCAATTTTTTTTCAAATAATACTATTATTATCTTTCAAAAACGTAAAAATTATATTTCAAAAACACCAAGATTTTAGTCCTCAAGTTTTAACTTAAATTCTTTTAACTAAAAGACACCTTCTTATAAATTCATTTTATAATATCAACTTTTATCAAACCATTTTTCAAATATATATTTCATATATACTAGCTTTTAATAAACATCTTTTATTAAAACAAATTTTTATCCCAAGGTTAACATTGAACGCCTTATAGTCAAATTGTGAAACTTAATTCACAAGTTGTTCATTTCAATGTTTTCCCTTTTTCTATTTACCCAACCTAAATCTTAAAAATGGAAGCAACCTGTACACACCAATAATAGTCAATGCTCAAACTGGACGAGCACGAATAAACAAACCCTAAGTGATAATAATAGTATATTATTATCTCCTAACAACAATACCTCAAAATATTATACTATTTTTGAAGTCATTATTTATATACAAAATATGTTTCTAGGTAAAATTATTTCATTTCCCAATATCAAACCAATACTATGTCAGTTTGCCTTGTTCAAGTATTTAGGAACCCCTGTCGACATCGTGGCATCCCATGTCTCGACCAAAGTTCTTAAGCCACTCAACAAATAAATTAACACAATATAAAACATTTTATATCACTAACAAATACGCGCTATTATATATACACTTAAACTCATAATACTGCATTCCATTACCTTATCTCTTAATGAGTTACCCCACTAAAGCTATGGTTCTCGCTTAACCTTGCGCTCTGACACCATAATGTAACGAACGGTATTTTCGACCCTCGAAAATCGAAACTAATGCGTCCACTGTATTATTTGCCGAGCATTCAAATGCCGGAAAAAACTGATAGTTAGGGATGAAAGAAGAAGGTAATAGATAAGGTAGAAGATAAAAGAAACAAAAACAATCACAGAATCTCAAAATGCAACGGAATCACATATATTAATATACCAATACTTTACAAAGTCATTTCAAAAGTGATACCTCAAAGTCATCCTAATACAAATTCTACCCTACGACAGTTATAACAGCCTGTCCCTACCTAACAGATACCACATAATATAATACAACGGAAACAAGATAATAACTAACTATCGATGAAGCCTCCTGCTCCATGCTCCTCAAAATGCATCCGTGGGAAACCTGCACTACTTGGCTGGCCAAAAATATTTGAGCAACCGAAAGTTTTAGGGAAACAAAGTAATTCCGGTTCAGACATGGGTCTAGTGTGAGTAAACTCAAACAACTGAATTATTATGTTTAAAACCCTTTTAAAAGCAAAGGTATTTTATAAGACCACGCCGCACATAAACACAGATGGGTTTTTACCTTACGATAACCAAGACACTTTTTAAAGAAAATCCAGCGATATTATAATATTGTCTAAGCGTACCCCTTGCTAGATAGTACCGAATAAGTCATCACCTCATTTCTTCGCAACCCTTTTTATTGAGATCTCATGCATAACTAATCCCTAAATATATGTAGATGTATCTAGAAGGGTGACGACATACCCTAATGGGAGCGACCTACTTGGACTTGTTGCATCTCCGCTGATTTTAGTAATTCCCGATTGATGAGGCTTCAGGCTACGCTTACCTTTCGAATAGCAGTCCCACTTAGAATGTTAACACTGTCTTCCATGCAACAATGCAGTACCAGCATTCATCCATACGAGTTTTCTAGGATGAGGACCGAAGGCACTACTTCTACTACATCCATTTTGGAATAGTCCTCGGGATTAATAGCAAGCCGCCATTGTACTTCAATGGCTCCATCTTCGGTTCCATACTCTTCAAGATGTCTTCGTTTTGAAACACCTGAGTTGGATTAAGTGGTTGTAACGACCCAGAATTTTAGTTATTAAATTCGAAATACTAAATTGATTTTAAATATTGAAAAGTTACTTTTATAAGTTTAATAATTTGAATTTCAAATATAACAAATTATTCAATAATTAAATTGTTGAATTTAATATTGAAATTGTTAGAAAAATTGAATCCTGAATTTAATATGGATGAAAACGATTTTTAAAGTTGATTTAAATTCTATTTGAATAACAAGGAAGATAGTAAACTTTTAAATTTGATTTAAAAGTGATTAAACTGAGTTTTGAAATTTATCGTTTTAGTTAACGTATAAAAATAGTCTTCCGAGGCACTGTCTCGGAATTCGATGAAACCAGTTTCATTGAATCCAAAATAGTGAACTATAGTATGCTATCGAATTTTGTGGTGATGGAATGTCCCATTTGGTCGTGGGAGTTAGAAATTAATTTAAGGAAATTATATAATAACTAGGTTCAAAAAGCTATCTTTTGCTTACGATCGAATTAGGGCTCGAGATTAGTTCCATTTCATTTGGAATAGGAGTATAACATATAGAACGCTAGGCTGCACGTCTCATTTGGAGTTCGAAAATTTCGGACGTTTAAAAGATGGACATTTTATAATATAAAAACATATATACATATTTTATTAGCCATATGTTGTCCATGCTCAGCCCATACTCTTGCCCGTACCACAACACTGCAAGGCCACACCCCCTTCTGCTATATAGTGTGTTCATATTATAGAATCAGTTCGTTTCCTCCATTTTTTTTAAATTTAAACCGAGCCCATCCAATGATCGGCATTGCACAACAAGCTAGAGGAAGATTTAGGGTTAGACCAAAATTACGGAAATGCTCGCAAGGACGAGATGAGTTAAATCAATTGTTATGATCATCAATGGAGGTCCATAGCGGTAGCTAAGGAGGCGCGACATCGATCGAGTTTTGGGTTTGAGAAGGCATTGGCGGCGGCATGAGGTAAGGGTGGCGATGCTAGGTTCGGCATGTCCAAGGCAGTCGATGGCTAGGGTGCCGCAGCCGGATTCATCTTTGGCGATGGTGGTTAGGTGATGTTCGATTGTAGACGAGTTCAAACTGGAGCGGCATGGAGTAAAATCGAACGATTAGGGTTAAGCGTGTTTTATTAAGGTTAATGGCTATACTTAAGAAATTAATTTTATTATTTAGTTCCAAATCTTATAAATGCAATAACTAATTCATACTAGGTCCAAATCGAACAAGGTCAGTCGCGTTGCGCTCGTTAGAATGAAATCATTGCTATAAAACTAGATTTGGATAGATTTGGAGCTGGTTGGAATTTTGGATTAAAATTGGATGTTCTTTCAATTTTAATTCAAAACGAACATTCTGGCAACTATTAAAATCAGTGTGAGTTAATCTCACCTTTTTAGAGTCAATAAATATTATTTATTAGATGTCTTAATATTTATTTCTGATTGTTATTGATTGTTTGGATAGTATAATAAATTATATTACGGGTTTGGATATATTCCCGCCCCTGGAGCGGATGAGACCCTATTACATTCTCGTGTAAGAGCGGATGACCCTTTTATACAATTCCCGCCTCAAAGCGGTTGATCTTTATTTGATTTGATTGTATGTTGTATTCGATGCAGGGCGACAGATTGGAGGGATCCAACGGGATTCCTCACATATATATAGTGATATATGACTTGTTGAATGCCATATTGATGACATGGATATAATTTTTCTTAATTAGTGCTTAGGAAGCACTAGGCCTTATATTTTGGTATTTGAAATACCATAAAATAGCGTTTGATTTTGAAAAGGGATTTCAAAGTTATTTTGGAAATTATATTTTTTAAAATAATTATTCTTGAATTAGTTGAAGAAGTAATTTATTTTAAAATTCAAGGTATGGTTTTTGGACATTATAATTTAATAGTTTTATAAAATATTTTAAATGGAAATTTTGAATTGGGAATAAAGATTTTTAAATATTAAATTAAGTCCTTTTTATAAATAAAAAGGATATGGTTTTAAAAGAAATTAGAAAATATTTGATATAAATATTTTTAATCATTTTGTATAAAGTGATGTTTTACAAATGAAGTAAAGGTTTGCAAAATCATGTTTTGTAAATAAAAGAGTGGATTTATAAACGATGTTATAAATCAAAGGAAATTATTATTGTTTAGCAAATGGGTGAATAAATAAAATGATGGATTTATTATAAGATATGGAAGTTTGTTTTAGAAAATAGTTAACTCTATTTTGGAAATTAAAAGTGAGGGTAAGAATTAGGATTGTTAAACGATATTTTATAGAAAATACATATTATTGAATGATTAATTATCCTTAAACATCATTAAGTAAAATGATTAATTAAGTTTAAACATCATTAATTAAAATGATTAGTTAATTTAAACAATCATTAACCAGGTAATTAGTTAAATTTAAAACACATCATTAACTAAGTAATTAGTTTACCATAATCCTTATTAATTAAGTAATTAATTAAACTAAATAATCAATATTAAAATGGTTAATTACTTTTGGAAACATCGTTAATCAAAATCTTGCTTAACTTGTAAAACAATTCCAAGCACTAAGATGAAACCAAATGGTTTGATAAGAAGTCATTTTCCAAAAGTGCCTATATAGCGACTATCACTATACGGGTAGTTCGGCAAACAAGTTTATAATATTATCAACACAACCAAATATCACATAGCAATGGTTTAAGCATACATACAACAAGCATTCATAGGCAATAAATATGGACATGAATATAGTTTTAAACCTTTGGTTTTTGAGGGTAAAATTTTACTTACTAACTAGTTTGCTAACTAACATTTACTTAACATGTTTGCGTCCATCACAATATACATTTCCAAACCAAACATGAACTAACTCACATCATATCCAAACCAAGCAAGCAATATATATCACAATATAACTAAAGAAAAATATTTTCCAAAAAAAAAGTTAAGAGTTTTACTCACCGAAAAGCTATCCAAACTCTTACTAAATTAGGTTATGACCTAGCACTTTCATTCCTTAAAAAAATGGAGCCTTGGACCCTTAATGCATTATGTAGGCTTAGCTTTGAAAGAAGAAGGAAGTGAAACATGTTTTGGTAAGGTGGAGTGACTTTGGATAATCATTGAATTCTCAAAAATAAACCCGAAAATAGGTCATTTTATAACTAATTTTTGGACTTGTAGTTCTCGGATTTTGGAAAAGTTTTCAAAATAAAAGGTTTAGAAAATTCTTTTCTCTACACTTTTAAAAAAAGAATCTCTTAATTTCAATTGATTTTGAGGGATGCATGTTCAATATAAAAAGTGGTGTTTTCGGATTGGAAAATTTGAGTCCAAAATACATATCCGAAAAAATGCATTTTTAACAAAGCAAATTTCAAAATTTGAGAAAGTGATACAAATAAAAGTTGTAGCCACTGAAATTTCATATGGTTTAAAAAAAGAAAATCTTAATATAGTGTAGTATGGAAGAAGTTACGGCCAAATGAATTGAGAGGAAAAATGGAGAAGTTTTCAAAATGAAAAGGAGGAAATTTAACAAGTTTGAAATTATTTTAAAAGTTTAAACTTGGACCTTTTAAAACTTAAAATTATGAATGGAAGCAATTAAAAGGGTTCACGAAGCTTTTAGGAAAATGAATACTTTTGGAAAAAATGGAAAAAAGTGAAAAGAATAAGGGAAAAGAAAATGGAGAAAAGCTTTTATATAAAATGCATAAAGGAAATTACCATTATACCCTTGTCCTTTGCCCTCCATTTATATGCTTCCACCTCATCACCAAGCCTCCCTCCCCTTGTACCCTCGCCACCCTAGACTCCTCCCATTTCAAATCAATGCCAACATGCCATAAATGCATGTACTAAATGTTAGACATGTTTCCATGATGTGATGTTTACTTTTACTAAATTTTATATTATATCATCTTAAGTATACATATACATACATATACTTATCTAATGAATACATACATGAATACATACATATCCTAACTTATTTTCAAATTGAATTTATATATTTATACTAAAGGGTTCACAACATTTTTGATAACTTTTAGCCGACGAAAAGTCGAAATTCTAAAAATCGTTTCCGGTCACATTTTCAATCTTTCTTCAAACTAATTATTTTTGTAAACTAATTTTGAAAAGTATTTTATCTTTAATATTTATTATTTAAAAGAGTTTTTATTTTAATTATAAAACCTATTATTTGAATATTTAAAATTAATTAAATATTCAGAAATTAATGTGGTGAAATTTCGGGTCGTTACATACTTCCTCTCTTAAAATAATTTTGTCCTCGAAATAACGCCTCAACCGTAATAAGGAAACGAACTATCCTAAAATTAACGAACACATTAATCAGATGTAACTTATCTAGTAAAAACTATTATGGTATAAATCTATATGCAACCAAATTCTGAGAATATTCTGAACTACAATACTATGCATCCAATCATCTCAAAAGGTAAATTTAGAATTAAATTCCCGGGCTCTTAGATTCAAAAATTTATTTTCAAATTTCTTCCATAAATAAATGTATAAAAATAACAAAACCAAAAGTGACTAGAAGGGTGGTCCTTGCAAAACATGTAAAACTCTAGAATCAAAAGAATATGGAGCATCTAGTGGTATTTCGGTTCCACCAAATACAACAACTAAAGTGAACAATCATTATTTCTTTCTAAAAAATTTCAAAATCACTTTTTTTTTCAAAAGCACCGAGATTTAAGTCCTCATAAACAACAATTCAAAAACCTTGGTTTATAGTTTTAACTTTATAAACTATGGTATATAAGACTACACAATTAATCAACCAAATTCAATTAGATAAGATTACCCAAATTCTGTAAAGGAATACATTGACACTATCAATCATTCAAATTCCATAAGGAAAAAATCTAACACTCAAAGTTGTTTAAATTTTCAAAAGATGTAACAACCCGTGATTGCGATTACCAAATAATAAATTAAAATTAGGATTTTAATTTAATTGGAGCTATTAATGATTTTTTTTTATGTGACTAATTTGTTCGAAAGTTAGTTATTTTGAATAAATTAATATTTTGGGCTTAAGTGTAAAATGGAGAATTTAATGAAAATTAATTAGGGTAAATGGAAATTTATAATATTGCAAAATTTTATATGTGTAAAATAGTGCAATATTTGAATTGGGAATTTAATTGCAAAACGGTGATTTTTGGGCAATTTTGACTAAAAGGTGTTTTGGAATAATTAGGGGGGGTTAAATTGTAAGTTGGCAAATATTGTGATGTAAAATTTTATAATTATAGCTAAATTATTTTGGTAACATATTTTAAAATTTTATGGGTAAATAATGTGTAGTTTGTACTTAGAGAAATTAGCTAACTTGAGATATAGAACATATTTCAAGTCCTAATGGGTATTAGGCCCACTAACCCACTTCCATTAGCCTATAAACCATCTTCTACCCATTTGTTTCAGCCAACATCTCATTCCATAAACCCTTAACCCTAAGAGCAAAACACTAAATAATGGCCTCCAAACCTAGAGCAAAGCTTCATTAATCTTCATCAAAGTCAAAGGGGTTTTAATCTAATCATTGAAAGGTAATAGCAATCACAAAACCCATCTCTAATCCATTGTTTAATTTCTAAAATTATTTTGTGATCCTCTTTTTTTGTGCATTTAGATTGTTGAAGCTATTTGATCTTCTTATCATTACTTGGGAAAGAGGTAATACATGCTAGCTGAAATTAAAATTAGTATATTTCTGTTAGTAAATTAAGCATATCTCATTCATCTTAAATCAGAATTAAGATTTTCTTGATGTTCTGGAAAGCATATTTTGTAGTCTATAACTTCTATGTTTTGAGCTTTGCATGATTTTGAAGTTTGAATGGTCGAAAATAAGGTTTGTTGGTTGCTGACCTGACAACAAACTACAGGGTTGATAAAATAAAAACTCGAAATTGTTTTGGCCATAAGTTACTCGTTTCTTATCCAAATCTAAAAATTTTGGATGTTCTGGAAAGTTTAGATATAGGGCTAAAAGTTTCATGTTTTGAGTTTCATGAAATTTCGAAGTTAATTTGGTCAAAACTGTGCATTCTTACTACTATCCCGAGAGCAAAACGACAGTGATATAGAATTTAGATCTGAGAATTGTTTTAGTCATAGAATTTTCATCCCTGATCGAAATTTGACGGTCTTGGTCATTCTGGAAAGCTTAGAAACTAAGCTAAAACTTTTATTTTATTCATTTTGCCAGAATTTGAAGTTTACTATGCCAAAATTGTGGGTTTTCATCTCTGGTCTGTTAGTGCATAGCTACAGGCCTTAAGTCTCTTTTCTTCCATTGTTTTCAGCACAGAACACGGACTTTGTGATGCCATGTCGGGCTCGTCCGATGTCGGATTTCATCGATTTCAGTCTCGTTGGAAAGATGAGGTCGATATCTTCAATCTTGTAAAATTTGGTTAAAATATGGGTGCGTTTGATACTTCGTTTTTATTGCCGAAGTAGCACCCAGAAACTGTTTTGAAAAACATTGATTAATTGTAGTTCAAACGTCCAAATTCGCGACCTCGATGCGAGCGGGTCCAATGTCAGATTTCATCGATTTCAGTTTCGTTGGAAAGAATAGGTCGATATCTTCAATTCTACAAAGTTTGGTTTAGATCTGGGTGCGTTAGATACTTCTTTTCTATTGCCGAAGTAGCACCCAGAAACTGTTTTACAATAGTGATCATTTTCAGTTATCGTCGGACCAACTTTGAAACATTGCCGTTTCTTCGTTTCAAGTCGGAACCGAACGTTTCTTGTTGCATATCAAAGTAGGAGTACTATACTATGCTCCTGCAAATATCCATCAAGATCTGGGTTCATATGACCCTTCAACCATGTCGTCGAAGTGGGACCTTTGCACTGTTTTGACACAGTAGAGTTTTGTGATTTTTGTCCGATTTTGAGACAACACCGTTTCTTCGTTTCAAGTCGGAATTGCCCGATTCTTTTTTCGGTTTGGAGAAGGGATGTTGGTCTACATGCCTGACAATTTTCATGCCATTTGGACTTGGTTTACAGATTCAAATCTGACGTCGAACTAGTGACTTCGACCTATTTTCAGCGATTTTATACTTAGTATAATTTCGACTATTTTTCTGTGTTTTTCCGATTTCTTTGAGATTTGTCTCTATATTTCATGCACGGATTTTATAAATCATTTTAAAGTGATTTTCCATCAAATTGGCTTTTGAAACTATTATTTAGTATTATTTTAAATATTAAATTAATTACTCCATGATAGGAGAATTTCAAAGACTATTTCTAAAGAGGTTTTCAAACGATTAAAAATCCGTTTTCTTCAACTATTTTCTAAGTAAAATATACACTCTTCTACACTTCGAGCGAAGCGGAAAGGTGATTAAATGGTTAGGTAAAACACGGACCATGAATCCGCGCGTTTATCTTTCCGATTAATCCCCGACCTATTCGATTGCTCGTTTTGGCCTTTTGGCCTAGTTTACCGATGACATGAGGTGAACTTTTTACTGCTTTGAGTGTGGAAGCTTACGATTGGTTAGTAAACCGTTTAGTGCGAACGTTGGGGTATGGGACTCACGTTACTACTTTACGGGTTCCTTGCTAAGAGTTCGTGACACATTCCTACCGTTAGTGGTAAACGAGTACTAGGCCTACGAGCCTTTACCACTACGGCGTGTTTCCTGTGTGATACCTCTGGGATAGTGTCTTCGGACTGTCTCCCTTGGGTTTATTTGCCTTTGGGATAGTGTCTTCGGACTGTCTCCTTCTGGCTCATCATCTTCTGGATAGTGTCTTCGGACTTTCTCCTTTAGGTGTTGCCCTTTAGCTAAAGTGATGGGTGTGTCACTGGGGTATATTTCCTGTATGATTGAGTACAGTACTAGCATGCTAATGTTTTCCTATGTGATTTATATTCCCTCGTGTAGCGCCATTTGATGATGGTTTTATGCAACCACACGATATAAGCGTGACTACCTTATGGAACTTGTTTTATGCCTACACTGGCACTTGTGTTTATGTTATGCCGATGATATGAGGCTAGTTATACATCTCTACTTAGATGTTTGTTTCTTCTCTATGTGAGAGATTTTGGTCTTTATTACCATGATATATGTTTCTCTTTTGGAGATTATTATGTTATATGTTGCCTCATTATCTTATCATGATTATTGTTCAGTTTATCTAACTGATTTGTTTAGCTAGCCTGACCCGAGTATTTTATGCTCGGGTCAGACCGAGTTGTTTCAGGTTAGGTCGCTTTGGACTTAGCTTGCTTCGGTGCTTCCGCTTTGGATATATCCGCTATACTATAGATAGCTTTACTTGTTATCCATCCTTTATGATACTCTGATATTATGGCTATCTTGTGTATATTCTTTTGACTCACGGATGTGTGAGTAGTGGCTTTGTACCCACTTTTATATTTGGATATGTACTTGATGTTGTATTGTGCTGAGACTGTTTACTTATTATCTGATGATGTTCTGTGATGATGTTCATTTTGCTATTATGCTTTGTTCTGATAGATCTTTTAGCCATTGTAGTTTTGCTTTAAGTATTTATTGAATATGTCGAACCACATGAGATGAAAAAAAAATAGATTCCACTTTTCGACGTGTTCAGTAGATAGTTAAAGTAAGATTACACATGTTCGCTTCTATTGTCCGCATTAGCAGACGGTATTATCCATATAATACTCTTTGTTAATGAGGCTCTCGGAGTGGGGCGTTATAGCTTGGTATCAGAGCGAGGTTCAGAACTAAGTATAATAAACACAGAACAGTAACACTTAGTACAATACATCCTAGTATGCTTCAAATATTACAAAGCCCTTTCCTCATGAAATTGGATAGATAAGTTAGGAATATGTTTAGGAATACATTTATACTCCGTAGTATTCCACTTTGAATTATCTATCTTTGAATCGTGCTTAACTTGTATCTTATCTTAACTTTCAGTATGTCTGGAAGAGGTAGGACCCGTCGTTCTGCGGATGCTAGGCAATCCGGTGACCCACATCCGGGAGGCGTTTTTATGACTACACTACAAGAAAATTGATTTTTAACTGTAATCATAGTCAGCGTTTAAAAGTTTAATGCTGTAGAATGCATTTGTGAGAAAGTTGTTTCAAGGGTTCAACGCTGACAAAACTATTAGTGTTTATTTTGTTTGCGGCCGCATACATCGGTGTTTATTTCGTTTGCCGCCACTTCTCATTTACTTTGAGAAAAAAGAAAATACGTTGATTTCCAGTTTCCATTCCCTCCCCTAATTTCTAGTTTCCATTCCCTCCCCAGTTTCCATGCATCGATTTCAATTTCAACACAAGAAATCAACTTCCTTCATCCACCGCTTCGATTTTGGTTGAGCATCTCTGTCGTCGATTTCGATTTTGGCAGCCCTAAACTTAGCGGAACAGGAAATTGGTGAGCGTTTTTTCACAACCCTAGTTTTCAGTTTAAGTTAGAATAGTTCCGAATTATCAAATCTTGCTTATCAGATCGAGCTTAAAGTTTTCCCTAGTTTTTGTTCAATATTTATCGATTACAATTGTATGAAACTTTTCTTAACCTCTTTGATGAAATTTCTTTTCTAGTTGAGTTATATTCTTTCTGATTTTAGTAAGTACATCTTATTTCATTTCTAGCTGGTCTGGTTTGGTTTTTGTTTGTTAGGGATCCACCATTTCTTAATTCGTGTAGGCATTATGATGAATTGATCAATACTCATTTGCATGCTCTAGATATTCTATTATTAAATTTTTATATCATTATACCTAGATTATATTCATTAAATTATCTCATTTTGAGACGTTATTATTAATACAGTTGAAAATAAGATTAAACTCCTACAATTTGCAGTTAAAACTTTGATATGAAGTTATGATATTTTAAAATGTTAATTATGTAGCCCACTGATAGTTTGGAAAAATTTGAAAATATTTGACATGCTCTGTGAATTGCTTTATTGAATTGAATGGTCAGTCTTTGTTTGTTAATTTATAAATGTTGGCCATTATGGTACACCATTGTTGATAAGGAAAATTTTCAAATTGTTTGATATATTTCATTAATTTCTCCATTAAATTCAACGGCCAATTTTTATTAGTTAATATCCAAATACCGATCAATAAGGTGGAACATTGATGATAAGGAAAAAATTCAAGATGTTTAACGTATTATACTAATGCTTCATTTAATTAAATAATGGTGTATAACTTCGAATTTTGTAAGTGTTATATTCTATTAGTATTCGACTGCATGATACGAATGAAATAGCTTCTTGCTAACTCTGAATCTTTGTGAAAAGTTAGGAAGATTTTATAGGGTAGAATGCTAAACACAATATAAATTAATGCTGCAAAATTAATTACTTTTTGTCACAAATAATGAGTAGATGTTGAGGCAAATATGTGGCATAATAACAAATAGATAAATATAAGTAGAATTTGGTTGAGAAAATAGGATTAGATCCTATATTAAAATGGATTTTATTAATATTGAATAGATCAGGTCATAATTATTAGAAAAAAGTTCAAGGAGATGTATAGCAAGTGTCCATGTATCTTTGTTTATACACACACGGAGATGTATTCAATAATAATGGGATCCAATGGCCGTGATATACTGTGCCAAATTTTATGTTTTATTTTAAGCATCTAAATTGACTTTCCATGTGTGTGTGTGTGTTTGTAAAGCATGTACATTCACTCACAAGTATTTTAAGTCCTTCACCCATGCTATCCCAACACAAATTTCCAAACTATGGTTCGAATGCATATTGATATTTGGGAGATATATAGGACAAGAATGTTAAAAGAGGACTTTGGGTGCAAAATGAAAAATTAAAACTCTAATTTAAGAAAAGCTAAACATTTTAGTTGAGATTAACTAAGAGAAAAACACAATTTGAGGAAAGATTCAAATTTTAGCATGATAGGATTGGTTGATAAGAGCTGTGTTTTTTGTTGCCTAAATTTTGTCAAGTTTTATTTTAGCATGGTGGCGATTATCTTTAGTTTTTTACTTTATACAAACATAAGGGTTATTTGATGTTTTTGAATGTTTCTATCACACATAATTTTCAATTGGAATTGCAGAGATTTTATGTATTTGTACACAAATTTATGCACTTCACGTATATATGCAATATATACTCCTATACCTGTGGATGTACATAACATATTTATAGATTTTTGGTGCATTATTATATTTTTCAACGTTTCCCTCATTTTTTATTAAACATTTTCAAGTACAGTCATTACATAAAAGAATATAAATAACCAATTTTACTCCTCTAAGCAAAGATGACAGAACAATTAGGTCTGATTACATTTTTAGCAATGTTTGAATATGATATGATTAAAATGCTTTTACTTAGCAATTAGATTAGTGTACACAACTATTATATATTGGCTATAAATTGTACCTTTTATTAGCCTGTCAACAAATACTTTCAGATACGGATACTTTCATATCCGCATCCGCATTCGGAATTATTGTTGGATATCGGATATCCGCATCCGCATTCGGAATTATTGTTGGATATCGGATATCCGCATCCGCGGATACAAACAGATATCGGGTAAGTGTCATATTCGCCAATGATCAATAAATCAAGAAATAAAAATAATGATAATTAATAGTTTTTAGTAGTTAATATGTATTAAATACATATAATATAAATTATTAACTTAAAAAAATAATATATATGCGGACGGATTTCAGATTTTTTGGGTATCCATGGGCAGCCTTAACTTTTATCATTTTTTAACTATACCTACATTACTGCAGGATGGATTTGTCTCTTTTAAATTTTTTTAGTGTGTTTGGTCATATCGGTTGTATTCATTAGTTTTAACATCATCTAAGTTACCTAATAGAGTATAGATCTATATATTATTTTTAAAAATTTCTATAATGGTTTGGCAAAATAATAATAATATAACACAAATCGCATGATAAGAGTGTAATTTTCATCTTGTTTATTTACAATATACAACAAAAAAACTACTATAATTTCATTTGATTTAATATGCTAGTGTAAATAAGCACTGGTTGGCTATAAGCTGCTTTATTAAATCGCTTAAATTCAAATCCATTTCAAACTCTAGAGCATCTCCATTAGTATCCACTTCAAACAATTGTTTATATTTTCTACTGAATCCCAATGTTTCAGCTTTCCATCTGACGAGGTTTATTCTTCCACGCTTAATGTTTATATACACTTCTTAACTGTAGTCTTACATCATTTTTAGGAGAAATACAGGAATGTGTGTATATTAGGCAATTCTAATGCATTATTTTAACTTATTGTGTTTGAATCATCTTAGAACTCAATTCCTTTTGTGTTCCTAGGACGAAGCATGTATTGATATGCTATGATAAAGCTGTCAGTCCTATATAATACATTAGCTTTACATTTAAATGCTTTGTCCATGCATGCTTAGTAGCAGAAAGCCATTTCAAAGCAAATCTGGTTATATGCACTGACATCGGATTATATGCACTGACAAGCAGATGTCAGTTCCATATGTTAGCTTTGACTAGCCTTTTCTGATGATTTCAACCCTGTTGAGAGTGCGTCTATTTTTCTAAATGTTAAAATATACATTCAAATCCACCATTCTAGAGTGTTTGAAATGTACCATTCAAGAATCTCAAATAGCTTATTTATTGTTAAGGCTATATATAGATATAATCTAATGATTAATGCATCCAAATTAGGATATTTTTGGGTTTATCAAAGTTTGTATAATTAAGGAGAATAAGGCAATTCATATGTAAAAAGTCAGGTCTTTTGATGTTACGTAATTTTTCATATAAGCTTGAGTGTGCACTCTATCATGCACGAGGTAACTCTGTAATGGTAATCTACCGGTATAGAACTTACAAATCATCTAGAATGCACAAATTCATAATCTTTTATAAGAAACTAGAAAGTAATTTGGACAATGTGTGTCAAAAATACCTTATAGTTTTCACTAAACTGTGCCCTCTAAACTATAGCTTGATGTAAAAAGTAGCTTCATCACAAGATGTCCTAACTCATAAACTACCACTGTGGCAGCTCACATTGCAAAAGTCAATTATGTAATGCTCATGAACTCTATTGATGTGCATCAGAAATGGTGCTTATAACACGGAGTTCCATGCTTCTATGTGATTGCTTTTAAGCATACAAATGATAATCTATCACAAGCCACCCCACGTTCTGTACTTGATGTTCAGTTGTTTTTTCTTCATGAGAAGGATGTGGATCCTGAGTTGGTCAAACCTAAGCTGTTTCAAAACTTAGTGCTCTATTTCGTTATATATTGTTAAGCTATTAACCATAAATGAATAATTTGTTTTATAGAAACAAAAGTTAAAAAGTCAATTTCATTAAGTAAAAAATTGATGCTCTAAAAATTTACAAGTTTTATGCCACCAAGTGTCAAATTTATGCACCTATAAACTTTGCTCACCTTTATATATAGCTAGCGTGATAAATCAATAATGTTTCTTATTGTAAAAAATAGGAATAGTAATATAGGTAAAAGTCATAAGGTGTTGCAATTTTTGTTTCTATTTGAGTACATCTATTTGTGGTTCCTTGTTGACAATTAAAAACAAATCGTACCATAAGTCAAGTTAGCAAAACATACAGGTTGAAACTACAACTTAAGATAAGTTTTTAAAATTGTCTATTTTTACATTAAAAAAGTAAGTAGTGCCCTTCAAGTCTTCGTCCAACTCTATGGAGCATTTTGAAGTCCATATATTCATCACAAGTTGCTGGTTCTTTCACAATAAAATTGTTTATCATGCGATAATGAACATAGATGATTGACTGAATTATAAATGGTGTTCTGTTCAGTTATCTTCAGTTTCTTTGTCCTTACCGTCTCTTATATTTTATGTTATACTAAAAATGGAAGTTTCTTCTTATTTGTATTTAGCTTGTCAATGGTCGATCATGTTTCTATGTCTTCACATTGTTTTGTTTGTATGTAATCTTTTTAAAGGAAAAATCAGTACGTCTTTCATATCAAATTCTGCTGTAGTACTAATACTTTTTGCCAAAATAGATAATGTACAATTGGTAAATAATTAAGACAATGGTCTACGTTGCAAGCTATAAAAAAAATAAGAAACCACTTCCTCTAAAAATTATTTATCTAAAAAATGGGGGCTGTGGGTTTTTTGGTTAAAATTATACAATGATAAAGTTCCATTTGTTGGCGTGTTTACTATTTTATACTGGCCTTATTATGCAACACACGTATATTGTTTGTAGCAATAATCACCTCCTTAAGGCTTATTAAGTTGCTATGAATTAATATAATGAGTTTAGTTTGATTATGTTTTTTAACCTTATTTTCAACAAGTACATTTTTTCTTAGCTTTAATACAAACCAATGGTTTGCGTGTGTGTTGCATGTATTTGGAAATAATTTACCATTATCTGAGCCTAAATCCAATTAAATTTTGCACACAGTTATAAGTTTTATCATCACCATATCCCTAGTCAAACTAGAGATGGTTACTAATGACATATTTGAACCTCTTTCTTGCTTCATATAATAACATTTGGCCATCTGCAATTGAATTTGAGTAGTAAAGCAATGCACACTGTATACACAAGGGCATAATTGGTACATAACTGATTATGCATTATGCAATCAGTGAGGGAATACGATCTCATAATTATTTTAATGACATTGCTATTAATAATAATCATTTCTGGTCACAGAAGTATATGCTGCAAGAGAGAAGAATGGTATTTACATACCAAGGGATCGCTATCTGCAAGAAGAAGCGAAGAAAAAGGTTACTTCATCATATACTTCTACATTTCCTTTTCAATTTGTTAATATTTTGTAAATATGTATCATTGAAAAAAAAATGTGGTGTGATTGTATAGGCCATGATAGAAAAAATTGAACGCATGGAGCTGGAATCAGAGTCAAAGGATAAGGTACTCAATTAAGCTTTATTATACTGAAGAGTATAAATAACTTTGGCAGTTTGATTAATGTGTTGTGTACTACACAACAATTAGCCGGGCTTCAAGAGCTCTATAATTCTCAACAACTCCTAATTGCAGAGCTTTGTGAGAAACTTGAAACAACACAGATGACATTGATTTTACGAGTGTTTGTCCTTACTGTGATTTTTATCACTTTCAGTTGTTTATTTTCTTGTGATATTACCACAGAAAAAGTTGGAAAACACTGAATATGCTTTGCTAGACCTGGAAGAAAGATATCAGCAGGCAAACAACACGATCAGTGAAAAAGAGTTTTTGATATCTAACCTCCTTAAATCAGGTGAATACAGCACCCTTATAGTTTTTAAACTACGTACATTTACCCCACCGCTTTAAGTACAGTACCATATTCACAACCAGTATAAAGTGAAGTGCCTGTATTAACTAATGTATTTATTTTTATCACGAATTGTCTGTATTAACTAATGTATTACAGGGCATCTCAACCATTTTGCAACCCTGTAATTATGATAACCATCAATAATTCATAACATACAACTTTGAATCATATGTTATAAGTTAATATGATGGTGATACGTAAAGTTAAAATTTGTATGTGTGAAGTTCGGAAAATGTAGTATAGTGGAAAGTTTCTCAAATTAACTCAGGTCATAATTGGAAAGTTCTAAACTACAGATCTGAATGAAAAAAACATAGATTATTAATTTTAATCTACTGAGATAATGATACATATATGGATTAATTTGATGAATGACATACCTCTTGCTCAAAAACACTTAAAAACTTAGCACAATTTGTAGCTTGTTCTCCTGGATACGTCCTAACGATTTCATATACAAATGGTAATCTTGTCCAACCATTTTTACCGCTCTCTGGACCAAACATTGGGTGTTCTCTCAGTTAAAAAGTGAGCTATGCTCAGTTGAAAACTGAGCAAGAACGCTAAGTTGAAAATTGAGCATCTGCTCAGTTGAAAACTGAGTGTTTGACTGAGCATATGATTAGTTGAAAACTTGTCAAGTTTGCTCAATTAAAAACTAAGCATGTTGCTTTGAAATTATTTAAAACTCGTAAGCACACAAGACCATTTAATTATCTTACATGTTTAATGTTTTTAAAACTTGCACATTTTATGATTTTTTTCAGAAGAAAAAATTTGCGGATGAGCACAACTCTTTGACAGAGCAAATCTCCAAACTAAATGAGTTACTGCCAAGTAAAAAGCTTATGTTCAAGGTATCTTCTTCCCTTCAATTCTGTGTTTTTATCGATCAGTTCATTTTATATAATGGTATTATTCATGAAATATTTAGAATTATCTTGACGGACTTACAAAATATTCAAGAAATGAATGGTTAACAATGACCATCTTGGCCATGCGTAGATTTTATATTAGGAAGGACTGCTTCTTCACTTAGTATTTAGGTGATCAACTAGATCGTGAAATATAACTATGTTACTGTAGAGCAGTTTAGCTTCGTTAACTGAGCTAACCTACTAATATGTATATTGGCTAGGTTTCGGCTTAACATACCATATAGTGATTTTTTGGCGCAGTTAAGCATTTTAGCATATGAAACTTCAAATTTTTAGATGGCGTTTACTCACTGACTTCAAATTTCTTCATTGCAGGTAATTAAAGATGGCGATGACACATTCTTCTTCCGTAGCAAGTAGCAAGCATATAAAACTTTTTAGATGCACGTTTTGTTGTTGGCATTTGGTGCGGATTTACTGTATTGATATTATATTTTTGTTTAACATATAACGTGTCTTTGTTTAACAGAATTTGTGGCAACTTGGTTTACTTTGTTATTTTTGTTTATGGATATTATTGAAACTTGGTTTATGGATGTCTTTTGTTTATTAATATTGTCTTAACTAGTTTATGTAACTAATTAATAGTTATTAGAACATGTTATATATACTAGTTGCTTGAATATACTCAAAATATAGTTCTGGAATATTCAAAAATAGAGTGGAATATTAAAGCTGTTATATAAATAGAAGACAATAAAGAAACAACAGCGTTCAAATTGTGCTGTAATTATCTTTAAATAGTCAATAATAGCGTTTAGTACATGCTCTCGAAATAGTTGATGATTCAATAACAGCGCTTATAAAAAGCTGTTGTAAACAATTAAAGTAGAATTAAAACATCTCCGACAACTAAATTATTAACGCTGTAGAAACATAATACAGCATGTTTGAAAACACTGTAAAAACATTATTGACAGCTTGTACGAAACGCTGTCAAAGTGATGTTTCAACAGCGTTTATCAAAAAGCTGTTGTAAATTCTGTATATACAACAGCATGTCGTTATACAGCGTTTGAACTAACGTTGTTGTATCGTATTACAGCGTTTATCAAACGCTGTTAAAAGCCTTTTCTGGTGTAGTGCTACCAATCAGATTATGGAGCTTGTTCGGAACTCTCAGCCTCCTACTCCAGTTTCTGATGCACCGCGCAAGTCTTCCTTTGCGCGCCTTTGCAGTGATTTCTCACATCTCAGGGGCAAGCCGCTCAATGGCTCCGAGTCTGTTCTTGAGGTCCAGGCATGGATCCGCGTATGTGAGCGCATCTTTTCTCGCATGACTCTTCCTGATCATGACAGAGTTCTTGTAGCTTCCAGTATGCTTCAAAACCGCGCTTTGGATTGGAATGAGCTTCTCATTACCGAGGTCGATGAGACCACTCTTATTTGGGATCAGTTCCATGAGCGTTTCGTGCTCAAATTTATTGCGGAATCTGAGAAGATCTCTCTTGCCCGTCGCTTTATTGATCTTAAGCAAGGGAAATCCGCTTTTTCAGATTATGTTTCTTCTTTCGAGGCCCTGTCCAAGTACGGCCTCGAGTTCATTAGTACACCACATAAGAAGAATCTCAAATTTGTTGAGGGTCTGAAGAAGTACCTCAAGAAGAAACTGATGCTTCAACTCAAGCTTTCATTCGAAGAGCTTGTAGATTCGGTGCTTCAACTTAAAGAAGTCGAGGGGGAGAATGAGGTTAGGTTCTTGAGTCATGTTGTATCTTCTGAAGGCATATCTGTCGATCCCGCCAAGATCGAAGCCATTCAGAATTGGAAGTGACCCGAGAATGTGCATGAGATTCGTAGCTTCCTGGGACTGGCAGGTTATTACCGCCGGTTCATAAAGGACTTTTCCCGTGTTGTGCTTCCATAGACTACCCTTACTCGTAAGGACGCCCATTATATCTGGTCAGAAAAGTGTAAAGACTCTTTTTAGCGATTGAAATAACTTCTCACTCATGCTCCTATTCTTGTGGTTCCCGAAGGAAACAACGATCTTGTTGTCTATACTGATGCATGCGGTAGCGGTCTCGGTGTCGTTCTCATGCAGAATGATCGGGTGGTTGCTTATGCTTCTAGGCAACCACGTCCGAATGAGGTTCGCTATCCTACTCATGATCTTGAGTTAGCTGCCAGTGTCTTTGCCTTGAAGATATAGCGCCATTATTTATTGGGCGAACGTTTCATTCTTTATACCGATCATAATTCCTTGAAATATCTCTTCACTCAGAAGGATCTTAATATGAGGCAGCAGCGATGGCTTGAGTTCCTTGCCTCGTATGACCTTGACATTCAGTATACCCCTGGAAAGGGTAATTGTGTAGCAGATGCGCTTAGTCGCAAGCATTCGGCTGTAGTTTCTATGATGATAGCTGAATGGGATATTCTTGAGACATTATCTATTTGTGATATTCGTGATCGAGCTCCGCCTCCTGATTCTCCGATATTATTATTCGGTCTAGAAGCTCGACCTAGATTATTGGATCGCATTGCCCATGCTCAGTGGCAAGATCCAGATTTATTGCCTTTCATTCATCTTGTTGAGACTGGATCCAGTGATGAGACGTCATTGGATTACAATATTGATTCTTATAAGTGCCTTCGCAAGAAGAACCGTGTTATTGTGCCTTCTGATTCTGCACTTAGGCGTGACATTCTTGACGATTGTCATCATACTAAGTATACCATTTATCCTGGTTCTAGCAAGATGTATGCCGACATGTGTCACTTATATTATTGGGAAGGCCTGAAGCGTGATGTTGCAAGTTGATGCAGCGAAAATAACGGATGACGAAGAAATGTGGATTTCGTGTCAAACTAATCGATGAGACGATTAGATGAAGCAATATGAATCGATGAATTAATGATACCAAACGCCCAAATCCATTGATCTCAAAGATACCGGATTCTAGCTATCTCAAACATGTTGATCGCGCACGATACCATGTTAAAAGATCTACGATTCTTCGACGTTGATCAAGCGCACTTGATTCCGTGAATCGGCTTCAACAATCATTGATTCGAGCGCACTCGAATACCGAAGGTGGAGATAGGAGATCACACTCAACTACCAATTTAATAAGAGGCACAAAGCACTCAAACAAAGTTTTATTCAAAATCAACCAAGAATTACAAATGACACAACCCCGCTATTTATAGAGATTACAACTCACACAACCACAGTTTTCACCGACCTAAACAGGGCTGCGACCTACAACCTAACATAAGTCGTTAACGACCTAACACACAAACGAATCACTACAACATAAAGCAAATACAACACGAGTTACATTGCACGACCTAAGAATACAATACACACAACCTAAGGACTCATATACAATCGAGTTAACAAGAACAACATACAAACGACATAAGGAGTTACAACATAACAGTAAACGATTCAATGTATACAACACATAAGCGACTTAACAAATTACACAGAACGACCTAACACCATGCGACCTAACAGTTAGCCCAGCTTCATGCGACCTCAGAAAGCAGCGGCTTAAGCTTTATGAAGAACCTCGCGACATAAGGAATTTACGAGTTAACCACTTGAACGTCTCGAGAAGAAGCGGCATAAGAAAGAATATCTGGAGCGACCTAAGACTTGAGCATCTCATGCGACTTAAGAATGAGAGACATATGAACTTTAGCGACCTAACTGGAAAGCGGCATAGGGATTCTGCACGCAACTTAGGACTTCGCGACCTAAGATTCTGGAACGACCTAAGCTTCAAACGACTTAAGGAAATGTGGCATAAACTTGTTAGGTCGTTGCTCTCGAACTCGTAACTTAACTCGCATACCTCGCTAGGACGCTCAAGCGACTCAAGGCATAGCACGTTAGGTCGCTCGGGCGACTTTTCATGGTGCTCTTCATCATCCATCTCTCGTATCTCGCTAGGCCGTAACCCACTAGGTCGCTGGTGACTTAGGGCACGCGACCTTCGACCTAAAACTTGATGTGTTGTCTGTACCCTGTTGTGTCTAAACCCATAGTGGGCTGCATCATCCTCCCCCTGTTGAAAGAAATTCGTCCTCGAATTTATAGTTTCTTCTTCTTCGAAAAGTTTATGTTCATGGTTTGGAATCAAATGTTTGACGTCGACAACATTAGCGGTAGGAAAACGACCCGGCAAGTTCAACTTACAGGTATTCTCAATAAATTCCTTCACAACTTCCAAACGACCCATCCGTCCAGCATCTAGCTTGTTGTAAATACCAACAAGAAATCGTTCAACCATCATGTGGATAGATTCGTTGCATACATTGCGTCTTCATCAAACCCAATACGGAGTCCATACTTACCTCCACCCATAATCTAGTATGTATAGGCAATGACCTACATAATCCTGACTTCGTCGCGGTCTCTTTTGAAATTTTATAATTATGGCTCCTCTGAACAAACCGTTCAACCTCCTTCCTTATTGACGGCCCAAAACAAGACGTTGCAATCAACTGCATGGTACGATCACAGTCCTCGTGTCTTTCTACATGTAAGTCTTTGATAACTCTTATTCGCCAACAGCAATCAGCAGTATACAATTGCCTTCCTTCGAATTGAAACCCATCAACCAGTCTTCTCAACTATACCTGCTCTGTTGGACACATATGATTACATGGCCTATGCGGTACAATAGCACCTGGCATGTCCCTCAGTGGTAGTAATTCCTTGGACAACTCTGTAGGAACTACATCTTCACATTCATTCACCACTGGCTTAACCTCTTCGAGAATTTCAACACTTTCACTGGTTTCATTTTCATTTAACAGGAATACTTCTGCACTATCCTCACTTCCTCTTCATCTCCTGACTTACTTTCTTCATCCTCATCCAACTTTGCTGATTGTGAATTTTCAACCTCATGTTCATCAGATTTCGTTGGTTGAAAATCATCAACTTCATCTTTATCAAACTTTGGTGGTTGAAAACAATCGACTTCATCTTCCACATCAACAAATTCCTTTAAAGACAACAAAGTCTTTAGTTCCTCGATTTCCTCCAATTTGTTTTCACTCTGTTGTCGCCTTTTAGGAACTAACGTGATTCGTGTACCCTCGAACATAAAACTGTAGCTGTTGGTACGACCATCATGTTGCACAGCTCTATCGTATTGCCATGGTCTCCCCAATAACAAATGGCATACATCCATATCAACCACATCACACCAAATTTCGCCTTTGTATTTCTTCCCAATGGAAAAATTAACACAAGCTCTTCGATTAACCTTCACTTCCCCTCCTTTCCTCCACCAAGCTAATTTGTAGGGGTTTGGATGCTTCTCTGTTTTCAATGACAACTTCTTTACAGCTTCTGAAGAAATGATATTATCACAGCTTCCTGCATCAATCACAAATTTACAAACCTTCCCCAGAATAGTGCATGTTGACTGGAAAATATTGCTCCTCAACCAACTAGAATCATCTTCTTGCTTTGGCGTTAAACAGGATCTCCTCACCAACAAACTACAACCCTCATCTCCTGTCAATAATTCTTCCTCCTCAACCGGTAGTGAATTAGAACATTCTGCTTCTACATCTTCATTCTCAATCTCCGCAATCATTGTTCGCTTCTTTGGCTTTGTACATTCATTGCGTTTATGGCCCAACTCTTGACAATTAAAGCATTTGAGACTACTATTGACTTTTGCTTTGTTGGCTTCATTCACAATCGGCTTACTGACAATCTTGGAAACATTCGCATTGCTACTAGCCCCTTTCACTTGATTGTTGGAATTTGTAAACACACCACCCTCTCTTCTGCCTTGCTTCTCCCAAGCTAACGCCTTCTGGTGTGCTTCTGCAATGGATCTAGGGTCAAACATATTCACCATATCTTGAATCTGCATTCTCAACCCTCCAACAAATCTAGCGGTCAACTGTTCCTCCATCTCCATGATGTCATTCCTCGCAATCAATTGATAAAATTCATCTGCATAATCATTCACTGACTTTGTTCCCTGTCTCAGATTCTGCAATCGTTGATACATAAGAGATTGATAATTGTAAGGTAAGAAAGTAGCTTTCATCAATTTCTTCATCTTCTCCCATGACTCAATCTTTGACTTTCCCATCCTCTCCCGTGTAAGTTTAGTTTGCTGCTACCATGCCATAGCTCTTCCTTTCAAACGTGTAGCAACCAACTTAACTCTCCAATGCTCGGGAACTTCCTTAAAGTCAACAATCTCTTCAACATTAGACAACTAATCAAGGAATTCCTCAGCTTGCATACTACCCTTGAATTCTGGAATTTCAGTTTTCATCCCCGACTCTCATCGACGATCATCTTCAACATCCCGATATGCATTTCGTACTTGGTCTCGACCTCGATAATGAATATTACTTCTATCACTCTCTTCATCATAATCACGTGTACTTCAGTATCGATCTCGACCATCAACATCTCTTCGATCACGCATGTCTCTTCTACTATGTCTTTCATCATCACGATATGGCTCATACTCAAACTCACATTAAGTTCTTCTTTCTTCATCTCGATACTCATGGTGATCTCTTCTCATCGAAACTGATGATTCTCTTCTACCTCGATCAGATTGTGGCGACACCCTCCTCGCTTCCGTAACCGATGGCAAAACTCTGTTTCCTCCATGGTTCGAGACTGGCGACCTTCTCCTTTGACTTTGATTCATGTCAATCATCAATTTCTCCAATCTACCAACACCTTCATCCAACTTCTCATTGAATTTGTTGCTAATGCATTGTTCCATTTGTTCAGCATCTTCTCTTTTGTACAAATCTTCAACATTTTGATGACGGTTAGCTCTTCTCGGCGGCATTGTCGAAACTTCAACAAATCCAAACACACTTTAACTCTCGGCCTTGGTCTATCTCTGAACAAACCAAACTGAACTACGCTTCAATTATGCTCAGCTTTGCTTGATTTTGCTCGGCCTTGATCAACACTTCAATACAAACTCCTCTCCTTGGCTCCAAGACTCGGCTTAGCTATGATTGGCTAAGTCTAGCTCTGATACCAAACTGATGCAGTGGAAATAACGGATGACGACGAAATGTGGATTTCATGTCAAACTAATCGATGAGACGATTAGATGAAGCAATATGATTCGATGAATTAATGATACCAAAGGCCCAAATCCGTTGATCTCAAAGATACCGGATTCTAGCTATCTCAAACACGTTGATCGCGCACGATACCGTGTTAAAAGATCTACGATTCTTCGACGTTGATCAAGCGCACTTGATTCCGTGAATCGGCTTCAACAATCGTTGATTCGAGCGCACTCAAATACCGAAGGTGGAGATAGGAGATCACACTCAACTACCAATTTAAGAAGAGGCACAAAGCACTCAAACAAAGTTTTATTCAAAATCAACCAAGAATTACAAATGACATAACCCCGCTATTTATAGAGATTACAACTCACACAACCACAGTTTTCACCGACCTAAACAGGGCCACGACCTACGACCTAACATAGGTCGTTAACGACCTAACACACAAACGAATCACTACAACATAAAGCAAATACAACACGAGTTACATCGCACGACCTAAGAATACAACACACACAACCTAAGGACTCATATACAATCGAGTTAACAAGAACAACATACAAACGACATAAGGAGTTACAACATAATAGTAAACGATTCAATATATACAACACATAAGCGACTTAACAAATTACACATAACGACCTAACACCATGCGACCTAACAGTTAGCCCAGCTTCATGCGACCTCATAAAGCAGCGGCTTAAGCTTTATGAAGAACCTCGCGACATAAGGAATTTACGAGTTAACCACTTGAACGTCTCGAGAAGAAGCGGCATAAGAAAGAATATCTGGAGCGACCTAAGACTTGAGCATCTCATGCGACTTAAGAATGAGCGACATATGAACTTTAGCGACCTAACTGGAAAGCGGCATATGGATTCTGCACGCGACTTAGGACTTCGCGACCTAAGATTCTAGAACGACCTAAGCTTCAAACGACTTAAGAAAATGTGGCATAAACTTGTTAGGTCGTTGCTCTAGAACTCATAACTTAACTCGCATACCTCGCTAGGTCGCTCAAGCGACTCAAGGCATAGCACGTTAGGTCGCTCAGGCGACTTTTCATGGTGCTCTTCATCATCCATCTCTCGTATCTCGCTAGGCCGTAACCCACTAGGTCGCTGGTGACTTAGGGCATGCGACCTTCGACCTAAAACTTGATGTGCTGTTTGTACCCTGTTGTGTCTAAACCCATAGTGGGCTGCATCACAAGTTATGTGAGCAATTACATAACTTGTCAACTTATCAAGGTCGAGCATCAGCACCCTTCCGGTCTTCTTCAGCCATTAGAGATTCCATTGTGGAAATGGGATCATATTTCGATGGATTTTATTGACGGTCTACCTCGATCGAGGTCGGGCCATACTTATGTTTGGGTCATCGTTGATCGATTGACCAAGTCCGCTCACTTTATTCCGATTAAGTCCACTAGGACTGCTCCTCTTTTAGCTAAGCTTTATGTGAAGGAAGTCGTTCGACTTCATGGTATCCCTAGTTCCATTGTTTGTGGCTGTGACCCGTTATTCACTAGTCACTTTTAGAAGTGTCTTCAATCAGCTTTGGGAACAAAGCTGAATTTTTCTACTGCTTATCATCCTCAGACCGATGGTCAGATTGAGAGAGTGAATCGTTTCTTGGAAGATCTCCTTCGCTGTTGTATCCTTGATTTTGGGGGTTGTTGGAGGACCAATTGCCACTTGTGGAGTTCTCCTACAACAACAGTTTTCAGTCGAGTATTGGCATGGCTCCTTTCGAAGCCTTATACGAAAGGCCATGTCGTTCTCCATCTTGTTGGTTAGAATCTGGCGAGAAGCTTATTCTTGGTCCAGATTCAGTTCGGGAATCTTCTGAGAAGATTATTCTTATTCGTCAGAGAATGAAAGAGGCGCAAAGCCATCAGAAATCCTACGCGGACAACCGTAGGAGGCCTCCTGACTTCTCCATTGGTGATCTAGTATTCATTCGGATATCTCCTATGAAGGGGATTGTGCGTTTTAGCTCCATAGGGAAATTGGCTCCTCGCTATGTCGGACCATTTCCTATTACGGAACGCATTGGTCCCGTTGCTTATCGTATAGCTCTGCCTGCCCATTTTTCTGGAATGCATGACGTATTCCACGTTTCTCAGCTTCGCAAATGTGTTCGCGACCCTGATTCTGTTATTGATCCGCTTATTGCACCGGATTTAGAGATTTCTCCTGATTTATCTATTGAGCAGCAACCTCTTCGTGTGCTTGATTCGAAGGTTAGACGGCTTTGAAACAAAGAGGTCCCGCTCGTGAAGATTCAATGGTCGTCTAATCCTAAGGACTTCACTTGAGAGACCAGAGAGTTTATCGAGCGTACTTATCCTGGTTTTCTATCTTCATCTATTGTTGGTGAGTATTTTTACTTCACCTTCGTTTGATTTATTTTGAGGATTAGATGTTATAGAAAACTTCCATGATAGGGAATTGCGGGGACGCAATTTTCTTAAGGGGGAGAGTCTGTAACAACCCGTGATTGCGATTACCAAATAATAAATTAAAATTGGGATTTTAATTTAATTGGAGCTATTAATGATTTTTTTTTATCTGGCTAATTTGTTCGAAAGTTAGTTATTCTGAATAAATTAATATTTTGGGCTTAAGTGTAAAATGGAGAATTTAATGGAAATTAAATAGGGTAAATGGAAATTTATAATATTGCAAAATTTTATATGTGTAAAATAGTGCAATATTTGAATTGAGAATTTAATTTACAATTTAATTGCGAAACGGTGATTTTTGGGCAATTTTCACTAAAAGGTGTTTTGGAATAATTAGGGGAGTTAAATTGTAAGTTGGCAAATATTGTGATGTAAAATTTTATAACTATAGCTAAATTATTTTGGTAACATATTTTAAAATTTTATGGGTAAATAATGTGTAGTTTGTACTTAGAGAAATTAGCTAACTTGAGATATAGAACATATTCCAAGTCCTAATGGGTATTAGGCCCACTAACCCACTTCCATTAGCCTATAAACCATCTTCTACCCATTTGTTTCAGCCAATATCTCATTCCATAAACCCTTAAACCCTAAGAGCAAAACACTAAATAATGGCCTCCAAACCTAGTGCAAAGCTTCATTAATCTTCATCAAAGTCAAAGGGGTTTTAATCTAATCATTTAAAAGGTAATAGCAATCACAAAACTCATCTCTAATCCATTGTTTAATTTCTGAAATTATTTTGTGATCCTCTTTTTTTGTGCATTTAGATTGTTGAAGCTATTTGATCTTCTTTTCATTACTTGGAAAAGAGGTAATACATGCTAGCTGAAATTAAAATTAGTATATTGCTGTTAGTAAATTAAGCATATCTCATTCATCTTAAATCGGAATTAAGATTTTCTTGATGTTTTGGAAAGCTTATTTTATAGTCTGTATGTTTTGAGGTTTGCATGATTTTGAGGTTTGAATGGTCGAAATCACGTTTGTTTGTTGCTGACCTGACAACAAACTACAGGGTTGATAAAATAAAAACTCGAAATTGTTTTGGCATAAGTTACTCGTTTCTTATCCAAATCTAATAATTTTGGATGTTCTGGAAAGCTTAGATATAGGACTAAAAGTTTCATGTTTTGAGTTTCATGAAATTTCGAAGTTAATTTGGTCAAAACTGTGCATTCTTACTACTATCCTGAGAGCAAAACGACAGTGATATAGAATTTAGATCCGAGAATTGTTTTAGTCATAGAATTTTCATCCCTGATCGGAATTTGACGGTCTTGGTCATTCCGAAAAGCTTAGAAACTAAGCTACAACTTTTATTTTATTAATTTTGCCAGAATTTGAAGTTTACTATGCCAAAATTGTGGGTTTTCGTCTCTGGTCTGTTAGTGCATAGCTACAGGCCTTGGTCTCTTTTCTCCCATTGTTTTCAGCGCAGAACCCCGACTTTGCAACGCCATCTCGGGCTCGTTCGATGTCGGATTTCATCGATTTTGGTCTCGTTGGAAAGATGAGGTTGAGATCTTCAACCCTGTAAAATTTGGTTAAGATCTGGGTGCGTTTGATACTTCATTTTTATTGCTGAAGTAGCACCCAGAAACTGTTTTGAAAAACATTGATTAATTGTAGTTCAAACGTCCAACTTCGCGACCTCGCTGCGAGCGGGTCCGATGTCGGAGTTCATCGATTTCGGTCTCGTTGGAAATATGAGGTCAAGATCTTCAATCTTGCAAAGATTTGTTTAGGTTTGGGTGCGCTAGATACTTCTTTTCTATTGCCGAAGAGCACCCAGAAACTGTTTTACAATAGTGATCATTTTCAGTTATCGTCGGACCAACTTTAAAAATTGCCATTTCTTCGTTTCAAGTCGGAACCGAACGTTTCTTGTTGCATATCAAAGTAGGAGTACTGTACTATGCTCCTACAAATTTCCATCAAGATCTGGGTTCATATGAACCTTCGACCATGTCGTCGAAGTGAGACCTTTGCACTGTTTTGACACAGTAGAGTTTTGTGATTTTTGTCCGACTTTGAGATGACGCCGTTTCTTCGTTTCAAGTCGGAATTGCCCGATTCTTTTTGCAATTTGGAGCAGGGATGTTGGTCTACCTGCCTGACAATTTTCATGCCATTTGGACACGGTTTGCAAATTCAAATCTGCCGTCGAACTAGTGACTTCGACCTATTTTCAGCGATTTTATACTTAGTATAATTTCGACTATTTTTCTATGTTTTTCTGATTTCTTTGAGATTTGTCTCTATATTTCATGCACGGATTTTATAAATCATTTTAAAGTGATTTTCCATCAAATTGGCTTTTGAAACTATTATTTAGTATTATTTTAAATATTAAATTAATTACTCCATGATAGGAGAATTTCAAAGACTATTTCTAAAGAGGTTTTCAAACGATTAAAAATCCGTTTTCTTCAACTATTTTCTAAGTAAAATATACACTGTTCTACACTTCGAGCGAAGCGGAAAGGTGATTAAATGGTTAGGTAAAACACGGACCATGAATCCGCGCGTTTATCTTTCCGATTAATCCCCGACCTATTCGATTGCTCGTTTTGGCCTTTTGGCCTAGTTTACCGATGACATGAGGTGAACTTTTTACTGCTTTGAGTGTGGAAGCTTACGATTGGTTAGTAAACCGTTTAGTGCGAACGTTGGGGTATGGGACTCACGTTACTACTTTACGGGTTCCTTGCTAAGAGTTCATGACACATTCCTACCGTTAGTGGTAAACGAGTACTAGGCCTACGAGCCTTTACCACTACGGCGTGTTTCCTGTGTGATACCTCTGGGATAGTGTCTTCGGACTGTCTCCCTTGGGTTTATTTGCCTTTGGGATAGTGTCTTCGGACTGTCTCCTTCTGGCTCATCATCTTCTGGATAGTGTCTTCGGACTTTCTCCTTTAGGTGTTGCCCTTTAACTAAAGTGATGGGTGTGTCACTGGGGTATATTTCCTGTATGATTGAGTACAGTACTAGCACGCTAATGTTTTCCTATGTGATTTATATTCCCTCGTGTAGCGCCATTTGATGATGGTTTTATGCAACCACACGATATAAGTGTGACTACCTTGTGGAACTTGTTTTATGCCTACACTGGCACTTGTGTTTATGTTATGCCGATGATATGAGGCTAGTTATACATCTCTACTTAGATGTTTGTTTCTTCTTTATGTGAGAGATTTTGGTCTTTATTACCATGATATATGTTTCTCTTTTGGAGATTATTATGTTATATGTTGCCTCATTATCTTATCATGATTATTGTTCAGTTTATCTAACTGATTTGTTTAGCTAGCCTGACCCGAGTATTTTATGCTTGGGTCAGACCGAGTTGTTTCAGGTTAGGTCGCTTTGGACTTAGCTTGCTTCGGTGCTTCCGCTTTGGATATATCCACTATACTATAGATAGATTTACTTGTTATCCATCCTTTATGATACTCTGATATTATGACTATCTTGTGTATATTCTTTTGACTCACGGATGTGTGAGTAGTGGCTTTGTACCCACTTTTATATTTGGATATGTACTTGATGTTGTATTGTGCTGAGACTATTTACTTATTATCTGATGTTGTTCTGTGATGATGTTCATTTTGCTATTATGCTTTGTTCTGATATATCTTTTAGCCATTGTAGTTTTGCTTTAAGTATTTATTGAATATGTCGAACCACATGAGATGAAAAAAAATAGATTCCACTTTTCGACGTGTTCAGTAGATAGTTAAAGTAAGATTACACATGGTCGCTTCCATTATACTTCATTGTCCGCATTAGCAGACGGTATTATCCATATAATACTCTTTGTTAATGAGGCTCTCGGAGTGGGGTGTTACAAAAGATTAACAACAAACTCATAACTTAGGTCCAAAACTTTCCTGATTGCCCAAAATATATATAATTATCTAAGTGTATCATTCTTCACTCATTAGCCTTTGGTTATTGCTTAGATGATTATCCAAACTTACTCGGACAAAATTAAAAATTTTACTCTAATATTATTGGTTTCTTGACTGCACCAATATTTCTAAATCGCATAAATTTGCATTTACTACTTTTTTCCACACCAAAATTGTTTATGAATTATTTCATAAATTTTCATCTAAGTTTAGAAATATTTTATAAAATCGTTTCTTTATAAACCACCAAATAATAACTTATTCCACTCTATTTTTGTTTATAATACACTTTTAAATCGTAAGAGTGTATAAAATACAAAAAAAAATTTGCTTTTCACAATTTAAATGAAGATCAAATCAAAATTTGGATCAGTTAAAACTGAGTCAACCTCTCGACCTCTTTAACATATAGTGTTAAAATGGATGATCTTTATGGGTTGACCCAAAACAACAAATAGTTTATACTACTTACACGTTTTAATCAAAAACTACGATTTTAATAAAATAATGTCTCTTAAAACCTTCCTACTTTTTAACATTAAGGTGTTATAATGAATCATGTTTATGGGCTGAGCCAATAACACCAATTAGTTTACACTACTTAGATACTTAAGTAATATCTATGGTTTTGATAAAACAACGTTATCAAAACCTTCATATCTAATCTAACCCATTTAAATCAGTGTTAACTTATCCCTTATCTTATCTAAGGGTAAAAATTCATTTATTAAAATAATCTCTTATCGACATACTTTTTATTTTAGAAATTAATTTCCTTTTCAGGGAACTTAAAAATTGAATACCTGTTTTTTAGTTTCAAAACTCGTCTCTGAAAGTATACTCCTTAACTTTTTCTTTATAAAAATAACTTCAAACAACTTGTTTATTAAAACTCAGAATGGGTTTTTTCAGATTTGAATTTTCTCACAATGATAAAGAAAATAATTTACTAAGTACTTCACAACTTTCGCCTAAGCAACATCTGATCTTCACTTAGAAGATTATTCAGATTACCACAAAACTAACCGAAATGTTTTCCTTCGTATTCTTCAAAGAAAAAGCATTCTACTAAAAATTTATTTTCCAAAATATTTATACGTTAGAAATATTTCCAAATAATAACGCTATTACTTTTCTCAAAATCTTTTGAAATCATTTTAAATAATTCCGAAATTTAAATACCTTTTATAAATTCCAAACAATGTCAATTGTCCTGCGGAATGATTTAAAATATTCTTTTTAAAACCTTAAAACCATATTCCAAAGAAAATAAATAAAATTTAAATTCTTTTATTAAATTTAAAATAATATTAATTATCCTGAAATATAATAAATCACATTGATAATCTCTTTTAAAAATCTAAAACAATATTAACTATCCCAAAAGATAATTAATCAAATTTACAATTTTCTTTAATAAACAAATCAACTATCTTTAATAAAATAGTTAATTACTTCCAAAAAAAATTCATCAAATTAATTTATTTATTTTAAACTCAATTATTAAATTAATTAACCAATTTATTTTAAACGATTTATTAAATTCAAATATCATTACTTGAAAGGATTAATTAAATCCACATCTCATTAATCAAAAAGATTAATTAAGTTTAATCATCATTAGTTAAAATGATTAATTAATTTAAAATATCATTAATCAAAATGATTAATGAATATTAAACATCCACTTTTGGAAAAACACAAGCTCAAGTTCAAATACACAGAAGTGTTTAGGGGATGACATTTAATAAATGACGGTATAGCGGAAATTGCTATAACGACACTTAAACAGTTTAAATGGAATATCCAAATTAAATTCAATTAATCAATTCAACAAATCTAACTATCATCCAAGAAACCAAAAATAGTTTATAGCATCATATATATGATATAGCAAATTTTGATGTGAGTTAAACTTACATTTAAATGATTCTCTTTTATTATAATCAAATTTTTCAACATATTTATCCTCTAAATTTATTTATTTATTTTATTTTAATTCATTATTATTAATATGTTTTTTTCTACCATTTAGATTTTGTTAAACAACTTTTTTACAAGTTTACTTTTAGATTAACCTTATTAAAAGATGACTTTTAACTTAACCCTTTCGCCGAACACCTTATAATAAAACTATAAAACTTAATCCACAAGGGGTTCGTTCCAAGATTCCATAATTCCCATTTACTTGACCTATCTCTTACTAAGGAAAATTCTTTTTGAACTACTCAACAATAGTGAATGCTCAAACTAGACGAGCATAACTAATCAAATCCTAAATGATAACGATAAAATATTATCATCTCCTAATAATCAACTGATCATACCATAATATTAATTTTGTAAATCTTTCTTTTATATATATAAATATATTCCTAGGTAAAATTATTTCATTTACCATATTTAAACAATACTGTATCGGTAGATATGTTCAAGTGTTTAGGAATCCCTATCGATAACGCTGATCAAACGCATCGACCAGAATTCATATACCACTCGACGGATCAAACAACACAATATAAAACATTTTTATAACACTAACAAATACGTTCTCGATATATATATATATATATATATACTCTCAGACTTATCCTAGGACATTACTAATCCTATCCTTAGAGAGTTTACCCTACCAGGGGTTAGGGATTCGCTAAACCTAATCTATGATACCATCTGTGACGACCCACCTTTCTGATCCCTAGGAACGACAATTAATGCATCATCGGTATTCGTGTGTCGTTGCCCAAGCATCTTAAAGATAAGTTGCCTTAGGGTAAAATAAAGAACATGACAAGACAGAATAGATAAGCTGTAACAACCCTGGTGTTGGTGATTACCTGTAATATTAAATTATAACGGTGATTATAATTTAATATTGGAGAAATAAAAATAAATTGAAGATGTAATTTGTTAAAATTGTTTATTTTAAATAAACAATGGGTTTCAAATGTTGGAACAAGGTTTTAGAAACTTTATTTTGGTTGTTTGTGGTAAAAACGAACATTTTATGATTTTAATTAGATAAATGCAATAATTTTGCAAATTATTGTCAAATGTGACTTTTATTAATTTTTAATGAAGCATTTGAATTTAATAGGTTGTATATTATAAATAAAAAGGTGGAATCTAGTTTTAAAATAGTATTTGGAAGTAAAAATGATGTTAATATGGTTTGTTGCATTTAATTGTGCAAGAAAATAACTTTTGTGTAAATTTTAGTGTTAAAAATAGTGTTTATGTAAATTATAGTGTAAATTGAGTATTTAATTAAAAATGGTGTTTTAATAATGAAAAATAATTTTTATAGTTAAAATAACTTTTTGTTGTTGTAAAATATTGTATGAACATAAAAATATGTTTGTTTGATTTTATAAAGTTAAAAACATGTAAGTATAAATTATTTGGATAAATATAAGTGTTTAGTGTATAAAGAGAAAATTAGAGAATAAGGCTAATCATTTTTCTTATTGGGTTTAAGCCCACTTACCAACACTAACCAGAAGAGAAAACTGCCTTCTTCTCAAATTTGTACGTACAGTAAACAAAAAGCTGTAAACTAAAAGAAAGAAAAATTGAGAAAGCCTCTTCCTTTTTAAAACCTAATTACAAATTTCTCCAAATCTTTGCTGAAATTAAACAATTAAAGCTTTTAAATTTAGGTAATCAATCCCAAAACCAAGATTATTTCATCAATTTCAAATCTTTAAAACTTGAATTGTCTATAACTCTAGTTTCCTTTGCCGCATGTCTGTATATTTCATTATTTCAGGTTCTTACCACTAATTCAAGGCAAAAGCTCTCACCTTCTTCAAGTTTGCACAGATTTCTTCAAGTTTGCTTAACAATTTGCTAAGGTGAGTTGCAAACTCACGAATTCTAGCTGAAACAAAACTTTGTAAGCTAAAACTGCTCAAAAATCGATCACGGTAAACAAAAATTTAGTTGCTTATAGTTTACAGTAAATATTTGTTCTGGATTGCTTCTTTGTGTGTTCATATCTTCTTATTCTTATCATGAAATCATGTCGGAGTTTTTTCGGATTGTGGTTCATATGTTGTTGTTGGTGTATGTCAATTTTCATAGTCTAATTCATCCCGAAACTTCCTACAATAATCACTCAATAACCAGTACGAACGAGGCAGAAAATGGCTGTAGGCATTGCGACCTACAGGTCGACCCTAGGGTCGACCCAAGCATCTATTGGTCGACCTGGGCAAGTGAAAATGCCCAGGTCGATTCCTTTGCACCATTTTGCACTGTTTTGTTTACCTACTTGTTTTGCTGAACTTTTGCAACTTGTTTTGTGATATTTTTGGGATGTTTTTAGAGGGCTATAACCTATCAATAGGTAAGCCAATATTTTATTGTTTTGTATCTCGGATTGACGAGTCTTTGGAGATGATTTCTTATGCCGATTTTGTGGCGTTTTTGATGATTTCTATTGATTTCGAGCACGGGTTTTCTAAAACAAGTTCAAAATGATTTTTATAATAAAATGGCTTTCGAAATAAATATTTTATAATATTTATAAATTATTTAAAAGCTATTAAAAATTTATATATTCTCTATAATAAAGAGAAATTTCAAAAGTTGGTTTTCCAAACGATTTCAAAAATTGTTTTAAAAATAAATTTTCTCAAAAAAAATATTTTCTATATAAAATACACGTTTTTGCACTCTTCGAGCGTACGAGAAAGTGAATTAAACGATTTAGTAAAACATGTGATATGGGACACATGCGTTTACTTTTTCGGTTAATTCCGGACTTGTCTGTTTGAGGCGAATATTTGTGATTTAAATGATTTCGTTTTCTACTGTGGCATTGGCTAACAGTTAGTAAACCGATAAGTGAGAACATGTGGTATGGAACGCATAGTTACCACTATTCGGGTTACTATCTGAGAGTTTGTGACACATTCACGAGTTATTTCCAGTACTGGACCTTCGGGTCATTTGTCCTTCCGGATGTTGTCCTTTGGGATGTTTTGTCCTTCGGGATGTTTTGTCCTTTGGGATGTGGTCCTTCTGGATGTTTGTCCTTCGGGACGTACTTAGCGGGCTTCGGCCATTTTTATAAGCATGTGCTATCTTTGTGATGTTTCCATGATTTATTTGTGATTTTCCAAATGTATCGCCATTTCGACATTATTTGGCCGTTTTAGCCGTTTGAGACATTAGTATGTGGCGATTACATTTTTGGAGTTTGAACCCTTATCGAGTTCTACATATTATGTTTGTGATTTCCATCTTTTGGTGTTTATTTTGAGATCTATAATGTCCTTTTTAGGAGCTACTGTGGTTGCCATCTTTTGGCGTATTTTTGGGATTCGGAATTTCCTATTTTGGGAATTATTTGTGATTTCCATTCTTTTACGAATTTTGAATCTTGTGATCTCCTATTTAGGAGTTATGGTTTAAGAAAACCATTGTATTGACTTTTGCATATGCCGATGATATAAGGCGATTAATTGAGTTTAATTGATATTGTTAATCCTGCCTCTTTCGAGATGTCCTCTTAGGATACTTAGTAGTTGTTATATTTTGTGATATTATCTCACATGAAGTGTTAACATACATTAGTGTTACTTCTTCTCATTCGAGAAGAATCATTATCCTTTACCCTTATACTTCTTTTATCACGTGCTAATTAGTTATTTAAGCTAGACTGACTTATGTATTTTTATATACTCGGGTCAGACCGAGTATTCCAGGTTAGTCACCTGCCATAGGTCTTTGCTATGCTACATCCGCTTTGGATATCCACTTGTCACCTTTTGTGTAGTTTTTGTAGTGTTTTGTAAACTCTGATGTGTATCTATTCGTTTTGACTCAATGTATATATTGTGGTCTTTGTACCACTCCTGTTGTATCACTCTGTATTGTACTGTGATGTATCCGTGTATATGTATATATATGTTTGACTGTTGTTCTGTGATCTGTTATATTTGTTGTTGTTGTATTTTGTTCTGATATATCCATTAGCCACCGTAGTTTTGTATTAAATATTTATTGAGTATGTCGATCCACTTGAGAAAGGAAAAAAATTTAGAGCACCCAATCGACGTATTCAATAGATGTTTAAGACAAAGCTATGGATGGTCGCTCCTAACCAGCCCTATTCTCCTTATAAGCAAACAGTATTACTCAGTAATACTCTTTGTTAATGGTGGGTATCGGGGTGGGGCGTCACAGCTTGGTATCAGAGCCGAGTTCAGAACAAAATATGATAAACACATAACAAAACATATATTACGGTACATCCAAGTACAGTATTGGTGTTACATATTCCTCAATCATCGTGTTCTTAACCTTTCTGTGTCCTTGGGGTAGATATAAGTTGGGAATACGTCTAGGAATGCATTTTAATTCCATAGTATTCCATAATTGAATTAATGATATCTACCCTATGAATAATCCTTATCTTTCAGCTTATGGCTGGAAGAGGCAGAGGTCACCGTTCTGATGCTAGGCCGTCTAGTGGCTCGCATCCAGACGGTGTTTGCATGTCAGCTGATCAGTTCATGGAGCTATTTCGGAGCACTCAGCCTCCAGCTCCAGTTCATTCTTCTCCTCCGCGCAAGTCTGCTTTTGTGCGTATGTGTAGTGACTTCTCTCATTTAGGAGGCAAGCCTTTCAAAGGCTCTGAGACTGTTCTTGAGGTCCAGGCTTGGGTTCGAACATGCGAGTGCATCTTTTCTCGCATGGATTTATCTGAATATCACTGTGTCCTCGTAGCATTGAGCATGCTACAGGAGTGTGCGTTGGACTGGTATGAGTTTCTTATTGCCGAGATAGACGAGTCTACTCTTACTTGGCAGCAGTTCAGAGAGTTGTTTGAGCTCAAGTTTGTGCCTGAGTCTCAGAAAGCATTTCTAGCCCATTGCTTCCTTGGGTTGAAGCAAGGGAAATCATCAGTTTTAGAGTATGTTACTTCCTTCGAGGCCTTGGCCTTGTCCAAGTACGGTCTCGAGTATATCATCACAACTTATAAGAAGAATCTCAAGTTTGTTTCTGGCCTTAAGATATATTTAAGGAAGTCTTTGATGCTTCAGCTTAAGCTTTCATTTGAGGAGTTGGTTGACTCGGCGCTTCATCTTGAAGCAGTCGAGAAGGAGAGAGATAGTAGTGATGAGACTGAGGTTCGTAAGAACCCTAATAAGAAGAAGTTTCCTTTTCAAAAGTCCAAGTCTTTTCCTCATAACAAGAAGAAGTCTGTTGGTTCTAGCTCTCAGCCCAGTGGAGCACCTCCTCGTCAGAAGGGGTGTTTCAATTGTGGCTCCTCTAAACAGTTGATTCGAGATTGTCCCAAGTCTCTTGTATGTCGTTATTGCAAGAAAGAGGGACATCGGGTTTCATTTTGTCCCATTGCTCCTAGTAATGCGAAGTCAGGCAAGCTTAATGTGGTGGATGCTTCAGGTGGTTCTTCTCAGCCCAAAGGTACTTTCCTTCTATTCTTGAAGGTTCTATATTATTTCATGACCATTCTATTTGAGTTCTCTTCGATAAGGGTGCTTCACATTCATTCGTATCGAAGGAGCTTGTCGATGCAATACCATTGGATGTTTCTTGCCTTGTTACTCCTTTGAGGATTGCGAATCCTATTGGGAGATCTGCAACCCTTAGCATGTTGTGTGGGAGTGTTGAGATTATTCTTTGTGGTTTTTCTTTCCATGCGAATTTGCATGTTATTCACTATCTTGGATTTGATATGGTATTGGGGATGGATTGGCTTGCATGTTATCAAGCCCGAATCCTATGTTCTGAAAGGATCCTATATCTTAGGCATCCTAGTATGGCTGATCAGTTATCTCTTATTCTTCGGAATGTTGACGGTGATTCTGAAGCATCTTTATTTGCTCTTGAGTCTCAAGATGATGATGATGTATCTCGAATTCCAGCCGTTTGTGATTTTGCTGATGTATTTGAGCCTGTTTCGGGTTTGCCACCCAAGCGGGCAATTGAGTTCCGCATTGATCTCATTCCAAGCGCGTAGCCAGTTAGTCGTCCTCCCACGAGGATGTCTACAAAGGA
This sequence comes from Allium fistulosum, assembly GCA_030737815.1. Lineage (NCBI taxonomy): Eukaryota > Viridiplantae > Streptophyta > Magnoliopsida > Asparagales > Amaryllidaceae > Allium > Allium fistulosum. The sequence continues at coordinate 814,537,589 of CM060901.1, read as the reverse complement.
GAATTAGGAACTCAAGAAACAGTTGTTGGAGCTTGAAGCAAAGCAGTTTATCCAGTCTAGTTCTTCACAGTGGGGTGCTACGGTTGTATTCGTAAAGAAATCTGATGGTACTCTTAGGCTTTGCATCGATTACCACAAGCTTAAAGAGTTAACCATTAAGAATAAGTATCTGTTGCCTAGGATCGACGACATGTTCGATCAGTTGAGTGGTGCTAAGGTCTTTTCTCAACTCGACCTTGCCACCGGTTTTCATCAGCTACGAGTTGCGGAGGACAGCATTCCTCTTACCGCATTCCGCACTCTTTATGGTTCTTATGAGTGGCTCGTTATGCCATTCGGTTTAATTGGGTTATTCAAAAAGAAAAGGAAAATTAATTAATTAAATAAAACAAGGCCCAACTGCAACCCAATCTCATTTAAACTCTTATCTTATTTTCTTTTTCTATAGAATAATCCTCACCCTAATCATTATACGCCTAAACACAAACCCTCATTACCCTCTATTTACATTTTCTTCCCTAACCCAAACCAGAAATTGCAATACACACACATATACATACATATATAAATAATGATGAATCTCACGAGGCGATGTGAGCCGGTCAATGATGATCAACGCGAGGAGGGGGAGGGCTGGAAACCGATGAATGCATAATGACTTGCGGGTTGTGTGAAATGGAGGTCGCGACCATCGCTATTGGCAACGATGATCATAGCGAGCATGGGTGAGCTACGACATGTTGTAGCTGACACAATTGGGCTTGGCTGTGTCTAGGATGGCGACGACTTCAAGTAGTGAGGAGATGCCTATCTTTGATTGGTTTCCTCTATCTCTCATTGCAATAAGATGATCAAAGCAGTGGCAAGGTGGAGGATCGTCTAGGGATATAAAATTGCAGCGATGGAGTTGTCGTGATGTGGCAGTGACTTGGCTGCTTTGGATGAATGACGTGCATGAGTGGGAGGCATGTTCGAGCAGGCAACGAAGAAGAGAGTTGCGACTGGCGTTTATGCAAAGGACAGCGAAGGAGAAGGCAATACGACTTTGCTCGGTATTTCGATGACTATCTAACACACATCTGTACTTATTTCCTCTTTGCCAGCTATATATACATACATACATATATATATGATGTATATGTATGTATGTATGTATTTCCCTATTAGATTGCATTGCTTGGTTGAATTGATTGGAAATAATGCTTGAATTGCTTGACTGAGATGTTTATTCAGGATATTGGATTAATTGTGTGATGTTGGAGATAAATTTGGATTTGATATTAGGATTTTTCTATATTGAATTCTCCAAATGCAAAGGAGATGTTGTCTGATTACATTTTAAGTTGTAAATTTTACATCTCTTAGGGTCATTCAGTTGAGAGTATATCATCTCATTAGAACTGTTGGTCGAGATGGATCATGAAGTTTTATTTGTTGTGCGTGCATTTATGGATGGCCAGAATTCGATGTAATTCGACTCGAGCTACACGATAAAATTTATAGTGGTGATTGATTGATATTTTTGGAGAAGTTTGCTCCACGAATTTTATTTCAGATGATTTATTGATTTTCCCATCTTCAAAATATTTTTGAAAGCTTTAGGAAATTATTTGTGGTGTTTTGAAATTTATTTGAAGTATATTTGTAAATAAATAAACGTGAATGGGAAATTAAAATAATTTATTATGAATTGTTTAGGAAATAAAAGTTGATTTAAAAATGAAAATAGAGATTCTCAAGAATAATCGAATGAATGGAATTTTTATAAGTGTGTAAATGAGGGTTTCTAATAATATTTTCAAAAAAGAAATTTCATTGTAAATTGAATATTAATAAAAAGGATTAAAAAGGGAATTTCAAAAGGAGATTTTTTATTATAAAAATCTATTTTTAGAGCTTTAAAATATTTTCCCTTTTTATATGTTTAATGGTTCGAAATTGGTTTATTTGATTTGATTTGATAAAAAATATTCAAGAAATATTTTCGAAAGAGGAATTTACTTTTAAATATATAATCTATTTTGGAGATAGATTAAATTGTGAAATATTTAAATGAATTTGAGGGTTTGAGTTATAATCCTCTTTCATATATGGTTTGATTTGAAATGATTTACATTGACGATATTGTTATTTAATTCTATATATGAGGATACTGAATAAATGGATTAGTATTACCATTTGAGATGGGGCATTCGGTATTATTTTTTCGGTTATTCTATTGACTCGTATTATAGAATAATTGTTGTTTGATAAGTTATTTTGCTAGCTTCTAGTAAACATTCGAGTAATACCATGTGGAATGGGATGCATAAGTAATACTTGTTCGATTACAATTAGTGCGTAGATGTCACCTTATAGAGATTGGTTAGGAATTGTGATATGTTTAGAGGTGACTCATTAGAGTTTAGTAGTCGAGAGTTATATTACTCAGCAAGGGATACAAGTTGGAGATATGTTGGGATTTATATATTTATCCTCTTAGGACTAACTAGTCGAGTTATATTATATTACTCTTAGAGCTACTAGTCGAGGAATTAGTATGGTGTAATGCTCTCATTAGGATGTGTGTAGTCGAGAGTACTTATTATTACTCTTGTTATGACTCATCTCGTTAAAAGTGAATTTTATTGTACCCTCTAAGGACTAACTAGTCGAGTATCGTTATCTACTCTCAGGGCTAGTAGTTAAGGATTTGTTATATTGTAATGCTCTTGTCAGAAACCATATAGTCGAGAGTGATTACTATCATGTGGACTTTTAAAGTCGAGAGAATTTTATGTGGCTCTCATCAGGACTCATCGAGTCGGAATATATGTTATCACTCTCATATGAACTCCTAGATTCGAGAGTACTAGTTATTATCCTCATTAGGACTTATATAGTCGAGAGTATTTGTTGAGAATCTACGTCATAGGGTTCGTGCCATTATGGAGAGCGTGTGAATTAGACCCACCATATAGGCTAGTTATCCATCCTAAAGGTCATGTGCGGGATTGCGCCTTGGATCCATGATGTCACCATGTTGAGTTATTTATTGAGAGTTATTTCTCTCATTAGAGGCATTGCACCGAAGTCACTTAAGGACCGACAATCCATTACCAAAGGCAAGTAGGAATCGTGGCCAATGCTCAGCGTAGTTTGACAGTGTGTTTATGACATGCGATGGATATGAGTGTCACGATTCGTGGAGTAACATAGGGACTGTAGGAAACGGGTTGTGGTCAATCTTCCATTTGGATGACTTAGGTAGATCCATTATATATGAGATATTTGATATTATCACTTCATTAGAGACGATAATCATACGACATTAAAGACTGGCTATGTATTAGTCTGCCATTTGAGATATTCTAACCCAAGACAGCTGCGTGTCGTCTATCTATGACATTAGAGACATGCTGTGAGTTTGTCTGTCATTCTCTTATAAGAGCCTATGACTGATAGTTCTTTTGATTTGTTGTTTTTATCTCCTATGACAATTCAGTCGAGAGCTTTGCCTCTCTAAGGATTGGGGATCGAGATAGATGATTTTCATACATTGAACTTTGATTGGCTTTGATATTGATTTGAGATCATATTTTCTCTCTAAGGGCCTAACAATCGGAAGTTATCTCTTCCATTAGGACTATGGGTCGAGATAATTATTTGGAGATTACTTCTGCTATTTTATATGAGTTGTGCTTGGATTGGGATTTGTATTTCTTGCTATCTCTAAGGACTAACAATTGGAAGAATTTACTTCCATTAGGACTTATAGTCGGGATAGAATTTCTGGATATTGATTTCTATATTTTGTATGGATTTCATTCTATTCGATTTCCACATTTCATGATTTGTCTTCTATGGCTTAATAGTAAGAAGTTATTACTTCCATTAGGGTTGTAAGTCGAGATTTGATGCTTTGATTGCTTTTTTGGGATCTGTGTTTCTTGATCTATCTTTTAGGGCTTAATACTCGGAAGTCTACACTTCCATTAGGACTGCATGTCTAGACAGATATTTTAGTTGTTGACCCTTATATTTGGTTTGATTCAGTATTCATTCCTTTATAGTGGATTTTATGGATATGTCGTTTGCTATCCAATGGTATTTTGAGATTTCGATGTGTTGATTGTTGTCACCCAATTTCTAGTTGTCCGTGATTCTTACTTAGTTTCATGAGTGATATTGAGATTTCAAGCATGGTTAATTCTAATAATGTTATGATGGAAGTTACGTGTGTCGTATTCGTTTTTTGCTTGTTAGTATCATGCTTATTGTATGTACTCACGTTGGGTATAGATATAGTCTAATCCATTTATTATTTATATAATACTCGAGACAGTCCGAGACTTTTCAGGTATAGGGACATTAGCCATTTTGGATGATTGGACTTTAGAGGAGACATCGTATGTTTATTATATCATAATTTGAGATTATGACTGCGTATATGTTCCATTTTGGTGTCTCCTTGTATTTATTTTGATAAGATGGTCAAGAGTTTTGTATTGTGAACTTGACTTGCTATATGTTGTCATAATGAGACACCATTTATAGTTTGGTATCAGATTGTTGTGTATTATATTTTTCGATGGCGATCTGTGACTCTGTGTTCATTTGGACATGTTATATGTTATTATGTTCTGGTAAACCCACGCGTTTATCGTTTCGTGCCGATACCAGATACGTATATAATTGACATATTTTATGGTGAGATACATACCGGTGTTAGTCCAAAGGAATATTCATGTGTGGTTGCTCCTAAAAAGCTTCATTCTTCGTATTACCAGACAGGATTCTCTAGTAATTTTCTTTGGTAGTATGGGTACAGCGGTAGGGTGCTATAAAAATACTGAGGCACTAGCCAAATTTCCCAACATCGAGTTGTCGTCGTTCCTCCTCCAATGCAAATGGGCTGACTACACATACTAGCTTCCAGGCCCTGTTTGCTTAAACTATGGTCTTTGGACCTTCATTTTTGGTGGTGGACAGTTGGCATGTAGAGATCCCTATAGTACATCGACCCAGGAAAAAGTGTGGGTTATGTGGGATACCTTAATACTTATGCGTAATGGATCTTAAGGCTATTATAACACTAGAGGAGGGGTTAATAGTGTTTTTGAACTTCTTAATACTAAACTTGTAGTTTTAAAATTATTCAATTCAAAATCAAAGAAATAATCAAATAATGTAAATCAGTGCAGTAATAAAAAGCAGTAAAGTAAAACAAGAGACATCGGAAATTATTATATTGGTATGGATTCTCAATCATACATCCAGTCCTATACCCTGTACAAAATTTCACTATAATAAACTTGCAATTTCGTGGGTGGCAAGTACATCTATACTACTTCACATTGAATCGGATGGCAAGTACACCTGTCCTGACTTTCCATATGTGGCAGGACACACCTAACATTTTGACTTTCCACGGGTGATCAAGAACACCTACACAGTCCAAACTTTCTACCGTTGGAAGGATACCCATTTACAATTCAAGTAATAGTAGAGTAATTATACAAGAAATCGTATCTTTGGAAAAAAAATCTCGTAGTCTTCGGTATACATATTCTATAGACCTCCGGTGGCAATTTGTAACTAGAATCTGAGAAGAATAGGATGAAATCAGGGATAGAACGATAAAGAATTCAATTAAGAGTTCTCTGATCTTTTTTGGTTTGCGAATTCATGAAGAATGTCAGTGAAAGAATACGAATTCGTAAAGTATATCGTTGAGTAATAAGAGAATTTGATCGCGAAGTTGTAGAGAAGAAAGAGTAAGAGAAAAGAATGAGAATTATTATTAAATTCGTTTTCAAGAGTCTTCATATAGAAGATGAAGAGAAGTGCCTTTGGTGAAGAGGTGAAAGAATGTGTCTATTCATTTAAAATCAAAAGGTGACGCTAACGGTTAATAAGCCAACATATGTCCAATAGGTGGAAAGACAACATTAATGGCTATAGGTTGGTTAATATAGATAAGTGTGAAGTTGTATACTGTTGGCAATGGTCATCGTTGTCACATAATCAGTCCATGGTGATTTAACTTTGTTTTAATTTGTTGTACAATGGTTTTTTGGATATGGATTCGATTAAAATGTTTCATGTACAAAGCATTCCATTAATACAGTAAAGATTACACATTTCAATCAAATTCATAATAAATGTTAGTGACTATGAGGCTATCGTATAAAAAAAGTTTCAGATGTTCGCATAAGCTTAAAATGCATTTTACAAACCTACAATTTTAAGTCTATAGGCTATTTAAAATTTTAGTTGCCTGTATGTTTTGTTATTTGAACATATTAGCATAATTATTGTAATTATATTATGAATGCTATAAATAATCGTTTTATAGTTTCAAAATTTATTGATTTAATATCGTTGTTTGAATTCGTTTTCGTTTAATTTTTTATATTGCAGAAGAGTCAACATCCTTCACCAAAGTCTCATTATTTGGAGTGGCTCAAGAAAAAACAGTCTAATAATCATGGTGGCTCTTTCATAACTATCATTATGTTTTAAAACACTTCTAAGAAGTTCGTATAAATATGACATCTTTCATGAATCACACATGCAGTTGTTATGCATAATTTTTAGAGCTATCAATGGGTCGGGTCGGGTTTGGGTCGGGTCAAGTCGGGTTCGGGTTGATTTTAAATGGATCGGATCAACCCGTTTATTAAACAGGTCAGAAAAAGCTCAATCCGAACCCGACCCGTTTATAAACGGGTTGACCCGACCCGACCCGTGTAATCCGATTATAAACAGATCGGGTCGGATCATAAATTGGTCGGGTCAACCCATATAAGGCATAAACGAGTCGTAAACGGGTCGGGTCAACCCGTATAAGGTATAATTGGATCGTAAATGGGTCGAAACGGCTCGTAAACGTATCAGGTCAACCCGTATACGGTACAAACATGTCATAAACGGATCGGATCGGATCGTAAATGGATCAGATCAACCTATATAAGTATAAACGGAACGGGTTGTTAACGGGTCAATTTCGGGTTAGCGGGTCAATCCGAAACTCATCCGTTTATAAACGGGTCAAATTCGGGTTGACCTGAAAATGATCCGCCAACTTAAACGGGTCGGGTAAACCTGCTAATTTCCGTGCGGATTTCGGGTCGTGTAGGAAATTGACAGTCCTAATAATTTTGATTTGAATGCATTACCATCGACTAACAATGGTGAATGATCAGTTGTTGATTTTATTTAATGTGTTGTAAGGACACCTCGTTTCTCTTCCTAATATCATAGCAAAAAAATAATCTCAATAAAATTTATGTGATTCATTAAAGTCATTTCACACGACAATCAACAACGGCGTAAAGTCGTTTTGCACGGCGATCAACCGCCGCCAACACCGTTTTCCACGGCCATCAACCACCAAATAGGATGATCGTCGTGAAAAATTGGTATTGATGGATGTTTGTTCGCAATGCAAAAAAGAGTCGAAAATTATGTCTTTGATAGCCTCTTAGAAAGTATGGTATTATGGAGAGTATAGTTAAGTAATAGTTACAAAGTAACAATAAATGCCTACACTGTACATATGTTTTTCTAAAATGTCTTCTCAAATTTTCTATTTGCTTTGTTGGTATGAGAAACAACTTCTTAAAGTTTGGCTGTTGGACGTGGTCTAAAGTTTGGCTGTTTGAACTTCAAATAAACTGATTTCGTTTTATGCTGATAGCCAAAATTTTCATATGAGAAGACCTGCTAATGTTACATGTATCTGAACGTTTACGTATCTAGCCTTGCCAACAACCTATTTATCTTGAGAGTTTGGCTAATTGTTGGATCAAAAGAATATGATATGTGGAGGTATATAATAAAGATCAGAAACCAATAGTCCGACTATCTAAAATTGCATTAAGATTCAGGTAAGGATGTAAAAATCGCTAGACAGATGCTAGACGGTAAAAGAATTAATCGTTTGGGCGGATATTAATCGAGAATAATCGGAACTACGAGTTTTTGACAAACTCATGAATTTTTGATAAAATTGTAGTACTTTGTTTAGTATTAACTGATCCACAATGAAATATCATGGATTTGGATGGGTTTGAAAGCAATCATGGAGACAAACTCGTTTGAAACAAACATTTTGATGGTTATAAGATGCATCAAGCCTAAATTCATGCATAGATGGTGCTTATAAACATGTTTATATGTTTAGATAATGCGAAAAGTCTAATCTACCCGGACTAGGCAAAAACTTAAACGGTAAGACTAGTTTAACGTCAAGACGGAACCTAAACGGGAGTCTAGAAGGATTTTTACAAACGAGTAGCAAGGTAGCCATAGTTGTCATTACAAAGTTTTCTCCTCTTGATTATTCATGTTTTGGTATAGTCTACTGAAACTAAGATGGCATCGTATGATACATAATTGCATGACAGGTACACAATTACACAATAATATCAAGAGGTTACTGAATCTAGCATGAACACAGAGTTCTTGAAAATGAATGTTCATGTTATAAGGTATTGAATTAGAGATATAATTGGTAACTTTTAAACATCTAATTTCTTATGTTAATTGTTCTAGGAACTTGGTTATAAAAAATAGACTGACCCAACATAATACATAATAATGATAAGTAAACGAGAGTATAGTAATATGTCAATCAATAGTTGAACTTTATTTGGCAAGTTCATAGTAATCTGTGAGTCATTTTGTATCTTATAACGTTTGCTCGATTCAATAGTTCTGTTTAGCTCTTAGATTATATCAACATCTGCATTTTTTTAATCATACAGTTCTATTTCTTTTTTCATTATTGGTCTAATCAATCAGTTACGGTTCAAGAAGTGTTTCATGAGATGAGATATGAGAAGTGCAAGTCAAATATAGGTTGAGACACTGCTCTAATCAATGCTTGTGCAAGGAAAGGATTATGTACCTAGGCAAATTATATATATTTAACAGATGTTAGGAGCTGGTCGTAATCTTGATGTCTGAATGTAATGCACTCATGGAAGCATATAGTTATGTACTTCATAATAAAACCACTTTTAATAACACTGCAGAAAATCTCCATACTAATGAAGCGACTTGTACTTTTTGCTCGTTTCTGACGCATCAGACGTCACAACGGCGTTTGTCCCATCCCGAGCTTCAGTGTGTGCATGGTGGATGAAGATACGTTGACTTCCAAAGCGTCGAACGCGTCCTCAACTGATGATATCAAGAGCCGTTGATTTCTTTTCTCTCTCCATCCTCCTCTTCAAATACTCCGCTCAAATACTCAGTTCGCAGTTACATACGCATATCATGTTCACTCAACTTCCCCATTTAAATGTCATGCTCAAATACTCAGCTCAAATTACTATATTACCGTTCCCCGCAAACGCAGCCTTAATAGGTGGAAGAGAATTATGTGAAATGTTTAAAGATATTTAAAGAAATAATGGATTTGGATTGTTGTACAGTTGGTGCAACTGCAAAAGATACGTTGAATTTGTGTTCAAATGAGGAAATTGAGCAAGTAACGCCAGTTGTTAGAAACAAGGAGAAGAAATAAAAGAATGTGTTTGCTATTTGAGATTTTTGGTGAACGCTAATTAATATTTGTGCTTAATGATGAATGAGACTGTAAATTAATATGATGAGTAAATAGGAAATTTCTACAGAATATCTGCATAAATTCTGTGATGAAAGCAAAATGATAACACATTGCTTGTATGTGCCCTTATTTCGAGTAATCATTGACAAATCTACATTAAATCTAACATATTTTTTAGAAGAAAATGTTTTTCTTTTCTTAAAAGAACGTTATATTTTTTTACAAAATCTTCAATTTTATTTTAAAAACCGTAGATTTTCAAACATATTTAACTAATATGTTCAAAGTTTTTAATGAAAAGTTTTTGATGAAAAATAAGTTTAAAGTTCATAAAAAATTATTATTCAAAAGAATACCAAATTTCTTCAAAAATACAATTTTTCCAAATTAGTCTAAAGTTTGTAAAATAACTAAGAAAATGTTTGTAAGTATTTGAAATTTTTCAATAGAACTCAAGTTAGTCTAGCAAAGCTAATAAATACATAAAATATTGAAAAATGAGGGGAAAATTTCATTTTTCTTAGAATATACTAATTTTTTCAATAAGCTTTACTTTTTGAAGGAAAAAAAATCTACTTTTATCGATTCTATTTATTTAGAAAAAAAATAAATATAGTTAAACCCTATGAAGTTTTACCTTAATGTAGGCTTTTAAAAAATAATGATGTAAAAACATAATAATATGCATTTTTTTCTCTTTTTTTATTACCGTTATGTTTTCTCCCATTTATTCTTTTTTGAAATATATCCTATCGCTTCCTCCACTTTTTGCTCCTCGTCATTAAATCCAAAACAATACGCTTTTTTCTTTTTTAATATACTTTCTACCATTTATTTTATTTAATATGATTATTTTATGTTTATAATAATGCAAATAATTTTGTCTAACAAATTATTATTATGTGTTTACAAATTATAATTGATGATTGAAAATATACAATCAAACGGTCGGGTTTTCCACCGTTATGTGGTTGTACTAGTTTAATTCTTGAACAGTGAGTACACGGATTTCATTCAAATTTGTATACAAACCAAACAAGATCTAATGTTGGTAGACTCTCGTTGAATTTGTTTATGCCCCCATTGAACAAGTGCCCACCTCAATTTTTTTTTTATATATACAAACGTGTGTTCAATAAGTGCTCAAGTTATGATTTGAACACTCACTTGCTTTTAGAGGAAAGACCTAAACCATGCGTCTACAAGTCACTCTACAATGCATGCCACAATATGTTCAGTACCTTAAGACATAAAGTTATAACTTACGTCAACACAGTAAAGGGAATAGAAATGCACAGGATGTCAATTTTTTACAGTAAACCAAGGAACCAACAGCAACAAACTCCAAGAATGTGTATACGGGTTGATTTCTAAGCCTTCGTATATCAACAAATCAATAAGAAATAAGTAACACTGATATGGCGCAAACAATGAACAGTACTAGCACAGATTAAATCATCAACCATGAGTAATACAGGTAAAGACGGTGACTTGCAAAATCTATCGTGAAATCGGTTTCAGTATTAACATCTAATATATCTGAGATATAATATATCTGATATAGATACTGAAAGCTAGAGAAGCAAGACAAAGGAACACACAGTACATGCAAAATAGACTATCATTTCTTTGGACATGTATTTAGTTTATCTGTACATGCTAATTTCATTCTGATGTCAGTTAAACTCAAATCTCTAGTTGCCTACTCTTTCCTTTTTGTGGTTATAGATAGTATCAATTAGGTCTCAAATCAAATCAATAAATCTCACAGTACTTATCTGCGGATGCCTCCTCCAAGTCCTCTTCTTGTATTTGTGATTGGTTGAATGGGACCAAATGATTCATCTGCTTTAGCATGAAAACAGAGAAAATTAGTTAAATAAATTTCCCGGAAAAGAAAGCATGAAGATGAGATGAGCAGTCTGAGATTATAGATTTGTCATATGAGAAATGTCATTCCCTGAACGAATGTATTTTTTCTGCACTAAATAATATATGCAGTACTCACTGCTGAATGTTAATGTCAATTGCCATCAATAAGAACCGATAACCAACAAAGAAAGATGCATTAAAGATATCCTCCATTAAGAGAAATTTCATGAATCCTTCTGTTTAACGACTGACTTTTCAAAACAGTTGTGTAGTAAATACATTTTATCAACTAAATTATGATGGTGCATTATGTACCACTGAGAAGGATAATTAAGGCGTTTGACGCATGACATGATAGTCATGAACTAAATAAATTACACTGAGGCTAAGAACCATGGAATTACTGTATGTTCCATGCAATGCATGTTGCAAATCTAATGATATTGAAATGTATACTGCGAAAGGATTTAAGAAATGTTTGGTGTACCTGGGTCCTCTTCATCATTATGACTAGTGAAGAATGGAGTGAGATAGTTCTTATCTAGCGCCGTGAATGATGCAGTACTGCAGAGGCAAAACATGGGTAGGTCATACCGTCTGTAATAGTAAATAGCTATCGACACAGAGTTTATCGATATTTTACCTTTTATGGAATTCTTTGAGTCTTGTCTTTAACCTATTGCTAGATGATGATGATGCTCCTTCATCATAAGATGGCGAAATATATCCATTGTTATCCTCAAACCTCTGCTATCCGTGTATCAAATAATGATGAGTAATTTTTGTTACAATTCTGAAATTCTAGAAATAAAAATGACAACACCAAGTATAACAGTGAATATGGGGGGATAGCACATGAGTAATAAAAAAGTTTCTACTACTTTCAGCTCAGTCAAGAATCATCCACAACGAATTGTGTGTTAGACAAGCGTTTTTTATGTTCAGTGTAGTTTTATTTATTTATTCATTTATTTGATAACAAAAGTGATATTCAATTTTAAGCAAAACACTCATTTTGATGTATCTAAGGATTGAACCCAAGAAGACTAGAACCACAGTCTAGAGATCTTACTATCAGATGCGATTGTTTTCCCTAGCCAATTGACCTATGAACCGGTCTGCAATCGATGCAGTTATTGTTAGTTGGGGCTAGTAAGCCTTATTTAGGGAACAAAACCCAAACCGATCATGGTCTAAAATGCATAATGGGCGGGCCTCCTGGCCTGGTTTGTAGATCAAATGGGTTTCATGTTACCTTCAGGAAGAAGAATTTGACATCAACAGGAAGCCCCTTCATTAGAAAAGGTGAAAGTCGGGCCATAATTCACTTACTACAAGTTATTTGTACCACTTGAGCCGGTTGTCCTCGACGAAGATGTTTAATGTAATCTTCAACATAAGCTCATAAAGGTTTAGCTTCTTCATTTTTTATGCCAACTTCACAGATTCCTATTTTATTTTGAGGTCAATCCATACCCAAAAAAGGCAACGGCATAGTGCAACTTGACTTTAAGGTTCAGAATTTTTGGATGGAGTCAGGTTTAGTACAACTTTGGTCAGAAATATAAAACTAAAAATTAAATCACGATACTCCATTTTTAACCAAATGCAAATAGTAAAGACATATTTCTAACCAAAAAAAATTCTTGACACGACTACAAACAGTATAAAGAGCAAGTATCACAGTAAGTAACAGAACAATTTACTAACGATAATGCCCCCCACCTCTCCAAGTGGTTCATCATGTGTTTCACCGATCACTTCTAGAGCTTCTAGCATGGTTCCAGTAGAACCTCCGATTAATAATACCTGCAACCCAGAAAGTTTTACCCAAGAAATCATATCGTTGGTTGCAAGTAATATAGAAATAATCGCAATCCTAAAAGTAAGCAAACATTTCTTGATTCAGCATGTTAAAATTTTAAAATCTTAAAACCAGTAAAAAGTTCGACATATGAGTAATTATGATTTATCTTGTTTCAAACCACTTTAAGAAAATCAAGTATTTTCATCGTTCCAGAGAATATTGCCAACTGCAAATATAAAATTGGTCACCGCTTGATAATTGAAATATGTCAATTTCACCCCAGTCACGTTGATTAATATAATTCTGGTCCCAACTCCATACCAGCTCAGCGAAAATCAATCGGCTTGATTTTCCATTTCCTAATTTACATCCTTTTTATTAAATCTCATTTCTCTCGACCTTCAAAATGTGATAATATTTATAGAAAAGATGGACTGAAGAACCATTTTCACTATTAAATCGTATATTTCTTTGAATTTCAAATAACAGATGCGCGTGTGTGTAATTAAAATTTGTAAAATTCATATCATAAATTTGATATCTTTTTGAATAAAAAGTCAAATAGCAACTCATCACCATCATTAAAAGATAAAGATTGGAAACTTTTTAAAATATTTATACTATCAGTATCATCTTCTTCTTTTTTTAAGAAAGGAATAAAATTCATCTTCTTTTATGTAAACAAAGATCATTTTGGTTATATAAAAGGAAGATAATCTTCGTTTTCGAAATGTGAAGGAAGATAAACTTTCAAGCTTCAACTTGAAATGTGAATGAATATCGTTGTTCTTCTTGAAGTGCAACTGTAAAAGAATATCATTGTTCAACTGTAAAGAAGATCGTTTCTGTAATCAAGATAAAATATCATATTTCTTTTCGAATTGTGACTGGAGATTATCCTCCTTAAGCTGTCAAAAAAATCATCTTTCTTTTTGAAAAATTGACTAGTCATTGAATTATACACTCTTGAAAAATAATTGATGTGTATGGCTGAATGGCAGGTGCAAAAAATTACAACTTCTCCAAATTTGAAAATTATATATGCATAATACTACTCACTAGAAAGTCGAAAATTTTGTGATTTATTGGTAAAAACAAATTTTCATTTTGACCTTTTACTAGAAAGTACTCGCATTTTAATGATTAATTCATTTAATAATGTAAAAAGGGAAGTTTTGTAATAAGCGATGGCAGTTTTGTAAATAAAATTGGTGTACGGACAAGGATTTAGAGATTTAAATGAGAAGGGTATTTTGTTTATTTTGATTTAAATACGAATGTTATGTGAATGCCCTATTGTCAATCGAGGGAAACTGATTATAGAGTTTGCAGTTTCTCATTTATGCTGATTCCACATTGCAGTTAACATGTACCCCAGATGCAAAAAAAATTTTGTTACAAAAAGATAGTGCCATAGCTATGTAAATTAGGTAAACATATCAATCAAAGCCTGATAGCCAAGTAGTAACATATTTCCCTCCACCACCCACTTACAAAATCTTGATGTATAGCAACAAACAATTGAATTTTCATGATTAGTTTTAAAAATTGGTAAACTGAGCATATTAACAGAGTAAAAGCCTTGACAAAATCTATAAAGAAACAAAACTTACTGTTAATACAACAATTGCCGTAGTAGCCGTCAGGATTGTTTGTCCATGACCATCAGGAAGATCATGTACTGATTGTAGAGCAAGCGCAAAAGCCATTGCCCCTCTTAGTCCTATTCATACAAGTAAGCTTATATGAGTGTTTTGGACAAATTTATTCTAGGCATTTAATCCAGAAACTTACCGCTATACCAAAGGGCCTTCTGATGCTTCAATGGAATTTGTCGACTCGCTGGCCGTGCCAGATTAACCAAGTAACCGCAAGAGAAAACATTTACAGCCCTTAAAATTTCAATAAATATTGTCAGTGAGTCAATTAATGTGTAAACATTTACCTTAAATTATGACTGGATAGTGTGATGTAATATAGTAATGGACACATATCAAAACCATATATAAGGTAAGAATGAAAAAGGCTTGTTAGTTCCAACCTTTGCAAAGATTAATATATCTAACCAAGAAATACGTAGATTATTTGACAGTTTATTACCTAGAAATTATTTCAACTGGAGTACAGACAACTGTTGCTGCTTTTAGAAGCCATAACTTCAATATTCCGACAACATTCAACAATTAAAACCATGGTCTAGCAGTTTCAATTTAAGAACTTAATGAAAACACATATCGAAGTAGATAGTAACACGTTTAAAAGTAGAAGGGAGCACGTTTTTCTCATGAAGGAAACATCTTCGATCATTTTTGATAAGAGTGTATTAGCATTAGTATGTATTGTTAGGGAAAAATTACTTGTAATATCAGCTTATCTCAAATCTCAGCGGAAGCCTGTGTATGATGCTTTATATGTATGTAAGATAAAACAAGCCGAATAATCAAACTTAATTCAGCAATACATAATCAAACACGGACAAAATTGAAATAAACGAAAAGTAAATAGAACATGGATTTATAGTGGTTTAACTATCAACGTAATAATGTAAATCCTCTTTAAAGAAGAGGAATTTTATTAATAATTTCAGAAATGATTACAAGAGACTGATATAACTAGTTTAATGCAGGTTTAATACAATAACAGAAAAGAACTATAGCTTGAGTGATTTTTTCTATCTTTAACGAACGACTGGATTTATATATAGGTTGATACTTGAAGTTGAAGAAATTGATTTATGTAAATAAAACAATGTCACATGAATTCACCATTGATTCATGTGAAAGCATATATATTTTCCAATTCTTCCATTTTTTCAATACGAATGCGCTTGATAGCATGTCTTTATTAGTCAATTGATTAACGAATCGATTTTTTATCTTCATCTCCCAAATTCATTTTTCTTTATGTGAATAATTGCTTGTCTTTTCTTTAATACAATAAACGTGCATTCAATTAACTAAATGTGACTAAAGAAGCAATTTGTATTCTCTAACATATATTTGAATCACAATTTCAGCATTCCGCATTGACTCAAATATATACCAAACATAGTCTACTTCAAACTCCACCTACAACCAATATTCATCGAATCTAAGAAAATATGAACACGGATGCTTACCTAATGAGCATCCGCGATGTCACCACCCATTGCACTTTGACAATGAGCTCTGACAAAGCCCCATCTATCAAAAAAGCATTGAAAATATTCAATCCAAAGGTAGAAGTCAACAATTCGACTTACACAAGGAGAATATTACATCCCCTACAAGCTCCAGTTATGTTTCTCTCCTCCTCATTGTGCCACCATGTGGCACCTAGTGTCTCAATAAGTAAATCAAGTTTGAGCAATGCTCAAACTTAGCAAAAGACAATGACTTGGTAAATATGTTTGATGCATTATCCTTTGTGTGAATTTTTTGTAGACGAACCAACTTTTCTACACTCATACTTGTAAGAAAAAAAAATCTTACCTTTATATGTTTTGTCCTCGAGTTGAAAGCCAAAAAATTTAGTTGAATTACATTTTGACTATCGGAACTAATCACCACGGTATCATGTACAAAGCCTAAGTCACACAATAACCGCTTCAAATAAAGTACCTTCTTAGCTACTTCAATAGTGGCTATCAAATCAGATTTTATAGTAGACAATGCAACTACAATTCGCAACCATGCTCTCCAACTAATAGCAATACCGTCAAAAGTAACTACATATACCGAGGTTGACTTACTTCAAATTTCATCTTCAACATAATTTGAGATATCATAAACTTTCAAATGTCTGAAACATAGTGAACATTGGTTAAGGCATGAATTACACCATCATATATCTGAATCCGCATCGAATCAATTTCCAAAGACTTGCATATAACACCATTGCTCATAAGGATTGTATTTTCCTCCTTATCAACATAGGAAGAAAAGTAATCCTTATTAGACAACAGATGAAAGGACACCCTAGAAGCTAGAACTCAATGGTCAAAAACATCTGACACTACAGCAATCAAAACATCATTACTATCATTCTCCACTGCAATAGACGAACCAACCACTTACTTCTTTCTCAAATCTGGGCAGTCTCTCCTCTAATGATCACGTTTCTTACAATAATAATACATAACATTTCTAGACTTACTTCGTCAACCGAGCTTCCTAAAATTGGGACACCCCATGATGTTCTTCCCTTGCTTATTACTCCTACCTCTCTCAACAAACAAGTCTTACTACTACTTCCTCCACCACTGTCATCTACACTCAAGTCCTTCATTTGATCACACAATCCTCACCAAGCATACTACTTTTCACATCAAACAATATCAGGATATCTCTGCCATAGATGAGACTATTGACAAAGCTAGTATATCGCTCCGAAAACGAACATAGTAGAACCATGGCATTCTGCTTCTTGTCGATTTTCAAGTCAACAGACTTCATCAGCAAATCATCATACACTTAGATATGATATAATTGAAGCACCCTCTTTTATGTTATAAGGTAAAAAGAGTCCTTAACAATATCAAATGGTTGGTAAGGAACTTCTCATGTAGAGATCTTTCAAATACCCCTATCAGTAGTTTCATCGCTAACTTTGAAAATAACATTTTCTCTTATAGAAAATTAAAGAATAGTAAAAGCTCATTCTTCTATCCCCTCCAATTCAACAGTTGAAATATCTGCAAACAATTTATCGGTCTCAAACACCACATGATGAACATGATTCCTTCTCAACGCTGTCTTCATCTTCCATTGTCACTTCTCGAAATCATTGCCTCAATTCCACTTCTCAATCGTCAATTGGAAACCAAACGCCACATATGAGGCCCATAACATAGGGTGCGATACAACTACAGGAGCCAAATTAACCTTTGATGTATTCTCGTCTTGGAACTGCCTTTCTGACGCCTTTTATCTCATAGCAAACCTTAAAGCACTAATATCGGTTATTTTGGAAATTTTGCCTCTAATATCAATTTATCTCAAATCTCAATGAAAGCCTATGTATGATCGGCTATATATGAGATAAATCAAACAAGTTGAATAGCCGGATTAAATTCAGTAACCCACAATCAAACACAAGCAAAATTGAAATAAACAGAAAGTAAATATGACACAAAGATTTAGAGTGGTTCCATTATCGACGTAATAACGTACATGCACTTTGAAGGAGAGAATTTTATTGATAATTTTAAAGAGGATTACAAAATACTGATATACCTATTTTAATGAAGGCTTAATACAAGAATAAAGAAGAACTAGAGCTTGAGAGATTTGTTTCTATCTCTAATGAACGACTGCATTTATATAGAGATTGATATCTAGGTTGATGAAATTGATTTATGTTCATAAAGCAATGTCACATTAATTCACCATTTTTTCATTATTTACAGTGAAAAAGCACATATTTTTCAACCTTCAATTTCTTCCAATATGCATACGACTGATAGCATGCCTTTATTAATCAATTGATTAGGGAATTGATTAATTATCTCCACCTCCCAAATTCATTTCCCTCCATGTAAATAATTACTTGTCTTTTATTAATGCAATTAATTTACATTCAATTAATCAAATTGTGACTAAAGAGACGATTTATATTCTTTAAGATATATTTGAATTACAATTTCGACACGGATATGATTTACTTAATGAATAAACAGATAAAGGTATTGAGTGCATAAAAATCAAATCCAATCCATTTTACTAGTATGAACCTGAGTATATACAAATCATTCTCTAATTCATCTGTGATGGTAGGGTTATTTCTTTGCTAAATATATCAGCATTATCACCTTAACCATAATCTCAGTTCCAATCAACACTTCCATCCTTAATTCTAACCCTAAGTCCATTTCAGCTTTATACCCAAATTCAATCCTAACCTTTTTGTATTTGCAAAATCATGTGTTAATAAAATTCAAATTCAAATTCAAATCATGACCGTCTGTTTTACCATTTTGCAGATATAAGCTATGGATATTTTCTGAAATAACATTAATTATATTATATTTAATGATGGAAATATACACTTAATTCGACTTTTCAAAAAAAATTGCTCCAACAACAACTACTAAACCGTTATTCCCAAACAAGTTGGTGTCGGCTAGAGATGGAATACAAAACTAAATTACAAAGTCAATTTAAAAGTAATAATAACAATATTAGACATACATACATACATACATATATATATATATATATATATATTAGATACACACACACACACATATATATATATATATGTAAGGTGAAAATAGAAATAGAGATAAAAAAATAAAGTAAAATAATTTAAAAAAATAATAATAATAGTAAATACAATAAAAATAAAACAAAAAATAAAAATAGATAAAGAAACTTAAAAAAAATTGCTCCAAAATTAGAACAAAACATGGTTGCATATCATATTTACGCCTTACAGTTAATTTACTGCCTATTCGTTAACCATTATACATTTACCACCTTTCAGTTTAATATTCAGATTAAATCATAATTCATAATCGTTTGGTATTCGAAGATCAACAGTTATATGTACTTTTAGAATTATATCTGAGCATTTATGTTTGACCTTTTTTTTACATATGATATATATGAGTCTCATTGTAATGAATGGAACTTCAAACTAAATTTTTGATAAAAGAAACTTTTCATCTGGAAACGAGTTTATATAAGATGAAAAGGATTCCAGATAGGATGGTTCTTTTAGCTTCCCCATCTTATGGAAAAATACCTACCAATTGGTTTTATAATTCAAAAAATACAATGATGTTTGGAAAATTAGAAGAGACGGCACTATTGCATCTTGGATGTTTGAATCTACAGGTGCAAACATAGGAAAAGCAGAACTAATTTTAACATATACAAATTAAAACTAAAAGCATCAAAAACCATACATCAACTTATATATAATGAGTAAAACAATCTACATTATCTCAAGTATATGCATCTACCTACGTTAAGCACAAAAGTATCCGCAAAATTGAGTATAACAAATAATGAAAGCATTAAATCAAAAGTTCAAAGCCAGTACCTTGCAACTACTATGAAAAGCTAGGGCATTCGTAAAAAGGGTAGGGTTAAGGATAAAAGCATTTGAATGTTTCTCTTTCTAAACACAAAATAACTTTTCAACAAGGGATGATAAGGATACAATCGAGAAGAAGATAAATCCTATGTGTGACCAGCTGTGTTTTTCCATGGCAATGTCAAAACCCATATATATGAACCTACATGAAAAATCAAATTATGAGAAACAATTGATGGCATAAACTGTTCTTTGGAGTGAATTCCAGAAACAATAATTTTATGAAAAAAGTCTTACACAAATGTTTCTGCCAGTGAAGATATTAAATGGAAAAAACCAGAAGTGAAACGCTGAGAATCTTCTGATAAATTTGAGAATGTATAACGTTTCATAACCTAGCCAAGAGTACCAAACAATAAAATTCACTAAATTTGGTTGGATACAGAATGTTATATGAATACATTATTAATTCAGTGCAAGTATATAAGAGACCTAAGTTACTTACAATACCAGTGAACAATATTGACACTATGCCAGACAAACCAATACCCTCCGCTAGCATGTACCTAAATGACATTAAAAGATAAATTGATCAATAACATAAACTTCAACTGTACGGAAGATGAATCTAAATAGTAATCAATAATCTATGCTTACGAAAAATAAGGAAAAAGGACAAAGAGGCAGCATTCCAAATTATGAAGACTGCAAAAGTTAATAAAGGTGAATGCGCAGAATTTTGTTTAAATCAACAAGTGAACAAAATAATGGACTGCAACTTACTTTTCGGTATCTAGTCCTGCATACTTAAAAAGGTGATTACAGTTAAGGGTCGACAACATATTATTCTGCAAATTTACATGATGGATGGTAGCACCTTGCAACATGTATATAAATCAGAGACCAAATAAGAAAACTATTCCGCTGGCTAGCAAAAAAATTGTGCACTTTTCAAATTATTGCGGGCTCAATATGATCTTTCGTATCCAAGTCATATACTATGAAATGAATTGAAACTTTGCAGTTCACGCATTCGCAAGAATTTGCTCTGCAAACCTACAAAAAAATTGGAAGTTCCATGGGCATAATCTAAATTGCAATGTAAATATAAATTTACATGAGTTGGTGCATCAAGGAAGATCTTAACTCTGAAGATCCAGATAATAACTACCTAGAGTTCATAGGTGAAACATTGCCATTTAATGTGCTTGTAAACATTTAGAAGATTTACGAAACAAATCGGAAACAATCATTAGGAACAGGTTAAAATATAATTAGTTCTGCATATTAATACTCAAGATTAATTGGCACTTCAGATTCAGAATTTATAAATCATGCTCGCACATGTGCATGCTCAGGGGTAGATTAGGAATTATATTAAAGGGATCAAAATCAATTTAACACATTTGCATGTGTGTGTGTGTACACTATATATGACAAAAATAAAATTTGAATGTCGTAGCTCATGCAAGATCTCATTTGCAATGTATAAAATAATTCAGAATATCCCATTTAATTGCTTTTAATTCAAATTCTACTAAAAAACACTTGTAATGATAACTTTCACTTATTCAAAGAATTATTGATTGCTATCTATGAATCTAATCTCCAATAAGAAACTGTATGCTGCTAGAAACTAATAAATTAATAAGTATAAATAAATTGTTGATACACTTGCTTTTTTAAAAGTAAATCAATAAATTTACCGTACTTATCAAGATTACTAAAATAAGTGGCATTATCTACCATTAACATTTTTAAATCAATAAGTTTATTTTGGAATAATGGAGAATATAGCGACTGAAGCTAATTCTTTCAAGAATCGACAATGTCAAGTTTTTATACAAAAGTGTGGAGAAACTTTCCACAAAGATTTATGGCAAACTTGTAATTAGTAGAAAAGCTAAGGCTGTTTCTACGAATTTGCACTAAAACAAGGATTGGCAACTGACATTCCTTGAATATGAACGAATCCACCCTTGCACGCACGCTCCTGCGCAAACATACACACATATGTTTGTGCATGCGTGCATGTGTATTATTTCAGATATGTGTGTTGTCTGTGTTGAATAATGCACATGATGAATAGTAGTTATGTGTTCAACAGATTTTTGGAGTCAGATAATAAATGTGCTAAAGTAAAAGAAAACGGAAGTTATGGCATTCCAATATTAACATAAAAATCAAGGTAATTATCAAACATTGTGGAGCATGAAATTGATATGGGTATACAGGAATATTTCAAATAATGAGCTAAAGGATATGCAATATGTATATTTCAAATAATGCATGCAAAAATATCATATGAGCTTCAAAGGATATCAATGCTGACGTGAATCCAACTCCCACCCCTGTAAACAAGAACACAAGTTAGGAATGACGACGAAAAAATTCCCTATGATGAAGGATATTCACTGTGAGAGGTAAAAGCTCGTGCAGCATGAAAGGACTTAGAAGTTAAAACATTAGGTTTACAGTATGACAGTTTTAACATCAGGTTTACTGAGAAATGTGTTCCCATCTACTTTTAAACATGTTTCCATCGAATTTGTAACAAGATCCCATCAAATCTATATGTGAGAAATATCAAGTTTTTTGCTTCTACGACATATATTTAGCTCATGAATATTAGGAGAAATAATATAAAAAGTTAAAGAGTTACATGTAACCATTTAGCTCATATACATTAGAAAATACTAGTGTGCCTAAATAAAGAACAAGATTTAGCAAGAAACTGGAAATATAGAGTTGGTTCAAAGCAATAAAGTTCGACTAACCTGAAGACATTGAGCCAATAAATGTCTCAAGAAATCTCACAACTAATATAATGATATTTTGGCCAGAAGCTTGACTCCTTACTGATGACATTGTTCTGAATCAAAATTTGTTGATTAGAATTTCGACTTTAAAATCCAAGCAGAATACATGCATTCTTCTGCACTAATAAAATACCTGTATAAGGAAATCGCCATCTTTGGAGTTTTCCATATTCAAAGAAAAAACGGTTAACGATATCATAATTAAAATGCAGTGGGATCACAAGGCAGATATTCTGGAACAGGATTAACCACTTACAGCATCATTTAGGACAGATTCTCCAAATACCAAGGCATAAAGGTTTGTATCAGTGCCTAGTTCCTACATCATATAGATAAGTCACATGCAGTTCAACTAAGGTGAAAGGTCAAATACGAGGAAATATGGATCGTGTGTAAGGGAAAATCTATTGATACACAAGTTGGTGACAAAATGGATCTCCACCATTCATATCACATGATACAAAAACATGGAACACAGGGGGTGTGATATCCCGGGTTTTTGGGCAATTTAAATTTAATAATCTGTATTGATAATTTAATTGATTTGATAATTTTCCTTTCTAATTTTAATATAAATTGATAAATTTAATCTTTTAAAAGCTAAATAAAATAGATTCTATTTATAATGTATATATTGATATATATATTGTGAATAGAGAATCTTTTGTTTAAATAAAAGATGTGTTTTCAGATTATAATATATATGTATGTATATGTTATAATTTGGATTGTTTTGAATTTAATTTAATGTATTGATAATTTATATATGTATGAATTAGGATTTAAACAAGCTTTGTTTTAAAAATGCTCAAAATAAAATGGTTATAATATAAATATACATCCTATACATGTATTTAAAAATCTAAAACATTTATATATATATATTATAACCATTTTATTTTGAGCATTTTTAAAACAAAGCTTGTTTAAATCCTAATTCATACATATATAAATTATCAATACATTAAATTAAATTCAAAACAATCCAAATTATAACATATACATACATATATATTATAATCTGAAAACACATCTTTTATTTAAACAAAAGATTCTCTATTCACAATATATATATCAATATATACATTATAAATAGAATCTATTTTATTTAGCTTTTAAAAGATTAAATTTATCAATTTATATTAAAATTAGAAAGGAAAATTATCAAATCAATTAAATTATCAATACAGATTATTAAATTTAAATTGCCCAAAAACCCGGGATATCACAGGGGGACAATGTGCCAAAAAATGTAATGCTTTACTAGAAATCTCAAGTGGACTAGCCTCCAGTTGAAATAATTATTTTTAAGAGGTTATACGCCAAAGATGGGAACATTAACATAGAGCTCGTAGTTACCATTTTTAAGAGGTTATCTCGCCTTCAAGATTATGTCATCGATGGAAGATCCAAACTGATAGTTACCAGCGACCCATTTTCGTATTGAGTAAATAATACAACCAAACAAATATAAAATGATGGAGCCAATGTAATGACTATTATATCCTTCCTTCAATTTATCATGAGTTTTCATTTATCCTTTAAGCACACGCTCCAAGAAAAATAAAAAATTACTGGGTACCAAAGTTTTGAAATTTGGATAATTTAAGTCATGTCACTAGTTGATTATCAAAATTTAGAGCAGGTTCCATTGGTATTAAAAGCTGCTCATTTGTTCCACCAATTTACTTCACTCAATCATTGAAATGTGACAATTAATTATAAAATAGTCAGATTGAATGTCTGCTTCAACCATTAAATCACATGTTTAATAAATGTTGTGAATAGATAAAATAATTTCGTAAATATCATATGTCAAAATTTTGATATTTATTGTAGCAAATTTGAAACGATGATCCATCTTTAACGCGTAAACACATCAAAATATTTTCAATGATACATAATCCGTTGTGTATAACTATATTTTTCAAAATAATGTCTTTATGAAGAAAATTGAATTTATTTGGAAACTGAAAGAAATCTGAACTTGCTTCTAGACTAGAATGAAGTTAAAACTTGTGTTGTGAACGAGAAGAAAGTTGAACTTCCTTCGGAACAGGGACCAACATGTTAAGATACACGTTTTTACATTTATATTTAAATATCACTCCTCCATCAATTATTTTTCTCAAACCATATGAAATCACTCAGTCGACCAAAATCTGCTCATCACAACTAGCCAGAAAAACAAGAATTGCAATTCATGAAACCAAGATATATCTCAGCCGTGAACCATAAAATCAAGCAAGCAAGACATGCAGTCGCAGCAAATAGGTGTTGCGATTCAAAGGAAATTAAATGGAAGAAAATTTCAATCACAATCAAATATCGACCAAGCTAGAGAAATCAAAACAGTGATTTGTATTCAAATGGGTGGAAAAAAATAGAAGTGTACAGACATCTTTAGGAATGCAGCATAGACAAGGAAGGGGGCTGGCTGGTATATGGAGAGTTATTTCTGGAGTAAATCTTTAAGAGCATGTATTTTTCTAAAGATTTCTTTTATTTCGTTTGTTTTTACCAGTGAATGTTGAGAGTTTTTTACAGGTTTTTTTTTTCTTTCCAAGAGTTAAGAATTGTTCTGAAGTATTCCTAGTTACTGGTTCTAGTTTTTTTTTTTTTTCATTCTAATACTTCTTGTTATGAGCAGCTAATTACTTTACTGTCTACAGAGATGAAGCTGAGACCATAAACATTTGTCGGCAATTTTATTCTTTTTCCCTTCTAAATCTGTTTAAAATAATAGTTGTTAGTATAATTTTCATTTCAGTGTGAAGTTAGATAGCCTTAGCCTATGTATATAGGTATGTGATAGCATATTGAATATACTCGTATCAATACGGGATTTGAATCATCTAACTTAATCTCAGTTTATTTACACGATGCACAAAGGCGTAAAATCTTTCTGGAGACTTGACGCAGGGTGTGGCCTATAACGCAGGCCTTTTTGAAATACTATGCACTTACAAAATAAATATTATACATACCAAATTAATGAAACAAGACTAATATAATTTGTGTTCTTTTATTTTGACACGTTCATCTTGTATTGGCTTTTTAGTTATGTATATATTTGTATAGTTATTTGGTATATTTTGATCATATTGAACTACATACGACTATAATTTAATCATATACCAATCTGTCCATATATGAACATAAACATATATGAAGGAGTTATCGTATCTGAATAACTACATAAATTATTCAAAATAGATACACACACACATATCTCCTATGAATTGTTAGGTACAAAAAGGTTGATGTAATTTGTAAGAGAACTGAAATTAGTTCCTTTGGACATTAACAGTATATGAAATGATAATAAGTCTCTTCCATACGGTGATAAAACCAAGGTTCAAAATTCCAGTTTTCGATAACATTCCGATCATCAAAGATTTTTAGAATTTTGATTCCGTTTGGAAAATTTTGGATATTCCGTTCCAGTTCTGGTACTGGGTTTCGTAACTTTCTTAAACTTCGTTATGTATAAAAATATGTTAATAACTACTATAGATTTATATAATTGTTATTGGAATTTAAAGAAGGTAATTGTAATTGGGTCTGGCTATATTTTTAATTTAGCAAGTCCGATGCTTCATGGTAATAACTCTAAATTTCTATATTGAAATTATTTGCTGAGTAGACAAAAACCAGTTAGCTCAATTTTTATAACAACCAAAATACAATATTTCCTTTACCACAGCCCTAGAGAATATCGTCCACATTAAATCTCTCGTTTGATTCCTCTCCTTCACATACTTGATGTCTCCTCCTTGATTTCTCTCTCGTTTTCCCCATGCTTGATTTCTCCTCCTCGAATTCTCTTGCTCTAAGCCCAACGCTTAAATATGCCCTAAAACTCTAGCTCGATGCTTCCATTTCTCTCGCTTGATCTTTTCCCAACCATGATAGATGTCGCTGCCTATGTAGCGGATAATTTAATATAAACAGATGTATTTTTTGATTGCCAATTCCCGAAAGCGGAATTTTAAACAAATTCCAGCTAGGTCAATGCCGGAACAGGACCGGAGTGACAGGAATTCCAGCGTACCAGCTGAAATCTCGAACCTTGGACAAAACATAAAGTATATAGGCTTATTTTAAAAGCATTGCACTAAGAGAAATTATTTTTGTTGATCAATTACTACATGCATTGGTCACCCATTGTTCAGAATCCCATGAATAATCTTTTGTGTCCACTAAACCGTGCATAAGAGAAAGAAAGTTTTTTTTATCATAAATACTATTTTTCATGTTTTTTATCGTGTAAGAAAGAATAGAAAAACGTATTTTTAAGAAAATGTTGAAATGAAAAAGGCACATTTGCTTTGTACCATGTGCTCATATGCACCATATGTGCTATTTGGTGTGCCTTCTCGTTGTGTCATGTGTGGGAACAAAATGCGCTATTGTTGTGCCGCATCGTGGCACACGCCTTAGCGTGCCTTTGTTAAGTAATCTTTGTTTTATTAATTAACAATTTCATTACACTGATTCAGATCAATATGCTTAATATATAGGCTATGCAGCTGGAGTTATCACTTATAACATATGCTAAAGTAAATACCTGGTTAAAAATAATTTATATCAATCTTATATTATAGAATTACAGCTCTAATATAAGTAAAACACAATCAAATAGATAAGTTATTTTGTTCAAGTTATCAAATATAATTTATATTTGTGACATTGTCTTTTTTTTAATGGTAATTGATGTCTCAGGTATCAAACTCAAGACCATTGATCACACTGTCAAATGGCTTACTACTGTGCTAGTGGTTATTGGAGTGTGACATTGTTTTTACATATTAGATAACTATTTTTATTTACAGAGATTGAGAATAAAAATTGTACACATGTAATTTATGATTCAGTAGATTTTACTCTATACATTATCTTTCATCACTTTTTATTTTTGAAATCTCTGTCTCGTTTAATTGAATATATTTAAAATATCGTCTTTCTTGCGGATCAACAATTGTATTTGTATATGTACTGCAATTATGCATGTGTATTTGCAGTAAAATTTGAAGCACAACATAGTAGGAAGCTATTCCTTTCTTCAAAAATGAAAACAAGTTAAAATATCCTAAGGAACGACTGATGTTCATCGCCTTTTACAAAAATAAATGCTTACATGAAGGAAAGTTAAAGTATTTTGAAAAGAAAAGAAAAGAAGTTCAACTCTTTTTTTTTTCCAAAATGGCCGTCTGTTGAAAAACTTATCAGTCCCATTCAAGTAGCCTTGAGATAAAGAGTATGGTGCTTTTATTATGGAATACATAAAGGAAGGGGAAAATGTCTACCCCTGGAGGCTCATAATATGCAAACAAAAGAAAAAATTAATGGTCTAAGCTCTTATAACCATAAGACTACATCAATATGAAATAAAAAAGAAATAAGTAAAAGATGCTCTTATAAATTGAGAGTTTAGTTTTCATTTTAAAATTCCATCCTTGAGAAGAAGATTAATTTCTTTTTGGAAAAAAGAAAAGAAAAGGGGACTAACTTCCAAACTGACAAAAGGAGGCATCAGTTTTTTTTTTTTTCTAAAAGAATGAAGCTTAACTTTTTCAATGGAGCTCACCTATGGGAAAAAAAAGGTTAAACCTATTTGAAAAACAAATGAAAGCTTATCTATTTTCACATAAGAAAAGAAGTGTAACTTCCTCCATGAAGGAAAGGAAGTTAAACTTCATATCTAAAAGAAAAGAAAGCTCAACTTCTTCAAGAAAAGAAGTTCAACTTCCTTCCAAGAAGAGAAGGATATTCTAGAAAGGAAGCTAAACTTCCTTTCTAAGAAAATCCTCCCCAAAAAAGAACAAAAATTAACTCATAAAAAAGAATGAAATTTAGCCTTTGAAAAGAGAAGAGAAGAAAATTTAACCACCTTCATTAAAAAAATAATTATAAATATTGAGTTGTACAAACGTAAAAGATTTTGATGCATCTGTTTGAATGGTGAAAACCCATTACTGATCCAACATTTCTAAAAAAAATAGTATTTCCAGAAAATGATTTTCATGAATTTAATCATTAAATGTGAATTACGCCTATCATTAGAATAATCATAAAATTAGTGATTTAATGATGAAAATGGATTTTCAATTTAACATTGCTACTAAAAGTTGTTGCATTTTAGGGATTCAGATCTCTAAATCTAAAATATTTTTGATGGGTGTGGGCAAAATATCAAGTGATGTTGATTGAGGAGATTTGGTGTGGTGACTCTGTGGAAAAATGCAAAGAGAAGAGAACTAACTTTAATACTGATGACGGCAAGAACCAATTATCTATCATGATTAATAATATGAATTTAATGCTAGTTAGTGCTTCCAAAATTAATATTGAATACTCATGAGTAATACGGTAAATTAAGGTATATTTTTGTCTGTTCTGAATCGTCCAGTTTTACATCTTTCCTGATTCTAGATGACAGGGGAAAAGCTTATGTAACAACTAATTAAAAGGGTGGAATAATATGCTTGGTCAAATTTGCCATTAAAATATGTGTGTTTGATGTTTATATTTACCAAATGACAGAGCAATGATATCCTTTAGAAGATACAGAAGATTTCTTTTAAAATGAAGAGGCAAAGTACAAAAAATTATCTTGTTTCTAACTTCCATGTGAATATACACAAAAAATATGTTATGACAAGAGAGGAAGAGAAAGATGGCCAACCTGGAATATGGATAACACAGTAACTGGGTCGGTTGCAGATATAAGAGCACCAAACATAAGGCATTCCACCAATGGTAATTTATACATTAGAAGCATTAATCCACCGAGGTAGCTGAAAATGACAGTCAAAATCAGTGATTCAGTAAAAATGAACTCTAAAGAAATCTACTTGAAGGATTGGTTGTAAGGTCAGGATGTTGCTTACACCAAAAGGCCTGTCACTATTGATGCAACAAATGTCCCGAAAATAGCAAATGTAATAATTGCACCAAAATTTGAGAAGAATGGTTTCTGTAAAGAAATTGAAAAAATATATGGTCCAGAATTTGGCATTTGTACATTTCATATTTTCAAAATCAGCACGCTTACCGGGGCTAAGCTGAATCCAGATTGAGTAAGAAAAAAAAAGTCAAGGTAAACACAATATTAAGCATTATCAATTAGAGCGACAATAATTAGGTATGAAGCAAAAAGTATCAAAGTAATACTGGCATAATCATATCAAGGATATAATATGATTGGTGGCAACAAGAACAAAAAGAAAAATTCTTCATGGAAATTGAACCATGTCCTGAAAAATAGAAATGTGCCATTAGAAGATAAAAATACGGTACAATATCAATTTAGATTTAACTACAAATCATAAAATAACAAATCCAAATAGAAACCTTGTGTTCGTCTCTGTGTTGGATATATTGGCAAGTCCCCCGACAATTAAACCTAAACCAAGGAATTGTAAATAATGAAATTAAAAAATTAGCTCTTCATTATGAACACCTCCATTCAACTAACCATTGGCTATCTCTAATCTAACCCTTACATGAAAAATATAAAAGTAGATTAGCTCGCATGAAGAAAGAAAAAGGTACAGCAGCATGACAAATAATACAGACGTTAGTGTATTCACGTCAGACGGGTACGAAACCAACACGCGCGCGCGCACAGAGGGGAAAAAACATGCAAACAGTCATCTCTGTCGCATAGAATATTGACAGTAATAATGAATAGAAACACATAATACACAGATGCATGCACAAAAGTTGTTCATCTCATGTTATCTCATGAGCCCCTCATTCATATCATACTGTTATTTGATCCATGATTTATTCCGACTAGAACTCAAAGTTCTTGTCATCTTGATAAAGTTTGATACATTTCGATCAAATCAAAAACTACAACGAATTTCATGGTATATAAACAATTGTTTAAAATAAGATTAAGGTTTTGAAAATCTTGGCAATCTAGGAGGTCTCAGTTTTGAAATTCTGAAGGACCAAGAATAATATAGAAGCCAATTCTCAAATAATTGTTTAATTTGAAAGCTAACAATCGTAGTCACTCAAAATGATCTATTTAATAGTAGACAAAACAAATGTAAATAAATAATTTGGAATCGTTTATAAAAATCCACAGAGAATCATCCAAGTTTCGAGGTTCCGGTGGGAACCTCAAAATTCCAATCTACCTGGTTCGGTCCTGACGAATACCAGGGTGAAACACTGTAAAAATAAGATTTCACTAAAATTATCATCAAATAATGCAAAAGTCAGGGAAAAAAACATAAAAAGGTGTAATCAACCATAGAATCATCTGAATCAGAAGAAAGAAGGAATCAAAAACAATAAATTTGCACCACATTTTATGTTGATTTTCCAATTCCATTCAAGGAGACATGTCCACCTAAAACTAACACGTAGATGACATATGAGACATCGAACCTTAACTAATGCATAAGCAGTGTCTAGATACCTATTTGGATACTTAGATGAGAAAGCAAGTCTTGCTTAGACGGATGTCTAGACGATAAGACTTGCACAATGCCCTGGTTGGAACCATAATGATTTTTACAACTGAGTGAAAAACTAATACGGCACTAATGAATGAATTAGATAAGAAGTGGAATAAAAGAGAAGAATTAACAAAGAAGAAGAAACATAAAGGAAGTAGAAATAGAAATAGGAAGAAGAGAATTAGTTTTTGTCCAAATTGCTTGCATATTTCATTCCTAAACCATGTATAAATAGACAAATCCGGTAGTTATTTGTTTGTAACCGAAATGGATGGATATCCTTACATCATTGTGTCACTCTTCAGTAATTAAATTTTTTAGTAATTCTGCAAAAGTGTTTTTTACTTTTCATAGCTGGTCTCCTATGCAATACATGATTTGTAAAGCCTTTATCGTAACAACCTTGCAAAAACTTTTATAAGCCTTTTAGGTCTCGCTTATGGATTAGGATAGGCTTGTCTACGTGTGGCCCTATCATCACCTTCCCCTTCAAATTTGACCTTGCCATCAAGGTCGAACAAGAACTTACTGATGATAGCAACTCCACCTCCACCTGAGTCAAAGATAAAAACTTTGCTTTCACCCAGTCTGATCTTACATTCATTCAACCTCATACGGTAAATTATATAATCACTATGACATGGTCTCTTTCCCTCATCTTTTCTTGATTCCCAACCAATACCAAAAAAGCAGATGATTTGTCAATTTGCAAACTCGGAAAATGAATAGTTTTTGAATGCAAGTTTTGCTGAGTGGTGCTTGTATCTATAAGTGTTGTGATTGGACTATTGAGGACAGCAACTTGAAATCACAGAGCCTTCGGATCTGAGATAGCGGGAGGGCTTGGAAAGTGATGTCTTGTTTTGAGCAGTGTGGTTCCTTTAGTTTGGGTTCGGTAGTCTGTAGAGCTTGTTTGTTGTCCGGCAATATTAGCAAATATTATGTTGTTAGCAGCAACGACCTGGTGTGTATTGGTCATTGCAGTTGAGACATAAATCAAGATCACAAAATTGTTGCATCTCCGAGTATGTAAAATATTTGATGGGTATGATAATGGTACTACTGGTTTTGAAGATGAAATGGAGGAATTGTCGAGCTTGGAGGTGGAGGTGGAAGTGGAGGTGGAGGTGAGGCTAGCGATAAAAGAGATGTGGGTATGCTATTGGGTTGTGTGGGTGGAGTTTGTGTAATAGTGATGGTGATTCTTGTGGAGAGTTCAGTTAGTGAATGTAGGACGTGGCCAAGGGAAGCTTTGATTTCAGTGATAACTTGGTTATGGATGGCGGTTTCAGCCATATTTCAACACTAGTGAAAGCACCAAAATGATATAACACTAATGAATGAATTAGATAAGATATGGAATAAGAGAGAAGATTTAACAAAGAAGAAGAAACATAGAGGAAATAGATATAGAAATATGGAGAATAGAATTATTTTTTGTCCAAATTGCTTGCATTTTTCATTCATAAACCATGTATAAATAGGCGGATACAATAGCTATTTGTTTGTAACTAAAATGGACATATATTACATCATTGTGGCACTCTTTAGCAAGTAAATTTCTTAATAATTCTGCAAAAGTGTTTTTACTTTCCATAGCTGGTCTCCTTTACAATACGTGATTTGTAAAGCCTTTATTGTAACAACCTAGCAGAAACTTTTATAAGACTTTTTCGTCTTGCTTATGCATCAGGTAGGGGTGAGCGTTTGGTTGGTCCGATGATAAAAATTGTTAAACCGAACTAAAACCAATGAACATAAAAATCAAACCAAACCAACCGAATTAATATTGGTTGGTTATCCAATTTAAACAAACTAAAAATGATTCACACTGTATGTTTGAAATATTCATTGTACTTTAAATTATCACATAAATATATGATCAATGTATTCTTATGC
Organism: Allium fistulosum; assembly: GCA_030737815.1. Taxonomy (NCBI): domain Eukaryota; kingdom Viridiplantae; phylum Streptophyta; class Magnoliopsida; order Asparagales; family Amaryllidaceae; genus Allium; species Allium fistulosum. Next base: position 814,504,142 of record CM060901.1, on the reverse strand, counting down.
TTTTTGATAGTAATTTCGACACATATACGATAAATAAAATTTATTTGGACCACAAAACTAATCTAAAAAATTCATTATACCAGTATTAATTTTAACAATATAATAAAAGTTTGGTTAATTTAGTTGAACTGATGACCGAATTAAATTTTTTACGGGCTGATTAGAAACCAATCTAGTTTCAAAATCCAAAGTTTTCATGAACACGGACTACCGTTATATTCGAGATTAACCGAGTGTCTAGACTCTAGCTTATCAATTTCTACCCGTTATTGAGCAGAAGCGCTTTATTTCCCATTTTCCGTTCTTCATTGCATAGCACCTGTAGCATTAATTCATCCCTATCACCCTGGTTACTTGTCGAATTTACATCTGAATATTACCACAAACCTAAAATTCCATTTTTGCAAAATCAGCAAAACTAATACTAACCGATCCAGACTGAGCTTTCAACATGAACCACGAATAGGGACATGTTTAAAATGCCAATTTTTTTCAAATGAATCTTTGGAGTGTATTTCAAATACAGTTAACATTATAGTACAAAGTACGCCGATAATGTGTTTCACTTACCATACAAAATCAGTCCAACAAACCCTAAGTATAAAAATGAAATAACAAGAAACAGAAGTAAAGAAATTACCGATGAGCAAAGAAGCACTTGCTTCAGGCAAGTAATAAACTTTGTGGCGGCGAAGCACGTGACCAAGTACGAAAGCGAGGACGAGCATGGAAATTTGCAGGAGTATTCCGACCCCCGCCGCCTGCTGTTCCTTACCAGGCGGCGAAACTATGTCAGGCGGCGGTGCAATCACGTTCAGTTCCGACATCGTCGCTGAACAAACGGGCGACGACCGCTGTAATTTGTTTAGTGATCAGATTTTTTGGTTTGATATTATTTTTCTTTCTGGGTATTTCAGTCTGATTGATTTGTGACGAATAAAAATGCTTAGACGACTGGGTTCGGAATTAATACAATCACGCGTTGGTTATTTAGGTTTGACCCGATGGGAATATCTTCTTAGTAAATGGAATACAGTTTTAAAAAAGACAAAAATAGTACACGAACTTCCAAAATTTGGGCCACGACAGAAATAGATTTCTGTTAGTACTTTTAGAATTTGAAAGATTTTTTTTCAATTTAACCTCCTTTTAAAACTAATTATCTCAAACAGCCCACTTTAAAAACTAATATCAACTTTAGCCATGTTTTGATCAGCTTAGCCTTTAGCTGGTCAAAACGTATTGGCGACACTTTCAAAAGTCGTCAGTACAAAAAAAATTTGCCAAAAACATGTATGCGACTATGTTTTAAAAAAACAATTTGGGCGACTTTTGAAAAGTCGTCAGTGGGCGACTTCTCAAAAGTCGCCCAAACGGGGTTCTGTAACAAAACCAAAATCTCGCTTTCTTCCTCCTTCATTTTTTCACTTTCCTCTTCATCTCCAAAAACTCCAAAGCTGCAAATAATATTAGACACATGATTTCATTTGGATAAGAGAATATGAAATAACTGTCGGCGAAAGTAAATAATGGAAATACATGTACTAGACTCACACAACCACTAATGTTTGCGCTTTCTTGCAAAGCAAGCCTCATCAACTCGCAGTACGTATACGTCAGAACTGCACTGCCCCAAGAATACTGGCGACAAACAGCAAAGTTTTTTTAAAAATGGAAGTCATTTAAGCCATATCTGTGTCTTCGAATAATCTCATATCAACCTCGAGCAAATAATATGCAATATAACGGCTCTAGCTCGTTGTTGAATCTGAATCTCCGTGGCGTCTGCTGGTATGTCGTCCGCAAATTGTTGTTTAAACCATCTTGTTTGTATCATTTCGTTTCCCCACCACTCCTCTACTGGATGAGTTAAACCTAGGAGCTCTGGGCATAAACTAAGGTAATCAACTGGATCGAGGTTGGTCAATGGAGCACCGTCTATGGGTATGCCAAGTAAGCACGCAACATCACCCAACGTGGTAGTCATCTCCCCAGCACGTAGGTGAAATGTAGATGTCTCTGGCCACCATCTATCCACCAAAGCGGTGATAAGATGATGATCCAACTGGATGTGCACCACCCTAAAAACCAGTCTAAATCCGACTTTGGTCTATCAACTGTATAACGCCCGGATGAGCAGATGTTACTTTATTCATTTTAGACGAATGATCTATGGTTCCATCTGCAGTATTGCTCTGTCAAAATATTACAAAATTATTATCAACATGTAACATACAATATCATTCAATATTTGTACATTTCGAAAACTAAGAATTTTACCGCAACGAATTCTGGTTATTCGTTCGATGTCGTTGTTGCAAATATAGGACAGATCCATCGATAGGTCTGGGTAGCATCTCGGAGTAATCTACACATATACAAGTTAACAAGATTTTCAAATTTATTTTCCAACATCAACAATAGGAATTTACGCATTGTTTTTCAACAATTAAACAATGATTTCATCCATACTAAATTATCTCAACAATCAATGATTGCTTACAAATCCTAAAAACCAATATTTTGCAATTTTCTACAAAACCCTAAATTGAAAGAATTTTGATTTATCCATACCAAGAGGCGCATCCCGCGTTGAAGAGCTTGCCGTCTTCTAATTTGTTGAACTAAATGCTAAATGTTTTAGGCTTTGGGCGAAAATTTCAGATTTGGGGGATTTTGGGGTTTTTGGAGATGAAGAGGAAAGTGATAAAGTGAAGGAGGAAGAAAGTGAAGTTTTGGTTTTGTTACAGAACTTCGTTTGGGCGACTTTTGAGTAGTCGCCCATTGGCGACTTTTCAAAAGTCACCCAAATTGTTTTTTTTAAAACATGTAGACGACTTTTGGGAAGTGGAAAGTGGGCGACTTCTCAAAAGTCGCCTACATGTTTTGGCAAAAAAAATTTGTACTGACGACTTTGAAAAGTCGCCAGCACGTTTTGGCCAGCTCAAGGCTGAGTTGAGCTGGCCAAAACAGGGCTAAATTGATATTAGTTTTTAAAGTGGGTTGTTTGCGATAATTAGTTTTAAAAGGGGGCTAAATTGAAAAAAAAATCCAATTTGAAATGTTATCAAGACCAGATAATAAGCTCGAATCTCAATGATTACAATTTTCACATGCATTTTCTTTTGATTTCCCTTTTTTTAATGTTTTTTCCTCCTTTTTATCAATAAATTTGCATCCATTATTTGTTATTTCAAAGTTGTATCAAATGAACTTTTTATTTTGATTTTTGTACTGTTTTAACTTACTTTCTAAAAAATTATTATTTTTATTTCAATATAAAAGACAATCATCACAAGTAAAATTAACCTTTTTTTAACTACATTTCACATGAGATTTGATTTCTTTTCATAATTAAAAGTGTTTTGAAAAAGAAAATTTGAGACTTCAGTAAGTCAGTAATAACCCCCGTTAATGCATAAATCAGGTTAATCTTTTATTGTAACATAGTGATGCGATGTAATATTAAAATTATGTAAATTACCCCCACTATCCATGGCGTAAACAGAAACCATGCCAACGGAGACGGTGGAATCAATCAAAGAAACCTATGATATTTCCCAAAAGGTATTCTCATTGGACCTCGAAAGGGTGGGTTGTGCGTCAGTGTGCGGAGATGATATCAAATTCCAATCTTGTCCACAATCACCAAAACCATCGCCGCTGCAACCGCTGCCATTAAGTCCACCACCATGTCCATGAAAAGTCGTATCTGTTACAAGAAATTAAGCATATACAACTATATATATTAGATAAGATAACGTTCTTAAAAGAAAATTACCGAACTTCAGTTACGACAAGATTCACAAATATATAATAATATATTGAACATGAACTAGACATTTGAAATTTTATAGTTAACTACAAAGTGAACAACTATATATACATAAAAGCAAATAATTATACACATGAAAGTAATTAAAAAGTAAATGTATATGCTACCGATGTTGAATATCATTGTCTCTCTTAATATTTACATTATCATCTTCCCGACTTGCACTCTTCTTCTTTTGCTTCAACTTCTTCATCATCATCTTCGTCTACTTCAGCCCCATCATTGATTTAATTAGCATGAGGCCTTACGTCTAAAGTTTGTTCCATGATTTGTAGTAGTTCATTGGATTTCGGATCATTTTAATAAGTTTGGTTATTGGTGGTGATCGTATTTGAGTAAAATGGTCATCTTGGTTTTGTTCTATCAATAATCCACCAATCTAACCTACTCTTGTCGATAGTTGGACAAAGTGTGCAATACAATTTTGTTGCATGTGTCGAAAATACAATGGATCGTACCCTTAGCATAAGCCATAAAAGATAAGGAAGAAGGACCTTTTCATGAATTTGAAATACCAATCTAAATACAAATAGAGTTAGATATGCTAATCAATTCAAGTAATTTGGTTTAAATCTTATTTAAGGTAATTTGCAAAAATAAAAGGTTTAGCCCACCAAAAGGAAATTCGAAGAGGTTCTCAAGGTCATTCAGATAATTGAATATATTTTCAAATGCACTTGTTGAGGAGTTAACTCTTCAATAGGTTTGTGGCATGGTTGGAGTGCAATTTGGGAAGACTTGATTACTAATCATTTTGGCCTAGAAAGTGAAGTGACCATGGTGCCCTCGAGGGATGTCTCCCCGAATGATTCATCTCCACTAGCATCATAACCCTCGCCCTCGTCTCCGTCATCCTTTCCCTCTTCCTCTCCTTTACCTATTTCCTTATCTCCCCCTTCTTATATATTCTCCCCTCTCCATATCCCTTCCTCACCTATGTTTTCAACACCTCTATCCTTTTCTTCCTCTCCAATACCTTCCTCGATTCCTTAGCCATCTTCGCTCCTTTATTCATCGTTGTTGGAGTCGTGGGCTGAAGTAGAAGAATCGGTAGCGGTTTGAGTCACTCTTATAGGAAGCGGGTTATGAATGATGTAAACGAGGTGGAACTGTCATTGTCGAGCATTTATGTGGAGGTAAGAAGTTTTTCTATACTCGAATTGATCCTCTTCAGCAATGCCAGTGTATTAGCAAGATCTTCTATTATGACTCATTCCAGGAGATCCGATAGGAATATATATTGAGTGTTAGTCGCCTAGGTGAAGAAAGCCCAAATATGATAAGAGTATTGAAGGAAGAAGCGTACAACTAGATAGCCAGAGGTAGTTGAAGCCCTTGGGGCTTCGGACAAAGAAAAATTCACTCTTGAAATAGCTTCATTTATTGTGAAGCCCTTGAACAACCTTGTGGTGGTTGAAAGCTTCTACCATCAGCAATGAAGGGGTATCTCTTCCCTTTTCAAAGTTGAGTAGATAAGTAAGCTCTTTGAAGGAAGGGGAGCGACCCAAGTGCATCATGTATATATAATATAGAGAGAACTTAAGAAGGCATAGTCATTTGGATGTACTTGTGTTAGAGCTAGCCCGAGCTCTTAAAAGAAGAATTTTAGGAATCCATTGAAGGGGGAACGACTCCTGAAAGACACATTTATCTATTGCATGCGGTATAGTCTACTGGAAGGATATGAGCCCTTTGATGGGGTCCAAACAGAAGGACCTATCTTTGGGGATCCCGTGCTTGATATGAATTGTCCCGAGTTCCTTGATGGACAGCTTTGAAAGTGTTTGGTATGGAGGGTTGTCCAAGACCATGAGAAAAGGCCGGTCCTCTCTCAGAGTGCTAGGGCCACGAGGTTGAACCATTGGGATAGCTTGAGTTTAAAGTTCTTACATAATTGTATGCCTTACTAGTGATAGAGTAGAAGTAGAAGCCTAATTAGCGGACGAATCTGATCCGGAGGTGTAGAAGGACTAGCGTAGGTTCGAAGATGGAAAGATCATCTAAGGTCGGTCATTTTAAACTTAAAAATTTAATGACGAACATGGTAAGGTATTTTCTATGTTGATGTTCTACTTTAATTAAAGCCTGTGTAGCCAATGTACAAAGTCCATCAGATGTTGATATGTGTTGACCAATCGGATTCTACATGTTGATCGAGGCAGTACAAAGTGTCAATTTATGCAATGCGTGTCATGTGCCCATGGCATGGTGTACATAAACATTCTTTGTAGATAACCCACTCATACTAGCAAATGAGCTTCGTCGCACTACTAAACCATGTGTCGGATTTCATCCATTATCATGGAGTATACGATAACAGAACCATTATCTGAAGCGACATGGAGTTTATTTGGCAGGATCATAAGAATGTGATATTCGATCCAAAGTGTCAATTGCTAATTGCGTGAAATGCCAAAGTGCATTCGATTTGACCATTTCTTAAAATTGTTCCATCAAAATTGAATCGCCAATCCATATTCGATCAAAGCTCAATGGAAATTGATCGCTCCTCATCTCATTTATCATTTCATGACTAAATGACCCGAAGTTGACTCCATGACTACTTGATATGGGCTCCAGGTTTGAACCAATCCCAAGACTACACAAAGTCGGGACACCAAGAAGACTCAAAGTCAAGGCCTAGAGAACTCAAATTAGATACCAGAAATAACAAAGGAAGAAAACTTGGTGTCAGACCCGAGGAAATTGGAGCCGACTTTGACTCGCATAATTCTTGGGTTCTATGGGTTAAATCGGCAATGGTGAGAAGAAGGCATAAGGTCAAATACAAATTAGTAGAAACAATGATGTGGTTGCCATGGTCGAGCACGAATTGGCAATGTCGGTGGTTATAAGAAGTCGACACCAGCTTCAAGGCCAAGGCGACAACCTACCTCGTGTTGAAATCACGAATGAAGGTCGACCGAGTAAAGGAGTTATTATTAGAAAGTCGATGCCAACTTGATTCAGTGAACCAAATGATGGTAGTGCTAAGATCACAACGACATTGGAGATCAATAGTAGTGAAATAAGGGAATTCGAGGCGGTGCTTAGATCTAAATTCACAACAAACAGGGAAACGGTGAAGTGTACTATGATATAGTTGCTATGGGTATAAAAAAGTTTCTAATTCATTTTATATGGACTTCAAAAATCATGTCAGTACCAACACGATCATGTTGGTGCCGACTAGTTTCACCTCATAATTAAAAAGAGAAAAAGGAAGAAAACGAAGTGTATGTAACGACCCGCAATTATATAACTTTAATAAATTTATTTATTTAAATTAATTTGAGATTAAAATGATTTAATAATTGTTATGATGATTTTGATAACTCATTTTAAATAGTATTACTGTAATAATTTATCATTAATTTTATAAAGATATATACTTGATTTGAAATCTAAGAAAAATTTGTTTCGCTTTATCGATATAATAACAATTTTGTAAATAATTATTAATATTAATTTATATGGTTTTATAAATGAAATATGATCATTTTAATTAGTTAAAAACGATAAAAAATTTATTTTCAAATTTTGTTTACAAATATATGCATATTAACTAAAAAGTGAAAATATGACCGGAAATCGAAATCGGGATTCGTAATGGTATAACGTATAGAAGTTGTGTAACGTTGTGGAGACATGTAAATTACATATACACATGTACATGTGCATACATGAAAACATATTCACATGCACATAAACATAAACATACATATACACATATATTTAAGTATATAAATATTTTATAAAATATATAAGATATTTTTAGTTTTCTTACTACTTAAGTATGCAAAAGCCAACATATGCATGTCTTAAAGTGATGGAAGTGATGGGCATATGGGTGAGGGGATTGTAGCCGTGCATAGGGGAGGGAGAAGTGATGGTGATGGTGCATGTGATGGTGATGAAAATGGTGATGTATGCATAGATTTTTTCACTCTCTTAGTTGCCTTTAAATACCATACACTATCCTCTTCATTTTCATTCATCTTCCTATTCATTTCCTAAGCACTCTCTCCATACTTTCATGACTTCCAATCTAAAGGAAATAATGCCAAAATATTTCTAAAAAAGAATTTAAAATTTTAATATATACTATATAAACTTAAGCACCTCAAAACGATTCCAAAACTTCACTCTTTCTCTCTACCATCCATGGCCTCCACCCCCTCCATCAAAGGCCGAGTCTTCTTCTTCCTCTACCCTATGTCGTGAGCTTCTCAAGCCATCCCAAGCATAGGCCACACTACCTAGGAGCTTAAGTCCAAACGATCGTGAGCTTTAAAAAACCAAATAGCGGAGCTATAGCAAATTTTTAGTTAGTCGTTTAAACCCCAAGGTGAGAAACTCCTAAACTATAGTATTATATGCTATTGGATGTTATATATGTTTGATTATGATTGTTGATGATGGTTGTTTAATATGAATGTTGAATATATATGTAAGAAATACACGTCGATAAGCATAAAGGAAATCACTTTACTTTATTGAATGAATTGGTGTATATGGAATGCTAAACCTCTTTAAAATGGTTTAAAAATGAGTTTGAAATGTTTTATAAACATATGAAAGTGTTTTGGTGAAATTTGAAAGGTAACTGAAAATTTAGTCAAAAATAGACGCGTCGCGTAACAGTAGTTCACGATTTCGCGCCATAGAAGTCAAACGAGTATATAAAATGGAATATAGCTCGGAATTCTTCGAGATAAGAATTTTCAGACTATTACATCCATAGTTTTCAAACAAAGAAATATAATCGAGATTTCGATTAGTAGATTTTGAAATATGAGTATAACAAGTTTTTGGAAAAATCGCGGTTTTATGGTTCGGAATCCATAAAAGGATTTCTTTGAAAATGATACTTTAAAATTGTTTAAAAATACGAAATAAATGATAAAAATCTTTTAAAATGCTTTAAAAGTGATTTGAGTTATAAAACTAAATTTCCAAATGTTAAAAAGTCGTTTTGATCAATATAGCTTAAAAAGCACTTTCTATAGCACATTTTCATAGCACTTTTCCACAACTTTTGAAATATAGTTTTAAACGCAACCGTTCTTTTCCAAATCTTTTGTAAATGTTCTTAAATGGTTAATAAAGTATTTTAAAGATAGTTTGAAGGATTTATGGAATGGTTAAATGTTAAATGATGTAGAGTCGATCAAATTACTTGACCGCCTTATGGGTAGTAGAGAGATGGTAGGCTTGAGTTTGGAAAACCAATTTCCTGTTCTTCCTGGCTATCTGGACTGGCCCGACGGAGGGGATAGTAAATTTGATTTACTCGGATCAAAATTTTCCAAAGTATAAAGGATGTAATTTTCTAAATATAAATAACTTGGATTTTATAGGGATAATCTTCTTGTACTCGGTGTTAAAGCCCGAAGAGGGAACTCGTACTAATCTTGGAATTTAAAAGGTGATTTCACCGTTATTCCGCCCATAATACTTGTTAAATACATGGTTTGATATTGAGTAGAATTAGATGATTTCTATAGATTCTGCTTGCTTAATTTACTGGTTTTGGATTAACATCCTAGATAACATGGTTTTAACTCAATCAAAATTTTGAGTTTTGAATTAAGAAATCTTTATTAAGATTTAAATAAGATGATTTAGAAATATTTTCCTAAGTAAAAAATGAAATGATTTCGAATTATTCCCAATTTAAAAAGTTTTAAAGTAATCAAAGAATTTGATAAGAGAGGTTTAATGATTCCGTATATACCGAAAAGAAATGTTTTAAAGTTATATATCTCTAAAAGATATTTTTGATAAAAGGAATGAATTAATAAAATATTATTCACCTATTTACTTAACCTCTTTTATCGATGATTGGTTCAAAGGAACCGGGGGCAGATTTGGGTAATTCCTATCTGAAGACCACTTCGAATCAATTTACGTATTCGAAGTGAAGATATGGATATGATTTGGAAGATGGAATGTAGGGCTGCTTGTCACTGACCCTCGGGGGAATTTTCCCATATTATATTTTGTGGCAGTAGTTTTTTATTTAAGATCTTCGATGCAAGGACTTCTTGCTACTAATCCTAGGGGTAATTCCCGACAGGATGTGGTAGGAGAGTGCCTTCGGTTTGTCCTGTTCCTAGGCAACTTGTATGGACGAATGTATGACATTGCATTTCTAGTTATATAAATTGATCACTATGAATGTATCATCTATTTGGTGGCAAAGAAGGCAACTTATCTTAGCTTAACACTCTTTCCTAAGATGTACGAGCTCAGACGTTTGTAGAAATCAGTTGTGTGATTATGGAATGGCAATGTGGCATTCAAAGAGGAAAGATTATGTGCTATATGAAAGGTGATCGTTACCTCAAGCCTCACCCCCAGAAATGGCCAAAATAGGGTAAATGCGATGAGGCTATGTGGTTTGCAACCGTTAGAGTATGATCATTCCCTTCTAAATATATTTTTACTCGCTATAACGTTCGAGTTTAAATTATTGTTGTGTATGCTAAGAGACATCTCAGGTAAGTCAGTAACGACCGGGGTGATGACATATTCTGTACTATCTAGGAAAAGGTAGGTCGGTTTTGTGTTGGTAGAGGACCATCAGTTGGGCCTCGGTACATTCCTCTAGAGATGTACTGCCGGAAGGTAGTCCCTTCACCTGGTTATTTGTATGGAAATCCATTCTCCAATAAGTGCTTACCATTTTGTTTGTAGAACCCACTTTGTGGCTAGTATGCTTGAATTTAATCAATGTAACAATTTCAGCTAAGATTAATAAGTTTACTTGCAAATGTTTTCAAAGAAATGCCATTAAAGGTAATATCCCTTAATTTTATGTAGTAAAGATTTGGTTATCATAAGGTAAAAACTTGTTCCGTGTTTATGTGCGGCATGGTCTTATGAGATACCTTTTTGTTTTCAAACATCATATTTTGAGTTCTCACACCAGTCTCATGACTAACCCGGAGTTTATTTTGTTTTCCCTTTAAACTTTGGGTGCCTTATTTTTTCGGGCAGCCAAGTAGTCAGGATCATTTTAGGAGCATTTTGGTGAAATAATTTGAGAGGAGTATTTGGAGCATGGAGCTGGAGCATCTTATGTGGATATATATCTATCTTTTTATTTTCCACAATGCCTAGTTGTTTGTACCAGCAAATGTAGGAGCAGGTAGTTATAACTATTCCACGCTGGGTTAGTTCATACCATAACTCTGATGTACCCTAGTGAGAGTGGTTGTATGCACTATCTATCTATATAGTTAAATCAATATGAAATTTGTGTTTCTATCTCTTACCTTTACTTTATTTTTACCCTTGATAATCTGCCTCCTCGGCACTTGGAATTATGGCATGTGAATACCATGGATTTATTAGTGTCGATTTTCAAGGGTCGAGGAGATGGGCCGTCATAGTGTACCTGATCGAGATATGATATAACTTCCATAGAATCGAAGGCTCCAACCTTACCAAGATAAAGAGATGATTCAACGACTATTTAAAGCAATGAATGGATGCTCTTAGAATAGATGTGGTGCTTCAAGATGACTGTTAGTCGATTGATGACCATTTTGCAGTTAGCATCTCATTGCGTGTCTCAATTCAAAACATTCTTTGTTTTCACGAAATCATACCTTATGGGGCAAGTGTTTTCCAACATTTGAACCAAGCGACGTCTTGATGGATCTGGGCTTCAAGATAATGAAAGAATGGATCAAAAACCTAAGGAGTTGTCTAGAATGATAGAATTATGGAAAGCAACAAGTTTGAGCAAGGATTGTGCAAATAAATCACATCGGCACCGACATGATTGATCTTGTGGTGGCCCACTTTTGAGCAATAGGTGAACTTCCTTTATACTTTGTAGAAAAAGACAAGTCTCGCATAAGACAAATCACATCGGCATCAACATAATCTTGTGGAGCATATTTTACAACAAAGCTTGGAAACTTGAAGAGTTGGACAAATATAAGGAAACATGAAGATATAAGTTGCAAACTCATGTCAGCACCGACATGATCATGTCAGTACCGACATGATTTGAGTTACAAGTTTACTCATTCTTCATGCCTAAAAGTGTGGATATGATCTCTTAGCTGGTCTTCCACGAGCTAGCGACTTTGATGGGTGAATTCGCCTATAAAAACCCATCCTACAGCAACAAAGAGGGATCTTTTTTCTCTCCTCTAACTCATTTTTGCCACGAGGTGATGTCGAACTCAAGTTTACATAGTTTTCTAAATTTGAAACTTTGGAATCTGATAGTACATGTGCAAAATTCTTTGAAATAAAATTAAAGTGGATGTAAGCAATTGATTTGAGGCTGAACCACTATAAAATCTCACGTGTTCAAGCTTTAATTTTCATTTTTAGATCTGTTATTCTCGTTTTTGATTGATCTATGGTGCTGTGTCATTTTTTGACCCAATAGTTATATTATGATGTATAAGAAGTAATCAAATTGTGATTTGATTTGTATGAGTAAAGTCGAGTTAAATGTCTCCTAAAGGACATGTATTTATTAGCGAATATGTATATTAATCTGGTAGTCTCTAAAGCCTAGTTCACAATATCATATATGATATGATAGTGGGTAAATTTCATCTTAAAAGGGTAAGATACAAATTTTTCGACATACGTTTAGTATGTAAATTGCATAACCTAAGAACTAGATTTACTATCATGAAAATTATACTAGCTTTTGGATGCTTATTCAATCACATTGAGAAATAAAATGTTGTTTCGAGAAATGCCACCTCCAATACGAGAAATTTTAGCCTAAATGAAATTAGTGGCAATATCTTGACTTGTATAAGATCCAAAATAATGAAATGAAAATAAAAGGATAGTACAAAATAATTTAGCCAAAAAAGGACATAACAAATTATATCGTATGATAACGAGTCTTATATGCCAAAGTGAAAATGTGGTTTTCTTAATACAAGAAAAGAAGATCAAATATCAGTCTCATTAGTTGAACGCAAATCGTGAAAGTAAAGACTTTGCCACTTGGCGAGATGTTGATAAGGTTTGGAATGGAATCTAATTATACTGGTAGAATAAAATCTTGAGGTATATCCAATGAGATATGATCCATTAGATGCAAAAAGTTGTAATTGGAAAGTTATACACTTATTAAGTAAAGGACACTAGGAAATAATTTAGTCGATTCAAATGTTGAATTTAAAATCAATTTCATCGATCACCTTGCCTAATTCCATTAGTAATTCCCTAATAATTCACCGAAGTCTGTTGATATGAACACTAGATGTCTCGGGATCAGTAGGAGCGATGAAGGTATGATGAATTTGAGAATAAGTTTAATTTTAAATCTAACATATAAAACTTGGAACATGTATTTTGACTGTAGGAAAAAAAATTGATCAAATTCTAAATGCAGAAGAAATGTGTCCAAATAATAAAGAAAGATTGAAAATGATATATATATATATATATATATATATATATTAAATCATTTCTAAGACTATAAATTGATAACATGCCTATTGATGATAACAGACTTGACACTAATGTCCCGTATATATGATATAGTTAGATATTAGAATTATCCAAAATATAGTACATAATACTAGTATTATACGAATTCCAAATAAGGAATTTGCTCGTGGAGTGACATATGTGAGATACCTTATGCACTAGATCTAAGTTCCATCGCATATGTTGTGCATTGAACTTTTTAGAGGAAATGTGTCCAAATAATAAAGAAAGATTGAAAAGGATATTAAATCATTTCTAAGACTATAAATTGATAGCATGCCTATTGACGATAATAGACTTGACACTAATGTCCCATGTATATGATATAATTGGATATTAGAATTATCCAAAACATATTACATAATACTAGTATTAAAATTGTTTAATACGAATTCCAAATAAGGAATTGCTCATGGAGTGATATATGTGAGATACCTTATGCATTAGATCTAGGTTCCATCGCATATGTTGTGTATTGAACCAGATTTGCATATGTATTTGATACAATAGGCAAATGAAATTAAGTTTCAAAATTGACCAAGTGAAGTGTTATCAAATATTTATGAAGTATCAAGAATTGTTGATGAAACAGTGAAATTCTTGCGAAGGATCTTCGTGCTAAAACTTCAAATGGAAATATCAAGTGTAGTAAGAAAACCTTAAAATTTTAAAAGGTTCAGCCTTCACTAAGGTCTTATAATGGAAAATGTTCCAAAAGTGAAAGTTGTAGTAAGTTCTAGTTGGAGTAGTGCATCAACTTGAATAGTGCCATTATAAAATATATAGTTGCAAATTTATAGATGAGATAAAGATGGTTTCCTCGATTGAGTATCAAATAACATATTATGACATTAATAATGCAACATGATTGCAAAAGGAATCAAGAACACATAAAAAGATAGGACACACTGTATTTGACTGCCGTGTGATAAAGAGTTTATTAAATGGACGGATAAAGTGAAATTGATATAATAGACATAAAATAATAATACATATTCATTCAATGAGGCCCATCTCTCAGTCTGACCTAAGATGACCAATTGAGAAGGTATTGGATTGTGGATCCAAAACTGCTCCAAGTGCAAGTGCGATATTCAAAATTAAGTGGGTATGCCCTAGGAACAATTATGTATTTATTACATATCCTAACTTTGAAACCAATCTCTTTCGATATAAAGTATGCTTTTGGTGTTTGTTTTCAATAACATATATCATTATTTAAATAGATGATTAAATAATTTTTTTAATAAATAGAAAATCCTTAAATAAAGTATTATACAATTGCAGTTACAAATGCCATAATATGAGTATTGAATATTAAGTCAAAAATACTTTGTTTTTAATATTCTTGGTCAAGATGTTTTGAGAAAAGGATACAAATACATACGTTGAGACCAAAGTACGTAATGCTCTCTAAACGTTGGACAATATATTATTCATGATTGTTGAGGGTGCCAAGGGGTTACGTACATGTTGTTATTGGATAACTATAGAATGACTCGACTAAGAGTTTTCTATTGGTTGATAATAACTAAGGTCAAATAAGAAATCTCAATGTAACGATGTTACGTAGTTCTTTTGACTTGAGAATACTATGAAACTTCGATGTGAACACTCCACTTTGATTATAGTTAAATCCTGGCATGGTGACCATCGAGACTATAGATGGGTCTGAGTTGAAGCATATGAAGTGAAACAATATCCATTAGAGAATTTGTCTCCTCTGGTATGAGAGGTTAGTATCACGGTCAACTATGGTCAACTCAAATTCAAAAGTCTCTAGTCGGGGCATATCAGTTAATTAATATTAAGTGCTATTATTAAATCAAGTACTTCAGAGATGGACAAAATAGTTATACGTGAATATTGCTGGAGTTTTGATCATGACTAAACACCAAATATTAGAAGTGATACGGTGGTGATGAGGAGAACATGCATATGATATATCATTTCATAAAGGTGATGCTTCAATCAATTTAAATATGATTTTACTAAATGGATTTATAAGTGATGAATTCGGCCAAACTATTGCACCTTTAGCTAAGGCGACATATGGACATTAATATTCAAATTGTTCAATATTAATTACCGACTAAATTCACAACTATGAGTCATAACAGTGAATATATGTAGTACTTGAAATATCACCCGATTAATTAGTTTATAAAAAGTTATAAATTAATTAAATTTTTTAATATATACAATGTATTAATTATGAGTGCTTTTATTAGTTGGAGTACCAATAGTAATTTTGGTAGCACTTCGGAAATTTCTGGATGCCTTTAGTAATTATTAGGGTGTGCGTGTAAGAGTTATATATACACATATTAATATAAGATGTTATTACACATTTAGATTTATGTATATATAACATAAGCACATTTAAATTTAAATATAACATAACTTTAAAATGTAGATTAGATCTGAATGCTTACTACTTATTTATATATGCCCATTAAGATCCACTTAGGGAAACTTTTTGAAATTTACCTCATTTCATCCTCTACCAAATGAAACTGACCCAATACTAATAGTTTGTGAACTCCCACAAGATTTTCAGTAAGGACTACTATAACGACCCGATATTTTCAACCATTCGCATCCGCACATGTCGGACTTGAATTGCTCAAAATACCGCGTTGTAAATAAAATTTGGCAAATCTCAGAATATACAGTAAATAAATATAATCACAGATCACAGACACAGAGTAAAATAATGCAGCGGAAGTAAAAGAAATAGTAGTTCATGAAGCTACTATATAAATATATCAGGGTACATAAGATATAACAAAAGAAATAGAGAACAACAGAAGTCTCAATAAAATAACCAAGTACAAGCTGAGTAGGACAATGGAACTGAAGTAGATAGGACAAGACAAGCAGATAATCTCCAGCGATTCAAATCTCCAAGAGAGTGGAAATCCAAATCTGTGAATAACTCAGGCTGACCCGAGCGTAAAGCAAACACAAAACACTCGAGTCAGGACAATATATACTTATATAATGTAAACCAACTCAAGTGAACTGTAATAAAGGTACAAGTAACTTAAAGAATGCTTGGGATCGCCCATTCTTTAAGGATCGATTAAACTATTTACTATGTAGTAATATACGCTAAATACAGTAGTGTCTAATTAGTAAAGTATAATCATATAGAAAATAGCGTTAAGGGGATGGTGAACCTTAACGCGGTCGGATCTTTAAACCAAAATCGTAGTGGGCTCGATATGGTAGGTGACACGGCACACAAGGCAATGCCAAGGTAGATATACCAATTACGCATCCGGACTGGTGGTGACGCATAGCAGCCACTACCGCCCACCTCGAACAACACTCCCAAATCAAGGGTGCGCACCAAATCAATCACAAGTAATAGAATGGTATCGAAGAAGTGTTTTCGATCAGAGGTGCTACCTCCTTGGCCCGTCCATCGCTCCTGTTTTAGCCACCTTATGCCAACTCACGGGAGTTGGGTCCACGTATATACCTTTAGGATCGTCGCTACCATCCTACTTCATTTTGGAAACTCCACCGCGTACACAGTTGTCAAAGTGGTTTTCGGTATCGACAGAGAGTATGTCCATATCCGATCCCGGTCTCTTTAACAACCAATCGTTATTATAACCCGTGGTTATAATTTAAAAACAGTTTATACTTCAAAATAGAATATCATTTCAAATCCAAATCTTTATCAAAATATAGATTAAATCAATTCCAAACCGTTTCAATATATTTAAAATATCATTTCAAAACTTCATTTCAAATCATTTCAATATACCAAAATATCATTTGAGTTCAAATCTAAATATTAAACTTTAAATACTTTTAAATTTAAAGATATCATTCATTTACTATGATTTCAAGTTGCCTTTTAAATAGTTTATATTCCAACAAATTAATTCATTTAAACCATTTAAATGTGTAATTGTTATACTTTCAAATCAAGTATTAAAATTTCCAAAGTTTCAATTCAATTCAATCATTTATTTCAATTAAATTTCCATAGACCATTTCAAATCTTATAAATTTCAAATATAGATTTAATTCACAAAATAACTATTCAAATTATAAAATAAATTCCAAAGCTTTAATATCCTATATTTCATAAGTCCAATATCTTTTAAATAGATTCAAATTACAAGTAAACCAAATATTTTCCATAATAATATAAACTTCAATTATTCATTCCAAGATTTAATATCATTTCAGATTCATTTCAAAATATCATTTCAAAACATCATTTATTTAATTTAAATTTAAATACCATTTAATCACATTTCAAAATAGTTGTATTTCCCAAATCAACTCCCATTTAAATCATTTAAAGTCAGTTCATTATATTTAATAATTAAATATTTAATTTCCAAAATTTAATCTTTTTCAAAGATCATTTATTCATTTGAATTTATTAAACAAAGAAAAATCAACTTTCGCAGCACTTAGAAAATGCTACGAAATGTTATGTTTTAAACTAGTCCATTAACAAAAGACAGAGTTTTATTTACAATTCTACACATATTTAACTTTTAATATAAATCATTTAACTTATAAAATCATATAATTTCACATTTAAAAACAATCATTTAAATACCCTTATTTCTATGATTTTATAAAGTCAAATTTCCATAAAAATCAAATTAAATAACAATTAAATTTTCATTTCTTTAATTAAATTCTTAACTAAACAACTAAGTTTAAGTTTCCAAAATATAACTTATTTCCATTTATTTTACTAAATTAAAATTTCACTTTCAAACAAATTCCACAAAATTCAATTTAAGTTGTATTTCTAAATTCAGCTTAAATATTCATTTATTTCATATTTTCGTTTATACAAAAACACTAACAATTTTAAAAATTATTATTACTTAATGAGAATCATTAAATTCATCTTTTAAATCAAATTTGTCATATTTTCTTACTTTACATAAATTCCATTTAAACACAAAATCATAAATTCCAAAATTTACTTATATTTCAAATTCTACTTCACCATTTACTTAATTCACTTATTTAATTCATAGAAATCACTAATATTTTATAGAAATCATTTTAATAAAATTTAAATCAAAATATCATAATATTTACATTTTTAAAATATTTTAAAATTTTCAGAAATATATATAAACCACGGGTCTGTATATAATTTTCTAGCCTAGGTCAAGTGATACATATATGTATCATTTCAATCCGCAGTTTACAAAGAAAACCCGGGTTTTATCATTTCAAACCCGAAATCCCAAGTAATATAATAAATAAATAAAAGTCCCTCAGGCTTATCATTTCAGCCCATAACGAACTTTCCCTATTCTAAAGTCCGTTCGGGTATGTATCATTTCAACCCATAGTGAACATAATCTATAGGGAACTTGCAGTGTGATAAACTGATAAAAATGAACAGAAAAACATGAAATAACAGTAACATATAGTATAACAGGTGTAAATACAGGTGTGAACATCATATGATTATAATATAGCAGTTACAACAGGATGATATGCATTTACAGATTCAAGTGATGTCAGTTTATCAACTATATAAGTACACATCGTCTGGTGAGAATTACTCACCTTTCGCTGCTGAAGATTCAAATCAAACAACGATATCTACCCCGAAAGAGAAGAACAGAGGGCACGATCAAAAATTGGAAGAGGAGACAAACTGGTCTCGATCTTGAAACAAGATAAATAAATCAAACTTAGTACTCGAATTGAATCACAAATCAAAGCGAAATTTTAAATAAAAATTTGAACGAGATAATTTGACACATCTAAATTATATGCATGTATGTGATTCCTAGTGGGAAATTCAGGCAGTGATTTTAAAAAGGCAAGAACAGTGCACGCAACCTTTATTTTTCTTTAAACATGCAAAAGGTGACACAAATTTAGGTTCAAGAGTTGACAACTCATTTCCATGCTTGGCCCATATGTGCATGCAGGTAAATCATGGCAGTGACACAAATTTTCCTATTTTTTTTCCCGTATAATAGAGGGATGGAACTACAGAAACAAAGCAAAATGAAAAGGAAACAAGAGGAGGAAGAGGCCATACCTACTGGCACACGCAAGGAAGAAGAGAACAAAAGAAGTGGAAAATTGCTTGACGCGATGCTTCTTTTTTTTTCAAAGGGGATGCGTGAGTTTAGTACTGGAGGAGATGGAGGCCAAAAGAGATGAAATGGAAATGGTACGAGGCTTTAATTTATAGGAAAAATATTGGTTGCTTTACACGCAAGGAAATAGGGATATGCGTAATCAAGGCTTGAGAGTTTTATGGCCAAAAAGGAAAGAGTTTTATGGGCAACATTTATTGCATTGATTGATAAAAACGGCAAGAATTATTTGCTAACAATTTTTATTCGTTTAGAAATTCTTAGGAATAGGATGCGTTGATTGGTGAAAGATAGGCAAGAAATAATTTGCACTGGTCAGCGAAATTGGCGTGAATAAAGGGTAGAGAAACGGCAAGTAATCAATTAGCTTTAAACGGAAATGGAAAATCTGGTGCGAACGTGTTTAAATGTTGATTAAGGTGAAGGACATAAATATATTTATTATTTTGAAATGTCTATGAATTAAAAATTGGCAATTATTCACAAAATGGAAAGTGGAAACCCCCGATGATTTTAATCTAGTTTTTTTTAAAAAATTAACAGCTCTTTGGTAGAGTCAAAAGATTATATACATTTATAACAAATGGAAGAAATGGCAAGGCACAGTGAATTTCCTCCTTTAAACATGCACGACAATTGATTTAGGAACAAAGACCATAATTAGAATGTGAATGGTTTTAATTTTTGCGGGTAACGCTTCTATTAAATCAGAAGGAAAGTAAATATATTTAAAAGTGCGTACAACAGACGCAATAGTTTATGCCCACAATATAACAAAACAACGGTTTTAAATTTTATACATTTTCCTATTTATACGTTATTTATTCCATCTAATAACGCGCTTTTTTAAACGTGTAATTAACAGTTTAATTATACATAAATTTTGCAATCTATTACTTAATAAAACATGATTTGTTTACATTGGGTTTTTATTCATTTATCATGTACTAAGAATCTATTACTAAACGTAACTAAGAAAAATATAAATGATTAAATTTAAAAGTATATAATCCATTTTTAAAGAACAAAAGTGAAATAAAACTTTGTTATGAATATATTCAATTAAACTAACAGATTTGAAAACTAGAAAAAGATTTAGATTCCGATGAACATTAATTTATAACCAAAATATGCATTTTAGAGTTTCTTATAAATAAAAAACTTGGGCGAGCTAAATTTAGAAAAGGACAAAAAAAGAAAAAAAAAGAAGAAGAAGGGAAGCGATGAAAAATTAGAGCTTGTAATACTTTTCTCTCTCTTAGGAAATGAGAAAATAAAGAAGATGAGAAAATGAGAAATGAATTGCAAGGCAAAGTATACGGCTAAACTAAAGGAAATGAATGCCTAGAAAAGGAATAAATGTTAGGAAAACAAAAAGGTAAGAAGTAAGGCAACCTTTCTTTTCTTTCCCTAAAAACAGGTAATTAATTTAGAGCTTAATTATGTATATGGAGAGAAACCTTTCATTCTTTCTCTAATCAAATTGATTGATAAATTAAATGTCATTAACTAGCTATTTATTCATGGCATGGAATGTAACTATGTCCAAATGTATTCTACAGTAAATTATGTAAGTGCAATATACTAGATTGTGTACAAAGATGATGTTTCCTTCATATATATCTTTATTGGTCATAGTATTATTATTAAAAACATATACGTATACGTATATATATATATATATATATATATACTAGACTTATACATATAAATGTGTTAAAATTAAGTTTCACTATTTTATGAGCCTAAAATTAAAGACAACAATTTTGAACCTAATCTCCAGATTAAAAGGGTTTAAGATTAAAAAGTTATAACTTTGCATACAAGTCCATCTTATAAATCTTAAGTCAAATTAACGCACACAAATATGTATATACAAATCACTGTAAATAATGTCTTAAACTTAATACAACATTTTTATGTTAAAATTTATAACTTAGAAATTTAATTATTGAAAATTTTACGGGTCGTTACAACTACTTTATAAGCTAACTTCCCTGCAATCTCTAATATACCAAAATACCCATTGAAATGTGGTGTGAAATTCCTTGAGAGGTCAAAACACATGATATGCTTCAACGACGAGACTTTCACAAAGACCATATCCCCTACTATGAAATCCATCTTTGTACGCCTCTTATCAGCATATGACTTTTTCCTATCTTGTTCAGCTTTCATCATCTTCTATATTAGCTCCACCTTCTTTATAGTGTCCCTAAACATGTCTAGTCCAAATATGACTATCGGTTGCCCCTTACTAGCAAGATGAGAATTTGCAAGCCTATCGATACAATGCCTCGAATTTTGCCATCCCTATGCTCCCTTGATAGATGTTATTACATGAAAACTCAACTAATGCCAGGTAATCCTCCCATGCTTCACCAAAATCCAATATATATTCCCTTAAAAAGTCTTTCAACTCCATATTCACCCTCTCAGTTTGGTCATATGTTTCCGGGTGATAAGCAATGCTAAAATTCAACTCAATACCTAATGCATCCTGAAGGCTCCTACAAAATTCACTCGTAAAATATGGGTATCGATCACTAATAATGCTCACTGGAATCTATTAAATAGAATCACATCTCTTATATATAAAGTAGCTAATGATCCTGCCTTCTTCGTACTCTATACGGGAATGAATTGAGCGCATTTGGTCAAGTGGTTGATAATAACCCAAATGCTTTTTCTCCCCTCTCAAATCCTCGACAATCTTTTCAAAAAATCCATCGAAATATGCTCCCGTTTCCATAATGGAACATCCAGTGGAAGTAACAATCCGCCTGGCTTCCTCTACCTAGCCTTGACTTGTTGACAAGTAAACATCTAGAAACATACTTTGCAACCTATCACTTTATCTTTAGTTAATAGAAAACTAGCTTCATGTCTTTGTATACCATGTGACTACTAGGATAAATAGTCTTCTTAAAATGGTAAGACTTAACTAAAACCTCTGTAATCAACTCACTGACTTCATGTACATTTTACCTTCTTTCATGCCATAAAACGCTCTCAATGAATAGAATACCAATCCAAACAAGAAGACCTTTCACCCTTCTCTAACTGTTCTAGAATACCTACTAGTTTTGCATATTACTTCTCCAATACCATCCATAAGTGTAGGCCTACTCTCCAAAGCAGCCACCAAACCAAGTACTAACTCTAACAATGGTCAAGAATAAAAAAAGCAATAAAATTCATCTGTCTCTAACCCATAAGCAAAGAACCAAGTGCCTTATGTCTTTTACTCGAAGCATCATATACTATATTCCCCTTATTGGGAATTGATGAAATACTAAATTCATATGAATCTAGGAACACCATCCACCTATGTTGTCAAAGATTCAAGTCATTTTGAGAAGGTAAATATTTTAGAGACTTGTGGTAAGTATATAACCCAAATCTCTTGCCCAATAGAGATGCCTCCAAGACTTAAGAGATAATACTACATAAGCCAACTCATGATCATGATTTGGATAATTCTTCTCATGGAACTTCAACTCTGTATTAGCAACACTCTACCATCCTACATTAACATAGCACCAATCCAAGACAACAAGCATTTGCATAAATGGTAAAAGGCTATGTTGTAGGTTATGATATTCCCTATTATTTGTGCGAAATGAGTCTTATGACTATTATAACACCATAGGGGGGAATACTTATTAATACATAACTTGCAGTTTTCAAATTATTCAATCTAGAATCATAGATAAATATAAGTAAATACATAAATAAAAAGCAGTAAAGTAAAAAGAGTAACACTAAGAATTTTTATACTGTTTCGGATTCCTAATCCTACATTTAGTCTTGTACCCAGTTCAAAATTTCCATCATAACAAACTTGCAATTCCATGGGTAGTAATTACACTTATACAACTTGGCTTTGAATCAGGTGGCAAAAGCACCTATCCTGACTTCCCATGGGTGGCAGGACACACTTAACCTCTTGACTTTCCATGGGTGGTCAAGAATACCTATGCAATCATGACTTTCTGCGGATAACATGATACACCTTTACAATTCAAGTAGTAGAGCAATTCTACATGAAATCATATCTTTCAAATAAAAAATCTCATAGTCTTCAATACAATGATCTTATAGGCCTCCCATTAGCGTTTGTAATTAAAATCTGATAGAAATAAGATGCAACTAAGGTTAGAATGATAAAAAATTCAAGTTAGAACTCTTCGATCTTTTATGGTTTGCCAAATCATGAAGAATGATAGTGAAAGAGTGAATTCGCAAAGTATATGCGTATGGTAATAAGAGAATTTTTTTACAAAGTAGCAAAGAAGAAAGAGTAAGAGAAAAGAATGAGAATTTAAAATAAAATTCGTTTTCCAAAGCGTTTATATAAAAGATGAAGAGAAGTGTCTTTAGGCGAAGGAGTGAAGGGATGTGTCTATTCATTTAAATTAAAAAGTTGTAATAACTGCTAGTATGTCAACATATGTCCAATGGGTATGTCGACACATCTATGTTTATTTAATAAAAAACCTTTTAGCGGCTAGTATATTTACGTATATTCCTATGGTATGTCGACATATGCTAGTCGATTTTGAAAAAAACTTCATAAATATTGTTTTGAACTTTATATCTTTTAAAATCAATATCGTACTATTTTAAAAAGGTTTTAGAGATGAAAATAAAGGTCTTTAAAAGATAGAATTCAAAGATATGCTATAGGGCCTTTAACAAATATTTCTAAGACTATCTACATATAGTTTTGACTAAGTGAATGTTTTCTATGCTCTTACGGTCTTTATTTCTTGAGTCTCTTGTGTCCTCATAGCATTATCCTTGAACCTTCTCTATTCTCCTAGCTTGGTCTTGTCCTCCTAGCCTTTTTCCTCCTTTTCACTTTGATCTGCTTTTGCTCCTTGTACTAACCCGTCTTGATGTATAACTCATATGTACTTTTCTATCCCTGCGGTATTTATGAGTATTGTTCCTATATTTCCTATGCTATAGTCTATACAACTTGAAAAGTCAATAGTAAAAATATGTATATGATCGTTGTCATCAAAATCCATACCTATGATATTAATAATTTCCCTATTTTTGATGATGAGAACCATTTAAACATTCTTGATATAAATGTAATAATTTTATTTTTACTTTAATTTATCCCCATAAATATATTAACTCCCACTGAGTTAATGCATCTGTTACTCCCTTATAGGTTTGACTAATATATATTATATTTTGTATTTTTTCTCTCCCTCTTTGTCATCAACAAAAATGGGTTAAGAATATATATATATATGAGTACTTTGGCACGTGCGATGCACGTGCGCAAGAGGAAATGGTATTATAAAACACAGTTTGTCAAATTTTTTTTAATCGTATGAAATGACATGATGTGCACATAATTTTGCATTTTCTATGTGCATACACACAGAAATCAACCATTTATCAAAACATACTATGTTATTTTAGGAAATAATTTAACGGGTAAAAAGAGTAGTCAACTATTACATCAACATGTACAGATATGTAATAAATATTAACATTAGCATTTTCAATAGTTTGGAACTTAGAAAACTTGCATCATCTCTATTTTAAATAGTAATAATTCAGTATGTTAATATATAAGGAATTTTTCTTTTGAACTATAAAGATCGCACCCCCATGATACCCCCTTCCTCATGAACGTCCAATACTTGTTGAAGTATAAAACTACTTGATGCTAGTGTATAGATTTCGAATTATCGTTTATTGTTATATTGTTATATATATATATTTATTATGTATATATATATGTATGTGTATATAAAAGAATTATTAATATATTCATATACATACATACATACATACATGTATTTCCTACGAATTAAAGTTTTTTATAAAAAAATTCTTTATATTTAATTAAGTCTATTATATAATATGTGTATACAATATTTATATTTTATTTAAATGATTACTTTTAAATATATATATATATATATATATATGTAGGTATGTATGTATTTATGTAAAATTATTTAAACAAAACTGTAATGTGTGTATATATATGTATATGTATGCTTTTTCAAGGTTGATGTGATGACCCGCACTTCAACCTTCGAAAATCGGCATCCAATACATCACTCGTATTTGAATGTCGGAGATTCAAACGTCGAAGTTCGTATCGCTGGAGTTTATAATAACATTAAGTGATAACAACACAGCGGAAAAAAAATGATAATCTTCATTGATATACAACATGGATACAACATATGATCACCAACATCAGAGTACAACGTATATGATACAACAATAGAATACAACACCACAGCGGAAAAGATAACATGACAACTAAATAACACCAACAGAGCTTCCAAAAGAGAGAGCGAGAATCCAACATATTGTGACTTCGATAAGGTCTTCCAAAACTCCAAAGACTGCAAACCAAAGATAGCTCGAATCCCCAATCATGTTGATTAAGCAAACTCGGTGCATCCCAAAAACTTCTAGATCCAAAGACTTCAAATCTACATCTACTATCTGAACTACTGATAACCTGACTCTAGGCTGCCCGTGTGGAAAATTATGGGCACCCAGGGTTTAGAAAGGGGAACAATAAACTCCGGGTCAGTCATGGGACTAGTATGAGTAAACATAAAACAGTTGTTTGCACAAAATAAGAAATAGAAAGAAATCCGTTATGCTTTTGGAAAATGAAACTACCATAAGGCCTCCCGCCACACACATAATGCAAACGCAGAATTGGAGGAGATTTCTCCTTATGATAGTCAAACATGTTTAATACACAAAATCTTTTTGATATTATTATTAGTGCATAGTGTGGAAAACATTTCGAAAGTATAATATTAATCTTAGCCAGCATACACATTTCGTAGTATGCCTACTATAACTACCATGTTCAATAGCATGTTACCACCACATTATATGGCAGGTTATACAATTAAAACCGTACAGGGCGCGTACTACTTCTTTGGATTTCCAACAAATGGTCAGGCTAAGGAACTTCCTTTATCCGAATGGGTACGCCTCTAGAGGGACGCCCCGAGAACCTAACCGGATCTTTGCCAACACAAGGCCGAGTTACCTCATGCTTCTGTTGCAATGAAGCTGTAACTAGATAACTCCACACACGAGTATGCCATCCCCAGTCGTTACCGACCTTTATCCAAGGATCCTCAACACCAACAACCACAAAGCAATAAATTTGCAGCAACCACATAGGTTAAATATCTGGGCTCCATACCATGATACCACCTTTTCCCATAAGGAAATGGATATACCCTGAGGGCGCTACCCCCAAACAACCTTGCCGCATCCTTTCTGTTTCGACCATTTCCGGGGTGTGAGGTTCGATGAAGTCTCGTTCCACAAAGCTACGCTTTTCACAAAAGCCATGCTTCGATCAACCAATGATCAGCACTCAACATGCCACACTACCAAGTTGGGAGTATATTACTAATAACCATCAACTACATAACCTCTAAGCTCATACGTCTCAAAGAAGGGTGTTAAGCTAAGTGAATAAATTCTCCGCCACCAAACAGAAATGTATTTGATAGAAATCAGCTTTATATCTCAAAGTGTAATGTCAAACATACAACCATACAAGTCTGTTCCGGGTTCGAATAGAATCGAAGGCACTTCGTCCAATAAAGGAAGAAGCCCTTGCAATCCGGGTATCCACAATCCCGATCGGACTCTCCATCACATATGGAGATCTCTATACCGGAGCCATGATGATGCAGAGACATTCGACAGATAATCCCTTCGTTTTCGAAAATACCCGGTCTTCACCACCGTCTTTAAATGCTATCCAATTCGTTGTATCATTAATTAGAAATGGGTTTTATGACACAAAGTCCTCTCCTGGCTAAACCGAATAATGAACGTTTATTTTTAAAACACGTGGATACAGAAGTCACAAAGATTCACCATTAAGATTCAATGTGGGTTTCAAATAACCATTTGGAATCCGACCCCCTGTCGCATCGAAATTCAATTGCCGTTTTACAGGCCAAGTGGTTTTCACATTCACACAGTAATATATCACAGATGTCACAGCTCAACACAAAGTAATTCATATCATAAAGCATCACAATCACATATCAGAGATATCAATCAATTCAAGGCATTCAATACAAATCAATCATCCATAAGTAAGATCAATTCATTATCTGATTATAATTAACTTAAAACAGATTAATTACTTATGGATAAATTACTAATCCTGGTTAATTAATTAATTACAAACCATTTTAATTAATTATCCTTTAATCATTTATTAATTAACCTTTAATAATAAATTAATTAACCTTTAATTATTAATTAATCAACCTTAATTAATAATTCAATCAACTTTTAATCATTAAATAATTAACCTTTAATTATTAATTATCCTTAATTAATCACATAAATAAATTAACCTTAAGTTAATTACATAATTAATTAACCCTTAATTAATTACATTAACAAATTAACCCTTTAATTACTTATATTAAGTAATTATCCTATAATCATTTGATTAATTAACCTTTAATCATTAATCAATTATCCTTTAATCATAAATTAATTAACCTTTAATTAACCACATTAATTAACCTTTAATTGCTTAATTATCCTTTAATTAATTACATTAAGTAATTAATCCTTTTAATAAATTACATTGAGTAATTATCCTTTTAATCACTTTCATTAAGTAATTATCCTTAATTACTTACATCAATTAATTATTCTTTAATTAAGTACATTAAGTAATTATTCTTTAATTACTAATTAATGATTCTCTAATCACTTAAGACCTTTATTAATTTAAGATAATCCATTTATCTTAATTAACTACTTAATTACCATTTAGGTCTTATTAAATTAAAGCTTGAAATTAGTTTATACAAAATCATTTTAGATCTACTTGATTAATTAAAGTTTAATATACTTTAAAAACTTGATTTAAAACTTGCTTTACTTCTTACAACTTGAACATTTCCTATTACTTAAAACATATTAGCTTCAAAAGAAAACCCGAGCCATTTCACATTTTTCCCGAGCTCAACCCCGAGACACTTGCGTACGCTCCTTTCCTCGAGACAATCCATCATTTACTTCCAGCCTGACCCGAGCAATGCTTCTTCCCCAACTACAAAAATCTTCACCAGATACAAACGTTAACTTGTGCACGTGCACGATCGTTCCGATCATCTCCGATCACTGCCCCGACCTTCAACATGTCGTCGACATCACTGTCGACTAGCCCGACCATCCATCACCATTGATTTCATCAGAAATCGAAATCGAGCATATCGACTTCACCTGGAACAACACAGTTCATCACCAAATCGTCTCGCCTCACCAATCTCGGTTGCCAGAGACCTCGTCACCGCCACTAGAGATGCCTCAATGACCCACGCTTCGTTTCCACCTGCCCCGGCCTTGTCCGATACCTAGTCGATGCCGCGATTTCTACCTAAACCCCAAGGATTTTCCACTTGTTATTACATGATATTATCATTCTTACACTTGTATTCTTAAGTAATATTATGCTTACACATATTTAATAAGATGATAAGATGATTACACTTGTCTTTATTTACATGTATAAATGTTTAAATATATTTTTATATTATATTTTCAATTTGTTTTATATATACATGGTTTATACTTTTATATTTATACATTAATAAATAATCACATTCACATATATATTCAAAATATAAAATTCTAAATCCAATTAAATTTTAAAATATTTATTTTTGAATTTCCAAATCAAATTCTTTATTACAATCTTTTTATATATATTTATTCCCAAAATTTTCAAATTAATTCACAATTAATTCTAAAAATTAAATTAATTACTAAATTAAATTCGGCTTAAAAACAGGATCGTTATAGTTGATGTCAATAGCATTAGCTTGTAAGTAATCTGTAAGAACTAAGTACAGTTGTAGTAATCATTTTCTCTCCTCCTTGTCCTAGGCTTGAGACCAACATCAATAATATGTTTATGGTGGAGTTAAAGACATTTTATAAGGGATTTTTTATGTTAACTACAGTTCTATTGTAGTAATAAAGTTAGAAATTTCCTTTTATACATATATAATATAATTAACCCAACGATGTAATTTATAGAAGCACTACTTGAAAATATGATATAAAAAACAACAAAATTGAGAAAACGATGCAAATTGAAATTATTACTCATTTATGGTCATATAATAAATCCCTGATGTAAATAGAGTAACATAATAAGTGTGGAAAACATGTGTATGCATGTTGAAGTATAATATTTACCATAAAATTATGGCGTGTGAAGTGGAAAAAACAAAGTATAGCCAGCTAAGTTCATGAGTACATGTTAATAATACGTCCTTATATACTACATTTCTAGTATGTGTACCCTTTCTATTTTAAACCTTTCCATTTTTTTACCAAAACTTTTGTTATTTTTCATGCAGTACCTCTAGATAAAGCAACTTATAGTTGACCGTAGCTGAAAACATGCCCGGGATGATAAATACCAACTTGAGGGATGGTTTGACCACAGTTGGATATGAGTTTCTAATTGCATTGTTGCTGCCAAATATTTTTAATTGCTTCATTCCTAATTCTGTTTAACAAAGATAGGTAGGTTGTTTGTAATAAGCAGCTTTTTCTCTAGTACAATGCATGTTTCACCTGAATGGAAAAAGAAGATTATGTAATTCATTCATTTGTAATATACTGTTGCGTACTATCTATGGTGCGAGCATATTATTTAGTACTATCTATATTGCAAGTGCTTCGGTTTGCTTTATTTGTATTATGCTTGTGAGTATAAGAAGAGATCTACATTTTTATTTGTATAATAGGTGTATATTATTTCTTGATTTCCTAAAGGTAAGCAGTTGAATATTGACTTTGTTTACCCTTTGGTTACATAATAAACTATCGACAATGATAGAAAGAACATGTCAATAAAACCTATAGTAGTATAATATTGTACTTCATTGGTAATATGCACATAGCATTCAATCATCTTCAATTTGATAATGTAATGATTACATTGCCATTTGTGGTTGTATATATTTAATTGTCTACTTGAACAGAACGATGAACCAAATTTGATACGTGGAAATTTGAATATAATCACATTCTTCAAAATTAATATTTTACAAATCTAATATGTAATAAGAAAACTCATCGTGTAATGGTGCTAGTTCTTCAATTAACAACCATAATAAGAGTCATAGTCATGAAATACACTGGCACTATTTCCAACTTCATCTTCTACTGCTGTTGTAGGTACCGTCTATACATCAAATCTGATATATTGACCCGTTAAGAATGATGACATTTTTCTAGCCAGAAGGGGCACAGGTCATTCAAAATATTCCATTTCAGCCAATTTCATGTCCAACTATTGCATCTTTGGAGCATGGAGTTATAATTTTTTCCAACCCGATAGAAAAGGATGTCTTCTATGGGATGCATGTCCTTTAACTAACAAATCAAAAGATAAGAAACAAATATATTTCTAAAATGAAGTTCATTTTAGATAAGAAGATAGGTAATAAATTTTGTAAAGAATATTCGTTAACTAATTACATTCGAGCCTCCGAATATTTATAGAAAAATCATCTTATATGGTGGTCATGATCTATAAGTGCAAAAGGATTCAATGGGTTGATTTTAGAATATGTCATCTCTTACATTTGTCGGACAATTATATAATAACTTTTCTTCATCCACGTGATGTAAACATAGCTCTAATGATTTTGATTAACATTTCCCATACAAAACATGATCATACAATATCATAAATCTACTTTATTCATTGCGCATAGATAAAAAAAAGTAAACAAATAAAAACGATAGTAACAGCATATGCGTAGACGAAAACCACTTTGCTAGCCTTCACGTCATCACACAAAGTAATGCCCACTAATTTCGAACCTGAAGTACGTATCCAATCCAAAGGTGTGACAAACTATTGTGTTTATTTTAGTTGTGTATGAAATCTTGGCAAATGAACCAGAAAATTCACCTGTAGTTACTCCATGAAATTCAAAAAAATATATTTCCAGCTTCTACAATCTTGAATTTGATTTCATACAACGCTATGCTAAAGTTTCTTAGGGTGGATGCTTCAAATTATGGTAATTACAACCAAACGGGTACAAAGATAATACAACATAGGTTATATAGTTCAAATTTTTTGTATCATAAATGATATCAAAACTCCAATAATAAAAATAGTTAGAATAATAAACTAAATAAGTGTAATAAAAAATTATCAAGTGAAATAACATAGGCTCTCTACTTGGGGATAACTTTGGAAATCAATATTAAAACTGATTAAATAATTGTTTGCCATATTATCCTCTCCATTGCTTATTTAACTCTTTTATACAACAAATTCAGAAGGCAATTTCACAATGATGAAAAAGGTACTCTAAAAATACTTTGAAATATCATTAGCTATCCCACATGACATGCCAAATTACCTTCGAACCTATTCATAAAATGTTTATAATTTAATTATAGATTTTGCAATAAGTTATAAAGTGTTGATAAATTAGAACAATAAGTGACACCCCTGATAATATTTAACGGAAATTTAAATCAACATACAATCGTATCTACTGTCTGAGTCTTAAATTTGATAATAAAACTATGGTCAGTACATGCACTAGCATAAAGCAAGTAAAGACCAAAAAGCAATAAACAGAAAAGGTTGTCAATGAATTTATACAGCTATTGCTAAAAAATAGACTAAGATGAAGAAATAATACTTATTTGGGAATTAAAAATAGTGATGCTTGTGAAACTGATCAATGAAGCAACACATGGGTATTGAAAGAATAACAAATGCAAATGATTACCTTTTAAATATTATAATTTGAAAATAATTTACAATTTTATGTCATCTGCAAACTTAATGGTTCACAGTATGAATAGTATTCTTTTTTAAATAGAAACCTATAACAAGTATAGAGAATGGAATATAGCTTAGAATTCTTCGAGATAATAATTTTATATACTATTATATCCATAGCTTTCAAATGAAGAATGAAAATCAAGATTTTATTAAGTAGACTTTGAAATGTGATAAAACAAGTTTTAAGAAAAATCGCAGTTTTGCGGTTTAAATCTCGAATTTTAAAATTAATGAAAAATGAATATTTTTAAATGTTTAAAAATATGAAATAAGTTTTATAAATCTTTTAAAATGGTTTAAAATGAATTTGAGTTATAAATATGAATTTCAAAAATGATAGAAAAGTTGTTTTAACTAAATATGCTTTTAAAACACCATTTGCAGCAATTTTTAGCAGTAATTTTTAATAGCTTTTGCAAACAATGGTTTTAACTTAATTATTCTTTCCTAAATCTTTTGTGAACCTTTTCAAATAAATAATTAAGTAATTTAAAGATGATTAAAAGGTTTAAAAATAAGTATGCGGAAACGAATAGTACATTTGTTCCATTTGTAAGTGTTAAAGAAAATATGACCATGGAATGGAACATATCGAAAGGAAGCCCAGATGCTCTAAAATAATTAAAAGTAAATTAAGTATGTTAAAAGATTTAGAGTTGATCACATAACCTGACCACCTTATGTGACGCCCCACCTTTATACCCACGCTAACCAAGAACACTACGGGGTAGTGCTGTCAGTTAGCATGGAGGATAAGGCTGTTGAGGAGCGACCATCCGTGTAACTTCTTTGTGCGAGCACCGATATGTCAGATAGAAAAATCCGACATACCGATACAAACACAAAGCTATCACACAGTGGCTATATATGATCTTCGGAAACAAATATAGAAATATACGTAACACAAATCAGTCACAGACAATTCATATCACAAAGGCGGAAATAGATATGAATATAACACATGAAAGTGTACATCAGAGTAGTGGTCAAATAAGATCCACAATAACACAAAAGAATAGATACAAGTGCTAACCAAAAGAATATGTATACATCAAGGAGTCTAATCTCAAATGTATACAAACAAAAACTACTAAACTAGAGTAGTTAGCCAAAAGTCAGAAGATGGCTCCAGATAAGAAGTCATAAGGAAGCACCTGTAAATCTCAGTCTGACCCGAGTATTATTTAAGAAGAAAATAATAAACGGATCAGTCTAGCTATAAATATCAGATAAAGTGATATAGAATAAGAGGTATGACAAAAATGTATCATAACCATAATACTATACTGTGATAAGTACGTAATTGAAAATCAACAAGAGATTAATCAATATCACAAGAATCTTCTCAAAGATTAAAAAGAATGTCATATTCTCTATTTAATTCACCAAGCCACAATAAATGACATACATATCAATGCCCATCGTAAGTGCTGGTGAAACATAAATTCCAGAAATCAATATCCAGAAATCAAATAATCCGAAGCAACGACGTCGTACAGCGTAACGTCCGATGATCCAGAGACAAAATAAATAGGAACAACGACGTCGTACAGCGTAACATCCGATGAACCAAAGCACAAATAAAAGGAACAACGATGTCGTACAGCGTAATATCTGATGAACCAAAGCATAGGAAAATGGAACAACGACGTCGTACAGCGTAACATCCGATGAACCAAATCACAAATAAAAGGAACAACGATGTCGTACAGCGTAACATCCGATGAACCAAAGCATAGGAAAATGGAACAACGACGTCGTACAGCGTAACGTCCGATGAACCAAATCACAATAAAAAGAAAAGGAACAACGATGTCGTACAGCGTAACATCCGATGAACCAACACGTAGTAAAATGGAACAATGACGTCGTACAGCGTAACGTCCGATGAACCAAATCACCATAAATAGAAAAGGAACAACGATGTCGTACAGCGTAACATCCGATGAACCAACACGTAGTAAAATGGAACAACGACGTCGTACAGCGTAACGTCCGATGAACCAAATCACCATAAATAGAAAAGGAACAACGATGTCGTACAGCGTAACATCCGATGAACCAAATCATGATAAAACGGAACAACGACGTCGTACAGCGTAACGTCCGATGAACCAAATCAAAGAGACATCGCACATTGCTAGTCTAAATCACAAGAATGATCGTCATGATCATAAGGAAGTGTCGATTACACTAAGCTAGTAAATATAAGAGTTTAGCTTCATGTCCCATAACCACTTGCTTAACTCAAATATTTACGAACAGATTGTAGATCTGCACTAGAAAATTGTCACAAGAGTTTCAATATGTGTGAATCGAAATCACACCAATGAGGTATAGACTAACCTTGAAGATAAAGAGATATGTGTGAATCGAAATCACACAAATGGTGTCTAGTCTAACCTCGCAAACAAAGAGACATCGCTCAATCGCTAGTCTAAATCACAAAAATGATCGTCATGATCATTAGGAAGTGTCAATTACACTAAGCTAGTAAATATAAGAGTTTAGCTTCATGTCCCATAACCACTTGCTTAACTCAAATATTTACGAACAAACTGTAGATTTCCACTAGAAAATTGTCACCAGAGAGTTTCAATCGAACAAGTCCAAAAATTAACCGACGAAGTAAACGCAAGCGTTTCATACCACTTGTTTTGCTAAGCCGTTTAATTATATTTTTTCATACGAATGAGGTAAAGGTTTGTATATACTAGTAGATTGGAAAACAGTTTTATAAACGAGTTTGATATTGAAAATAGAGTTGAAATCGTTTTGATGAAAGAGTTTTGATATTTACTACTAGTATTGAAACCTTTATATTTTTAAAGTGACAAGCCATAGAAGTGATTGTAGAAACAATCAATTATAAAAGTTCACATTCGAAGACGTGAATAAAATCCAAAGAAATCAATTCCCAAAACCATCAAAGTAAGAAATTCTGATGAATGTTTTTCAGATAAGATTTGCCTACGCAGAGTTGTATGGGGTTCGACCTGCCCGGTCAGGTCACGGGGGTCCAAGGGGCAGCGCCCACGGCGGGGTGCGGGGCAGCGCCCCGTCAAAACGGTACGACTTAGTGAAGACAAGCGACCTAAGTTTAAAAGGTAGGCGACTTAACAAAGTGGCCGATAATAAATGATAACAACAAAAAGGGAATCA
This sequence comes from Allium fistulosum, assembly GCA_030737815.1. Classification (NCBI taxonomy): domain Eukaryota; kingdom Viridiplantae; phylum Streptophyta; class Magnoliopsida; order Asparagales; family Amaryllidaceae; genus Allium; species Allium fistulosum. The sequence continues at coordinate 814,468,672 of CM060901.1, read as the reverse complement.
ACACGACTTGATTAGAGTTGGATATTCAAGCACAATAGGAAAGTAGGCAAAAGACTGCAGATTCAGACGTCTGGAATAATTGGTTCAGACGTCTGAATCTGGAAAATTAAATATTTTCCAGAACACAGGTTCAGACGTCTGAACGAAATATTTCAGACGTCTGAAATAGGCAATTTAAGCCTATTTTCTTTCTGTTTGAAATCGAGCCAATTCAGACGTCTGGAGCCAAAGATTCAGCCGTCTGAATCTGGGAATAAAAATCTTCCCAATATAATATTCAGACGTCTGAATCTAACGTTTCAGACGTCTGAAATTGGGGTTCAGGGCATTCCCTGAACCTAGACCAAAAATGGCCAAATGAATACCGGAAGCGATCGATCGAGCGACAACGACTAAGGATTTACGCCAAGCGACAACCCAGCCTTAACGGCTCTTCGACATGCCTCAAATACCAATGTCCAAATATCCATAAAAGGATTTTCATAGATTTTGATTTCAAAACACTAAAAATTGGAATATACACCAAATCAATCCAAACCAAAATCAATTGCACAAGAATAAGTGTTAGGAATTCATACCTAACAATCGAAGATAATTAAAGACTTAGATGTGAGATAAAAATCTCACCTTTGAACCCAAACAAATGAAGAAGAAGCTTTGAAGCAATGTCAAGAGCAATTACTCTTCACTCTCAACACAAGAAGCTCCAACTAAGATCAAAACAAGCATTTCCCAAATTTAGGTTTAGGAAATAAACTGAAATTGGAAAGAGAAAGAGTTGGAGAAGAAGGAGATGAAGCTTACCAATGGGTTCTCTTTGAATTTGGAGTAAGAATTTGAGATTGCAAGAGAAACTAGGGCTTGGAGTTTTAATTCTTTTTCTTCTCCTCCATTAATCTTCTTAGAACTGAAAAGTGGAGGAAGAGGGAGTGAATGAAGAGGGGGGTTTCAGTTTGGGGTATTAAGTTGGCTAGTGGGCTGAACCCAAACTCAAAACCCAATAGAAAAAGTAGCAAAATTCGACTTACTCCAAACATATCGAAGTTTACACTCAAAAAGATCGCAAACGTAATTTTGGACTCAATGGGGGTGGTCTCGAGTCCCAATTCGACTGTTTGCAAAAAGTAGCTTTTCGGACCAAAATCCGACGAACGATGAAATATTTAAATAAAATATCTAAGTATAAAATCGATAAATATGCGGGTTGTTACACCTTATAGGTGACAGAGTGGTAGTCTCTAGGCTGGGGTTTGGGAAACCAGTTGCCTGGCCTCCCTAGCTACCCAGACTGGCCTGACGGAGGGGATAGTAAATTTGATTTACTTGGATCAAAATTTCCCTAAGTATAAAAGATATAATATTCCAAATTCAAACAACTTGGATTGCATACGAATGATCTTCTTATACTTGGTATTGAATTCCGAGGAGGGAATCCGTACTATCCATGGGAATTTAAAAGGTGATTTCACCATTATTCGATGGATAGTAAAGGTTGAATACAGAAATTGATATTGAGTAGAACCAGTATAATTTCCATGATCCTTTTTAGTCAACAATGTTTTCCAATATGAGATTTAAATAAATGATTTGGAAATGTGTTTCCTAAGTAAAAAAGTGAAATAATTTAAAATTATTTCAAGATTTAAAAAGGGTTTTAACTAACCAAAGGATTTGATAAATGAGGCTTAATGATTCTATATACTCTGAAAAAGATAAAGAAAGATTTAATGAATATATGTTAAACAAATCCGTACACATATTATTTATGGGTTAAATTTTCATTTAATTAACTATGGTTAATTACTAACCAATGCTTTTATCATTTATCAAATCAAGTAATCATCCATATTAATATCCATATATTCAAACAAGCAATCAGCCAAGTAATCAAACATTTAATCATCCAATATATTTAAACTTTCAAATCATTAAACTTGAAATAATTTATAGATTAATTAGTAAAGTGTGAGTACTCACCATTAACCAAATAGTTTCACTTCCTACCAACATTCATTCAATCAAACACTTCACTTAAACTTTTGTCAACTTCAACTAATCATCATCTATTTCATTCCTCCTATCTTCTTGGAACAAATCCGATGACACTTCTCTCCAATATTTTCACTCCACAGCTTCCCGAACTCCTTGCTCATGGCCATAGGCCACCACCACCCTCTAGTTCATACCTAAAGCCTCTACCTCCTTGTTGCTCATGGCTTAAGGGGATATTTCCCCATACTCCATCATTTTTTACTTTATAGAGGCCAAAGCATGTTTTCTAGATGATATAAAAACTTTGGTAAAGTTTGGTAGAGACTGGATATGATTTACATAGTTTTGTAGAAAGTTAGAAAGGAGGAAGAAGAGAAGAAGAAGCCATTAGAGACCATGGAAGAGGAAGAAGAAAATGGAGGAGATGTGTTTGGAATGAATGAAAATGAAGAGGGTATGCATGTTTATTTATAGGAAAAGTAAAAAGTGGTACTTTACCAAACTAACCCCTTTCCAAATTACCAGAACACCCTTGGATATTTTTCTTAAACTTCACATCACCCTTTTTCAACACTTACCATCATCACATCACAACCTCCTTTGTCCCCTTACCTTGGTTGCTAAGGGAAACATGCATTTATGCACATGTACACTAATGTACTTAAGTTAGCAAAATGTCACATCGATGTTTTATTTAACTTAATTAAGTTGTTTAAACCTTTTTATATCTTCTTAAACCATATCTTATAATTAGTAAATTAATGTATATATTAGGAAAAAGTGTACCCAACATTTCAAACGACTTTTATATGATGAAACGTCAAAAATTCGGATAACGGTCTTCGGTCACATTTTTTGTTTTTAATCAAACTATTTATTTATGTAAACAAAACTTGAAAATTGATTTGTTTTCATCTCTAGATAATTAAAACAAGTGTATTTTAGTTATAAAACAATATTTAACAATATTAAAATCCAATTGTAAAAATACGACGTCGATTGGTTGAAGTGCGACGAAGTTTGTCTATCTTTATAAAACAAGTATATATATATATATATTTATAAAACTTTTATCAATCAATTATTATCATTTTATAATAATTTAGAAAGAATTATTTATCATTCAAAACAATTATTTGACTGTATATCCAATTTTATCTAAAATCGGCTTTTGTCAATTTTACGATGAAACTCCAAAATCTCTGATTCTTGTAAACCAATTCTAAAAATAAGTTCACCATTCTTATTTATCACATAAAACATGATTATATAAGTTTCAAAATTCTATATTTGAATATTTAAAGTTAATTAAATATTCTATTTAAAAGTGATAAAATTACAGGTCATTATATACTCCCTACTTAAAAGAATTTCGTCCCCGAAATTAAACCAAAACCCAAAATGCGATAATACTTACTCAAAAAAATATTTAAACATAATTTTGTATGATATAAATTCATCCATATGCGATATCTAATTCGATCTTTTATTTGAATCCATAATTTTACTTCCGAACTAGTATTGATCCCTCGATCCTCTAGTGCGGACTCTGATCGGGCTCTTTGATCAGAAACCTTCATTTCCCTTACATAGCTCTCAACTATGATAGAAAACTTAAGTATCCAATTGTAACGATCTGGTATTTTGAACCATTCGCATCCGCACATGTCGGACTTGAATAGCTCAAAACAACATATTGTTCATTTTATATTTGGCAAAACTCAGAATATACAGTAAGTGAACCAATCACAGAATCACAGACATAGAGTATTACAAAAATAAGTAGCGGAATAGATAAATAGTAGTTCATGAAATTACTATATAAAACACAAGAATTTGAAGTAAATTACAACAGATATTTGAATACACAAAAGTTACTAATACAAGTGTCAATGACAAGTCTGAAACAAACAACTGGAATAACTAAAGTAACTGAAAGCTGGATAGATAGATGGAACTCCAAGCGAAGCTCCAAACTCCAAAGGTGAGTCTCAAATGCTGTGACACTCAGTCTGACCCGAGCATAAAGCAAAACACAAAACACTCGAGTCAGGATTAACATTCTTATATCAGTAAATTCAACTCAAGTGAAATATCAGTTGAAATACAAGTAACTCAGAGGATGTTTGGGATTTCCATCCTCTAAGGATCCGTGGAACTATCTACTATGTAGTAATATACGCTATTATAATATGTCTATAGTAAAGTAAACTATTAAAGTAGCGTTAAGGCGTTATCCATATCCCCCTTAACATATTTTTATAATGCCGTAGTCTATACAGATACTGTAAACTGCACCCGCAGGTAGGCTATCAGGGAGCATTCCATTGGTACGACACAAAACAAACTCGTAGAAGGCGCGATAGGGCATGTGACAAGGCACTCGAGGCAATGCCAGGGTAGATATACCATTTGCGGATCCGGACTGATGGTAACGCATAGCAGCTACTACCGCCCACCTCGTGACACACTCCCAAATCAAAGGGTGCACCCAATCGAATCACAAAAGCAATAGAATGGTATCGAAAAAATGTGTCCGATCGGAGGAATGACCTCACTTGGCCCGGCATGGCTCCTGTTTTAACCACATCAAGCTGACTCACGGGAGTCAGGGCTACGTAAATACCATATAGAACCGCCACCAAACCATCCTACTTCATTCTGGAATCTCCACCACATACACAGTTGTTAAAGTGATTTTCGGTATTGGCAGAGAGTATGACAATATCCGATCCCGGTCTCTTTAACAACCAAACGCTTATTTCACACCGTGATCATTTCATTTCAAATAGTTCATACTTCATATCAAAATGTCATATGCATTTCAAAACCATATCAATTCAATATCATTATTCACTTTAAATAATATTCATTTCCAGAATCGTAACACTTTCAAAATCATAGCACTTTCGAAATCATAACACTTTCAAAATCATAGCTCTTTCGAAATCATAACACTTTTGGAATCATAATACTTTTGAAATCATAGCACTTTCGTAATCATAACAGTTCCGACTTAAACAGTTTGGAAGTTGAAAATAGTATTATAAATTAAAATAGTTTATATATATAATAAAATACTTTATATAATAAAATTAGTTTCCTCCAATTTCGCAACTCGATTTAAATCATCTTAAATCCCAAAATTCAATTTAAATCAATTCCAGTTTCCATTTCGATTTAAAAGGGTTAAAGATTCAAGTTTAAATATTCAGACATTTACATTATAAATTTTATTTACATTTCAACATTTAACTTTAAATTTTAGCCAAATTGGAAAATATTCACTTAATCATTTTAATAACACTTTGTTTGAATCCCAATTTATAAATTTAAATCAATATTAAATATTCAATCTCAATTTTATTTAAATTTGAGAATATTCATTTAATCACCTTCTATCAAATCAAGTTATAAATCATATATTTCAAAACCTCAAAAATCAATAAGTTCAAATCAATTCTTATTTAAATTCAATTATTAACTGTTAACCCTCTTTTGTTCAGCGACCTAGCGACCTACTCGACTCAATGACTTAAGGGAATAAGCAACTTAACTATCAAAGGCATATGCGACTTAACGACCTATAGCACAAAGCAGCTGAGTAAAGGCTACGACCTAACGAGTTAAAGCGGGAGCGACCTAACGACCTAGCGACCTATAGCACAAAGCGGCTCAATATGGCACGACTCAACGACCTAAGAAACTCCAGCGGCCCAACGACCTAAAAGGTTCATGCGATTCAACATGATAGCGACCTAACGGGTTAAAAGCGGGAGCGACCTAACGACCTAACAAGTTAACGACCTAGCAACTAAATGAAGACAGAGCGACCTAACGACCTAGTAGGCTCCAGAGTTAAGCCGCATGCCCTGCCTCTTCTATTAGGTCGCTTACGACCTAATCTTGCCAAGATAACTTCTATGATACACATACTAAGTCGCTCGCAGCCTATATCTCGCCCAGAATGTTTCCATTAAGTCGCTAACGACTTATGCTATCTCGCAACTTCTTAGGTCGCTCACGACCTAAAACATGGCCGACCTAAGAGCAGTTTCTCTTATAAATACCCCGCCTACTCCGCACTTGAATGGGGATGAATTTTTGGAACGCCAAGACTCTGCTATTTTCTCTACTTGCTCCAACACTCCAAAGGCAAAAGAGACTTCAACGAAACTTGGGAAAAGATCAAGTTCATTCAATATGAATTCAAAGAGTTTTTTTTGCAAAAAAGTTCTAATTGCTTGTCTTGATTGTGTTGTAATCGAAGAATCGTTGTAAAGTTTGTAATCAAATCAGCGATAGAAGAGATTAAGTGGACGTAGGCTTGATTTTGAGCCAAACCACTATAAAACTGTTGTCTCTTTTACTGTTTTCTGCTATTTTCCGCTTACTTTTAGTTCCCGTACCAACGGGTGGTGCTTTCGCTTTATCACAAATCACACCGGGGTGTTAGCGTACATTTTTAGCGTTAACATTTTTGGTGCTTTCATTGAGAACCCAACTCAGGAGTGCTTTCATCATTGCTTCACAAATATTTATGGAAAGACTCTCCCTAAGAACCAGAAGTCTCTCTGAAATTATGGCTCCTGGAAGGAAAAGTAAATCTGCTAGATCTGGAGTTGCTCATGACAACACCGCCACTTCTCCCGCATCAAATCAAGCGGCTCCTAGTGTTGGAGCCACAAGGGCGGAATTGGATGTCGTAGTGTCTGGGTTGTATCAACAAATGGAAGCCCAAAGCACTTTGATGTTGGACAAGTTGAACGCTTTGCTTGGAGTTAACCAGCCACCAGAAAACAATGAAGAAACCTTTGTTGAAGATGTTCATGATTCCCAAGGGAAAAGTATTCCTCAGAGGAATACTGGCACCGCCGAAGGGGCACCTTCCCAAGCTGGAGGTTCAAGGCCGCAACCAACTCTTCGTGAATGTTTGCCCAGGCAAACTTCTGAAAAAGTAGCCGACGTCTGTCCCGCGGAGCCTCTAAACGATGAGGAGTACCTCTCAGGAATGATTCGACAAATTATGAAGGAGAGCATGCAAAGCAAGGAAGATGAGCGTGACTAGGGGTTCGCTCCAAGCAAAACTCCTTTTACTGAAAGAATTCTGAAGGCTGAATTTCCAAGGAAGTTTGTTCCTTCCACTATTCCAGCTTATCGAGGGACAAGCGATCCTAACCAATTCTTATACAAGTACGACTGGCATATGACAAGGGCCAGAGCAACATATGAGATCAAGTGCAGATACTTTCCTGTGTACTTGGATGGAGTGGCCCTGCTTTGGTTCACGAAGCTGCCAGTTCGATCTGTGGATCAGTTCTCCGATCTAACTCGGAAATTCAAAGATCAGTTCAGGTTATATGCTTCGAAGTCCAAGGACATAATGTCACTATCCAGCCTCGAACAAAACCCCGGAGAGTCTATCAAATCTTTCCTAAACCGTTTCAATATAGCCTTGGCCGAGGTTGATAATGCAGAGCCTCGAATGATTAAGACTTACTTGATGCGAGCAATTGACAAATCAAGTGAATTTGGAAAATGGCTAAAGATGAAAGAGCCAAATTCACTTGAGAAGTTCTACAAGAAGGCCGATGAATTCATGCGCTTAGAAAGCCGTCCTGTGCCAGCAAAAGTAGACGTGGCTGAAGTTAAGAATAACAATGTTGCTTCTAACAAAAAGGAATCTGGTGGCCAGAAGAGGGAGAATGATAATGGGAAAAAGCAGAAAGATGCAAAGAAAACTCGCCACTTTAGACCTTCAGATTTTACTCCCTTAACTGATACTCCAGAAAATATCTTTTTCGCAACCAAGGATGCTATTGAATACCCCAAACCACCTGAGATCAAGCCTGGGAAAAATGCTATGCATAATGGGAGATTCTGTTGGTTCCACAATCAACTTGGCCACGACCCTAATGAATGTCGCCATTTAAAGAATTTGATTGAAGAGCTGTTGAGTCAGAATAAACTTCAACAATATGTAAAGAGGAACAGAAGTGACCCTACCTCATCTACTCAGGGGCAACAAGTTCCTGCTCATCAATCCAACCCAGGTGAGAGGACTGCAACACAGGAATCTGAGAGGCCTATCATCAATGTTATCACAGGGGGTCCTCACCCAGCGGGCAGAAGTTGGAGGGAAATGGAAAGATATGCTCACGCTTTGAGATATGCTCCGGCGGAATAAAATGTTTTTGTCTTGGAAGATGCTGCACCTTTAAAACAGCAAAGAACTTTTAACAATGACATCATATTCTGGGCTAGAGACTATGTTGGAGTTGAGGCTCCCACCATGGATCCTTTGGTAATATCTGCGGGCATCGGATCAGCCATTGTGAGAAAGGTGCTTGTTGACTGCGGCGCCTCTTGCAATATCCTCTTCAGAAAGACATTTGATCAGATGAAAATTCCCATGGCTGATGTCCAAGCTTCCTCGTAGAAAATTGTTGGGTTCACTGGAGAACCAAAACAGCCTATTGGGACTATTGATTTATTTGTAGAACTCGGAGAAGGGGAAAAGAAGGTGGTCCGAAAGTAAACTTTTGTGATTGTTGATGAATTCTCCGCTTACAATGCCTTCTTGGGACAGCCAACTCTTGCCGCATTCAAGGCCATTCTCGCCCCATGGTGCCTTACTATGAAGTTCCCTACTAATAATGGCGTCGGTGTTGTGAAGGGGGACCAAAATGCCGGGCGGGAATGCTATTTCATAGAATTACGGGAAAGAAGGAAAAGAGAAATGGGTAAGGGTGCGGCAGCTCCGCTCCGCATCAAAGAACCCACCTTGTAGCAATTACGGGGTGGACCCTGCACTGGTGAGCATAGTGGTGCACGAAAAGAGATTGATCCCGGAAAAACCAGTGCAGGGGAAAGTAGAGTGGTGCTGGTGGAAGTAACGGTGCCAATATCTGTTGACCTGAATGACCCAAACAAGGTGCTGAATGTGGGTTCACAACTTGGTATGATGGTTCAGAACATGCTGATATCATTCTTGAAAGCAAATCTGGATGTATTCGCTTGGAGTCATGCCGACATGTGTGGAATATCTCTAGAAATCGTAGTGCATGCTTTGAATATTGATCCAAAATTCACACCCGTAAAACAGAAAAGAAGAACCCAAGTTCCTGAAAGTTCGACAGCATTAAAAGAAGAAGTAGATCGGCTCATGGAAAATGGCTTCCTCAGAGAATCCACTTATCCAAATTGGGTCTCTAATCCGGTGTTGGTTAAAAAAGCAAATGGGAAGTGGAGAGTATGCATCGACTTTTCAGACTTGAACAAAGCATGTCCCAAAGACTGTTTCCCGTTGCCCAGAATTGATCAGTTGGTGGATGGAACAGCCGGGCATGAATTAATGTCTTTTATGGATGCTTACTCAGGATATAATCAAATCATGATGCATGAGCCAGATCAGGAGGACACGAGCTTCATCACTGATGTTGGTCTTTACTGCTATAAAGTCATGCCCTTCAGACTAAAGAACGCGGGGGCAACTTATCAAAGACTTGTTAATGCCATGTTCAAACCCCAAATTGGCAAGACTATGGAAGTATACGTTGATGATATGTTGGTAAAATCAAAGAAGGCAGCAGACCACATGGATCATTTGGCAGAAATGTTCGCGGTCCTCCGAAAGTATGGGATGAAGCTAAATCCTCTGAAATGTTCATTCGGGGTAGAGTCTGGAAAATTCTTGGGTTTCATTGTGAGTGCTAGGGGCATCGAAGCTAATCCTGCCCAGATTACTGCTTTAAGAGAAGTCAAAGACCCTAGAACAAAGAAGGAATTGCAAAGCCTCAACGGGAAAGTCGCTGCTTTGAGTCGGTTTATTTCCAGGGTCACTGATAAATGCATTCCTTTCTTTGAAGCTCTGAAGAAAGGAAAGAAAAACTTTGAATGGACTCCCGAATGTCAGAAAGCTTTTGAAGAACTGATTCGTCACATGGAAAATCCTCCAATACTTTCTTAGCCCAGCAATGGTGAAGATCTTTTCATATACTTAGAGGTTTCATATCATGCTCTCAGTGCAGCAATGGTACGGGAAGATGCAAAAGTTCAACACCCGGTTTATTACATCAACAAAAGATTCACTAGGGCAGAGATGAACTATTCAAAGCTGGAAAAGCTCGCCTATTGTCTGTTGACCGCGTCCAGAAAATTGAGGCCATATTTCCAAGCGCATCCTATTAAAGTCCTCACTAATCAACCTCTAAAGCAAGTCCTATTTCGCCCTGAAACTTCGGGTCGTCTTTTGAAGTGGAATATTGAACTCAGTCAATATGATATCACCTACCATCCCCGAAGAGCAATCAATGGACAAGCTTTAGCAGATTTCATTGCAGAATACACAGATAAAGGTGGCAGTGAGGAAAAGGTGACTGACGACATCCCGATCCGATGGAAATTATATGTTGATGGCGCAAGAAATGACTATTGTTACGGAGCTGGGGTTGTGCTTGAAACCCCCGAAGGGCGATCATTGTGCTATGCATTGAGACTAGAATTTCCTTCGACAAACAATGAAGCAGAATATGAAGCTCTTATTGCCGGCTTGAAGATTGCTAAAGAACTGAACATCAAAGTATTGCAGGTCTTCCGTGATTCCCAGATTATTGTATGCCAAGTTAAGAAAGAATTTCAGACTAAAGGAGGAAATCTGCCTGCTTACTTGTCAAAGGCCTGGGAGCTTCTCGATGCTTTTGATCATTATACAATCAGCCATATACCCCGGGAAGAGAACATGAAGGTGGATTCTCTTGCAAAATATTCAAGCTCTGGCGAAGCTCAATTATTAGGATTGGTCCCTATGGAAGTCTTGTCAGCTCCAAGTACAAATGAGATGGATATTGACTGGATCATGATTGTATCTCAAGAACAGGAGTCGTGGATGACCCCTATCAAGGAATATCTACTCAATGGCTCCTTGCCAGAAAACTCAAAAGAGCGCCAGAAGATGTTAAGAAAAGCCCCGAGATATGTAATTCAAAATGGCCATTTGTACAGATGAGGATTCTCAATGCTATTACTCCGATGTGTAACCAAAGAAGAGGCTAAGACAATTTTAGCTGAGGTGCACGGAGGAGAGTGTGGGGATCATTCAGGTGGCCAAACCCTTGCAAAGAAAATTCTCCGCTATGGGTATTTTTGGCCGGATATTAATCGAGATGCTGCTAGCTACTCCCGAAAGTGTGACAGATGCCAGAGATTTGCAAAAATCCCAAGAGCACCTTCCACCGTGCTAACACAGATGGTCAGTCCATGGCCATTCGCCATTTGGGGGATAGATCTCATCAGACCTTTGCCGATTGCCAAGTCTGGAATCAAATACGCTATTGTTGCTGTTGATTATTTCACGAAATGGGCTGAAGCTGAACCATTGGCTACTATTACCTCTAAAAAGATGATAAACTTTTTGACTAAAAATATCATTTGCAGGTATGGTGTGCCTTAGAAGGTAATCACAGACAATGGTACCCAATTCGAAAGCGAAGAATTCCAGGACTTTTGCAGGCGATTCAGGATCTGAAAAAGCTTCTCAGCAGTGGCTCATCCACAGGCAAATGGGCAAGTGGAAGCAGTGAACAAAATTATCAAATCAACCATCAAAAAACAGCTGGAAAAAGCAAAAGGTGGTTGGGTCGATAAGCTGCCACTAGCACTATGGGCATATAGAACTACCCACAAAACTGCGACTAGGCACACTCCATTCTCATTAGCATATGGATCAGAAGCAATGATTCCATTTGAAATAGAGGTCCCCTCACACAGGAGAATTCATTTCAACCAAGCTGAAAATGAAAAGCTGCAACTTGAAGCACTTGATTTGCTTGATGAAAAAAAGGAAAGAAGCTGAACTCAGAGTTGCAGCTCATCAGCCAAGGATAGCCAGGCACTTCAATTCTAAAGTTCGCCAACGCAGCTTTGAAATTGGGGATTTAGTCTTGAAAAGGATCATGACAGCAACAGGAGTGTTTGGGCCAAACTGGGAAGGGCCATATGTCATAGGCAAAAAACTTCTTGATGGCACTTTCAAACTCACAACTATCGAAGGTGATCCAATTCCGAGAGCCTGGAACAGCAATCACTTGCGTCCATATTTTACTTAAAAGCTATGCTTAAATTTGTAAAATAATTACGGATGTATCATTCTTGTATTGTAAGCCATTGTAAAATCAGGGTGAATCAATAATAAGAACTATAAAGTGGATGTAGGTCTGATACTTGGCCGAACCACTATAAATCTTGTGTTCTCTACTATTATAAGATGCCTGTCTCATTTCGATGTGCCAAACATCTTTAATATGTTGCTAAAATGTCGATTTAATATTGCAGGCTATCAAAGCAAAGCTTACCTTTTCGACACATCACAAGGCCAAGCGATTCCTATAAATCACTCAACAAACAAATTTCAAGCCACAAAGATTCCAGATTCAATTCCTACATAAGAAGTACTTCTCACAAACAGTTGGTGATTCCACCGAAGGGGCACCTTCCCAAAGTGAAGGTTCCAGGCCCTTGCTAACTGATTGCGATCGTTTGTGCAAACAGACATCCGGTTAAGTAGCTTGCGTCTGCCCCGTGGACTCACTTAACAATGAAGTACACTTCTCTGGAAGAATCAAACAACCTGCAAAAGAAAGGAACATGTACTTAGAGGTGATAACAAGGAATCGCTGAGGAACAGATGATGAAAAGACATTGGCAAGCAGACAAAAACAACCAAAATGGAATCTTGTCTCTCAACATAAAAGGTGGGTGGAACCACCGAAGGGGCACCTTCCCAAAGTGAAGGTTCCAGGCCCTTGCTAGTTTATTGTGATCGTTTGTGCAAGCAAACATCCAATTAGGTAGTTTGCGTCTGCTCCGTGGATCCACTTAACTGTGAGATACAACCTTCCTGGCAAACGAAACAAGTAAGGCCCTCTTCGGAGGCACAATTCAAAGCCCTCTCCAGAGGCATAATTCAAAGCCCTCTTCGAAGGCACAATTCAAAGCCCTATCCGGAGGCACAATTGAAAGCCCTCCAATGAGGCACACTGTAAAATGAAATGTTTTTCTCAAACAAAAAGGTTGGTGGTACCACCGAAGGGGCACCTTCCCAAAGTGAAGGCACCGGGCCCTTGCTACTTAATTGTGATCGTTTGTGCAAACAAACATCCAATTAAGTGGCTTGCGTCCGCCCCGTGGAACCATTTAACTGTGAGAAGTAACTTTCAGGCAAACAAATAAAGCCCTCTTCGGAGGCACACTTCCACAAGTTGAAGTGCCAAATAAAGCCCTCTTTGGAGGCACACTTTAAAGCCCTCTTCGGAGGCACACTTCAAAGCCCTCTTCGGAGGCACACTTTAAAGCCCTCTAACGAGGCACGTCCAAAAAAGAAGAAATGTTATCTCTTGAAAAAGTTGTTGATGGAACCAACGAAGGGGCACCTTCTCAAAAAGAAGGTTCTAGGCCGCAACTAACTACTCGTGATTGTTTGCGCAAACCAAATATCCGATAAAGCAGCCGACGCCTGTCCCGTGGGCCCACTTAGCGATGAGATATAACTTTCTGGAAAACAAATCAAAGTCCTCTTCGGAGGCCCGCTTCACCGCGTAGGGGAATCCACTTTTCAAAAATAAAAGTGACCATCTCCGAGAGTTGAAGTGTATAAAAAGAGAGAGAGAGAGAAAACTTCTTCGATACAAAGCACACTCTACTAAAGCAGAATAATGTTTCCTCAAAACAGAAGAATTATTCTCTAGAATAAGAGTACAAGTCTTTTCAAAAATTGAGAATATTGCAATAAGCCGTGGTATGGGGGCAATATAGCTACATTAACAAAAGCAACGCTCAAGCAGCATACCACGAGCTCACTGCAGTATCATACAAAGAAAACAAAGAAACTTGTGCTAAAATAGGGAATAAATGCATTCACGAATACAGACAAAAGATTGTACAAGTAAAAAGAATCATTTTATTCCATACTATAAAAAGTTTTTATACATATGCAAGTTTCAAAAAGCAGGGGCCGGTACCCGCACAATCTCAGGTCGATACAAGTCTTTAGATACAACCAAAAAAGCAGAACAAGAAGGATGAAGCCAGACTCATTTCTTCTTCTTCCCGCCGCCTTTTGAGCCCTCACCTGGCCTAATGGTTAACTTCTTAGGTCGGTTTGAACTCTTCGGGGAAGAAGGAGAGAGAGGTGCAATTGGGTCCTCTTCTGCTTTCTCATCGCCAACAAGAGCATCCTTCTTTTTCCTTGAAATTCCGCGCTTTCCCCTCTTCTTTGAAGAAGATTCTCTGCCCAGAGAGATAAGATCAGAAAGCTTCGTATCATCGGCAGTAAATTTCTCCGGGGTTCTCTCACCCTCCTCAAGTTCTTCAGCTTTCTGCTCTTGTGAAGCCGCCGGGTCATCTAAACCTTGAAGAGCTTCTATTTGTTCTTCTTGTGATCCCGGTTGAGAAGCAGAAGGAGGAGTAACTTGAAGAGGTGGAGGGGCAATAGTGGGAGAAGGCGAAGCCTGTACAACACTTATTGATTTCACTACAGAAGAAGAAAAGTTAAACATCAGTATTCCTCGCAAAAGAGAGGAGATAGTGGCACGTCGAGGCTTAAGTAATAAGCAAGAAATTCATCGAGCTCATGTGAAGCAAACGAGTAGTCCACTTGAGCTGGATCAATGTTGAAGTTACCTGGAGAGATCGGCTTTATCACGTCAATTTCATAATCATGGGCTTCGGTGCTCTCTTGGGCCTCATCTTCAGTGTGAGCAGTTTTAGTTTCGACTTCAGCTTTAGCAGGAGGCGGAGAGTGAAAACTAGAGCCAATAATATCAACGTCGACCGAAGACGAAGGACGAGTTGGGTCGGTCAAAGGTGCCTTCCCTGGACGCTCTCCTTCCGCTGCTTCAGCTTGCTCTTTGGCAAGTTGCTCTTTCCCTCTCGCAAGGGCGATGCGACCCTCATCATCTAGATAATTAGCCTCAAAATCCTCCTCAGTGTAGCCGGCATCTTTAAGCACTTCAACTGCCGCCTCACACACTTCGGCCACTGTAACCTCATACCTTGGGCCCAAGAAAGAAAGACTGCCACGCCCCAAGACGCTGAGAACGTAAAACTCAAAAAGAGTAGAGCTAACGTTGGCCTTAGTCGCCTCGTGTGATTGTTCAGCTGCCGTTTTTCCAGTGATAGCCTCATCACGCTCTCTTTCAGCCTTAGCAAGCTGGGCCTTTAACTTTGTAATCTCCATATCTTGAGAGCTAGTTTTTTCCTGTAGCTGAGCAGCATCTTTGCGGTAAATTTCTACAATTTTCCGCTCCGCTTCAAGTTTAGCCTCAACGTCTCGTTGAGTGGCGTGGGCGTCTCTTACTTTTTTTTGGAGAACCTCTTCCTTTTGTGTATAAGAAGTGGAAGAGGTGGCAAGATCATCTTTAAGTTTCTTAACTTCAGCCTCAAGCTCCTCGTTGTAAGCGGTGATGCTCTTCATCTCCGCATCATGCTGATCAAGAACTTTTTGCCACTCAGACTTATCATTCTCCATGGTCAGCATAGCCTCAAGATTTGCACGGTTTACTCTTTGAAGCTCATCAACTAGTTTATGCCATCCAGACATTCTCTCAATATCAAGTTTGACGGCGTCAAGATTTCTTAGCATGGCCTGCTTATCAATTGGAACCAAGTCCAGATCGAAACGTACTCCTTTCAAACACCAATTCGGAAATCGACTTTGGACTACAGACGAAGGCTTCTCAACTTGATAAGGAGGCCTATTGATGATTGATTGAATATCAGCTCTTTTAAGGGCAGGAGAGCTGGAAGGGATGTCTAAAGAGATAGAAGTAGAGGGTACTTTAGAAATTTCAGATGAAGACTTGTCGTCGAGTTTGGCCCGCTTGCTTGGATCTTCAGCTATATGACTCTTCCCTTTATCATCGTGAGACTTCCTCTTATGGGAGTCATCATCCCTTTGGTAAGAATCGTGACGGTCGTCCCTTCTTCCATACCGCTCCTCATAAGCCTGCCTCTCACGAGCTTTCCTAGCCGCTCTTTCCTCATCAGTCTCCCGAGGGGCAGGAAGATAGCGCCGGAAGTCATAAGAGTCACGCCTTGCATAGCGTTGAAAGTCATCATAATATGAGCCGCTGCGTCCCATAGGAGAACCTGAAAGTGAAGAAGAAACAAAATTTAGAAATCTTCGAAATAAAGAAGCTAAGTGCACATAATTGCTAAAAATCCTAATTGTGTGTGTGTGGCATGCGAACTACGCGCGTCAAGCTACAAACCACTCTTTAGCTTAGGAGTGATGTCAGATTTTGCAACAGGAGTCAATTCTTGGGCCGATGGAATTGATCGCAAGGCGGATGTCGCTTCAATTGCTGGAGAAGCAAGTTTAGGAGTGGTGGTGTCATCTTTAAAGAGCTCCTGAGAAGTCACCATGAGATCGCTCAGTTCTCCAAAAGTATCAGACTTCCCAGAATGTTGAGGAAATTCCTCTTCTTCAATAACTGGGGGGAGTTTAGATTTGCCGGATAACCCTGCACCGTCAGCAGAACTAGAGCATTTCACTAATGAAGTCTCTACAATAAGTTCTTTCGGTGCAGGTTCCTCTGCGGAGACTGGGGCATTTGGCGCTTCTGATTGAGAGCTGGGGGCATCACGGGATTAGATGGATCGAGAAGAGTGCAGTAGTCCGAATTGGTGCAAAAATTCGTTCCTCTGTAAAAACTTAATACTTCTCTCATTGATATCTACAGCACTCAATCTCTCGAAAGTTGATTTGTGAGCAGAATCTTTAGAGGGGGGAGGAAGTGCTGCAAAATTAAAGAATGAAGTTAGCGATTGACAACTCGAATTTTGAAAGGCTCAGAAATGAAGTAAACGGAGATAGGTAGTCTTACTTCCTACTCTCCAGATGCCGTAGAATCCCAGGGGGCAACGGACATAGAAGAATTGGTTTAAAAACCCGTGAGCGCTCTTGGGCAGATCCGTAATTAGCTTGCGGTTCCTTGTGCTTCTAACAATAGTAATGGAGGGGTGATCTTTGTTCCTCCCAAATGTACACAGATAACAGATCTCCTCGAAGCTTGGGAAGCGATTAAGCGTCCTCCTGAAAAGTATGCACAACCCCATTAAAATGGCATAGCCATTAGGGTGCAACTGGAATAGAGAAATAGTTAATCGGAGGAGAAGTGTTCTAAGAAAGTCATTGAAGTGGGGATAGCTCCATTTAGGCACATTTGACGGTTGACTGCAATGAAGCCATGTGGCGGCCTATCGGCAGTGTCATTTACCGCTGGAAGCAGAGCATCCGCTTCAGCAATGCCAAATTGAGCACATAGCTGGTTGAATGTCCGTTGTTCAAAGTAGTTGGAACTCTTTCCGGAGGATTATCCAAAGGGGCAGCAATCGGATAAACTTCATCAGTCCTATCTACTATCCCTTCTTGTACTTGTTGAGAAGTCATTCTACACAAGGAACTGGATATTCAAATATGAAGGTGCATGTTTCCTAAAATCATGTGAAGTGTTGTGCAAAGCTACTGAAATAACAAGTAAATAAAGTAAAACTTGAAATAATACTGGTTGGCGCATGTCAATTCAGAAAGATTCAAGGCTTGTTATTGGATCAAAATTAAGTGTAGTACCAATGTAGATAATATTTAGTGATAAGCGGTTAGAACTGTATGAATTTTGCGTTGATGCTTCATTTAAGTCAGTTCATTCACAGCATTTCACTTTTAATTAGATTCATGTTATTTTCTCTTTGACCTAATCCATCACTCGATGTGGGCAGTCGATGATGAGTATATTCATCTTAGTTTTCTGCAAATGTTGTATTTAACAGGTTGTTAGCTTAAAAGTCAATATAATCTGTGAAAAAGTGCAACAAGTTCAAGCAGTTCATTCTAGCAGTTCAAATTGGAAGTTCAATCAAGTCCTGGCTAATTTTACAAGTGTTCAAATGTTGTTCACTTCTTAAGTTGCAGGAACGACTTAAGTTAGCTCGAGACTCCTTTAGGTCGTCCAGTTCATGTCCAAACGACCTAACATAGGTCGGGCTTCCCTAAATCGCTTTGCTTAAGTTATGGAGTTCATCAGTTACATTCCTACGAGTTAGAGCTATGCTGCGGTTTGAGTTAGGTCGCTGATTCTTTAAGTCGTTCTGCTTTAAGTCGTTAAATCACATGTCAAATGAGTCGCAGTTCCTTATGTCGTTCAGAGTTTGATGATAAATCGCTAAGTCTTCACTAAGTTAAGTCATGCGATTCATGACCAAACTACTAAGCCCTAAGTCGTTCGAAGCTCTTAAGTCGAACACTTCCTAACTCTCCCTAACTCGCTAACTCCTCTTCATTCAAGAAACTTGCCTAACACACTAACCCGTTAACTCGTAACCCGATAACCCGTTAACATCTCCACAACAAAACCATCATCTCTCCACACCGCCAAATCATCCAAAAACCGAGTCGAATCGCCTTAGATCCATCAATCCGATGCATTGCCGTATTCTCATAAATTACAACAACATGTTCAATAACGATCGAAAATCGATCGTAACATAACTCGTGGTGAAATGCGCCAGTGAAATTGGATTGGGATAAAAAAACGGGGGATTCACGATTGGGTGATGTTCGTGGTTGGATAGTGGTCGGATTCACTTACGTAGTGTGATAATGAAGATGATCGACGACTGGTTGTTTTGAATTTGCCTTTGAGAGCTCGGAAATTCTTCAATGGCGGGTTAGAATGTTAGAGTAGGTGAAGAGAAGAAGGAGGGGTTTAAGCGACTTATATACAAGGGCAGTGGAACTCGAATCGGCACGAACGACCTATCTGTCTCATAAGTCGCTCATGACTTAGCGACCCAAGATGGCGCGAGTTAAGAGGTATCAAAGCACACGACCTAGCTCCTAGGCGTATACTTCGAGGGGCAAGTGTTAACCCTCTTTTGTTCAGCGACCTAGCGACCTACTCGACTCAACGACTTAAGGGAATAAGCAACTTAACTATCAAAGGCATATGCGACTTAACGACCTATAGCACAAAGCAGCCGAGTAAAGGCAACGACCTAACGAGTTAAAGCGGGAGCGACCTAACGACCTAGCGACCTATAGCACAAAGCGGCTCAATATGGCACGACTCAACGACCTAAGAAACTCCAGCGGCCCAGCGACCTAAAAGGTTCCTGCGATTCAACAGGATAGCGACCTAACGGGTTAAAAGAGGGAGCGACCTAACGACCTAACGAGTTAACGACCTAGCAACTAAATGAAGACAGAGCGACCTAATGACCTAGCAGGCTCCAGAGTTAAGCCGCATGCCCTGCCTCTTCTATTAGGTCGTTTACGACCTAATCTTGCCGAGATAACTTCTGTGCTACACATACTAAGTCGCTCCCAGCCTATATCTCGCCCAGAATGGTTCCATTAAGTCGCTAACGACTTATGCTATCTCGCAACTTCTTAGGTCGCTCACGACCTAAAACATGGCCGACCTAAGAGCAATTTCTCCTATAAATACCCCACCTACTCCGCACTTGAAGGGGGACGAATTTTTGGAACGCCAAGACTCTGCTATTTTCTCTACTTGCTCCAACACTCCAAAGGCAAAAGAGACTTCAACGAAACTTGGGAAAAGATCAAGTTCATTCAATATGAATTCAAAGAGTTTTTTTTGTAGAAAAGTTCTAATTGCTTGTCTTGATTGTGTTGTAATTGAAGAATCGTTGTAAAGTCAGTAATCAAATCAGCGATAGAAGAGATTAAGTGGATGTAGGCTTGATTTTGAGCCGAACCACTATAAAACTGTTGTCTCTTTTACTATTTTCTGCTATTTTCCACTTACTTTTAGTTCCCGTACCAACGGGTGGTGCTTTCGCTTTATCACAAATCACACCGGGGTGTTAGCGTACATTTTTAGCGTTAACGTTAACCAATTTAAATTCCAAGCCAACATTGATTTATCTTCCTAACCTTTATTAATAAAGTTATAAAATCTATTTTTAAAATATAATTTTAAATAAATACTTAAACATATTATAAACTAATTAAATTAAAATGTTATTAAATTAAATCTTATTATTAAATTTATTTTATATTAAATCTTATTTTAGATATATTTAAAATAAATAAAATATAAGTAAAATCTTGAAATTCACATTTTTCAAAACTAACTTATAAGTTAAAAATTTCCAACATATTATTTTAAAATCTAAATTTTATATTATATTTTAAAAATCAATATCTATATAAAACCCATATATTTCATTTCAAACTTTGGAAATCATTTAAAAATATAGACCAACAGTATCCGTATATAATTTTCTATCCTATGGTCAAGTGATACGGATATTTATCATTTCAATGCGCAATTTAATTATTTACGGGTATATATCATTTCAACCCGCAATCCCAAAATTTTAAATAAATGAAAATCGCTTAGGTTTATCATTTCAACCCATAACGATTTTCTCCTATTCTACAAGATCGTTCGGGTATGTATCATTTCAACCCATAGGGAACTTGCAGAGTGAGAGCAAATATGATAAAATATAACATATCAATAACAGGCATATATCATCAGTGATAAATAAAATAAAATATAAACAACATGATATGGTGTCATATATCACAAGTGAACAATTACAGATAATAACATATCATATATAGCAATTATATAATTAACAGTTCAATCTAGCAGCATATTTCAATTGTCGTTTCAAGCGAAATCAAATTTAATAAATATAAGAATGTTAATCGTGAGTGATTGCTCATCTTCCGATGCTAGAGAAATGAACGATGAAATGAAAGCGAATGGATACGGACAAGCACACGGATCGAACAAGTGGGACGGCGACAAGGCTAGAGTTGATGTTGTAAATCTGGATAGCGGCGAACAAAGCAAATTGAACTTAGATACGATGGAACAAAATATAATTTTTTTATGATATATACATTATATTTTAAAATAAATATTCGATTAAAATACATATAAGATCAAATCTTTATATATAATATTAAAATCTAAATTTAATTCAACACATAAATTAAAGTATATATATAGATGGTACATATTCATTTCAAAACACCAACCTATCATATTATATGCATATATATTTCAAAAATATCAACATTTATTGCTGTATATATATAAATCAACCTATCCATATATTATAAAATCGATACAAAAGATCAATCTATATTCTTTAAATCTAAATATACCAATTTGCGCATATACCTATGCAAACAATATACTTTACAAGATATATTTGTAAATCTATGCTACGATGAAATATATATACTAACATATACAAACAGGGTTTTATATAACTTACAAAAACCAGATATATAAACTAACTTATCATATAATCTACATAAACTCATATATAAACCAACCGATCTTAAATATAAACTAGTACATACAACAATTATACATATGTAAACTATATACATACAACCAAAAATATGTGGCTACTCGAACCACGAGCAGACTATATAAAATATTTGCAACCAAAAATATATATGCGACCTACTCATATATGTAGACTCTACTATATTAGATATATACACAATAAAATATATATGTATGCTACTCATAAATGCGACTGCTTTCATAATAAACATATTACTGTAAATGTATACAAACTGTAAAACATACATAATACTTCTTTTATAAGATAATATATACTATAAACATATATAAATAGTATATATACCTTATATATAAAAAGAAGTGAAGGATGGCACAGATGCTTGGCTTGAATGGAAGGCTGTCGAGGTGGGCGGAACTGCGGAGCTGCTGCGTATTGGTCGGCCAGGCTGTTGCGCGGGGTTCGACGGTGGCTAGATGGGCTCGGTTGTGGGTGGAGGCCGGATGAAGGTGCTTTGGTGGGTTGTGGGCGAAGGGCCTATCAGGGGAAAGGCGTTGTGGCAGGTGGCGATGATGTGAGTTCGGGGTCATGGCAGAGGCGGAGGAAGTGGCCGTGGTGCTTGCACTACCAAATTACGAGGTATTTGAGGCACTAGATTAGGGGCAATAAAATTATTTGTCTTTAATGATAACTTATTAGGGGGGAAATCATATTTGCCTCTAGAAATAATTATATGCACAAATAAAACAGCCTCCAAACAAATTAGAGGCAAAACAAAATTAGCCTCAAATCATATTAGGGGCAAAAATGATATTTGTCTCTATCAGTGATTATATTCACGGATAAAACAGCCCCACAAATTATAAGAGGTAGAAATATAATCGTCCAAAAATCTCTATCCATTAGGGTGGAAACAAACATGCTCACTCCCCAATCAAGGTTAATTCTCCTGATTCAATCTACAACTTAAGATTCCTGCCACAACAATTCAAAGATCGTTCTCCTAATTTAATCTACAAATCATGATTTCCTGCCATAGCATATCAAAGATCGATTTCCTAATTTAATCTACAAATCAAGATTCCTTCTAATTATCGCGTCGATTGAATTCCGCAGCGTATCAAGGTTCCAGCTAATTGACTCCGCAAATCTCCGATCAATCGAGTTATGCTTTTCATCTCATTTGGAATGATGATTCATTTACCGTGGTCATTAAAACCCTAATTACAAGTTAGTAGTTGATAATAAGAAAATTCTGATTCTATTATATTGGATGCAATTCTTGATCGTCAGTATTGATAAATGAGAATGAATTGAGTTTTAAATTTCATTGTTCACTAGTTAGGATATATTTTTCCAATCTGTTAGTTACATTATTTTTCATTGTAATTTCTTTAAAACTAATATTTCAAGGTTGAACAATATGGTTCCATTTCTTATAGAAAAACATATTTGTTTCTTCTTCAATGGCTAATGTATTACTTCTGCTGTTGTTAGGGGTTTCTTTTATGCTTGTAATTGGATTCCAGTCTATGCATATGAGTTTTATGCCTAAACGCTACTTATATTATGATTTTGTTAGCAGTAATAACCATAGTAATTTAACATGAAATTTTGTAGTGAAGTAATACAATTGGTTGCTTGGTTCATGGATGTTGATAGGTTTTAGCTAACCATGTTAAATAATTGTGTTTTTGTTACCTATTGTGCTGTTGATAATTGTCACTCATGTGTGACATTTGATAATTAATTAGAGTGGAATTTTTTTACAATATCTATTACATTAGTAATATTTATTACTCGATGGTTTAGTAAATAAAATTGGCAATTTCTATTATTTTAATTAAGAAGGATGCCATACAAACAAACAAACGGTCTATTATTAGTACTATTTTAATCTCATATTGTTGAAAACAGAATAAACTAATTAGTGCACATAACGCATTAAACTCAAATATTGAAATCGAGTATCTTATAGATAAGATGAGCAAGAAGTGTCATGAAACCTACAAAATCATTTAACTATCCATGTCATATCATGTCTTCGAAGGCTCTGCTCATGTTTGATGAATAATAGATTAAAGTGATTAGCCAATGCTACTTGAACTAATCTGCACTGCATAAATAGATAAAATATCATTCACTAACGCAAACTTAGTTTTGCAAAGTACGCATTAACTCAACAGACACAAGTTTAGTTTTATAAATCAACTTGTAATGATTTCATGCTTGTATAGTTTTATTGTATTTGAAAGTACTAGTATGAAGCCCGTGCCGATGGCACGAATGCGAAGTTTAGTTTGTTTAGTTTTGATACTCTACATTGCTAATGTGATTTTCAATAAATTTTTTAAAAGAAACATGCATTATCAACCATGAAAAGTTCATGAAATTTTGATTCAATAAAAACCGTGGATAATGGTATATACTATATACCCATTGTTGCAATTGTTGTACTCGATTTATTTTAAAAGTAGTTTATCAAATTTATGATTATAATAAGATGAAGTGGGAAAGCTCGATATGCATGGAGGTATGGTATGTTTGTAACTTTGGGAAAAATGTGTACTATTTTATAAATAAACTTCACAAAGAGTAGGTCGTGCAAGGTTGAGGAGAACCATTTGAGCATGACTATTGGCTCTTTCGTCAAACACACATAAATAGTTGTGTTGTCTTTAGTATTCATTTGATAATCCGTGACAACACTATCATAGACATACCCATATAAATATACGAAAAATTAATGTAAATGTAGAAAAATAGATATTATAACATATTATGTTAAATATACTACACACAGTGGTCCGCTTGGGTTCTGGTAAAAAGACCCAGGTTCGATTCCTACCATGCGCTTCCCTATCCTATATAAATTTACCCGGGGGTATGGGGGCTTGGATCAGCGGATGGCTTTACTATACCCTCCTCAGGAGTTTACCGACCCGCCGGGTTCTCCTGGGTTTCAAAAAAAAATATACTACACATTGTAAATGTAGAGAATGAAAATTATAGCAATATGGACATCATTGTAAGTTGGTAAATCTTTACAAAATTGTAATAACTACTTAGTCTCTACTAATGACATTGTATAGGTCATGTCCAGGTTTTACTTCTAACACTCTCACCAACTGAATTTTTGAAACCCAGTCAGCTTATCATCATTTGAGTAAATATTCGACTAAAATTTTGTCAAAAATCCATTAACCTAGGTTTAGAAACTGCCATATCCGGGCTATGTTAAGTTCAACACATGCCTAAATAATGCAAATAATTTTAGTCAAATATTTCATAAACAATGGTTTAACTAATGTTTTAGATCAAAGACTTGTAGTTTTGAAAACATGTTGCTATACAGTCATTTAATTCAAATCAAATCCCAAAGCGAAGACAACACATTTTGATTGATGAATGAATTTTGCATAATATAGGTATATTTTGGTTCCCAAAAAAATTAAAAATGCATGATGTTTACAATAATGGTGACTGGTCTTTTGTATAATAATTATGTTAATGAAAGTAAGCATTCTAATTGTCGATTTTTTTATCAACTTGCGGTTTACTAAAATGCTTTGCATTGCTAGTGTTTGACTAAATGCTTTTCAAAACCATCATTTATCTGAAATAAACAAGATTCAAATTATAATAATACTTTGTGAGAGGAATGCAGAATATGGATCTTAAGGCTAGGAATAACACTAGAGGGGGGTGAATAGTGTTTTAAAGAAATTACTAAATCTTTTTGAGCTTATGTTAATTTGAACACAAATGTATGCAATATTCAGACACAGATATAATCACAGAAACAAACACAGATGTAGAAATAAAGTAAATGCAGTAAAGGAAAGAACACACCGGATTTTATACTGGTTCGGGGTTACCCTACATCCAGTCCCGCACAACCAAGTACGGATTTCCTTTCAAAAGCAATTCAACAATTACAACCCTCGGTTTCAAGGCTACGAGGTACACCCTCCAGAATCACAATCCTCTGGGTAGAGATACTTGATTTCCGGGGCAACAAGTTCACCTAATTGATTTCCAAGGCTACAATCACACCTTTTCTCGCTTGATTGATTTCCAAGGCTACAATCACACCTTTTCTCTCTAGATAGATTACAAAGAAGCCTATAACTCTGAATAGCACTTGGATCTTTTTGAGATAGTGATAGAGAATCAAACCAGAGATAATCTAGTTAGATTCAATGTTGATTTCGGCAGAGTGATGATAGGATTTTGAATAAGAAAATGTGGAAGAAGAAGAGAAGTGAAAAACCAGAAAATCTGATCTTAAATTCGTTGAAACTAACCCCTATTTATAGAAGAACAATAGTCATTTCCATTCGTGAAAGGTTATGGCGAATAGACACTTCTTTTGAAATTCAAAATTTGAAACTAACTGACACTATGTCAACATGGGGTACTAGGGCATGTCGACATCCCAAAGGAAATTTTGATGTTTTGTTTTTCTTTGAAAATAACCTTTATCTTATATTAAAACTATTTTAAACTTTATAAATATACTTGACTATAGATAAAATACATAGATAAATAAAGAGAACAATATATATAATTTTACTATAATTTTATATTTAAATCTAAGTATAAATATATTATAATTAAAAGATAGTTTAAAACAAACGAAGTTTAAAAACAAGAATATTTAAGGCTAAAACATCTTTTTGAAAATCATTTGAAAAGATTATTTTTAAGGCTAAAACATTTTGAAAAGCAATTTTGAAAATCATTCCGAAGTTGTTTTGAAAAACATTTTGAAGTAGTTTTGCAAGCTTCTTCCTGCAGAATATCTCATCATATCAGGACTCGAGAACTTGTACAAAACTAGGATGTTCGTGGGTTTGTAAGCCACTTGTCATAGGTTTGTAAGCTACTTGTCGTGGGTTTGTAAGACACTAAAAAGGTAGAAATGGGTTCCATCCCAAAAGAAAAATGGAGTGAAGATTTCAGTGCTATTGTGAAGTTTTAACAAAATTCTAGAATCAATACTTATCTTGAAATCTTGAACTCTTGATAATCTTGATACTCATGAGTCTTCAACCTTGATATCTTGAATCTCTATACTGTACAGTCTTCAATCTTGGTACCTGCATGGTTAAATCCTGTATATACATATATATGTAAACTATAATGTTAGTATTTATATTTTATAATCTTATTCTAAGGTTGTTGTCATCAAAACCATCAACTCATGGACTAACAATCTCCTCCTTTTTGATGATGACAATCTTTGTTTATAAAATATTACTTCTATCCTAATAACCCCCCCTAAAACTGATAACTCCCCCTTATTCTATGCCTAACTACCCTATTTTATATTTCTCCCCCTTTGTCATCAAAAAAACAAACAAACTCGAAACTATACAACTCCCCCTCATTCTTGTACTCAAGTACCTGCATTAATAAACTATATAATAGAGTATATTAGGAAATAACTATACTTATAGACATGATATTCAATCAACTATTATAAATATATCAATGTATATTTATACAATTATCAAACCACACCAAGTATAAATCAAATCAGTCAAAACAACCAATTTCAATCAAAACAATCAATTCAAACAAAGTAATAAAGCAAACAAATTAAACGTTAGGGGGAACTTCCACCCATCCTTCTTCTCCGAAAATAGGTTTTGCTTTGATGGCATCCCAATTTTCATTGTCATTTGTGACAGTGACATGAGGATGTGCTTTGTTATCATCCTTGTGCAAGGAAGAAATCATCCATCGAATTGCCTCGAAATGCCTTTCTTGTTCCTTGATCATCTGCATTTGACTCAATTCTAAGTGTCGCTGGTTACGAAGAATGAACGAGAGAATATTCTTGAATGAATTAAGAGTTTCTTCAAGATTCTCGAATAAGTTATGAATTGGATTAGCCATTTTTGAAATTGTGAGAAGAATGAGAGATAGAATAGATAAGAAATAATATTCAGTAATGAATTCTGGAAGAAATGCGTATTTATAGGTGTAGAAATTCGTTTGAAATGAATAGACATATTTGTAGTTATTCAAATTTCAAATTCAAAAATGAAGTGTCATTTCTGACCAGTACCTGTCGACATGGTCAAGGGGGGGATGTCGACATGAAGTAGTGAAATTTGATGACCATTTTGATTTTGTGAATAATTGTGTATATATATATTTATATAATATACTAACATTTATTCAAGAGATAAGATAGGCTAGATAACAGAAAGGAAATTCAATTTCATTGCATAGAAGAGTGATACAATGATTAATCATAAAGAACTACATAAACACTCAAATTAAAACAAACTTAAACTAATTCGATATGATATGAAAATATAGAACTAGTTAGAGGATGATGAAGATGAAGGTAATCGAAGTTTCTTGCTGACTTTGGAGAAAAACTTGTTCATCTTGGATGATATTTTATCCAACTTCTTACTAACGGATCTTTTAAGAACCCGTTGATTTTCAACAATAATCTTTTGGTTACTGAGAAGGGTTTTGTTGGTAGGATTGGAGGGATATTCAATACTTTCTAGGGATGTTTCACCTTCTTCTTCTTCTTCTTCTATTTCCATTTCATCCCTTTCTACTTCTTCTTCTTCCTCTTCCATTTCCTCATGAGCCAAGCGCTCTTCCTTTTCGGCAAGAGTTTCATAAGGTTGAAAAACATATGGGATTTTCATGAGAGAAATGTTTGATATATTAAAAACTTTTCTTGAAATAAATTCTTCTCCTTTGAAATTTACTCCAAAATAGTTGAAAATCCGAGTAAGGTAAATTCCATGATACAAAGTGTTTTCTCCCATTTCAAAATTTTTAGGACGAAGTTCATCCAAAATAACTTGCGCCCAATTGATATCATAATTTCCGAAAATAGCAAAAAGTGCTTTGCACACTTTTGAAGTAGGATTGTTAAAATTTCCCGATCTTGGGGTCAAAGTATGTTGTAAAAGAAGATTGAAAATTCTTGCTTTAGGATGAAAGTTTCGGTTTTTAAATTCAAAGTTTTCATCTCCTTCAAAAATATGATGAAATGTCTCACGATCATGTTCATCGATTTGAAAACTAGAAAGATCCATTCCCATGTTTTTGTAATTGAGAATGGTACCCAAAAGATCACAATTCAAAACAATTTTAGTGCCTTTGACACTACTCCAAATTTCATTATCATTTCCTTCATAAAATTCTCGATTGAGATTTGCATAGAAAATTTTAACAAGATTTGGGTAACAAACAAAATCATTTTGAGAAGAATCAACAAGACTAAGAATTTGATTGTTTGCAAAAAGAGTATCAATTTCATAAGAAGCAAAATCTTGAAAAATAGCAAACTTTCCGGGATGGACTTTTCCATAGTTAGCATAATTGATGTATGCTTTTATGGCTTCCGGATTATTGAGGAGTTGCTCTTTCAAGTTTCTGGAAAGTCTCATGGTAGAGGGATTGCTTGAAGAAGCCATTAAAGTAGAGAGTAGTGAGCTTGAAGTTTTGAAGAGAGAGTTTGAATTTGAAAATGAAAGTGAAAAGTTGTGATAAAAGATAGTGACTAAATAGATTTTTGAAAGACATGTTCTCTGGTCAAAAGATGCCTTTTCAGAGTATTGAATGAAGTGAAAAGATGGAAGGAAATTCAACCATTTGAATTCAAATTTTGAATTTCAAATTCTGGTACCTATGTCGACATCAGGGTAGGGACTATGTCGACATATGCCTATGAATTTCTATGATTTATTTTTCCTAAGTATTCTAATATATATATGTACTTATTTATTATAATGTCTATATATATATATGTGGAGTATTCTTATAGTATATTCTAGAAAATATTATTATATTAAAAAATAATAAAAATATTAATAAAATAATAATAAAATTATAATAATAAAAAATAAATTTAAAATTCAATCAACACACCAATTCAAACTAAATCAATCAAGCAATCAATCATCTAATTCTAAGCATGTAATTTTAATCAATTATATTGTAAATGTGTACCTTTTTCTGAGTCCGTTTGTATATTTTACATGTATTTATTTTTATACTTCTTTCATCATACTTTGTATATTTATATACATATAGATATTTAATCTTGTATTTGAAATGGTGAAGTTTTACATATATATGCATTTTAATCAATAGCTAGGAGTTTATCATCATGAAGCTTTTACATATGTATATCTATATATAATCTCATATACACTATTATTACAAATATATATATATATATATATATATATATGTGTGTGTGTGTGTGTGTGTGTGTGTGTGTAAATATGCATACATATATGTATTTATTTTATCATATTTGCATTTATACATATCTTTCATATACATTACTTCATATGGGCATATATACATATTTATATATATACTTATATACTTACACACACACAGATATATATATATATATTTAAACATCATAAAACTTGTATATATTTATATATATACAAATATATGGATATTCTATCTTAAATTTTAAACGGTGGAGTTTATATACATATATCTATAAAATTTATCATATTCATAAATTTATAATTTAAAATTAAATATAGTTTTAATCAATATATAAATTCAGATATTTTAAATATTAGAAAATTCATCTATTCGACTAATAAATTTTTATATTTCAACAATTAAAATTAGTTAATTATACCAATATTCGATGGCTAAAAATCCGGGTCGTTAAAGTATCCTATATCCCCTTAACAAGAATAATAATACTTATGAGAGGTGTTTACCATCCGAACATATCTCTCGCCCATTTTCAGTTATTTTCGAGCTACTCAAACTAGTTATCATTTGGGACTTTCTTACTTATCAAATTTCTTATTTGAAATTTCTTTTCAAAAATCCTTTAGAGATTATTTTATTTATAAAAACCATTTTATAAACCCTTTTATAAAATCATCTTATATTAACTTACTTCCTTTTAAAATTTCATAATTCTTTTCCAAAATTTAGTTTCTCAAAATTTATATAACATATATTTCATATCCATATTTTTCAAAATTATTTTATTTGAGTAAAATAAATTTTTATATTACATGCTTATTTTATTATGTTGTACAAATTCATTAACCTTAACCCTATATTATTATCAAACATCTTATAGTCAAATCGTGAAACTTAATTCACAAGATGTTCGTTCAATCAACAAATGGTAATAACTAAATATTATCATTTCCTTAACCATAAATTGACACATATAAATATATATTTCTTTCAAAAGATATTCCTTTATACCTAAAATATAATCCTTTTACAACAATGTATCAATTTGCCTTGTTTAAGTGTTTAGAAATCCCTATCGATAACGGTGATCAGGCGTGTGACATCCCGGAATTTATGACAATATCAATTTAATAATTTGCATTTAAAATTAAATTGATTTGATAAATTCTTGTTGATAAATTTAGAATTGATATAATAATCTTCTTTAAAATGATATTTAACTGATAACTGATCTTTTAAAAAGCCAATAAATTGTTTTCTATTTATAATGTATATATATTTGTATATATTGTGAATAGAAATCTTAGTTTGAATCTAATAAATAAATAAAGCTTGTTTCTAAATTCTAATATATTTTTGGTAATTTGGAAATTTGGATTTAATTTAAAATATATAGTTTTAAAATAGTTAAGGTAAATGTTTAGTTGATTTAAATATATATCTTAGCTTAAGTTCAAGAATTAAATAAAAAGGTTTGTTTTAAAATATGGTATAATAAATATGAGACATTAATTCATTTAAATAATAATAGAAAGTTATAGTCTCTTTTATAATTATTTAGTTCGACAAATTATTGTTTTCAAAATACATTTATTTATATATTGTTATATATAAATATAAATAGATTTTAAATAGAAGTATTATTTTCTAAGCAAATATGTTGTCATATATATATATAACTTGATTTAAAATTAGATTTTAGAATTTATTTTGAATTTAAAAGTCTTAAAATTTAAAATGAGTAAATATTTAAAATGTTGGGTTTTAAAGACATTTGTATAAGCTCTTATTTGTTTATGTATACATAGCTTTAATTTATTTCCTCTAAAAAGAAATTCATAAGGATAAAGTTTTAACTAAAATAATAATAAAATATGAATATAAAGTAAGTATTGATACTTAAGCTTTAAAAAGGAAATAAATGTACTTATGTTGTACAGGAAGTAAAATGAGTATGTACATTTGGAGGCAAGAACAAAGAATAATAAGAAACATTTATAAACAAGACAAAAATGTATACATGTTCTTTAAGTATAAAGGCTGCTAGGTGTAAAAAAAAAAAAAAAACGTGTAAAAGCTTCCAGGCAAAGGAAGGTAACCTATAGGTATGCAAAGCTAGAATATAGTGAAAATAAAAATATCTATGTACAAAAGCATGGGCAGGCAGGCAAAAGAAATATTTTAACACTTATACAAACGTTAGCACCATACGAAATAGAGATAAGGATAAGTATAGGTGGACATAAAGGACAATCTCATTAATACAAACATCTTTAGTACACCAGCATATTTCACTTCAGCCTCCAAGAGATAAAAATCTCTGACCATAATTAATGAAATCTTGTACAAACAAATACACAATCTTGTAAACATTTATCCATATATCATAGCTTCCAGTTCATTTCGTTTATCAAAAAAATAAGCAAACCAGAGAAGAATGGCAAGCTTCTTCTTTTACAACTCAAACATCCTTACAAAACTTAAACAATGTCTGCCTTACAACAACAAGCAAAAAGATTGTGGGAGGAAGATCAGTTCAAAACCATCCTCAGTTTTTAAGGTTCAAAGCTGCTTTTCAAAATAACAATGCTCTGTTCATCATTTTTCTGGTGAGTAACCTTATTTTTAAATTTAAATATAAAATTTGGTTGCTTGATCATCTCTGAAAACAAGTATGTCTGTGGATATATTTTAAACTTTGAGTATATTTATGTGAATATTTTGTTGTGAATGTATTGTTATGATCTGGATGTTCTCTGATTTAATTCCAGGTTTTAAATCAATTTATAAATCAAGTGCTCATGATCTAATGTTTATTTGTACCCAAGTCTGGATCGAAATTTGTAGTTATATCATAGATTTCAGATTAAAATTTGTTAAGTTGAAATAATTGGTATGTTCTCTGAAAAAAAATATAAAACAACAGTTCAAGTGGATTTATGTTAAATCTCAAACATATTAAATTACTGATCTAAGTTTATAACCTGAAAACTTATCCAAAATTATGATTTTTAAAACTAAATTCTCAATTTTTAGTTAAGGGATTAAGGCACAGTAATGAGATGAACCAAAAAGGGAAATATTGGGTTTTCTGGTGATCTTTGTATCTTGAGGACTCGGGATTCTTCCAGGTGATGGAGAGGGGTTAGGAGACGCTTGGAAAAATACTAGATGGTGTTAAATTTCAGGGTGGAAGTTGCGGCAGTGAAATCTTTTCTGGAACCCTAGTTTTAACTAGGAATGTTGAATCGATCACTTCGGGTTCTACAATGGATCGAGTGATTTAAGTTTTTGGGAAATGGAAGTTTTATCATAGATGAAGTCGAGGCCGGGGTTACAGGGTTTCAGATGGTCGGAGGCGTGGCGACGGCACGTTGACAGGTCGTGGAGGAAATACTCTTGCGTTTCCAGGTCCTAGCTTTATGCTCGATTTCGAATTTATAGCATTGACGAAGTCCAGGTGGTTGGAGATGGGTCCGGAGGTGATCATCGGCGTGTTCGACGTCGTAGTGTCGACTGGAATTGGTCAGAGTCGTGGTGCATGTGCACCGTGCACCTTGCATTTCTGGGTACATATGAGTTTTGAACAGAGGATGGTGAACTCGAGTGTACTCGTGTTGCTCGAGTATTTTACTCGAAGAAGAGGGAAGTTTGTCTCGAGTAAATTTTGTGGTGACTCGGGTCAATTTGTTTTGACCTGGCAGTCTGTAAATTTATACACTTAAATTAAATGCAAGTGAAAGGCAAGTTAAACATAGATTTAAAACCCAGTTTAAAGTCTGATTTTGAAATGTAATGGAACCCAGTTTGAAATAAATTAAGTCCTATAAAAAAAAACTCAAATATTTAAGCAACTTTAAATGATTTGAACTTGAAAGAGATTTGTTTAATTTCTTTAAAATTTCTTTTAAGGTCTATACTTCTTTAACAGAAGATCTAAAAAGGGGTTTTTAAATTTTTTTTGAACTTGGTTAAAGTTAGATTGTATTCATTCTTAAATCTTACATTTTAAAAATGGAATTTGAAATAAATTGAAAGTAAGTTGTTTAAATGCTTTTGATAATGCTTATTTAATTATTAATAAGAAATTGTTTTATCTCAAGGTAAATTAAGATTTAATAACTTAGAGTAATTAAATTAACAAGATAACTAATAATGAATAATTAATTAATTAATTTAATTAACTAATGATATGGATGGTTAATTAAGTAATTAAGAGTTCTAAAATTATTAATTAATGAATGGTTAAATGTTAATTAATCAAGTAATTGAAGGTTAATTAAGTTGCGGGTAAAAGTTAAATTAATAAAATAATTAGGGGTAAATTAATTGGTTATTAAGGATAAACTAATTGGAAATTAATTTAATCTAAGTTAAATTTCTTAAGGAAAGAAGTTAAGAATTGTTAATAGTTAATGAAGGTCATTAACTTAAGATTTGTTAAATAATTAATCAATGTGATAATTTTAAATACAAAAATTAGATTGATTAATTAAAGATAATCAATTATTAAAGTATTAAGTATAATTACTAAATGGAAGTAATTAAGGGATTAATTGCTTAATGTAATTAATCGAGTTTAATTTGATTTATTTAAGTTAATCAATTTAGTTTAAATTAATTTAAATTAATCATTGGATGATTTGATAAGTAAAATTACTTAAAGGTAATTAACGAAGAGGAATTACTTAATGAAGTAATTAATGATAATTACTGTATGTAATTAATTGAAGATGATTTAAGTATGATAGAAATTTGGGTTAAATTACTTTGAGAAATTAATCAAGAGATTAATTGAGATAATTAATTATGGAGTAATTAATTTATTAAGTGAAGTAATTAAAGGTAGTTAATTACTGAATGGGATTAATCAAGACTGATTAATAAATGTGGTTAGTTAGAGATTAATTACTGAATGTAATTAATTTAAATGGAAAAATAAATTAAATAGGGATCATTAATTTATATAATTAATGGTGTAATTAAGGATTGATTCAATAAGACTAATTAATCAATAATAAGAGATTTTGAGTAATTAATTAATTGTAATTAATTAAGGATAAATGTAATTAATTATGGTTAATTAATAAAAAGAGTAATTAAGAGTTAATTACTGTATTTGGATTTAGATAATTAATTTGTGAAATTAATTAAAGAGAAATTACTTGAATGTAATTAAAAGTATTAATCCAGGATGATTAATTAAGATGGAAATCTAGAGAATGATTAATTAATTGATTTGTAATTAATTAATGGTTAAGTAAGCAGGATTTATAGAATGAAGAAATTAATTTAATTTACTTTAAATTAATTAGAGATTAAGTAATTAATTTAATTCATTTTAAATTAATTATAGATAATGTGTTTATGAATCATTGCTTATGTATTGATGGATGATATTGATTTCCTTGAGTGGTTTAAAATCTCAGATATGAGATAAATAATGCTGTGATATGGATTGTCTATTTATGTGATATTGTAGATTATCTATCAGTGATGTTGTAGATTATCTATCTGTGATATTGTGAACTATCTATCTGTGTGTATATAGATAATTAAAATGAATTGTTTTAACTTTAAAACAACTTGGCCTTAAAAGACACGGTTTGGATTTTGATGAGACCGGGATCGGGTTTCCGTATACCGGGATTCCAGGTCTGGAGACCCGAATACCACATCGATCCAAAATAACGTTAGGTCGTGAAATCCAAGTGGAGCAAGTGAAGACTCGAGGTATAAGAACTATTTGTCAGTATAACTCTGTGGGTGATTCCGTAATGAGTTTGACGGAGATAGTACTTATAGATTCGAGATGGTGATTCAGAATGCAAGGGTTATTGTCGTTAACTCTGAGGGTGATTCCAATACGAGTGTAACGAGATAATGCCTTCGGTTTCGTTCGAACCCGGAACGAACTTGTATGGATTGAATGCTTTCAGAACATCGTCAGGCGGACGATGAGCATTCTAAGTGATGAGTTCTGACAAGGTAATCGTGACCTCAAGCCTCATCAACCGGGAATGGCTAAAACAGGGGAGGTGCAGCAAGGCTTCGTGGGTAGCACCCACTTGAGAGCGAGATATACCCCTGTCTAGATGTCCCTTTTTATTTTCGGCTGTGTGGGCAGTTGTAGAGCTCCGACTGCTGGGGTTGTTTCGTTCGGAACTGTTCAGTAAGGAATGGTTCCGGCTTTGTGTTGCAGGGGAGCGGGCGTACTCCTCGGTACGGTGATCTAGGCCACGTACTGTGACGGGCGGTACCCCAGTAGCCCTGCCATTGTTGGAAACCCATTTTCCCTACGAGACCCTACGGTTTTGATTGTATTACCCACGTTGTGGCTAGTATGCTGGAATTTAATCATGTAACAATTTCAGCTATGTTCTATTTACTTGAAAACCCTAGACCTATTATAATATCACTGAATTTCCTATCAAATGTTTTGGTTAGCGTAAGGTAAAAACATTTCCATGTTTATGTGTGGGATGTCTTACGTGATACCTTTTGTTTTCAAAGGATTTTCAAAGTTTAGCAACTTTAACCTGTTACTCATACCAGACCCATGTCTGACCCGGAGTTTATTTCCTGTTTTTCTTAAACTCTCGGGTACCCAAATTTTTACGGGTAGCCAAGGGATTCAGGTTAGCTTTGACGAATTGTGGAGGAGAAATGGAGCAGGAGGCTTCAGCGTTGTAGATATATATATAGTGTTCCGCTGTGTTGGTATCTTTGTGTTGTATTTGTATTGTATCGAGTTGTATTAACTAGACAGGTGTTTATAACTGTCTAGTATGTGTTGTATTATCTGTGTAACTCTGATGTATATGATATTATGTATTCTCTTATGTGATATATTATATTTTATTCGTTTCGCTGTTGAGATTGTGATGTTGTTTCTTCTTCTTCTTTATCTTTTCTATTTCTCACCCCTTTCTTTCTTAAAAACGGCGTGATTTTCCGGTAGTGGAAGTTGGGTCGTCACACGTGGTATCAGAGCGTTAGGTTGAGTGAATACCTAGGCTCTGGAGTGGTGTCTATCTTGAGAGAGCGTACTTGTATTTTTGATATATATATTTATATATTTCTGCCTATCTGTTGGGTTACCTGTTCGGGTTTTCCAATATAAGTTATAAAGGTAGAATAAGGTAGTGGTGTGTATAACACGACTACCAATGATTGGAGTCTGATGAGGATGGAAGTGTTTCTGCCGAGACTGTAGATCTAATACCGTCTCGAGTGAATCTTTGTGTGGTGTAAGGATTTCACCAATTTCTGAAGGATATCTGTGAGGGTTCGGAGTCCAGCATTTAAGTGTAAGATGATCGCGCTCGTGTGAGCGGATTTTCGAGAGTTTGGATGAGTAGAATTTGGATTCTGTCAGTTAAACAGAAGCTAGTGATGGTATCTTGATACCTTAGGAATCAGTAGCTGTGTGATGAGATACAGTGACTATGGATGTCTCCGAAGATGTTCTTTGGAGCAAGTTTAAGGAAGCGTGTCTGTTTCGGTGTTGAGGCTACATTCAGCCGAGTGTTTTTGTTTGGCTTTGAGGCCTGAGTTTCTCAAGAAGTTTTGGATTAGGAAGTTTTGGCATCAGTGGTAGTATTCGCAGTTCAGATTGTTCTGTGTACAGGCAAGGAGGTCATCTGTCAGCAGTTTTCTAGAAGTGAAGTTCAGAAGCAGCAGAGTGGATCCATTTTCTTCGATGGATTGGCTAGATAAGTTTGAGCTATTCTGATTGATAGAGAGAGAGCAGTTTTCTTTGGATATTAGATTGGGTTGATCGCAAAAGTGACTTGCGATAGTTGAGTGTTCTCTTGGTTAGTCAGAGATCTTTCGGGATTTCTGAGTTTCTTCTTTATGGATCTGTGAACCATATTCTGAGATGTGTGGTCCAGTTTGTGCTCGTGGGCATCATCAGCATTTTCATCTTCTCCGGATCAGAGTTGTGCAGCGGAAGCAGTTTGGAGGTGCATCTGTTTTATCTTTTCGGATAGGAGAAGTAAGTCAGTCTTCTGATGTTTGAGGAGTAGAGTTGTGTTATTGGATTGATCGTGAGTGGATCATTTTGATGAGTTGTTTTGAAGCATCAACGAAGGATGAGCTGATCAGTAGGGATGGAGGCAGCCCAGGATCATCCGAAGAGTTTTGTGGATAAGAGACGGAGGGATTTGGATTTTTAAGTTGGAGATTTGATTTTGGATAAGCTTTCCCCGACCCAAGGAGCTTTAAGTTTGGTAAGACTGGGAAGTCAGCTCCGAGATATCTTGGATTTTCTCTGGTTCTGGTGAGGGTAAGTGTTTGATCTTCTGGAGTGAATTGTCAGTTTGGATAACTGGAATTCGATGTGTTTCGCGTATCTCTGAGGGAGTACGTGTAAGATCTATCTCTGGTTGTGGAGCCAGCAGTTCAGGGAGTTTTGGATGTTGAGTCAGACTTGTCTATAGTCTGATATCTTGTCTAGTCTGTAGATCTAGATGAGTGGTAGCTCTGTAGCTTAGTATTACTGATTGTTTGGATTCTATAGAGCGAGTATCCCGATGTTTATACTTGGGAAACTCTAGATAGTCCTATCCTGATTTTGTTCGGATAGTTAGATTTGTTTGATTGGATGTGTTGGTTGCTATGGTAGTTAGCATATAACTAATATATGCTTGTGTTTTAAAATTAAATCTTTTATAGATTATTAAATTACCTTTGTTTTAAATTTCGGGAACGAAATTCTTTTAAGAGGGGAGGAATGTGACATCCCGGAATTTCTGACAATATCAATTTAATAATTTGCATTTAAAATTAAATTGATTTGATAAATTCTTGTTGATAAATTTAGAATTGATATAATAATCTTCTTTAAAATGATATTTAACTGATAACTGATCTTTTAAAAAGCCAATAAATTGTTTTCTATTTATAATGTATATATATTTGTATATATTGTGAATAGAAATCTTAGTTTGAATCTAATAAATAAATAAAGCTTGTTTCTAAATTCTAATATATTTTTGGTAATTTGGAAATTTGGATTTAATTTAAAATATATAGTTTTAAAATAGTTAAGGTAAATGTTTAGTTGATTTAAATATATATCTTAGCTTAAGTTCAAGAATTAAATAAAAAGGTTTGTTTTAAAATATGGTATAATAAATATGAGACATTAATTCATTTAAATAATAATAGAAAGTTATAGTCTCTTTTATAATTATTTAGTTCGACAAATTATTGTTTTCAAAATACATTTATTTATATATTGTTATATATAAATATAAATAGATTTTAAATAGAAGTATTATTTTCTAAGCAAATATGTTGTCATATATATATATAACTTGATTTAAAATTAGATTTTAGAATTTATTTTGAATTTAAAAGTCTTAAAATTTAAAATGAGTAAATATTTAAAATGTTGGGTTTTAAAGACATTTGTATAAGCTCTTATTTGTTTATGTATACATAGCTTTAATTTATTTCCTCTAAAAAGAAATTCATAAGGATAAAGTTTTAACTAAAATAATAATAAAATATGAATATAAAGTAAGTATTGATACTTAAGCTTTAAAAAGGAAATAAATGTACTTATGTTGTACAGGAAGTAAAATGAGTATGTACATTTGGAGGCAAGAACAAAGAATAATAAGAAACATTTATAAACAAGACAAAAATGTATACATGTTCTTTAAGTATAAAGGCTGCTAGGTGTAAAAAAAAAAAAAAAAAACGTGTAAAAGCTTCCAGGCAAAGGAAGGTAACCTGTAGGTATGCAAAGCTAGAATATAGTGAAAATAAAAATATCTATGTACAAAAGCATGGGCAGGCAGGCAAAAGAAATATTTTAACACTTATACAAACGTTAGCACCATACGAAATAGAGATAAGGATAAGTATAGGTGGACATAAAGGACAATCTCATTAATACAAACATCTTTAGTACACCAGCATATTTCACTTCAGCCTCCAAGAGATAAAAATCTCTGACCATAATTAATGAAATCTTGTACAAACAAATACACAATCTTGTAAACATTTATCCATATATCATAGCTTCCAGTTCATTTCGTTTATCAAAAAAATAAGCAAACCAGAGAAGAATGGCAAGCTTCTTCTTTTACAACTCAAACATCCTTACAAAACTTAAACAATGTCTGCCTTACAACAACAAGCAAAAAGATTGTGGGAGGAAGATCAGTTCAAAACCATCCTCAGTTTTTAAGGTTCAAAGCTGCTTTTCAAAATAACAATGCTCTGTTCATCATTTTTCTGGTGAGTAACCTTATTTTTAAATTTAAATATAAAATTTGGTTGCTTGATCATCTCTGAAAACAAGTATGTCTGTGGATATATTTTAAACTTTGAGTATATTTATGTGAATATTTTGTTGTGAATGTATTGTTATGATCTGGATGTTCTCTGATTTAATTCCAGGTTTTAAATCAATTTATAAATCAAGTGCTCATGATCTAATGTTTATTTGTACCCAAGTCTGGATCGAAATTTGTAGTTATATCATAGATTTCAGATTAAAATTTGTTAAGTTGAAATAATTGGTATGTTCTCTGAAAAAAAATATAAAACAACAGTTCAAGTGGATTTATGTTAAATCTCAAACATATTAAATTACTGATCTAAGTTTATAACCTGAAAACTTATCCAAAATTATGATTTTTAAAACTAAATTCTCAATTTTTAGTTAAGGGATTAAGGCACAGTAATGAGATGAACCAAAAAGGGAAATATTGGGTTTTCTGGTGATCTTTGTATCTTGAGGACTCGGGATTCTTCCAGGTGATGGAGAGGGGTTAGGAGACGCTTGGAAAAATACTAGATGGTGTTAAATTTCAGGGTGGAAGTTGCGGCAGTGAAATCTTTTCTGGAACCCTAGTTTTAACTAGGAATGTTGAATCGATCACTTCGGGTTCTACAATGGATCGAGTGATTTAAGTTTTTGGGAAATGGAAGTTTTATCATAGATGAAGTCGAGGCCGGGGTTACAGGGTTTCAGATGGTCGGAGGCGTGGCGACGGCACGTTGACAGGTCGTGGAGGAAATACTCTTGCGTTTCCAGGTCCTAGCTTTATGCTCGATTTCGAATTTATAGCATTGACGAAGTCCAGGTGGTTGGAGATGGGTCCGGAGGTGATCATCGGCGTGTTCGACGTCGTAGTGTCGACTGGAATTGGTCAGAGTCGTGGTGCATGTGCACCGTGCACCTTGCATTTCTGGGTACATATGAGTTTTGAACAGAGGATGGTGAACTCGAGTGTACTCGTGTTGCTCGAGTATTTTACTCGAAGAAGAGGGAAGTTTGTCTCGAGTAAATTTTGTGGTGACTCGGGTCAATTTGTTTTGACCTGGCAGTCTGTAAATTTATACACTTAAATTAAATGCAAGTGAAAGGCAAGTTAAACATAGATTTAAAACCCAGTTTAAAGTCTGATTTTGAAATGTAATGGAACCCAGTTTGAAATAAATTAAGTCCTATAAAAAAAAACTCAAATATTTAAGCAACTTTAAATGATTTGAACTTGAAAGAGATTTGTTTAATTTCTTTAAAATTTCTTTTAAGGTCTATACTTCTTTAACAGAAGATCTAAAAAGGGGTTTTTAAATTTTTTTTGAACTTGGTTAAAGTTAGATTGTATTCATTCTTAAATCTTACATTTTAAAAATGGAATTTGAAATAAATTGAAAGTAAGTTGTTTAAATGCTTTTGATAATGCTTATTTAATTATTAATAAGAAATTGTTTTATCTCAAGGTAAATTAAGATTTAATAACTTAGAGTAATTAAATTAACAAGATAACTAATAATGAATAATTAATTAATTAATTTAATTAACTAATGATATGGATGGTTAATTAAGTAATTAAGAGTTCTAAAATTATTAATTAATGAATGGTTAAATGTTAATTAATCAAGTAATTGAAGGTTAATTAAGTTGCGGGTAAAAGTTAAATTAATAAAATAATTAGGGGTAAATTAATTGGTTATTAAGGATAAACTAATTGGAAATTAATTTAATCTAAGTTAAATTTCTTAAGGAAAGAAGTTAAGAATTGTTAATAGTTAATGAAGGTCATTAACTTAAGATTTGTTAAATAATTAATCAATGTGATAATTTTAAATACAAAAATTAGATTGATTAATTAAAGATAATCAATTATTAAAGTATTAAGTATAATTACTAAATGGAAGTAATTAAGGGATTAATTGCTTAATGTAATTAATCGAGTTTAATTTGATTTATTTAAGTTAATCAATTTAGTTTAAATTAATTTAAATTAATCATTGGATGATTTGATAAGTAAAATTACTTAAAGGTAATTAACGAAGAGGAATTACTTAATGAAGTAATTAATGATAATTACTGTATGTAATTAATTGAAGATGATTTAAGTATGATAGAAATTTGGGTTAAATTACTTTGAGAAATTAATCAAGAGATTAATTGAGATAATTAATTATGGAGTAATTAATTTATTAAGTGAAGTAATTAAAGGTAGTTAATTACTGAATGGGATTAATCAAGACTGATTAATAAATGTGGTTAGTTAGAGATTAATTACTGAATGTAATTAATTTAAATGGAAAAATAAATTAAATAGGGATCATTAATTTATATAATTAATGGTGTAATTAAGGATTGATTCAATAAGACTAATTAATCAATAATAAGAGATTTTGAGTAATTAATTAATTGTAATTAATTAAGGATAAATGTAATTAATTATGGTTAATTAATAAAAAGAGTAATTAAGAGTTAATTACTGTATTTGGATTTAGATAATTAATTTGTGAAATTAATTAAAGAGAAATTACTTGAATGTAATTAAAAGTATTAATCCAGGATGATTAATTAAGATGGAAATCTAGAGAATGATTAATTAATTGATTTGTAATTAATTAATGGTTAAGTAAGCAGGATTTATAGAATGAAGAAATTAATTTAATTTACTTTAAATTAATTAGAGATTAAGTAATTAATTTAATTCATTTTAAATTAATTATAGATAATGTGTTTATGAATCATTGCTTATGTATTGATGGATGATATTGATTTCCTTGAGTGGTTTAAAATCTCAGATATGAGATAAATAATGCTGTGATATGGATTGTCTATTTATGTGATATTGTAGATTATCTATCTGTGATGTTGTAGATTATCTATCTGTGATATTGTGAACTATCTATCTGTGTGTATATAGATAATTAAAATGAATTGTTTTAACTTTAAAACAACTTGGCCTTAAAAGACACGGTTTGGATTTTGATGAGACCGGGATCGGGTTTCCGTATACCGGGATTCCAGGTCTGGAGACCCGAATACCACATCGATCCAAAATAACGTTAGGTCGTGAAATCCAAGTGGAGCAAGTGAAGACTCGAGGTATAAGAACTATTCGTCAGTATAACTCTGTGGGTGATTCCGTAATGAGTTTGACGGAGATAGTACTTATAGATTCGAGATGGTGATTCAGAATGCAAGGGTTATTGTCGTTAACTCTGAGGGTGATTCCAATACGAGTGTAACGAGATAATGCCTTCGGTTTCGTTCGAACCCGGAACGAACTTGTATGGATTGAATGCTTTCAGAACATCGTCAGGCGGACGATGAGCATTCTAAGTGATGAGTTCTGACAAGGTAATCGTGACCTCAAGCCTCATCAACCGGGAATGGCTAAAACAGGGGAGGTGCAGCAAGGCTTCGTGGGTAGCACCCACTTGAGAGCGAGATATACCCCTGTCTAGATGTCCCTTTTTATTTTCGGCTGTGTGGGCAGTTGTAGAGCTCCGACTGCTGGGGTTGTTTCGTTCGGAACTGTTCAGTAAGGAATGGTTCCGGCTTTGTGTTGCAGGGGAGCGGGCGTACTCCTCGGTACGGTGATCTAGGCCACGTACTGTGACGGGCGGTACCCCAGTAGCCCTGCCATTGTTGGAAACCCATTTTCCCTACGAGACCCTACGGTTTTGATTGTATTACCCACGTTGTGGCTAGTATGCTGGAATTTAATCATGTAACAATTTCAGCTATGTTCTATTTACTTGAAAACCCTAGACCTATTATAATATCACTGAATTTCCTATCAAATGTTTTGGTTAGCGTAAGGTAAAAACATTTCCATGTTTATGTGTGGGATGTCTTACGTGATACCTTTTGTTTTCAAAGGATTTTCAAAGTTTAGCAACTTTAACCTGTTACTCATACCAGACCCATGTCTGACCCGGAGTTTATTTCCTGTTTTTCTTAAACTCTCGGGTACCCAAATTTTTACGGGTAGCCAAGGGATTCAGGTTAGCTTTGACGAATTGTGGAGGAGAAATGGAGCAGGAGGCTTCAGCGTTGTAGATATATATATAGTGTTCCGCTGTGTTGGTATCTTTGTGTTGTATTTGTATTGTATCGAGTTGTATTAACTAGACAGGTGTTTATAACTGTCTAGTATGTGTTGTATTATCTGTGTAACTCTGATGTATATGATATTATGTATTCTCTTATGTGATATATTATATTTTATTCGTTTCGCTGTTGAGATTGTGATGTTGTTTCTTCTTCTTCTTTATCTTTTCTATTTCTCACCCCTTTCTTTCTTAAAAACGGCGTGATTTTCCGGTAGTGGAAGTTGGGTCGTCACAAGGCGCATCGACCAAAATCTATAAATCACTCAACAGATAAATCAGTATAAAACTTTTTTATATAAAAATAAAAAATACGCACTCTTATATATAATACTCTCAAACTCATTCTAGGGTGTTACTAACCCTATATCTAATAAGT
Organism: Allium fistulosum; assembly: GCA_030737815.1. NCBI lineage: Eukaryota > Viridiplantae > Streptophyta > Magnoliopsida > Asparagales > Amaryllidaceae > Allium > Allium fistulosum. The sequence goes on along the minus strand of CM060901.1, from coordinate 814,424,331 downwards.
CACTTATTCTAAGGTATTACTAACCCTATCTATAATGAGTTTTACCCCACTAAAGCCTAGGTGTTTGCTCAGCCTAAGCTCTGATACCAAATGTAATGAATAGGATTTTCGACCACCAAAAATCAACACTAATACATCCTCGGTATTCACGTGCCGTAAATCTAGGTGTCGGAAAGCCCGATTGTTAGGGGAAAAAGAAAACAAAGATAGAACAGAATCTCACATGAATGGAGTAACATATATTATTTCAACAATAATCTTTACAGCGGAAAAATTTGAATACAATATCAGAGTCTAACCTGGATTCAGCCTGGACAGTTATAAACTCTCTGTCATTACAAATACTAAAAAATAAAAACAAATGCAATATATGCAGTGGATAATAGAATATGTCCATATGTAGATGAAGATCTCCAGCTCTCCTCTGGAAACTCCAAGTATCTTCAACTAAACCTGAAACTACTCGGATTAACCCAAGTATTAAAAACACCCGGATTAGGCTTGATAAACCAATGTGAGATACACGAAATTTTTAATGTATACATCATGCTGATGTCAATCAAAATCTTTGAAAAGAAGGGTATTTCATAAGACCACGCCGCACATAAACATGGACGGGTTTTACCTTATGATAACCAAAATACTTTATACGAAAAGTCACTTTGATATTATTATTAATGACATTAGTCTGAAAACACTTTCAAATAAATATATAAACATAGCCGAAATTGTTACCATTATTTAATTCCAACAAGGGGTGGCTGAATGTTTGCAAAACATTACAGCTATTTTGGAACTACAATCAAAATCATAAAGCTCGTATTTGGAATTAGATTTTCAACATAATAGGGAACTAGTGGCCTTTTACTTCAACCTACACATAATAACTATAGTTCCCGCGGTGACCTTAATACTTTTCTCAAGCTAGCTACTTAGAACTGCACTTGCTACACTACTATGGTACAACGTATTACTTGGTGGCTTTACACAATCTTCGTCAGCCTCTAGTACCTGTCCATTTCATCATCTTTAGGCAACAGATGCCTTTCATTTCTCATAACTGATAGCCCGAGATATGTCCTGCAAACTATATAGTATCCCATATCATTCCTGGGATGTGAGGCTCATGAGGTTACATTCCACAAAGCCATGCTTGTTCACAAAGCCACGCTTTGTTCATAACAGGTTCTACTTTGAATGCCACATTGCCATTCCTTCGATTACTATTGACTTTCATGAACATGCCATCTCTGAGCTCGTACGTCCCATAGAAGGGTGTTAAGCTAAGAGAAGTTGCCTTCTCCACCACCAAATCGATGTATGTTTGTGAAATTCAACATTTGTGATCTTAGAAATGCAATGTTAGACATTCGTCCATACAAGTTCCTTCTGGGACTAAACGAAACCGAAGGCACTCCTCTTACTACATCATGTCAGGAACTATCCCTAGGATAAGTAGCGAATAGTCCTTGCACTACAAAGATTTTAAAACACGACCTGACCACTACTATTTCAAATATCTCTATACTGGGAGCGACCTAGAGAATTTCAACAAGTAGTGATTCCGCTATAAGGATCTTTAATAAAACGAAGATTTCAAAATGTAGGCACTACTGCCATATGAATATAATATGGGTTAAACCCCTGGGCCTCATGAGAGCAATCCCTACATTCTAAAGATCTTCGGTCTTCAATAATCATCATCTTCAACAATCTTCACTTTCGAACGTATACATTGGTTCGAAGTGGTTCTCGGGTAGAAATCACCCAAATCCGACCCTGGATTCTTTGAACCAACCATCGATAAAAAGGCAGTTAGGTATATAGGTGATTATCACACAACATTCAATTAATTAATCTTTTTATTTAAATCAAATTTATCTTAGAGATATATTCATTAAATCATTTCTTTTTCTTTTTCAGAGTATATGGAATGATTAAGCCTCATTTACTAAATCCTTTGGTTAATTAAAATGCTTTTTAAATCTTGGAATAATTCTAAATTGTTTCAACTTTTTTACTTAGGAAAAACATTTCCAAATAATTTATTTAAATCTCATATTGGAAAACATTATTGAGTAAACGGATTCCCTCCTCGAAATTTAATACCAAGTATAAGAAGATCATTTCTATACAATCCAAGTTGTTTGAATTCGGAAAATTATATCTTTTGTACTTTGGGAAATTCTGGTCTGAGTAAATCAAATTTACTATCCCCTCCGTCGGGCCAGTATGGGTAGCTAGGGAGGGCAAACAACTAGTTCCACAAACCCAAGCGTAAAGACTACCTCTCTGTCACCCATAAGGTGGTCAAGCTATTTGATCGACTCTAAATCTTTTAACATGCTTAATTACTTTTAATTATTTTAGAGCATTCGGGCATCCCTTCGATCTGTTCCATTCCTCGGTCGGATTTTCATTAACACTTACAAATGGAACAAATGTACTAGTCGTTACCGCATACTCATTTTTAAAGCTCTTAATCTTCTTTAAATTACTTAATTATTTATTTGAAAAGGTTCACAAAAGATTCGGGAAAGAGTAATTAAGTTAAAACCATTGTTTGGAAAAGTTATTAAAGCAATGCTGCGAAAAAGTGCTGCAAATAGTGTTTTAAAAGCTTATTTGGTTAAAACAATTTTTCATCATTTTGGAAATTCATATTTATAATTCAAATATCTTTTAAACCATTTTAAAATATTTACAAAATTTACTCCATATTTTTAAACATTTAAAAATATACATTTTAAATTAATTTTCAAATTCGGGTTTTAAACTGCTAAACAGTGATCTGTGCAGTTAATTCCCCGCTATTACCTCGCTATATCTCATAGCGGATTTCTACCGCTATGATTTTTCTATATAGCCCCAAATATAGCCTTTCACCTTAAGCCCCGCTATTTCCGCTATATCCCGTTATTCCCGCTATATTCCAATATTTCCGCTATATCTTCTTTAAAAGAAATGAATTGAAAAATGTCATTTATACATTATAAAAATTATGAAATTAATTTATTTAATTTAATTTTTAATATATTTTTAGAAATGAAAATACTCTAACATTCTACTAAATTCAATTATGTTATATAACAGTTTTACGTTTATTTACAGTATATTCAGACATGTTTTTATTTAAAATTATTTATGTATTAATTATAATTCAATTAAATGTTAATTTTTCATTTAATTACCATTTATATATTTGTAAAAACATTAAGTACGAGCTTTATATGCTATTTTAGTGTCATCCGCTATATCCCGCTTTATCCTCGCTGTATCCTCGCTATGACTTTTTGCACCTCCGTTGAATTGAATCTGCCGTGCGCTTTAACTGCACAGACAGTGATTTTTCTTAAAACTTGTTTTACTCATATTTCAAAGTTTACTTAATGAAATCTTGATTTTCTTTCTTCATTTGAAACCTATGGATATAGTAGTTTGGAAATTCCTTGTCTCAAAGAATTCCGAGCTATATTTCATTCTCTATACTTGTTTGAATTCTGTAGCGCGTAATCGCGAACTACCTTTATGCGTTGCGCCTAGTTTTGACTTGTTTTTCAATTTCTTTTCAAACTTAATGGAATCACTTTTAAATGTTTATAAAACATTTCCAAATCATTTTAAACTCATTTAAACAAATAATTTTCATATTTCAAACTCATTTTCCATTCCATATCATATTATCATACTATATTATTATAATATTCATTTTAACTCTTTTAGATATTTAAAATCACTAAGAGGCTAAACAAATCCATATACATATATTTATGGATTAAATTTTCATTTATTTAACTATGGTTAATTAATAACCATTGCCCTTATCATTTATCAATCTAAGTAATTATCCATATTAATATCCATATATTCAAAAAGAAATCTGCTAAGTAATCAAACATTTAATCATCCAATATACTTAAACTTTCAAATCGTTATACTTGAAATAATTTGGAGATTAATTAGTAAAGTGTGAGTACTCACCATTAACCAAATAGTTTCACTTCCTACCAACATTCATTCAATCAAACACTTCACTTAAACTTTTGTTAACTTCAACTAGTCATCATCTACTTCATTCCTCCTATCTTCTAGGAACGAATCCAGTCGCACTTGTCTCTAATATTTTCACTTTGGAGCTTCCCGAACACCTTGCCCACAGCCATAGGCCACCACCATTCTCTAGTTTATACCCAAAGCCTCCACCTCCTTGCTTGCTTATGGTCATCCTCTCATCCATCCATCATTTCTCATGCGTCAAGGGTATATTTCCACATACTCCATCATTTTTCTACTTTTTAGAGGCTAAAGCATGTTTTCTAGATGATATAAATTTTTTGGCAAAGTTTGGTAGAGATTGGATATGATTTACATAGTTTTCTAGAAAGTTAGAGATGAGGAAGAAGAGAAGAAGTAACCATTAGAGAGCATGAAAGAAGAAGAGGAAAATAAAGAAGGCGATGTGTTTGGAATAAATGAAAATGAAGAGGGTATGCATTTGTATTTATAGGAAAAGTAAAAAGTGGTAATTACCAAATTAACCCCTTACCTAATTACCAAAACATCCTTGGATATTTCTCCTAAACTTCACGTCATCCTTTTTCAACACTTACCTTCATCACATCACATCCTCCTTTATCCCCTTACTTTCGTTGCTAAGGAAAACATGCATTTATACACATATGTACTAATATACTTAAGTTGCCAAAATGTCACATCAATGTTTTACTTAACTTAATTAAGTTGTTTAAACCTTTTTATATCTTCTTAAACCATATCTTATAATTAGTATATGTGTGTGTATATGCAAAAGTGTACACAACATTTCAAATGACTTTTATATGATGAAACATCGAAAATTCGGAAAATGGTCTCCGGTCACATTTTTATTTTTAATAAAACTATTTATTTATGTAATTAAAACTTCAAAATTGATTTTTTTATCATATTTAAATGATTAAAACAATTTTATTTTATTTATAAAACCATATTTAATAATATTAAAATCCAATTGTAAAAATACGACGTCGATTGGTCGAAGTGCGACGAAGTTTATCTATCTTTATAAAATATTTATAAAAACTTTAATAATAAATTATTATCATTTTATAACAATTTAAAAATAATTATTTATCATTTAAAACAATTATTTGACTGTATATCCAATTTTATCGAAAACCGGCTTTTGTCAGTTTTACGATATTGAAACTCCAAAATCTCTTATTTTTTGTAAACCAGTACTAAAAATAAGTTCACCATTCTTATTTATCATATAAAACATGATTATTTAAGTTTGAAAATTCTATATTTGAATATTTAAAGTTAATTAAATATTCTATTTAAAATGGATAAAATTACAGGTCGTTACACCTTGAGTGTGCTCAACAAACCACAAGCATATTGGATACTCAATACCCATTATTTCGCGAACCCATGTACCAATGTACGTGACCATTAAGTGTGCTCAACAAAGTCAGTTACATTCATACACCATTTGGGTAACATTCAAAATGGTACTAAAAGAATATAGTATAGCTTGAGTGTGTTCAACAACTACACATCCATTTCAGTATTATTTTGAATGTAGATAATGGGAGAAACTTTTAAATTTAAACATTTTTTTATTTGGAGTATTATCCTTGTTAAGGAATTTTAGTGTAAGTGAACACATAGACATTAAATGTCAACATATATTACTATACATCTATATAGGCTTTATTTTCATATTGACTTTTAATATTAAATTATTTAATTCAAAAGATTAACAATTAATTATTTAGTAAAATTTAATCTATTTAAATTTCCAATTTAAACTCTTTTAGCTTTTATTTTATATTCAAAAAATCTTTGGGTTATAATAACTATAATTGATTTGAATTAATTTAATCTCACTTAAATCAAAATTTGAAATTCAAAAACCAATTTTGTAATTTTTGAATTATAACTTTTATAATTCTTAATTTAAATTTATAATACACTACAAATTTTAAGAGATAATTCAAAATATGACTATATTTGAATTAACCACAAGGCTAAGTATATAAGACTTACATCCAAAGGCAGACCCTACTGAAATCATCCATTACATCAGCCGGGTTAGAGCCAAGGCGGAGAGAGTACTGGTTACCCAAAGCCGAAGCCTTAGTTTAAGCCTCTATCCTTAGATATTGAACCAATTTTGCCTATTCAATAGGATAACCCTTTAAGCATTGGATAATAAAACGAAGCCTAGTTGTAATACCATTGTTGGGATCGAGAGGCTAACCTCAATGGAAGAAGGGATTGATTAAAATTTTTAGGTTATTTAAATTTTTGTAGATTTAAATTTGATTTAATTTTTAATCAAATATGATTATTTTATTTAAAATATTTTAACTATTGTTTTAAATTATTTTCAATCCAAGATTTTTAAATTTATTTTTTGAATTTATTGTTATTTATTATTATTGTTTCTATTTATTCATAAAGTTTGGTAAAACATTCATTCATCAATCACACAATGAAATACATATAGATAAATGTATAGTCATATATATATATATATTGAGGTTTCGGGATTTATACCAATTAATGTGTACACATATGCAACATATGATTCTATATGTTACATATCAAAAATTAATATATGCATGTAATTATTTGTAAAAATAATTAAATATTGATAGCATATTCATATATATATATATAACAACTAATGTTAAAATAAAATCTAATCATAATTGGGCTTCCTATTTTACATTTAAATCTTTCTTTTTAATAAAATGAAACTGACCAAAATACTAGATATCTTTTACATTTGTATTAATATTCAACATGGAATATACATATATATGTGTATATAGTAATTTTGATGTAATATTTAATTCTCCTTACTTTACCTAATATATATAAATGAGCAAATCTAAATTAATTTCCAAAGCTTGCTTAATTTAAAACTTTCCCTCTTTCATTTCAAATTATTTCATTTAATCGATCAAACCATACCAAAAGTGATTATCACATATTTTATTCTTCATTCAAAACATGAATGTGTAGTCTACATATACACATAAATATCAAATAATAAATAAATTATACACACACACATAGAGATATTATATATATATATATATATATATATATATTTGCACACGAATATATATAATGCATATAAAACATAATAAAAAAATCCAAAATTTACATCTTATTTTATGCCATCAATCTTTTAATCCAGTTATCAAATCAATACATGTAAATAATTATTCAAAGCAAATAATAAGAAAATTAGAGATTTTATTTATATATAAAACCTTCAACTAATACCTTGGATCTCTAGAGTTGGCTCTAAGCTAAGAGTCCTCTTCGTGCTCAAGAGAGATGTGCAAAATATTCTCTTAATGTTGTAGAACTAAGTTATTTTATAATTGTATGAATATATTTTATGGAGGCTAATAGAAAACCTTAGTGTTTCTTTTTTGCTTCTACTCATGTCCAAAGTGGGGTCTATGAGGGATATTTACAGCGTTTCCAAAACCCTAACCCCAATAATAATAGACTCTTATCCTAATAAAAACCAAGTTTGTTACTAACGCAAATACATATATTGTAATTAACTAACTAATACAAACACACACATATACATATACACACATACACATATATATACATACATACATATACAAAATTAATCCCCTGCTAATTATTTATCGATTGGAAATTATATTTATAGTATATTCTAAATGTTAATTTAATAATTAGTTAATTTTCTTTCAAAAAATTTAAATTCGTTAATTAAAAAAATATTTTCTATATAAAATTAAGTCCAAATATTTTAGACAATTTTAAAACATAAAACATAATTATATTAATTTAAAATAAGAATTAATTAAATATATAAAAATCACATATTTAATCAAATAAGGTTAAATTCTTTATAACACATCTATTTATATTATCTCCATAATTATTTATAAAAAATTATGACACCACATATTCATAAATTCTACTATAGCTAAACTCTAAAAATAATGGTTTTATGACTTATAGGTGTGACACCGACCCTTAGTAATATTCGAACATTATAGTCGTTGCAGACTTTGCTAAAGCATAATAGTAGACCGGTGTCAAGTGATTACTTATCATATAGTTTCAAAACCAAAATTTATAACTAGTAATGCGAACACCCTTAAGCAACAATTTAGTGTTCAAGTATATCTCTATGTCAACACTTGTCAGTAACTCATCTAGAGTTTGGTCAATGATCAATAATCTAATAACGTCCTTCATTAATTGCGACATAGACTTTGAAGTAACTTGTTTCAATCCGATTAGAATCATCAGTTAACTATATTGTTTTGGCCAAAGACTTTATGACTCCTTGTCAACTTCCAATTACGATGACACTAACCCTCAATATTAAGGGAGAAAAGTCCTATCTTGAGTAGTGATTCACTTCACATGTTTAAGCCATACCCAAAACTAGACGTAAGATAAACATGTATTGTGTAATTACTAGAATCATAGTATAGCCTACACACATTAGATCCATAGTACCTTCAAATCAAGAGATCATTTCTTTTCATCACATGAGATCTTCTATTCGATATATATAGTTTAACCTATAAAAGGCTCTCGGTAAGTCATTTCATAATTATTCTAAAGAACTGCAGGTCTGTAACCTATTAGTGTCTCAAACAGTCATGAGTAGTACACTATTATATGGATAGCGTTACATACACCAATCACACAGGTATATTAATTCCTGTTATCAGTGCACCGTCGATTAGGAATATTTAACATTACATGTTTATATTATTATCAATTTATAACTCATATTTAAAAACAATTTTCAAATACAATCGATTAAATACTTTACCTAGGGATTTCTAAATGTAGGATTAAATCTGCACGAAACATCAAATAAATGACACAATTATATAAATCAAAAACCAAAAGCATACTTTATTTCAAATAAGATTGTTTACAAGAGTTTATTTATATAAACAAAATTACATAATTGCCCCTTGGGAATATTCTAAACTATATCGTAAACATCACACTTACCTATAATTAGATAATAGTATATTGCACAAGCATATTCATAATCAAATCCATATACCTCAAAAGTCTACACACATCAACCAAAATAACTATATATACAATAACTACTTAATATAGATACTACACCACTACCACTATCATCACCGTCGTCGTCATCCTAGTCATCAATGCCTATGTCTGAAAACACATCACTTGCATAACCTAGATGAGGTGAAGTATCAACAAAGCCTAAAGTTAGGTATCCAACGACTCCATCCGCTGATTGTAATCTCTATACATCTAATAAACAGTATGATTGTAAGCTAACATTATATATGTATAAGAAACTAGAAATTATACGATCTCACTAAGAATAGCTTAATAAATTACATATAAGTAATAGTCTAAGATTCAATAATATGTTCGCAAAAGGAATTTAATGTACTTGGAGGACCGATTAATTATCTCAGAGGCCTAATATAGGCTAGAAGAACTAGCATGTATATTAGCATTAGTTGGATACTTGAAAGAGTGCTCGACCAAAACCATATGTCTTGTAAGCACAAAAAACGTGGTTCTGGTTGCGCAATGGATGAGGCTGAGTGTATAGAGGAAGCTATGGACCAAATGTGCTCTAGGGTATTAGTTTTTTTGCTAGATGAAATTCGAGGCCAAAAATGATTGGAGTTCAAGCCCCATGCATAAACCAAATAAAGAATTGGGAAGGTAAAACTTAGGATAAGCATGCTTCTAAATCATCTCCATCAATAAGGAACTGATAAGCATCAAGCTAGCCCACATCTCAAAGCTTAACAACGTACAAATATACAATTAACCTATCTAAACTAAAAATGTTGTGGAAAATTAGCGGGTCAAATGGATGAGTGACAAAAAACTTAGAAATTTGAAGCATGGAAGTTTAAACATCTTATAGAATTATACATTGAATATGCACAATACCAATTAATACATAAGCAAATTACAAATGCACGTTGCTTTAAATACCGCTGATTTGAATCCCAACCGACACAAAATCATGTTTGGGTTTGCACTTAATTACATGATTTATCTTTTCAATTTAGTAATAAACATCAATTAGTTTTCATATAAATATAGTAAGAAAATTGTAATGACAATTTACAGTTAAAATTATTTTTTCTTCGTTCACATAAGGAAACTTTATTTCGATGTACCTGGCTATAAAAAAGTTAAACGTAGCTTTTTAGGATTTTTGATAATAATAGTTATATTAATCACCGTTTAAACTTTTAATGAAAATTGAAAATTGAAATTTTTTGCCTAAACTTGTTGATAGTAATCTAATTGGTTTATGACTTTGGATGGACTAATTAGATATCACTATATAACAATTTATATAACAAACAACTAATAACTAAAAACTATTGTGTTATTTCAAGTAAAACTTGTTAGATTGTATAATTTAAATCTAGATATATAGAAACATTACATATAGTGCTAGTTACGTAGTTTTAGGTGAGAGAAAGAAACTGGTGGAGGAGGTGCAAGAGCTATAGATCACAAATCAATAACCGAGGAGCATGTTAGACAAGTTATATTATGAGATGCATTCCAGGCAAAGGCTTTTATTGGAGTTGGGACAGGAGAGAGGATAGGGGGAATGCTATTATTTATGAGTTATACATATTCTTCGTGTGTGTGTATGGACGCGTGCGCGTATATATTATTTCGTATTATGGTTTGTAGCAAATTTGTTTATTTTTTGACATATGGTTCAAATATACTGTTTATATATATATATATTTGATGTAGTTATAATATATTTATAGTGAATTTCTTTTGATTTGGACATGGTGTACATTGTGTTACATATGTTTATGATGGTTACATAATGTTTATGTTTGTTATTACTTTCCTCTGATGAGATATATTTGTATTATTGCCCATTTAGCATAATCGGTTTGACTTATATGATATTTTGTTGAGATTTGTGTTGAATAGAGTTAAAGTAGTAGAATTCCGAATTTTGCTTTACACTTTCATAGGGAAAGCTTAGAGAAAATCGGGTTATTGCACTTCTAAAATGTAATAGGCAATGTACGGTGTGGAAATGGCGTAGGAGAGGTGGCGTAAGAAAGACATAAGGAATAAGAAAATAAACGACGTAAGGAATACTTTTGTGATGTCCTATTTTCCAACAACTGTTTTGGCATGTGAAAGCGTAGGGTATTGGTTTCCTTATGGCATGCCAACACCAAAAAATGAGTTTGAATGCACCAAAATGAGCAGAGCGTTGACATGAAAAGCATTTAATTGAGCCTAAAGCTAGGAAACATATGACTCTATCTACTTACGATAATCTTAAAACATCTATTGATAGTATTGTCTAGACTCATTAAGAAGAGCTGAATACTACACAGATGAATAATATTATAAGAATCACATAATTTGTTTGGAAAAGAAATTTAAATTACTTGGATGACAAATTAATTACCTCACAGGGTTTATATAGGTCGAAAGAAGGATCACTCGGTACAACCTCATTAGTTGATACTCTAAACGGCACTCAACCAATGAACCATATGCTTTATAAGCCTTGAAAACATGGGTTTAGTTATGCTCCAGATGAGGCTAGGTGTACTAAGAAGGCTATGTGTCAAAGTTCTCTAACATACTTGGATTCTACCAAATAAAACACGAGGCTCAAAATGATTTAAGGTCATGCCCCATTTATAATTCAAAATAATGAAATGGGAAGGTGCCACTCTAGACCAGTATTCATTATATTCGTCTTCATCAATAAGTAAAAGATAATTATTATGACGACCCTCCTCCTCGACCCTCAGAAATCGACACTAATACATCCTCGGTATTCACATGCCGTAAATCCAAGTGTCGAAGAGGTAGATTATAATGGGGTAAAGAAAATAAAGATAGAAGATAAGACAACAAAATCTCACATCGAATTCAACACATAATTATACACATGGATTTTACATGCAATCACTCGAAATTTCCTTATCAGAGTACTAGTAAGTACTAATCCAGCTAGGATAGTTATAATTACCTATCCTCATAAGTGTTGGTAGATACTTAATACAAAATATAGACATAGCGGAAAGTGATAGATAACATCAACAAAAGACCCAAAATGCTCCATGCTTCATCCCAAAATGCTCCAAACAATCTAACTACTTGGCTGCCCGAAAAATAGGGCATCCATAGTTTAAGGGAAATGAAAATAAACTCCGAGTCAGTCATGGGATTGGTACAGGAAACCCAAATATATGACTATTTGAAAACAAAGGGTATCTCTTTGTACCATGTAGCACATAAACACAGAACATTTTTTACCTTATGATAACAAAAATCTTTACTACACAAAAGCTGGAGATATTATTTTTAATGACTTTCTTTTGAAAACACTTTTCAACTAAATATACGTAATCTTAGCTGAAATTGTTACATTATTAAATTCCAGCATACTAGGTTCTACAATCAAGTCCGAAGGCACTTATTGGAGAATTGATTTCCATACAATGACAAGGTAAGGAACTACCTTCCGTATAGTACATCTCTAGAGGAATATACCGAGGATTGACATCTTCGAAACCTCTGTGAATCAGAAAAGACCTTTTCCATTGACTTCTCGACTGCTTCATCGGAGGAAGGACCCGTAGACCCATTTGGTCATGGATAAACCGAATATGACATCACCCCAGTCGTAACCAACCTATCCGGGATCCCATAGCATACACCATATACTCGATCTATAGAGTGTAATCTAGAAAGGTGATGACCAAACCTTAATGGTAGAACCACATACCCCTAGAGCAACCCTGTTTTAGCCATTAGCAGTCGATGAGACCTGAGGTAACGATTACCTTTCACATAGCGCACATTCCACTTTGAATGCCACAATGTCATTCCATGATCACACAACTGATTTCTACAAATGTATAACTCCTAAGCTCGTATGTCTCAGGAACGGGCACTAAGCTAAGAGAAGTTGTATTTTCCCCCACCAAACAGATGATATGTTTATAGAGATCAATCAATGTAATCTAGAAATGCAATGTCAGACATTCTTCCATATAAGTTGTCAAGGAACAGGAAAAAACAAAAGAACTCCCCTACTACATCCTGTCGGGAATCACCCTAGGATTAGTAGCGAGCGGCCCTTGCATCGAAGATCAAATAAAGAACTACAATAAAGTAAATTAAATTAAATATGATAAGGGTTGGATAGGGGAATTTTATAAAAGGTGGGATTTGACTACTAGTGGCAAAATTCTGATTTTCTTTCCATATATAATATGCATAAAACGGAGCTCAAACAAAGAAGTTATGAGCATTTGAAGTTCTCAAATTTAAATTGAAATAAGAAATAAAATTTATTATTTAATTCAAAAAAATTAGCTTAGGGGCTAAGTAAATGATTAATTAAGGCTTAACGTTAAAAAGTTAATTAGGAAAAATAATAATTTGGCGACGGAAAGAAAAATAAACGCCCCTAAATAAGATAGTGATCGAGCTGAATAGGTCAACCGGTCAACCGTAGCGGTCGACCGGTTGCCCGCTTGGCAATGAAAGTTACCATCGGCGGTTACGGTTTTATGCTATGTTTGCACCTTTTTGGACGGTTTAAATCGACAATAAACCACACATGTCAAACTCAAACCATTCAAAAGGGAGGATTGTTATGCGGTAAATAAGAAAAAGAAGAGAAATAATGAAAAACAAAACTCAGAATCTCACAGCGGAATGACAAAATATAATAATCAAATAAATAGTTCATGAAGCTGTTTTACAAATAACATTTGATTTCATTTTTACAATACAAATCAGAGTTATACATACAGCAGGTGTAACATCCCACCTTTTTGTACGCTTAAGCAGACACACGTGCCAACTTAAACCATACGGAAGGGTGGATTGTTATGGGGTGAATAAAAAAGTGGAGAAATAAAAGAAACACAATAGAATCTTGCAGCGGAACAATAAAATATAATAATCAAATAACAGTTCATGAAGCTGTTTTACAAAACATTTGATTATACTTATACAATACATATCAGAGTTACACATACCAGAGAATGATAATTAATGCAGCGGAATACAAGGGTGTAGTGGAATATAATAAATAGTAGTAATAAAATCTTCGTCTTCGTCCTCCAGAAATAGAGCCTTCAAATCCAGAAATGCTCAGGCTGACCTGAGCGAATTGAAAAGACAAAACACTCGAGTCAGAACTAAAAGATCTTATGTAAGTTAAATCAATGATAAATATATGTGTGGAATGGCGTCATAGATGTTTATGGGGTTTGACATCTCCTATCCAGTGTCTAACGTGAGTGCAGTAACTTAAGAGATGCTCGGGATTCACATCCCCTAAGGATCCGTTAAACTATTTACTATGTAGTAATATTCGCTATTATAATAATGTCTAATAATAAAATAAACTTACTTTTAAATAGCGTTAAGGGGTTACCCATATAGCCCTTAACACAAAATAATGCCAATAGTCTATACAGTACCTACATACCCCGAGAGGCTACGAGAAGATACTCCATAGGTACGACACAAATAGAAACTCGTAGTAAAGCTCGGTATGGTAGGTGACACGGCACACAAGGCAATGCCAGGGTAGATATACCAATTACGCATCCGGACTGGTGGTGACGCATAGCAGCCACTACCGCCCACCTCGAACAACACTCCCAAATCAAGGGTGCGCACCAAATCAATCACAAGTAATAGAATGGTATCGAAGAAGTGTGTCCGATCAGAGGTGCTACCTCCTTGGCCCGTCGATCGCTCCTGTTTTAGCCACCTTATGCCAACTAACGGGAGTTGGGTCCACGTTTATACCTTAGGATCATCGCCACCATCCTACTTCATTCTGGAAACTCCACCGCGTACATAGTTGTCAAAGTGGTTTTCGGTATCGACAGAGAGTATGTCCATATCCGATCCCGGTCTCTTTAACAACCAAACGTTATTATAACACCGTGGTCATTTAAAAATATATATACTTTTAAAAACACAATCATTGCCCTTTCAAAACATATTCTTTATTTCAAAATAGTATATACTTCAAAAACCAAAATATTATTGCCATTTCAAACTATATCCTTTACTTCAAAATAATATATACTTTAAAACCAAAATATTTTTGCCATTTCAAAACATATCCTTTACTTCAAAATAGTATATACCTTAAACCCAAAATATTTTTGCCATTTCAAAACATATCCTTTAATTCAAAATAGTATATACTTTAAAACCAAAATATTTTTCCATTTCAAAACCATATCCTTTACTTCAAAATAGTATATACTTTAAAACCAAAATATTTTTGCCATTTCAAACCCAAATTATCAATGTATTATTTCCATTTCGAAACCTAATTCAATAATATATCATTTCCATTTCCAAAAACAATTCAATAATATCTTATTTAAACAAAACCCAATTTCCAATCACTAATCTTTCTTTAATTTAGATAAACTTGAAATATTCTTTTAAATAATCATAAACCCAAACCACATTTTGAAGTCATATTCTAAATTTTCAATTTCAATAGGTTTCCAATCAATATATTCACAGATAATTCTTAAATAAATTCTATTTCAAATAAATTCATTTTTCAAACCATATTACTTTCAAAGTTATAACAATTTCAAAAACCAACACTTTGAAAACAATAATACCTTAATTTAAATAAAACATTTCAATTTTGATATATTTCAAGTTTGTAAATATTCCAAAATTCCCAACCTAATCAGATAATCTTATATATACCTTAATTCAATTTACTATTATTTAGTTTAGAAATATTTATTTAATAAATTCAATATCCCTTAAATAAAGCTCAAACTTGAAATATTCGTAAATCAAACTTAAAACATCATCAAGTTATACATAGCTTAAATTTTAGAATTTAACTATATATAAAATAATATTTATATAATATAAAAAATTAGTATATATATAAACCCTTATTTTCCAAAACCCATAGAAATCATTCCAAATATATATATATATATATATATATATATAGACCGACGGTGTCTGTATATGATTTTCTATCCTATGGTCAAGTGATACAGATATTTATCATTTCAATCCGCAATTTAAAAATAAAAAAATATGGTTATATATCATTTCAAACCGCAATCCCGAATGAAATAAAAATGCATAACAACTTGCAGTTTATAACAATATAAATACAACATCCATTCATCCAATATCAACCATCTACCATTTATCACAATCATCATTCAATTCTACAATAACATCAATACAGAACAGAAAATAAGTAACAGGTATTTACTGGCAGTTTATATTCAAAAATAAATTATATAACAATTTAACTGGCAGTTTAAATGCAATAATAAATCAAATAATAATTTAACTGGCAGTTTAAATGTAATAATAAATTAAATAACAACTTAGTCCAATAAATTCAATTTAACTAAGATGATGATTAAAAATATGCCAAACAGTCATAAATAAACTTTTAATCACATCAACAATTAATTTAACACACATAAGAAATTTTAGTAGTTGTGAGTGGGTTAAAACACTCACATTTGGATTTAAATTGAATTTAAATTCAATTTAAACCCAAAATTTGAACAGTCTCCAAATTCATCCAAACCAGCATCAAAGTGTCCGGAATTTCGATACGATCCCAGCAAAACAAACCGCGTCCAAATCTGAGTCCGTATGCAAAAGTTATGATAATTAGAGTATTGAAAAATTCTGGTCCTCGGTCGACTTCGGGTTCAACTTCGGTCCGTCGCCTCAAATCCTCGGTGCTTGCTCTGAGATTTTGCCAAAACGACTCGGAGACCCAAGTCATTTTCTTCCTGACCCGAAGTATCTCCAGGGTTTTTGCCTCTGAAATCCGAAGTTGCTGCAGATTTGTAATTTTTTTTTAGATTTTGGAATTTGGGAATTAGGTTTTGTCTGCCATTGGAATGAGGAGCTAAGAAGGAGATGTATGTACAGACAAATGAAAATGATGAACAATTAGGGTTTATAACGAGGTATTTATAGACAAAGCAGAAAATAGAGTAGATGGACAAGATTGATTTGAGTTTTGAACGTAATTGACCCGAAAAGCCCGTTTCAATTTTGGAACGGAAATGGGTCAACCCTTATATCAAAATATATGTTTTCAAATATTTTAAAATCAATGGAACATGTTTCAAGTCCAAATTCCATCATATGAAGAAGTTATGCAAAAATCAAGTTATTTCAAATTGATTTCAATTAATTTCAATTAAATTGATTTTAAGGCGTTTCAAGCCCGTACGATCAAACAACAAGCCCGATCGTTATGAAACTTGAAATCCTACAAAAAATCACCGTTATGGATCCGATGAAACTGGTTTCGTCGAAATCCAAGTAAGTGGCCAAAATGGCTATTTTCCAGTTAATTAAATAAATAAATATTAAACGAATTAAATCCGTTTTTAATTCAAATTCAATAGTTAACAATTTCTACCCCTCCGATTACATATAAACTTAAAATTCATTAACCAAAATTTCCATGTCCATCAAATAAGGATTAATTGCAAACTTACAGCGTTTACCTTCAATTTAAGTAAATTCAAGTAAATTATATTTTTAATTTCAAATAAATTAATTCAATGTGGTTCCAAATTCTTTATTTAATCAATAGTCCTCTTATGTATAAGTTTATCATTACTATATATCCAATTACCCTAATATTTTACTGTCATTACCTAAATTCATATTAACGTAGTATTTAATTACGTTAATTAATTGCAATGGATTTAGCTCTAATTTAATTAAATAAATAGGTCAACAGTTAATAATTATAACCATTACCCAAGGTTAATCTCATTCATACTTTATTATCAACCAACAAATATTATAATATAATCCCTTATCTAACATTGAATTTATCAAATTCCACTTTATTACGTATTATTACATCCACTAATATACCTTTGCATTTATTTCCCAATTTACTATTTACAATCAATTATAACCTTACAATTGTTTGCAATTAATTGGGATCGTACCAAATTAGCTATTCATTAACTTGCATTAATATTATTACCTTCCATACCTGTTCTTCAATCTATTATTATCAAAAATGGATGAAATTGACATTGGTTATATTTATTACATTGATATTACCCGATTCATTCTAATATCAATTTGTCATAGTATTTAACCCCATTTATTATGGATTGAATCCAATTAAATTTTAAATTAATTCCAAATAAACTAATTAGATTCAATTCCAATCCTTTAGTTAAGTCTATTATTACTCTATAAACTTAGTTACTATTTGTTTGTCTTTCATTACATTAATATATTCAAATTTCCATCATTATAATTTTTCCAAATATATACACTAATCACGATTAATATTCTCAATAAATTTATTTACTTGGTTTCATGCTTTTTATTACATTAATTACTACCTTATAAATATATCTACGTTTCTATTAAATTTATTTTCACACTTTCCGTTATTATATTAATTATCATTAAAGTAACCTTTAATTACCTTTATTCGTAATTGGTAAATTAAATGGTAACAACAACCATTTGTCACCATTACACCCTTTATAACTTGCATGTTTATTCTTCACAAACAATTACCATCTATTATATTATTTCACACATTAATTCAAAAATTACATATTCTTTCACATACTCCATTTATAACCAAGTCATAACATTTAAATTATTTTATTTAATTGGAAATTTCATTCAAGTTCATTAATTAATAACTTTAATTAACCTTGTTACGTTTCCTTTTAGTTAATTTTCATTATTACATTATTACAACTTTTATTAATAATTCACAAATTTTTATTTTCTTCAATATTAAATTTCAAAAATCTCATTAAATTACTAGTTTTTAATTATTGAAAATTTACGGGTCGTTACACTCTCCCCCACTCAAAACTTTTCGTACCCGAAAAGGAAAAGAATCAATACATCTTATTCAAAATATTAACTTTATAAATAAATAAATATTCAAAATTAACTATTTTTAATAAAATATACCAATTTTATACTATTAAATCTTTTTATACTCAAATTAATAAAGTTTGGGAAACATTTCAAAAATTTTCTAAGTTTAAATTTTTACGGAAAATTTTGGCAGAGTCTCCTTTGTACGGAGAGGCACAGAAGAAAATATAATATCAAATATAACAATATATAACATATACTTTCCAAAATAATATAACCCAACACGGTAAAATAATAAAATAATGCTATAAAACCGTAATCCGAGAACGTACCTATTTGTCGGGCACTCAACACTTAATTATGAAACCAAAAGCAGTAGCAATTGCTTCCATAACCTGTATTTCACTTATATAATCTAAAAAGGGTTAATAATTATATAAAATGAAATATTTAAAGTTGTTACAACCTCTAACCAACAAATCACTACAACAACAATCACTTGCAACCAACAGCATACACATCATATACACATCAACCATTCAAGCAAAATAAAACAATTGGTTTGTTCGGGGTAAGACACTTTAAATCACATAGAATGACAAATAACTATGAAGTATTCCATTTACTCACAGCCTTAGATAACTCAATAGATTATTCATACATCTAAGCAATTAAAAGTATCTTTTACCTAAACAACTCATAAACCAAACCAAACAACAATTTCAAACAATAAATTAAGTTCATTCTTATTAATTCCATTTCATTTTATTTCATTTATTACTTACAAATGTTCAATTTCATTTATTAATGTCATATCAGTTCCTACTTTCTTGCATTATATTTATTCGTTCATTTATTATTACCTAATTCCATTTATAAACATTCATTTATTTATAGTCTTCATGTTTGATTAAATTTCTTTGCATATCAATTAACTTAAGTTTTTTTTTCATTTATTTATAATACTTACCTTTCTATTTATTTAAATAGTAGCCTTTCAATTATACTTAAGTTTATACCAACTATAACTTCCAACTCTTATTTACTAAAGAATTTCATTGAATACTTTCATTACCTTTAGGTTTACTTGTATAATTTTCCATTACACTTTCTTATAAGCATTAGAACTTTTAATATTGGTAAGTTATAAATATGCCTTTAAGGATGTAATTGAAAGCTACACAAGTTTATCCTATGTTAACTCTCAATTTTCTAGGACTTAAGAGCTGCACGACTCAAGGATATGCGACTTAAGGAAGCCACCAGCCAGCGACTTAAGGATGGTACGATCTAACAGATGAAGCAACCTAAGGGTAATGGGCGACTTAACGACTTAAGGTCTGGACGACTTAAGGAAGTCTACGACTTAACGGCTTAAGGTCTGGACGACTTAAGGAAGTCTACGACTTAACGGCTTAAGGTCTGGACGACTTAAGGAAGTCTACGACTTAACGGCTTAAGGTCTGGACGACTTAAGGAAGTCTACGACTTAACTACTTAAGGTCTGGACGACTTAAGGAAGTCTACGACTTAAGGAAGTCTACGACTTAAGGAAGTCTACGACTTAAGGAAGTCTACGACTTAAGGAAGTCTACGACTTAATGGTTTAAAGCAGTTTACGACTTAAGAGGTTATGATCTAAAATACGCAACGACCTAAGGAAGTTAAGATCCAACGATGCAAGAGATGGCACGACTTAAGGAAAAAATGAGTTAACGACTTAAGATTATCTGCAACTTACGACCTAGCTTAGGTCGTAAGCAGCTTAAACAAAAGGAGAGATGCCGCATTCGGTTAAGTCGCAGACGATTCAGGACTTGTAATATAACCAAATGAACGAACTTACCAGTGGAGTCACGACTCAAGACTTAGCTTAAGTCGTCCATGACTTAAGGCTACTTAGTTACAACCTGATGTTGCTTTACTTATACTGATACCTGCTAAGTCGGCCACGACTTACGACTTACCATAAGTCGGCTACGACTCAGGACTTGGCAGAAATTCCCGTCCAGAATTCTCTATAAATACATTGCCATCTCCAACCTTGAGAGGAATTTTTGGCCAATCATTTTCTAAAGCGCCATTACTCTACCGAATTCTTAACTCATCCAAGACTTGAAGAACTCCAAACATTGAAGAGACTACAACAAGCTTTGAACGAGATTCTACACATCCGACATGGATTCAGCAAATCTCATCATCAAAGTTTGAGCTACAAATCCGAAGTGTTTGTGTGATCGAAGTGAATTGTATTCGAAGTGCATTGTATCAAATTGTAACCAAATCAGCAATAAAAGACTATAAAGTGGACGTAGGCTCAATTACGGGTCGAACCACTATAAATCTGTTGTCCCTTTACCGTTTTTTGCTATTTTCAGCTTATATTCTGTTCCCGTACCAACGGGTGGTGCTTTCGCATTGTTACTACACACACCGGGTGTTAGCGTTCACTTTTCAGCGTTAACATTTTGGTGCTTTCACTGAGAAACCAACTCAGGAAGATTGTCATCATTGCTTCACGAAAGTTTGTTGAAAAAGTCTCTTTCAAGACCAGAAGTTTGTTGGATATAACGGCTCCTGGAAGGAAACGCAAGTCTGTCAGATCTGAAGATGCTCACGATAATACTGCCACTTCTCCTTCTTTAAGTCAGGCAGCTCCAAGCGTTGGAGTTACAATAGAAGAGTTAGATGCTGCTGTTTCTGGGCTATATCAGCAAATTGAGACTCAGAATACTCTAATGATGGAGAAGTTAAATGCTTTGCTCGGGACTAGTCAAAGGCCAGTAAATAATGAAGAAAACATCGCTGATGCTCTTCACAACTCCGAGGGAAGAAATATTCCTCAAGGGGGATCAGGTGCTGCCGAAGGGGCACCTCTCCAAGCTGAAGGATCCAGGCCATCGCAAGTTTTCCGTGAACATCTGCCCGGACAAACTTCCGAGAAAATGGTCGAAGTCTACTCCGCAAAGTCATTAAACAATGAGGAATATCTTTTCGGCATGATCCGGCAAATAATGAAAGAAAGCATGCAGAGAAATAAAGATGAGAGCGAATGGGGATTTGCTCCGAGTAAAACTCCGTTTACTGAGAGGATTCTAAAGGCTGAGTTTCCTAGAAAATTTGTTCCCCCTACCATTCCTGCTTATCGGGGGACAAGTGACCCGAATCAATTCTTGTATAAATATGACTGGCACATGACCGGCGCAAAGGCAACCGATGAGATTAAGTGCCGGTATTTCCCGGTATACTTGGAAGGAGTGGCACTTCTTTGGTTTACCAAGCTTCCCGTTCGATCTGTAGACCAATTTTCCGACTTAACCCGAAAATTTAAAGAGCAATTCAGATTGTACGCTTCAAAGGCAAAAGACATAATGTCATTATCCAGCCTTGAGAAGAAACCGGGAGAGCCTTTTAAGTCATTCCTGAATCGCTTCAATATAGCTCTGGCTGAAGTTGACAACACAGAGCCACGAATGGTCTTGACTTACTTGATGCGTGCTATCGACAAGTCGAGCGAATTTGGAAAATGGCTGAAAATGAAGGAGCCAAATTCACTCGAGAAATTCTATAAGAAAGCTGATGAATTCATACGCTTGGAAAATCTTCCGGCACCAATGAAAGTGGTGGCAACAAGGGTGGAGAATAACATTGCTGCTTCAGCTAAGAAAGATTCTGGAGGTCAGGAAAGGGAAAATCATGATGGGATGAAACAAAAGGATATAAAGAAACCTCGCTTCTTTAAACCCTCGGATTTCACTCCTTTAACCGACACTCCGGAGAATATCTTCTTCGCCACCAAAGATGTTGTGGAGTATCCTAAACCAGTAGAGATAAAACCTGGAAAGGGTGCTATGCAAAATGGAAAATTCTGCCGATTCCATAACCAACCCGGACATGATACCAACGAATGTCATCATTTGAAGAGCTTAATTGAAGAGTTGTTAAGGGAAAACAAGCTGCAACAGTATGTTAAAAAGAACAGGAATGACCCAACTTCGTCTACTCAGAGGCAGCAACCCCCTACTCATCCATCTAGCTCGGGTAAAGGCACTACTACACATGAATCCGAAAGGCCTGTTATCAATGTGATTACAGGAGGCCTACACCCAACGGGCAGAAGCTGGGGTGAAATGGAACGATATGCTCATGCTTTGAAATACACTCCAGTAGAAGAAGATGTTTTTGTGTTAGAAGACGCTGCACCCCTGAAACAGCAGAAAACTTCTGATGATGATATTATGTTCAAAGCCAGGGATTCTATGGGTATTGAAGCTCCAACCATAGATCCCTTGGTCATTTCTGCAGGAATTGGGCCAGCTATTGTAAGACGAGTTCTTGTTGATTGCGGTGCTTCCTGCAATATACTCTTCAAGAAGACATTTGATCAGATGAAGATTCCAATGGCTGATGTTCATGCTTCATCACAAAAGATTGTTGGGTTTACTGGGGAACCGCAGCAACCAATCAGAACTGTCGACTTGTTTGTGGAACTTGGAGAGGGGCAGAAAATGGTAGTTCGGAAACAAACTTTTGTAATTGTCGATGGATTTTCTGCCTACAATGCCTTCCTAGGCCGTCCAACTTTAGCTGCATTCAGAGCCATTCTGGCCCCGTGGTGCCTAACTATGAAATTCCCTACAGATAATGGTGTTGGTGTCATTAAAGGAGATCAAAATGCTGGGCGGGAATGCTACCTTATAGAGCTTCGAGAGGCCAGGAAGAGAGAGATGGGAAAAGATGCGGCAGCCCCCCTCCGCATCAAAAGCCCAACCTTGTAGCAAATACAGGGCGGTCCCTGCACTGGCGAGCATAGTGGTGCAAGGAGAGAAATGGACCCCCGAAAAGCCAGTGCAGAGTAAAATCGAGTGGTGCCAATGGAAGTAACGGTACCAATACCTGTTGATCTTAAAGACCCAAACAAAGTGCTAAATGTGGGTTCGCAACTCAGTATGGCAGTCCAAAATATGCTAATATCATTTTTGAAAGCAAATCTGGACGTTTTCGCTTGGAGTCACGCCGATATGTGTGGAATATCTCCAGAGATTGCTGTACATACTCTGAATATTGATCTGAAATTCACGCCTGTGAAACAGAAGAGAAGAACCCAAGGTCCAGAAAGATCAGCAGCGCTAAAGGAAGAGGTAGACCTGACTCATGGAAAATCATTTCATCAGAGAGTCCACATATCCAAATTGGGTTTCAAATCCTGTGCTGGTTAAAAAGGCAAATGGAAAATGGAGAGTGTGCATTGATTTCTCAGATTTAAACAAAGCCTGTCCCAAAGACTGTTTCCCGTTACCAAGGATTGATCAGCTGGTAGATGGAACAGCCGGGCACGAATTGTTATCTTTTATGGATGCTTATTCTGGGTATAACTAGACTATGATGCATGAGTCGGACCAGGAAGATACGAGCTTCGTCACAGATGTTGGTCTTTACTGCTACAAAGTCATGCCCTTCGGATGAAGAATGCTGGGGCAACATATCAAAGGCTTGTTAACGCAATGTTCAAATCGCAACTTGGGAAAACAATGGAAGTCTATGTCGATGATATGTTAGTGAAATCGAAGAAAGCAGTTAACCATATGGACCACTTAGCAGAGATGTTCGAAATCCTCCGAAAATATGGAATGAAGCTCAACCCTTTAAAATGTTCATTCAGAGTAGAGTCCGGGAAATTCTTGGGATTTATTGTAAGCGCTAGGGGCATTGAAGCCAATCCTGCTCAAATTACTGCTCTAAGAGAAGTCAAAGCCCTTAGAACAAAGAAGGAACTGCAGAGCCTAAATGGAAAAGTTGCTGCCTTAAGTCGATTCATTTCCAAAGCCACTGATAAATGCATCCCCTTTTTTGACGCTTTAAAGAAAGGAAAGAAAAACTTCGAATGGACACCTGAATGCTAGAAAGCTTTCGATGAATTAATCCGTCACATGGAAGTGCCTCCAATACTTTCCAAGCCCAATAACGACGAAGACCTTTTCATATACTTGGCAGTTTCATCCCATGCCCTGAGTGCAGCACTGGTACGAGAAGATGCGAAAGTTCAGTGTCCGGTCTACTATATCAGCAAAAGACTCACTGGGGCAGAAATGAATTATTCAAAGCTAGAAAAGCTCACCTACTGCTTACTGATCGCCTCCAGAAAATTGAGGCCGTATTTTCAAGCTCACCCTATCAAAGTTCTCACCGACCAGCCCCTAAAGCAAGTCCTATTTCGCCTTGAAACTTCGGGCCGTCTTCTAAAATGGAATATTGAGCTTAGCCAATATGATATCACTTATCATCCCCGAAGAGCGATCAATGGACAAGCCTTAGCGGATTTCATCCCAGAGTATACAGATAAGGGTGATAAAGAGGAAGAAATTACAATTGACATCCCATCCAAATGGAAATTATATGTTGATGGCTCAAGAAATGATTACTGTTCCGGAGCTGGGGTTGTTCTTGAAACCCCCGAAGGACGATCATTGTGTTACGCATTAAGATTGGAATTCCCTTCTACAAACAATGAAGCAGAATATGAAGCTCTAATTGCTGGATTAAAGATTGCAAAGGAATTGAACATCAAAGCATTGCAAATCTTCAGTGATTCTCAGCTTATTGTGTGTCAGGTCAAGAAGGAATTTCAAGCTAAAGGAGGAAATCTGCCCGCTTATTTGTCCAAGGCTTCTGAGCTTCTCGATGATTTTGATCATTATTCAATAAGCCACATACCTCGAGAGGAAAATATGAAAGCAGATTCTCTAGCAAAGTATTCAAGCTCCGGAGAAGCTCAATTATTGGGATTGGTTCCTGTGGAGGTTTTGTCAGCTCCAAGCACTGATGATATGGATATCGACTGGATCATGGCTGTATCTCAAGAACAAGAGTCTTGGATGACCCCAATCAAAGAATATCTGCTCAACGGTTACCTACCAGAAAATTCTAAAGAACGCCGAAAGTTGTTAAGAAAAGCATCAAGATATGTAATTCAAGATGGCCGGTTATACAGGCGGGGATTCTCAATGCCATTACTCCGATGTGTAACCAAGGAAGAAGCTAAGACAATCTTAGCAGAGGTACACGAAGGAGAATGTGGGGATCATTCAGGCGGCCAAACGCTTGCCAAGAAAGTTCTTCGGTATGGGTATTTCTGGCCCGATATTAATCGAGATGCTGCTATCTATTCCAAAAAATGTGACAAATGCCAGAGATTTGCAAAAATCCCAAGAGCGCCTTCAACTGAACTAACACAGATGGTCAGCCCATGGCCGTTCGCCATTTGGGGGATAGATCAAATCGGACCTTTACCAATTGCTAAGTCGGGAATCAAATATGCTATTGTTGCTGTTGATTATTTCACTAAATGGGCTGAAGCTGAACCTTTGGCCACTATTACTTCTAAAAAGATGATAAATTTTGTAACAAAAAATATCATTTGCAGATATGGTGTGCCAGAAAAGATAATCATAGACAACGGTACTCAATTTGAAAGCGAAGAGTTCCAGGACTTCTGCAAGCAATTCAAAATCCGAAAAAGTTTCTCAGCGGTGGCTCATCCGTAGGCAAACGGGCAAGTGGAAGCAGTAAACAAAATTATCAAGTCAACCATCAAAAAGCATCTTGAAAAAGCAAAAGGTGGATGGGTTGATAAGCTATCACTAGCACTATGGGCATATAGAACAACCCATAAAACTACAACTGGGCACACTCCATTCTCATTGGCATACGGATCGGAAGCGATGATTCCGGTAGAGCTAGAAGTCCCTTCACATAGGAGAGTTTATTTCAACCAGGCCGAAAATGAAAAATTGCAACTCGAAGCACTTGACTTTCTTGATGAAAGAAGGGAAGAAGCCAGACTCAGAGTTGCGGCTCATCAGCAAAGAATTGCAAGGCACTTCAACTCTAAAGTCCGTCAACGAAGCTTTGAAGTCGGGGACTTAGTTTTGAAGAGGATCATGACAGCAGTCGGAGTATTTGGACCAAATTGGGAAGGGCCATATGTCATAGGCAATAAACTTCTTGATGGCACATTCAAACTCACGACTGTCGAAGGAGATCCAATCCCAAGAGCCTGGAACAACAATCATTTGCGCCCATATTTTATTTAAAAAAGCTTTGCTTGAAATTGTAAAATGATTATGGATGTATCGATTGTATTGTAAACCATTGTAAAATCAGTGATGATGAATAAAAGAGCTATAAAGTGGACGTAGGCCCAGTTCTTGGCCGAACCACTATAAATTTTGTGTTCTTTATTTTTATGAAATGCCTGTTTTATTTCGATGTGTAAATACTCTAAATGTATTGCTAAAATGTCGATTTAATATTGCAGGTCATTAAGACAAAGCTCACCCATCGCAATGCCAAGTGAACCCCGTAAATCACTCAATAAACAAATTTCAAGCCGCAGAAAGTTCCAAATTCAAATCCAACATAAGATGAACTTTACACCAAAAGTTGATGATTCCACCGAAAAGACACTTTTCCAAAGAAAAGGAACTAGAGGCTTGTTAACTAATTACGATCGTTTGTATAAACAGACATCTGGTTGAATAACTTGCGACTGACCCATGGAATCAATCAACAGTGAAGTACACCCCATTGGATAGAGTAAACTGCTTACAAAGGAAAGGAACATAGGCTCAGAGACAATAACAGGGGACCATTGATGAGCAAACAACAAAGAGACATGGGCGAGCTGATCAACAAAAGCCCTCTTCGGAGGCACAAGCCCTCTTCGGAGGCGCAACTCTTCGGAGGATAAAGACCTCTACGGAGGCACAAGCCATCTTCGGAGGCACGCCAATAAATGGAAATGCTCTTCTCAACAAAAAGGTTGGTGGAACCACTGAGGCAAGGCCTTCGTTAACTAATTGCGATCGTTTGTGCAAACGCACATCCGATTAAATAACTTGCGTCCACCCTGTGGATCCATTTAACTGTGAGAAAGTAATTTCCAAGCAATCAAATAAAGACCTCCCCGGAGGCACAAGACCTCTTCGGAGGCATAAGACCTCTTCGGAGGCACAAGACCTCTTCGGAGGCATAAGACCTCTCCCGAGGCACCGCAAGCCCTCTTACGAGGCACAAGCCTTCCCCAAAGGCACACACTGCCCTCTTCGGAGGCAGAAGACCTTTCCCAAGGCACACAAGACCTCTCCGAAGGCACAAGACCTCTTCGGAGGCACAAGACCTATCTGGAAGCACAAACAAAAGACTTCTCCGGAAGCACAACACCTCTCCGGGGGCACAACGCTACTTCACAAAGCATAATGCTACTCTTCGGAGTCCAAATGCTACTCCTCAGAAATACCAAAAATCCCTCCTCAGAGGCACACTTCAACTTTCAAGGAAGATCTACTTGTTCATCTTGAAAAATTCTTCCCCAGAAATTGAAGTGCTAAGTAAAATCCTCTTTAGAGGCCCGCTCTACCGCGTAGGAGAGTTCACTTCTCAAAAATGTGAAGGGACCATCGCCGAATGTTGAAGCGTAAAAACTTCTCCAAAAATGAGACACGCTCCATTTAAGTAGAATAATTGTTTCCTCAAAGATGGAATAATTATTCTCCAAAAATAAGAGTACAAGTCTCGCCAAAGCAAAAAGATATTGCAATGCACTTGTGGTATAGGGGCAATATCATACAATACAACTACACTAATAAAAGTAGTGTTCAAGCAACATACCACAAGCACATTATAATATCACGTGGAAAAGATGTAGAATAAATGCATTCTCAAACACAGACAAAAAGTTTGTACAGGTAAAAAGAATCGCTTATTCTACACTAAAATGAGAAATAGATGCATTCTTACATATACAAGAATTCATACAAGTAAAAGAATTATTTTATTCAATACTGTGAAAATTCTTTACATGTGCAGATCTAAAAAAAGCAAGGACCGGTACCCGCACAATCTCTGGTCGATACAAGCAAAAAGCAAAATAAGAAAAGTAGAATCCAGATTATCACTCCTTCTTCATGCCACCCTTAGTACCCTTGCCCGGTTTGATGATTAGTTTCGGAATCCGGCGGGGAAGGGATGGAGAAGAAGGAGAAGAGGGTGCAGCCGGATCTTCTTCTGCTTCATCTTCTCCAGTGGAAGTGTTTTTCTTCTTCTTCTTTATGATGTGCTTCCCTTGCCACTTCGAGGAAGACTCACTTCCCGGAGTAGTAAGTAGCGTAGAAAGCTTAGTGTTATCATCAAGAGACTGCTCCGGAGTCTTCTCACTGTCCTCAAGATCTTCCGCCTTCTGTTCTTGAGAAGCAGGTGGATCCTCCAAGCCTCGAAGGGCTTCTATTTGCTCTTCCTGTGAACCCGATTGAGAAGCAGGAGTAACTTGAAGGGTTGGAGGAGGAACAACTGGAAGAGGAGAAGAGTGTATAGCGCTCGGTGCCTCCGCTGCAGAAGAAAAGAGTTTAAAATCAGTATTCTCTGAGAAAAGAGAAGATATTGGTTCATCAAAGCTTAAGTAATAAGTAAGAAGTTCATCAAATTCGGTTAAATCGAATAAGTGATTCACTAGATCCGGGTCGACGCCAAAGTTACCTAGAGAAGTCGGCTTTGTAAGATCAATCTCGAATTTCTCAGCCTCAATATCTTCCAGGGCCTCGTCCTAAGTGGGAGTGGTCACAATTTCTTTATCGACTTTAGCAGGAGGCGAAGAATGGGAACTAGAGTCTATAATGTTAACATCAGCCGAAATTGGAGTATGGACGGGGGCAGTTGAAGGAGCTTCCTCCCTTGGGTGTTCTTCTCCCGTCGATTTAACTCACGCTTTAGCAAGTTGCTCCTTTCCTCTAGCAAGAGCGGCACGAGTTTCATCATCAAGATAACGTGTCTCAAGCTCTGCCTCATCATAGCCAGCACCGCCAAACATATCGATTATCGCCTCCCATACTTCAGCTAAAGTGACTTCATAGTCCGGCCCCAAAAACGAGAGACTTCCGTGCCCTAAGACGCTGTGAATATAAAAGTCAAACAAAGTGGAGCTGATATTGGCTTTAGTAGCCACATGAGATTCTTCGGCTGCAACTTTCCCAGCGACAGCTTCATCACGCTCTCTTTCAGCCTTTAACAACTGAGACTGCAGCCTGGTGATTTCCATGTCTTGGGAGCTAATTTCCCCCCGAAGCTGAGCGGCGTCATCACGATATTTCCCAGTAACATGCTGCTCTGCTTCAAGTTTTGCTTCAGCATCTCGCTGAGCAGCATGGGCATCTCGAACTTGTTTTTGGAGCATTTCTTCCTTTTGCGAATAAGAAGTGGAAGAAGTGGCAAGCTCGCTCTTTAGTCTTTCAACTTCAGCTTTAAGCTTCCCATAATCATCAGAGATGCTCTTCATTTCAGCATCGTGTTGCTTGCAAATTTTATCCCATTCTGACTTATCGTTCTCCATGGTCAACAAGGCTTCGAGATTCGCACGATTGACCCTTTGCAGCTCGTCAACAAGTTTTTGCCATCCAGACACCCTTTCGACATTAAGTTTGACGGCATCAAGGTTACGCAGCATAGCCGGTTTATCAATCGGAACCAAGTCAAGGTCAAAGCGTACCCCTTTAAGCACCATTGCGGGAACCGACTTTAAAGAGTTGGCGGGCCCTGTCCAACTTGATATTGGGGTCTGTTGATGATTGTTTGAATATTAGATTTCTGAAGAGAGGGAGAATCAGAGGGGATATCAAGAGGAATTGAAGCGGGGGCCTTCTCAGAAATTGCAGACACGTCAATGGGCTTGACCCGCTTACTCGGATCTTCAGTAATGTGACTCTTCCCTTTGTCATCATGGGATTTTCTTTTGTGAGAATCATCGCCTCTGTGAGAAGAGTCGTGTCGCTCATCCCTCCTCCCGTATTGACGCTCATAGTCCCGCCTCTCTTGAGCTTTCCTAATAGCTCTTTCTTCGTCTGTTTCCCTCGGGGCATCGAGGTATCGCCTAAAGTCATAAGTTCCGCGGCCTCCATAGCGCTGAAATTTGTCATAATATGAGCCGGAGCGCCCCATCGGAGAATCTGAAAATGGAAAAGAAATGAAGTTTAGAAATCCCCAGAAAAAGAAGATAACTGCGTATAAGTGCCGAAAAATCCTAAGTGTGTGCGGCGTGCAAACTACACGCGTCGAACTACAAACCACGCTTTAATGTGGGAACGACAACGACTGGTGTAGAAGGTGTCGAAACTTGTTGAAAAGAAGAAGTCGCCTCGACAGCAGGAGAAATAGCTTTTGACGCATCATTTTTGAATAACTCCTGCGAAGTCACCATTAAGTCACTAAGACCCCTAAAAATATCTTCGCCGTCATGCTGAGCGGAACTCTCTTTCTCAACCCCTTCAGTGGACGCCTTCTCGGGGCATTGAGGAGGCTCCTCCTCTTCGTTAACCGGAGAGAGAGTAGATTTGCTAGACGGTCCCGCAACATCAGTAAGCGTGGGGCACTTCACCAATGAAGTTTCAGTAGCAGGCTCCTTCGGCGTGAGTTCCTCAACAGAAATTGGAGCATTCATTGCCTCTGTAGGAGAGTCGGGGACATCGTGAGGCTGAGTGGAGCGAGAAGGGTGAAGAAGTCCAAACTGGTAAAGAAATTCGTCTTTCAACAAAAATTTCGCGTCCCGCTCTTCAGCCGGTACGGCCATGAGCCTCTCCAGAGTTGGCTTGTGGCTAGGATCCCTAGAAGGAGGGGGAAGTGCTGAAATGAAAAAGCGAAATTAACATTTGGCAATTTGGACTTCACAAAACTCAGAGAATAGAAGAAGTAAAGATAGATAATCTTACTTCCTTCCCTCCACACAGCATAAAACCCCGGGGGACAGCGAACGTAAAAGTACTGAGTTAAGAACCCATGGGCACTGTCAGGGAGGCCGACAATCAATTTACGATTTCTGGCGCTTCTCACGACAGTGATAGAAGGATGATCTTTGGTTCTGGTAAAAGAGCATAAGTAGCAAATCTCGTCAAAGCTCGGAAGTCGGTGAAGAGTTCTCCCGAATAGCACACACAACCCCATTAGAATGGCATAGCTATTGGGATGTAGCTGAAATGGGGAGATGGCCAGTTGACGAAGAAGATGCTGGAGAAAGTTGTTGAAAGGTGGAATGGCCCCGCTCAGGCACATTTGTCGATTGACCGCTACAAAGCCAAGAGGCGCTACATCAGCAGTGTTACTTTTCTCAGGAAGAATGGCATCAGCTTCAGCAATGCCAAACTGAGCACACAACTGCCGGAAAACTTTGTACGATAGAGTGGTAGAAGCTCTTTCTGGAGGATTGACTAATGGAGCTGGAATAAGAGCGGCCCTTTCAGTTTGGACTGTTGTATCTTCTTGTCGAGAAGTCATTCTACACAAGCAACTGGATATTCAAATATGAAGGTGCACGTTTCCTAAAAAGTGTGAAGTGTTGTGCAGAACTAGCAAAGATAACAAATAAATATAACTGGAATTAAGCTAGTCGACAATTGATCGATTACCAAATTTCAGGACTTGTTAATTTAAAGTTCAGGTACAGTATTAGTGCAAACCGGTCATTTTCAGTTGACTATTTCAATGTTGCTTTAATACTCTGCTTGAAGTTGATTGATTTAAAAGCACTTCGTTCACACAATCTATTTAAGTTGATTATCCGTTATTAACTAATCTGTCATTTGATTTGGGCAGTCAGTGGCAGTATATTCGTCCCAATTTTCTGTAAATGTTGTATTAAACAGGTTTTTAGCTTGCAAGTCAAAGTGATCTGTGAAAGAATGCATCAAAGTTTAACGGGTTAAAGTCCAAACAATTCAGTGTTCGAGCAGTTTATTTCAGCAATTCAAGTCAAAGTTCAAGTCAGAATTATGCTTCATGACAGTTCAAGTGCTAACTCGTCCACGACCTAAAGAATGTGGGACGAGTTAAGTTAAGTCGCCCCAAATTTAGGTCATTGACTTTAGGTCGGCTGTGCCTTAAGTCGTAAGTTGTGGAATAGAGGAAACTTCAGTTCAAAGCAACGAGAAATTCTTAAGTCTTAACTCGGCCACGACTCAAAGCTTAAGTCGTAAAGGACGATAAGTCGATTCATAGTTAAATCGCAAAGATCACTGAGTCGCATAGGATTGCTAGGTCGTATCCGAGGCAATATCCCGCTCTAATTGGCCAACTTACTCCTAACCCGTTACCCTTTTAACTCCTAACCCGTTAACCCAATAACTTCTTAATCAACAATAACCCTAGTCCTATCACACCACTGAATCGCCACAAATCACAAGTCGACTTGAGTCAAATCGAACAGCCCTGAATCCATCAACGACCAATGCAACAATACTTGCACGGCTAAAGGGGGTGGATCGGAAGTGAAGAACAGGGTTCGCGGATTGATGATGTTCGACAAAGGAGCAGGATCGCTTACGCAGTATGATGCTAGAGATGATCGGATAAGAATCAAGTATGAATCGCCTTTGTGAACTTGGAGATTAGGTAATGAGAAGAAGGAATTAAATGGAACGACTCAAGCTTTTATATCTCAGAGCAGTGGAACTCGAATTGGCACGCGCGAGTTAAAATAAGTCGAAGCACATGACCTAAGACTTAGGCGTGTACTTCGAGGGAAAAATGTTAACTCTCAATTTTCTAGGACTTAAGAGCTGCACGGCTCAAGGATATGCGACTTAAGGAAGCCACCAGCCAGCGACTTAAGGATGGTACGATCTAAAGGATGAAGCAACCTAAGGGTAATGGGCGACTTAACAACTTAAGGTCTGGATGACTTAAAGAAGTCTACGACTTAACGGCTTAAGGTCTGGACGACTTAAGGAAGTCTATGACTTAACGGCTTAAGGTCTGGACGACTTAAGGAAGTCCACGACTTAACTACTTAAGGTCTGGACGACTTAAGGAAGTCTACGACTTAAGGAAGTCTACGACTTAATGGTTTAAAGCAGTTTACGACTTAAGAGGTTACGATCTAAAATACGCAACGACCTAAGGAAGTTAAGATCCAACGATGCAAGAGATGGCACGACTTAAGGAAAAAATGAGTTAACGGCTTAAGATTATCTGCGACTTACAACCTAGCTTAGGTCGTAAGCGGCTTAAACAAAAGGAGAGATGCCGCATTCGGTTAAGTCGCAGATGATTCAGGACTTGTAATATAACCAAATGAACGAACTTACCAGTGGAGTCACGACTCAAGACTTAGCTTAAGTCGTCCATGACTTAAAGCTACTTAGTTACAACCTGATGCTGCTTTACTTATACTGATACCTGCTAAGTCGGCCACGACTTACGACTTACCATAAGTCGGCTACGACTCAGGACTTGGCAGAAATTCCCGTCCAGAATTCTCTATAAATACATTGCCATCTCCAACCTTGAGAGGAATTTTTGGCCAATCATTTTCTAAAGCGCCATTACTCTCCCGAATTCTCAACTCATCCAAGACTTGAAGAACTCCAAACATTGAAGAGACTACAACAAGCTTTGAACGAGATTCTACACTCCGACATGGATTCAACAAATCTCATCATCAAAGTTTGAGCTACAAATCCGAAGTGTTTGTGTGATCGAAGTGAATTGTATTCAAAGTGCATTGTATCAAATTGTAACCAAATCAGCAATAAAAGACTATAAAGTGGACGTAGGCTCAATTACGGGTCGAACCACTATAAATCTGTTGTCCCTTTACCATTTTCTGCTATTTTCAGCTTATATTCTGTTCCCGTACCAACGGGTGGTGCTTTCACATTATTACTACACACACCGGGTGTTAGCGTTCACTTTTCAACGTTAACATCCTATTTCCTTTACTTAATTTAATGTTCAATAATAATATCCTTTTTCTTATGGGTTCCAAATTTCAATTTTCTTTTAATTCCATTTAAAACTTAGCATTAAATCTCGTATTCCTTTAGAGGTTTCAATTTGTTAGTTGAATTTCATTTCCCTACACTAATAGAAGCTATTAATTAATGGAAACTTAAGAATTTAAATACCGGGTTTAATTTCAAATTATTTTAAAATAATAGATAAATGTATATACTTACAATATATATATCCAATCATATTTAAAACAATTAAAATTTACATTTTCTTTTTATCAAAATAAACTGTAGTAAAACTACTACAGTGGCCTTCCTACTTCGAAACTCGAAAATGAATGTCGATGATGCGTGCACTCATCACCGAAATTATTTTCCAGCGACAAAGAGGGGAGTACAGAATTTATTTCTTTCCAAATTTCTTTAAAAATAATTCTTTCAAATCTTATTGAAATATTTATATTAGGAAATACTTCTAAATAATATTGTTTTATATTCCAAAATCAATTGAAAGAAGTTTTCAAAATCCCGGAACTTAAGTCCTAAATTTCCAATTTTCATTTATTTTTATTTTCAAATCTTTTTTCAACTAATATCTAATATTTTAATACCTAACAAACAAATACATTACAACCAAAAATATCATTTAGAAAATATATTATTTTATATAAAAAATATACAATAGGCAAAATTATTTCATTCACCTATATTTTAAACCAAATATTAAGTCGGTTTGTCCTATTAAGTGTTTAGAAATCCCTATTGATGTCATAGTGTCCCATGCATCAACCAGAATTTATAAATACAAAACGGAACAAATTAACACAATATTAAAACCTTTTTATAACACTAACAAATACGCTCTCTCATATATATACACTCAGCGACTCATCATAGGGTATTACTACCCTATTGATAAAGAGTCAGACCCCACAAAGCTAAGGTTTATCGCTAAACCAAAGCTCTGATACCAGATGTAACATCCCACCTTTTTGTACGCTTAAGTTAACACACATGCCAACTTAAACCATACAGAAGGGCGGATTGTTATGGGGTGAATAAGAAAAAGTGGAGAAATAAAAGAAACACAATAGAATCTTGCAGCGGAATGATAAAATATAATAATCAAATAACAATTCATGAAGCTGTTTTACAAAACATTTGATTATACTTATACAATACATATCAGAGTTACACATACCAGAGAATGATAATTAATGCAGCGGAATACAAGGGTGTAGTGGAATATAATAAATAGTAGTAATAAAATCTTCGTCTTCGTCCTCCAGAAATAGAGCCTTCAAATCCTGAAATGCTCAGGCTGACCCGAGCGAATTGAAAAGACAAAACACTCGAGTCAGAACTAAAAGATCTTATGTAAGTTAAATCAATGATAAATATATGTGTGGAACTGCGTCAAAGATGTTTACGGGGTTTGACATCTCCTATCCAGTGTCTAACGTGAGTGCAGTAACTTAAGAAATGCTCGGGATTCACATCCCCTAAGGATCCGTTAAACTATTTACTATGTAGTAATATTCGCTATTATAATAATGTCTAATAATAAAATAAACTTAGTTTTGAATAGCATTAAGGGGTTACCCCTATAGCCCTTAACACAAAATAATGCCAATAGTCTATATACAGTACCTGCATACCCCGAGAGGCTACGAGAAGATACTCCATAGGTACGACACAAATAGAAACTCGTAGTAAAGCTCGGTATGGTAGGTGACACGGCACACAAGGCAATGCCGGGGTAGATATACCAATTACGCATCCGGACTGGTGGTGACGCATAGCAGCCACTACTGCCCACCTCGAACAACACTCCCAAATCAAGGGTGCACACTAAATCAATCACAAGTAATAGAATGGTATCGAAGAAGTGTGTCTCATCAGAGGTGCTACCTCCTTGGCCCGTCGATCGCTCCTGTTTTAGCCACCTTATGCCAACTCACAGGAGTTGGGTCCACGTTTATACCTTAGGATCGTCGCCACCATCCTACTTCATTCTGGAAACTCCATCGTGTACATAGTTGTCAAAGTGGTTTTCGGTATCGACAAAGAGTATGTCCATATCCGATCCCGGTCTCTTTAACAACCAAACGTTATTATAACACCGTGGTCATTTAAAAATATATATACTTTTAAAAACACAATCATTGCCCTTTCAAAACATATTCTTTATTTCAAAATAGTATATACTTCAAAAACCAAAATATTATTGCCATTTCAAACCATATCTTTTACTTCAAAATAGTATATACTTTAAAACCAAAATATTTTTGCCATTTCAAAACATATCCTTTACTTCAAAATAGTATATACCTTAAACCCAAAATATTTTTTCCATTTCAAAACATATCCTTTACTTAAAAATAGTATATACTTTAAAACCAAAATATTTTTCCATTTCAAAACCATATCCTTTACTTCAAAATAGTATATACTTTAAAACCAAAATATTATTGCCATTTCAAACCAAAATTATCAATGTATTATTTCCATTTCGAAACCCAATTCAATAATATATCATTTCCATTTCCAAAACAATTCAATAATATCTTATTTAAACAAAACCCAATTTCCAATCACTAATCTTTCTTTAATTTAGATAAACTTGAAATATTCTTTTAAACCATCTTAAACCCAAACCACATTTTGAAGTCATATTCTAAATTTTCAATTTCAATAGGTTTCCAATCAATATATTCACAGATAATTCTTTAATAAATTCTATTTCAAATAAATTCATTTTTAAACCATATTACTTTCAAAGTTATAACAATTTCGAAAACCAACACTTTGAAAACAATAATACCTTAATTTAAATAAAACATTTCAATTTTGATATATTTCAAGTCTTTAAATATTCCAAAATTCCCAACCTAATCTGATAATCTTATATATATCTTAATTCAATTTACTATTATTTAGTTTAGAAATATTTATTTAATAAATTCAATATCCATTAAATAAAGCTCAGACTTGAAATATTCGTAAATCAAACTTAAAACATCATCAAGTTATACATAGGTTAAATTTTAGAATTTAACTATATATAAAATAATATTTATATAATATCAAAAATTAGTATATATATAAACCCTTATTTTCCAAAACCCATAGAAATAATTCCAAATATATATATATATATATATATATATATAGACCGACGGTGTCTGTATATGATTTTCTATCCTATGGTCAAGTGATACAGATATTTATCATTTCAAGCCGCAATTTAAAAAAAAATACGGTTATATATCATTTCAAACCGCAATCTTGAATGAAATAAAAATGCATAACAACTTGCAGTTTATAACAACATAAATACAACATCCATTCATCCAATATCAACCATCAACCATTTATCACAATCATCATCCAATTCAACAGTAACATCAATACAGAACAGAAAATAAGTAACAGGTATTTACTGGCAGTTTATATTCAAAAATAAATTATATAACAATTTAACTGGCAGTTTAAATGCAATAATAAATCAAATAATAATTTAACTAGCAGTTTAAATGCAATAATAAATTAAATAACAACTTAATCCCATAAATTCAATTTAACTGAGATGATGATTAAAAATATGCCAAACAGTCATAAATAAACTTTTAATCACATCAACAATTAATTTAACACACATAAGAAATTTTAGTAGTTGTGAGTGGGTTAAAACAGTCACCTTTGGACATAAATTGAATTTAAATCCAATTTAAACCCAAAATTTGAATAGTCTCCAAATTCATCCAAACCAGCATCAAAGTGTCCGGAATTTCGATACGATCCCAGCAAAACAAACCGCGTCCAAATCCGAGTCAGTATGCAAAAGTTATGATAATTAGAGTATTGAAAAATTCTTGTCCTGGGTCGACTTCGGGTTCAACTTCGGTCCGTCGCCTGAAATCCCCGGTGCTTGCTCTGAGTTTTTGCCAAAATGACTCGGAGACCCGAGTCATTTTCTTCCTAACCCGAAGTATCTCCAGGGTTTTTTCTTCTGAAACCCGAAGTTGCTGCAGATTTGCAATTTTTTTTATTTTTTTTAGATTTTGGAATTTGGGAATTAGGTTTTGTTTGCCATTGGAATGAGGAGCTAAGAAGGAGATGTATGTACAGACAAATGACAATAAGGAACAATTAGGGTTTATAACGAGGTATTTATAGACAAAGCAGAAAATAGAGTAGATGAACAAGATTGATTTGAGTTTTGAACGTAATTGACCTGAAAAGCCCGTTTTGATTTCGGAACGGAAATGGGTCAACCCATATATCAAATTATATGTTTTCAAATATTTTAAAATCAATGGAACAGGTTTCAAGTCCAAATTCCATCGTATGAAGAAGTTATGCAAAAATCAAGTTATTTCAAATTGATTTCAATTAATTTCAATTAAATTGATTTTAAGGCGTTTCAAGCCCGTACGATCAAACGACAAGCCCGATCGTTATGAAACTTGAAATCCTACAAAAATTCACTGTTATGGATCCGATGAAACTGGTTTCATCGAAATCCGAGTCAGTGGCCAAAATGGCTATTTTCCAGTTAATTAAATAAATAAATATTAAATGAATTAAATCCCTTTTTAATTCAAATTCAATAGTTAACAATTTCTACCCCTCCGATTACATATAA
This sequence comes from Allium fistulosum, assembly GCA_030737815.1. Taxonomy (NCBI): domain Eukaryota; kingdom Viridiplantae; phylum Streptophyta; class Magnoliopsida; order Asparagales; family Amaryllidaceae; genus Allium; species Allium fistulosum. The sequence continues at coordinate 814,384,953 of CM060901.1, read as the reverse complement.
ACTTAAAATTCATTAACCAAAATTTCCATGTCCATCAAATAAGGATTAATTGCAAACTTACAGCGTTTACCTTCAATTTAAATAAATTTAAGTAAATTATATTTTTAATTTCAAATAAATTAATTCAATGTGGTTCCAATTTCTTTATTTAATCAATTATCCTCTTATGGATAAGTTTATCATTACTATATATCCAATTACCCTAATATTTTACAGTCATTACCTAAATTCATATTAACATAGTATTTAATTACGTTAATTAATTGCAATGGATTTAGCTCTAATTTAATTAAATAAATAGGTAAACAGTTAATAATTATCACCATTACCCAAGGTTAATCTCATTCATACTTTATTATCAACCAACTAATATTATAATATAATCCCTTATCTAACATTGAATTTATCAAATTCCAGTTTATTACGTATTATTACATCCACTAATATACCTTTGCATTTATTTCCTAATTTACTATTTACAATCAATTATAACCTTACAATTGTTTGCAATTAATTGGGATCGCACCAAATTAGCTATTCATTAACTTGCATTAACATTATTACCTTCCATAGCTGTTCTGTCACGACCCGACCTTCCACTACCGGAAAATCGCATCGTTATAAAGAAAGAAAAGGGTGAGAAAATAGAAAAGATAGAGAAGAAGAAGAAACAACAACAGAATCTCAACAGCGGAACGAATAAAATATAATATATCACATAAATTAATACATAGTATCATATACATCAGAGTTACACAGACAATACATCACATACTAGACAGTTATAAACACCTGTCTAGTTAATACAACTCACACATCATAGAGATACAACACAGCGGAATATAGATTAAACACTAACACAGCGGAACCACTATATATCTACACGCTGAAGCCTCCTGCTCCATTGCTCCTCCAGAATACGTCAAAGCTAAACCTGAATCCCTTGACTACCCGTAAAAATTTGGGTACCCGAGAGTTTATGAAAAACAGAAATAAACTTCGGGTCAGACATGGGTCTGGTATGAGTAACAGGTTAAAGTTGTTTAACTTTAAAAATCATTTGAAAACAAAAGGTATCACGTAAGACTTCCCACAAATAAACATGGAAAAGTTTTTACCTTACGCTAACCAAAACATTTGATAGGAAATCCAGTGATATTATAATAGTGTCTAGGGTTTTCAAGTAAATAAGAAATAGCCGAAATTGTTACATTCATTAAATTCCAGCATACTAGGTTTACAATCAAATCCGTTGGCACTTATTGGATTTTGGATTCCATACAATGGCTGGGCTACTGGGGTACCGCCCGTCACAGTACGTGGCCTAGATCACCGTACCGAGGACCCACCCTAAGTCCCCTGCAACACAAGGCCGGAACTATTCCTTACTGAACAGTTCCAAATAAGATCACCCCACAGTTGGCGCGACCAACCGTACACTAAACCGAAATAAATAGGGACATCTAGACAGGAGTAAACCTTACTCTCAAGTGGGGGCTACCCACGAAGCCTTGCTGCACCTCCCCTGTTTTAGCCATTCCCGGTTGATGAGGCTTGAGGTCACGATTAACTTTATAGAACTCATCTCTTAGAATGCTCATCGTCCGCCTGACGATGTTCTGAAAGCATTCGATCCATACAAGTTCGTTCCGGGTTCGAACGAAACCGAAGGCATTATCTCGTTACACTCGTGTTGGAATCACCCTCAGAGTTAACGACAATAACCCTTGCATTCTGAACCACCATCTCGAACCTATAAGTACTATCTTCGTCAAACTCATTACGGAATCACCCACAGAGTTATACTGACGTATAGTTCTTATACCTCGAGTCTTCACTTGCTCCATTTGAATTTCACGACCCAACGTTATTTTGGATCGATGTGGTATTCGGGTCTCCAGACCTGGAATCCCGGTATACGGAAACCCGATCCCGGTCTCATCGAAATCCAAAACGTGTCTTTTAAGGCCAAGTTGTTTAAAGGTTTAAAATAATTCAATTCAATTATCTATATCAACACAGATAGATAAAACACAATATCACAAATGGATAATCACATATCAGCATAATGGAAAATCTATATCATCACACTTCAAACAAAGCATCCATATCACAACAATATTACTCATCTCATATCTGAGATCACAATCAATCAATGGGATATCAATATCAATCATCATACATAAGCAAGGATTAATAATCACATCATTGATAATTAATTTAAAATGAATTAAATTAATTACCTTACCTTTAATTAATTTAAAGTAAAGTAAATTAATTACTTCATTCTATAAATCCTGCTTACTTAACCATTGATTAATTACAAATCAATTAATCAGTCATTCTCTAGATTTCCATCTTAATTAATCATCCTGGATTAATTATCTTTTAATTACATTCAAGTAATTATCCTTTAATTAATTTCACAAATTAATTATTTATAACCAAATACAGTAATTAATCTTTAATTACTCTATTTATTAATTAACCATAATTAATTACATTAATCCTTAATTAATTATATTAATTAATTACTCAAATCACTTACTATTTATTAATTAGCTTTAATGAATCAATCCTTACTTACATCATTAATTATATAAATTAATGATCCCTAATTACATATTTGATTTAATTATTCCATTTAAATCAATTACATTGAGTTATTAGTCTTTACTTAACCATAATTATTAATCATCCTTGATTAATCCCATTCAGTAATTAACTAGCCTTAATTACTTCACCTAATAAATTAATTACTCCTTAATTAATTTTCTAAATTAATCTCTTGATTAATTTCACAAAGTAATTTAATCCAAATTACTATCATACTCAAATCATCTCCAACCATTTACATACAGTAATTACCATTAATTACTTCCTTATGTAATTGTACTTTACATTTAAGTAATTATACTTTTCAAATAATCCAATGATTAATTTAAATCAATTAAACTAAATTAATCAACTTAAACAAATTATATTTAACTCAATTAATTATATTAAGTAATTAATTCCTTAATTACTTCCATTAAGTAATTACACTTAAACATTTTCACAAATGTTTATTTTTAATTAATTTATCTAATTAATTATTAAAATTAATCACATAAATGTATTAATTTGTTTAATAGTCTTAAGTTAATGACCTTCATTAACTATTACAATTCTTAATTTCTTTTCTTATGAAATTAACTTAATTAATCAATATTAATTACAATTTAATTTATCTTTAATAACCCATTAATTAACCACTAATTATTAAATTAATTCAAGTTTTTAACTGTAACTTAATTAACCTTAATTACTTGATTAATTAACATTTAACCATTAATTCAAAATCTAATCTTATTAAATTAATGATCTTTAACTCCAAATTAATTATTCCTAATTAATTTGCTTAAACTTAATTAATGAGTTTAAAACTCATAATTACTTAATTAATCCAGTTATTTATTAGATTTATTTATCCTTTTTAATTAACTTATTAATTTAATGAATCCAAATCATTTAATTCAAACTTAAGGATTTTTAACTAAATTCCCTTTTAAATTTCAAATCATTAAGATATATTTTAACTTAACTTATTTACCTCATTTTAAAGTTATAAACTTTAGTCCATTTTCAAAACCTAAGATTCATATTCAATTCGAATTCAGATTTAAAAATTCAAATTTAAACTTGGCTTTAAATTATTTTCAGATTTTATTAAATTTAAACAAAATCTGAAACTGCCAGGCTTTACTTACTACAAAAGCCTGGAACAAACGATACTCAAATCGACTAAAACTGCTTCGAGTCGTCTCTTCCCTTACCTTCGAGTATCACACTCAATAACTCGAGTAATACCCGAGTCAAATCCTTGTCTCCCCCAAAGAAAGACAGAGCCAAGGAAACGTGCACGTGCACGTGTACTTCGCCGGCGTTCATCTCCGGCCTACCCCACGTCGTCGAACAAGTCGACCACGCCGCACCTACCAACTTCAGATCGACAATCCACTCGATCATGTCGCCATTCGAAATCGAACGCGAGAACCCAAAAGAGAAACCTGGAAACAGCAGAACGAAAACAACCCAAACCTGACAACGTCTCGTCCTTACATCTCTGATCGCCAGCAAAGCAATGACTCCGGCCACAAGCTCGTCTATCGCCATACTTCCATCTCACCAAACCTCACTGCACTCGATCAACCACAAAAGTCGAGATGACCAATTTACTAAACCAATCAAAACTAGGGTTACGGACAAGAAAACGTCACCGCTGCCACCTTGATGAAGTTCATCGCCATCCAGTATTTTCGCAAGCTTCACTGATCACTCCCCTACCCACTGGAAGAAACCCGACCCTCCAAAATCAATAGATCACCAGAACTCATCACATTCTTATTTCCAGTTCATACCAGAACTGCACCCTCATGCCCATACTAAAGATAGTGATTTAAATTTTAAAAATCAAATTTTTGGATGAGGATTCAGATCCAAAACCTGAAACTATAAATTTAAATGTTTGAAATTTCACTTTATACAAGACTGCTCTGTTATTTTCATTTCTAGAGACAAACCCATTTTGTTTTAACTTAACAAATTTTAAAGCTTTAATTATTGACAAAACAAACAAACTTCGTTTGACACTTATATCTTAACTCGGGCTAGAAAATAATATAATGGATTTTGATTTGTACTTAGGCCTGGCAACAAAAGTCTGGGAGAACCCAGATATACAACAACATGCACACAGATATATTCACAAATATATTCACACATATATTTACAGATACTCACTTATATCTGCTTATAACAGAGATTACCAAGCAACCATATTTATTTAAGTTTTTAAAAAGTTACTCACCAATTTTGAAAAGGCAGAGAGCTTGCTTTTTTTGTAAACTGGAAAGAAATGCTTGAATCTGGAAACTTTGACTTCCTATAACTGAAGTGCTATGGTGTTGAGAAGATTTAAACTTTGAACTGAACTGAAGTTGCTTGACTATCTAGCCTAAACTTAAATAATTAGTTACAGGCTTTCGAAAATGGTTTGAGGAGGAAAGTTTTCAGGCTTTAGAAATGGTTACAGAGATTGTTGTTTTGCTTTGCAATGTTTAAATGAATTCGAAGTGAAAAAGGACCTTGTTATTAAAGAAGACAAAGGCAGGCTGAAAGTTGTATTAGTACAAACTTTGATCAGGGATCTTTTCTTTTTCATGGCTGAAATGGAAACATTTTGTACAAGCATTTATGGCCAATGTCATACTTATCTTCTTTAATTTAATTCGTATAGTACTTATGTTACTTTACCTCATATCTTATTTCTTATCTTGCCTGCAAAACTCAATTGCTAGTACAGATATTTATTTTGCTACATGAATTCCTATATTTAAAGTTGTTTTAGACTTGCTTCTAGCCTGCGAATCTGGAGACTTACTATACTATCTACTAAGCAGGTACAAACTTGTATATCTATTTATTTTACTTTGACTTATTTTACTTTGTTTTAGACTTGTATTTAACATTGACAAGGTTTATATTTTCTTGCCTTACTTGAGCTTTAATAGAGTTGATATATGTATTTTATTATGTTGGCTTGTGAATTAAATTCTAGTGTTACATGACCATAAATTTCTGTTTATACTTAATGTATTTACTAAGGTATATTTTCTATTTTAAACTTAATTTACCAAACACTACATTTATATTTATTCACTTTATTTTATTTTTACTTATGTTAAATATGTTTATAAGTTTATATAATAATACTTACATTAATGACCATATATTAGTTTTATATTTATATTTAATATAGACAAGATTTATTTAATCTAAACATTATTACCAAATTACATCAAATTATTTATATAGATCACAAGTGGAAAAGTAGAGCTTTATTTAAATTTAAGATGGATTTAATGGTAATTAAATTGGAACACTTTTATATTAAATTCCCAAATCATAATTTTCCTCTAACACTAAAATATACACATTTAAATAACACTTATTAAATTTGAAAAAAATAGGACTATTTAAATCTATCAATAAAATAATCACAGATTAAATCTGTGACTAATTATTCTTATTTAAAATCAACCAAAAATCCATTTTAAAACATCACGTTATTAATTTATTGGTTATTTATATTTGAAAATAACAATTTAAATCAATTTTAAATAATTTAAATAAGAGATTATCGCATTTTAAATTCCTCGAAATTCCGGGATGTCACATTCCTTCCCCCTTAAAAGAATTTCGTCCCCGAAATTTAAAACAAAGGTAATTTAATAATCTAATTAACGATCTAATTTTAAAAACACAAGCATATATTAATCATATGCTAACAACCATCGCATCCAATCAAACAATCTATCTATCCAGACAAAAATTCCGAATAGGATTCTCTCGAGTTTTCCCGAATATAAGTACCGGGATACTCGCTCTATAAAATCCAAACAGTCAATATCTCTAAGCTACCGAGCTCCTACTCCTCTAGACCTACAGAACAAGGCAGGCTATCAAACTACAGATGAGTCAGACTCACAACCAAAACTTCCTGAACTACTGGTTCCTAAAACCAGAAATAGAACCTTACACATACTCCCTCAGAGATATGTGAAACACAACGAATCCCAGCTATCCAAGCTGGCAATTCATTTCAGAAGAACTACCACTAAACTTCTCCAGAATACAGAGAAAATCCAGAACACTTCGGAGCTAATTTCCCAGACTTACCAAACTAAACAGCTCCTTAAATCAGAGAAAACTCCTCCAGAATCAAATCTTCGATTCTGAAATCCAAATTCCTCTGTCTCTTATCTACCAAACTCTTTGGACGATCCAAATCTGCCTTCATCACTATCAATCAGCTAAACCTCTGCTGATGCCTTTCAGAACGAATCTGAATCCAAAACAATCTAGTAGACGATCTTCTCCCTATCAGCCAAAATCAAGAACACAAACCCTGCCATCACCCGTAGAAATAACTTCTCTTTTCCCAGAAAAGAAAAGCAGACGCATTCCCAACTGCTTCCGCTGCACAACTCTGATATGGTAGATGAAATATAGATGATGCACACAAGCACAAACTCCCACTAATACCAACTGTGATGGACCTAGGCTTTGCAACCATCAGTCAGAAATCACAACTGGTAAGCCTCCCAACTATTCCGAAAATATGGTTCAACAGATCCAAAATAAACTCAGAAGTTCCTCCAAAAACCATCCTACTACTAAGTTAAACCATCGGTATCATTCCTGGAATACAGTCGATACCAAACTAAATCTCCAGATGTTAACAAAACACTGACTTCCATCCATTACCACTCAATTATAAATTTGTTTGTTTATTCATAAATTTAGTTTTCAATAAATAAATTTTATTTCCCAACACTTATTACTTCCAGTCCACTTCAATTAATTCTACACTTCACTTTCATTTTACATGATTTAGTTACATTCCAATTTAATTCAAACTTTAAGTTTTCCAAACCCATTTATTTATTCCACAACATTTTAAATTTACTTCTAGAGTTTTAGCAATTTCCAAAGTATAAAATCACCTTTGAAATCAACTATATCCAAAATTCTTTGGCAATTCAAATATTCTTTTGAATTTCAAAACCAAACCCAGTTCGCAAACAATTCCAATTTGAAATAATTTGATAGCAAACTTTTCTCTCTCAGAAATTCGAAAATGAACATCGATGATGCTGCAGTCATCACCGACGTTATTTTCTAACAACCGAAAGAGTTCAAATGCTTTTATTTCTTTTATACATCTTAAATATTTTTAAATTTTAAATCTTTCCAGATTTCAAATCCAACTCAAAAATATCCTTGAAATAATACCATATTTTTTTCAGAACCTTTGAAAACACTTTCAAATCCAAGAATTCAAATTTTCTCAAAATTCCAAATCCATCCAATTTCTATTCAAACATTACCCTGGAATTTTGCTTCAATTTCAATTGCAAATCACATTCATAATTCACATTTACAAAATTCCATTTGGTTATATGAATTTATTTCTTGACTATTGATTAAATTCCAATTCTTATTAAATTTTCCCAATGACAATGATAATCATTCAATATTATCATTTCCTAACAATCAAGCAACCATACATAACTATAAAATTTTCGGAAGATCATTTCTTTTATATACAAAAATAATTTGGGTAAAATTATTTCATTTACCCTATTTTAAAACAATATTGTGTCGGTTTATCTTGTTAAGAGTTTAGAAATTCCTATCGATATTGTGGCGTCCCACACACCGACCAAAATCTATAAACACCTAACCGATAAGTCAACACAATATAAAACAATTTTATATTCATTAACAAATACGCTCTCTCAGGAAAGAAATCACTTAAGAGCCTAGGTATTCGCTCAACCTAGTGCTCTGATACCACCTGTCACGACCCGACCTTCCACTACCGGAAAATCGCATCGTTATAAAGAAAGAAAAGGGTGAGAAAATAGAAAAGATAGAGAAGAAGAAGAAACAACAACAGAATCTCAACAGCGGAACGAATAAAATATAATATATCACATAAATTAATACATAGTATCATATACATCAGAGTTACACAGACAATACATCACATACTAGACAGTTATAAACACCTGTCTAGTTAATACAACTCACACATCATAGAGATACAACACAGCGGAATATAGATTAAACACTAACACAGCGGAACCACTATATATCTACACGCTGAAGCCTCCTGCTCCATTGCTCCTCCAGAATACGTCAAAGCTAAACCTGAATCCCTTGACTACCCGTAAAAATTTGGGTACCCGAGAGTTTATGAAAAACAGAAATAAACTTCGGGTCAGACATGGGTCTGGTATGAGTAACAGGTTAAAGTTGTTTAACTTTAAAAATCATTTGAAAACAAAAGGTATCACGTAAGACTTCCCACAAATAAACATGGAAAAGTTTTTACCTTACGCTAACCAAAACATTTGATAGGAAATCCAGTGATATTATAATAGTGTCTAGGGTTTTCAAGTAAATAAGAAATAGCCGAAATTGTTACATTCATTAAATTCCAGCATACTAGGTTTACAATCAAATCCGTTGGCACTTATTGGATTTTGGATTCCATACAATGGCTGGGCTACTGGGGTACCGCCCGTCACAGTACGTGGCCTAGATCACCGTACCGAGGACCCACCCTAAGTCCCCTGCAACACAAGGCCGGAACCATTCCTTACTGAACAGTTCCAAATAAGATCACCCCACAGTTGGCGCGACCAACCGTACACTAAACCGAAATAAATAGGGACATCTAGACAGGAGTAAACCTTACTCTCAAGTGGGGGCTACCCACGAAGCCTTGCTGCACCTCCCCTGTTTTAGCCATTCCCGGTTGATGAGGCTTGAGGTCACGATTAACTTTATAGAACTCATCTCTTAGAATGCTCATCGTCCGCCTGACGATGTTCTGAAAGCATTCGATCCATACAAGTTCGTTCCGGGTTCGAACGAAACCGAAGGCATTATCTCGTTACACTCGTGTTGGAATCACCCTCAGAGTTAACGACAATAACCCTTGCATTCTGAACCACCATCTCGAACCTATAAGTACTATCTTCGTCAAACTCATTACGGAATCACCCACAGAGTTATACTGACGTATAGTTCTTATACCTCGAGTCTTCACTTGCTCCATTTGAATTTCACGACCCAACGTTATTTTGGATCGATGTGGTATTCGGGTCTCCAGACCTGGAATCCCGGTATACGGAAACCCGATCCCGGTCTCATCGAAATCCAAAACGTGTCTTTTAAGGCCAAGTTGTTTAAAGGTTTAAAATAATTCAATTCAATTATCTATATCAACACAGATAGATAAAACACAATATCACAAATGGATAATCACATATCAGCATAATGGAAAATCTATATCATCACACTTCAAACAAAGCATCCATATCACAACAATATTACTCATCTCATATCTGAGATCACAATCAATCAATGGGATATCAATATCAATCATCATACATAAGCAAGGATTAATAATCACATCATTGATAATTAATTTAAAATGAATTAAATTAATTACCTTACCTTTAATTAATTTAAAGTAAAGTAAATTAATTACTTCATTCTATAAATCCTGCTTACTTAACCATTGATTAATTACAAATCAATTAATCAGTCATTCTCTAGATTTCCATCTTAATTAATCATCCTGGATTAATTATCTTTTAATTACATTCAAGTAATTATCCTTTAATTAATTTCACAAATTAATTATTTATAACCAAATACAGTAATTAATCTTTAATTACTCTATTTATTAATTAACCATAATTAATTACATTAATCCTTAATTAATTATATTAATTAATTACTCAAATCACTTACTATTTATTAATTAGCTTTAATGAATCAATCCTTACTTACATCATTAATTATATAAATTAATGATCCCTAATTACATATTTGATTTAATTATTCCATTTAAATCAATTACATTGAGTTATTAGTCTTTACTTAACCATAATTATTAATCATCCTTGATTAATCCCATTCAGTAATTAACTAGCCTTAATTACTTCACCTAATAAATTAATTACTCCTTAATTAATTTTCTAAATTAATCTCTTGATTAATTTCACAAAGTAATTTAATCCAAATTACTATCATACTCAAATCATCTCCAACCATTTACATACAGTAATTACCATTAATTACTTCCTTATGTAATTGTACTTTACATTTAAGTAATTATACTTTTCAAATAATCCAATGATTAATTTAAATCAATTAAACTAAATTAATCAACTTAAACAAATTATATTTAACTCAATTAATTATATTAAGTAATTAATTCCTTAATTACTTCCATTAAGTAATTACACTTAAACATTTTCACAAATGTTTATTTTTAATTAATTTATCTAATTAATTATTAAAATTAATCACATAAATGTATTAATTTGTTTAATAGTCTTAAGTTAATGACCTTCATTAACTATTACAATTCTTAATTTCTTTTCTTATGAAATTAACTTAATTAATCAATATTAATTACAATTTAATTTATCTTTAATAACCCATTAATTAACCACTAATTATTAAATTAATTCAAGTTTTTAACTGTAACTTAATTAACCTTAATTACTTGATTAATTAACATTTAACCATTAATTCAAAATCTAATCTTATTAAATTAATGATCTTTAACTCCAAATTAATTATTCCTAATTAATTTGCTTAAACTTAATTAATGAGTTTAAAACTCATAATTACTTAATTAATCCAGTTATTTATTAGATTTATTTATCCTTTTTAATTAACTTATTAATTTAATGAATCCAAATCATTTAATTCAAACTTAAGGATTTTTAACTAAATTCCCTTTTAAATTTCAAATCATTAAGATATATTTTAACTTAACTTATTTACCTCATTTTAAAGTTATAAACTTTAGTCCATTTTCAAAACCTAAGATTCATATTCAATTCGAATTCAGATTTAAAAATTCAAATTTAAACTTGGCTTTAAATTATTTTCAGATTTTATTAAATTTAAACAAAATCTGAAACTGCCAGGCTTTACTTACTACAAAAGCCTGGAACAAACGATACTCAAATCGACTAAAACTGCTTCGAGTCGTCTCTTCCCTTACCTTCGAGTATCACACTCAATAACTCGAGTAATACCCGAGTCAAATCCTCGTCTCCCCCAAAGAAAGACAGAGCCAAGGAAACGTGCACGTGCACGTGTACTTCGCCGGCGTTCATCTCCGGCCTACCCCACGTCGTCGAACAAGTCGACCACGCCGCACCTACCAACTTCAGATCGACAATCCACTCGATCATGTCGCCATTCGAAATCGAACGCGAGAACCCAAAAGAGAAACCTGGAAACAGCAGAACGAAAACAACCCAAACCTGACAACGTCTCGTCCTTACATCTCTGATCGCCAGCAAAGCAATGACTCCGGCCACAAGCTCGTCTATCGCCATACTTCCATCTCACCAAACCTCACTGCACTCGATCAACCACAAAAGTCGAGATGACCAATTTACTAAACCAATCAAAACTAGGGTTACGGACAAGAAAACGTCACCGCTGCCACCTTGATGAAGTTCATCGCCATCCAGTATTTTCGCAAGCTTCACTGATCACTCCCCTACCCACTGGAAGAAACCCGACCCTCCAAAATCAATAGATCACCAGAACTCATCACATTCTTATTTCCAGTTCATACCAGAACTGCACCCTCATGCCCATACTAAAGATAGTGATTTAAATTTTAAAAATCAAATTTTTGGATGAGGATTCAGATCCAAAACCTGAAACTATAAATTTAAATGTTTGAAATTTCACTTTATACAAGACTGCTCTGTTATTTTCATTTCTAGAGACAAACCCATTTTGTTTTAACTTAACAAATTTTAAAGCTTTAATTATTGACAAAACAAACAAACTTCGTTTGACACTTATATCTTAACTCGGGCTAGAAAATAATATAATGGATTTTGATTTGTACTTAGGCCTGGCAACAAAAGTCTGGGAGAACCCAGATATACAACAACATGCACACAGATATATTCACAAATATATTCACACATATATTTACAGATACTCACTTATATCTGCTTATAACAGAGATTACCAAGCAACCATATTTATTTAAGTTTTTAAAAAGTTACTCACCAATTTTGAAAAGGCAGAGAGCTTGCTTTTTTTGTAAACTGGAAAGAAATGCTTGAATCTGGAAACTTTGACTTCCTATAACTGAAGTGCTATGGTGTTGAGAAGATTTAAACTTTGAACTGAACTGAAGTTGCTTGACTATCTAGCCTAAACTTAAATAATTAGTTACAGGCTTTCGAAAATGGTTTGAGGAGGAAAGTTTTCAGGCTTTAGAAATGGTTACAGAGATTGTTGTTTTGCTTTGCAATGTTTAAATGAATTCGAAGTGAAAAAGGACCTTGTTATTAAAGAAGACAAAGGCAGGCTGAAAGTTGTATTAGTACAAACTTTGATCAGGGATCTTTTCTTTTTCATGGCTGAAATGGAAACATTTTGTACAAGCATTTATGGCCAATGTCATACTTATCTTCTTTAATTTAATTCGTATAGTACTTATGTTACTTTACCTCATATCTTATTTCTTATCTTGCCTGCAAAACTCAATTGCTAGTACAGATATTTATTTTGCTACATGAATTCCTATATTTAAAGTTGTTTTAGACTTGCTTCTAGCCTGCGAATCTGGAGACTTACTATACTATCTACTAAGCAGGTACAAACTTGTATATCTATTTATTTTACTTTGACTTATTTTACTTTGTTTTAGACTTGTATTTAACATTGACAAGGTTTATATTTTCTTGCCTTACTTGAGCTTTAATAGAGTTGATATATGTATTTTATTATGTTGGCTTGTGAATTAAATTCTAGTGTTACATGACCATAAATTTCTGTTTATACTTAATGTATTTACTAAGGTATATTTTCTATTTTAAACTTAATTTACCAAACACTACATTTATATTTATTCACTTTATTTTATTTTTACTTATGTTAAATATGTTTATAAGTTTATATAATAATACTTACATTAATGACCATATATTAGTTTTATATTTATATTTAATATAGACAAGATTTATTTAATCTAAACATTATTACCAAATTACATCAAATTATTTATATAGATCACAAGTGGAAAAGTAGAGCTTTATTTAAATTTAAGATGGATTTAATGGTAATTAAATTGGAACACTTTTATATTAAATTCCCAAATCATAATTTTCCTCTAACAATAAAATATACACATTTAAATAACACTTATTAAATTTGAAAAAAATAGGACTATTTAAATCTATCAATAAAATAATCACAGATTAAATCTGTGACTAATTATTCTTATTTAAAATCAACCAAAAATCCATTTTAAAACATCACGTTATTAATTTATTGGTTATTTATATTTGAAAATAACAATTTAAATCAATTTTAAATAATTTAAATAAGAGATTATCGCATTTTAAATTCCTCGAAATTCCGGGATGTCACATGTTCTTCAATCTATTATTATCAAAAATGGATGAAATTGACATTGGTTATATTTATTACATTGATATTACCCGATTCATTCTAATATCAATTTGTCATAGTATTTAACCCCATTTATTATGGATTGAATCCAATTAAATTTTAAATTAATTCCAAATAAACTAATTAGATTCAATTCCAATCCTTTAATTAAGTCTATTATTACTCTATAAACTTAGTTACTATTTGTTTGTCTTTCATTACATTAATATATCCAAATTTCCATCATTATAATTTTGCCAAATATATACACTAATCAGGATTAATATTCTCAATAAATTTATTTACTTGGTTTCATGCTTTATATTACATCAATTACTACCTTATAAATAGATCTACGTTTCTATTAAATTTATATTCACACTTTCCGTTATTATATTAATTATCATTAAAGTAACCTTTAATTACCTTTATTCGTAATTGGTAAATTAAATGGTAACAACAACCATTTGTCACCATTACACCCTTTATAACTTGCATGTTTATTCTTCACAAACAATTACCATCTATTATATTATTTCACACATTAATTCAAAAATAACATATGCTTTCTCATACTCCATTTATAACCAAGTCATAACATTTAAATTATTTTATTTAATTGGGAATTTCATTCAAGTTCATTAATTAATAACTTTAATTAACCTTGTTACGTTTCCTTTTAGTTAATTTTCATTATTACATTATTACAACTTTTATTAATAATTCACAAATTTTTATTTTCTTCAATATTAAATTTCAAAAATCTCATTAAATTAACAGTTTTTAATTATTGAAATTTACGGGTCGTTACAGCAGGAATAAAAAAATGCAGCGGAACAACATGATGTAGTGGAATATATATATATATATATATATATATATAATAAATAGCATACAAATCTCCGTCTTCGTCCTTCAGAAATAAAGTCTTCAACACTGAAAAGCTCAGGCTGACCCGAGCGTAATGAAAAGACAAAACACACGAGTCAGAACTAAAAGATCTTATGTGAGTTAAATCAACTGTAAATAAATATCAGTGTAATGGCTTTAGAGATGTTTATGGGATTTTACATCTCCTATCCAGTGTCTAACGTGCATGCAATAACTTAAGAGATGTTCAGGATTCCATCTCCTAAGTATCCATTAAAATATCTACTATGTAGTAATATACGCTATTATAATATGTCTACAGTAGAGTAAAGTATTAAAATAGTGTTAAGGCGTTACCCATATCCCCCTTAACACATTTTTATAAATGCCGTAGTCTATACAGTACCGTAATTCCACCGTAAACTGGAGGGCTATCAGAGGGCACTGCATAGTGTACAACACAAACCAAACTCGTAGTGGGCATGATAAGGCATATGACAAGGCACGCAAGGCATTGCCCGGGGTAGGATACTACCGTTTTGTAGATCCAGATTGGTGGTAACGCATAACAGCTACTACCGCCAACCTCGAGATACACTCCCATAATCAAATCGAAGGGTGGCCACCAAATCAATCACAAAGTAATAAACATGGTATCGAAGAAGCATGCTTTATCGGGGGTGCGACCCCACTTGGCTCGGCGTGACTCCTGTTTTAGTCATATCAAGCCGACCCGAGGGGGTCAGGGCTGCATTCATACCTCATACAGTAGCGTTTGCCAAACCATCCTACTCCGTTCTGGATTCTCCACCACGTGCACAGTTGTTAAAGTGGTTTTCGGTATTGGCAGAGAGTATGACAATATCCGATCCCGGTCTCTTTAACAACCAAATGTTTATTTCACACCGGTAGGTTCTTTTATATTTCCAAAACCAGTTCATAATTGATATCAAAATATCATATTCACGTAAAAATCACATCACTTTCGAAATCATATTCACTTTCGAAATCATTTTTCACTTTGTATCAAATTCATTTTCAAAATCGTAACTACAAAATAGGTTAAACCTTCATAACAAATATCTGCATTTAGATGAATTAAATCTAAATCATTACAGTCCCAACTTTAAACAGTTTGAATATTGAAAGTAGTTTATATATTGAAATAGTTATTCATTAAAAATAGTTTATATTTTAAAAATAGGTTATAGCTTAAAATGGTTTACATATTAGAAATAGTTTATATATTAAAATAGTTAATGTATTAAAAATAGTTTATAATAGTTTACAATAATTTAAAATAGTTTAAAGTAGTTTAAATAGTTAAGGATTTTAAAACAGTTAAAATAGTTTAGTATAAAATGGTTTGATTATTGGAATGGTTTATATAGTAAATAGTTTGAAATTTAAAAAAATTAGAATTTTAAAATAATAGATTTTTAAACATTTTATATGAAAATAATTTATTTGAAAATAATATCAAATCAAACTATTTCTTCCATTTTAACAAATCTGGACCATATCCAGATTTCAAATCAACAAATTCAATTTTAATCTTTCAATTCAAATTCTCATTAAAACCATTTCAATCCATATCGATTTCAAATCCACGTTTGAACTACAAATTTAAACCACTTCAATTTCAATAGATTTCAAAGTTTAAATATTCAACGTTTATATAACTCAATTTTGATAAATTTCATTTATATTTCAAAATCCAACTTTAAAATTTAAATTTAATTCTTTAAACAATTCATTTAAACCAATTTCAATTTCAACATTTAAAAGCTTGGATTTTGAAAATAATTCAGCTCATATAAATCTAATTTTATTTCATAATATCATTTAACTGGATTCAAAAATTAAGGATTTAAAATCATTTAGTTTAACCAATCCGATGCCCGTATATAATTTTCTACCCTATGATCAAGCGATACAGATATATATCATTTCAACCCATAATAAATTTAAATTTACGGGTATATATCAATTCAACCCGTAATCTCGAGAAAAATTCAAAATCCATAAAATCGCTCGAGTTTATCATTTCAACCCATAACGATTTTTCCCTAATTATAAGCCATTCGGGTATGTATCATTTCAACCCATAGCGTTTTTTCCTAACAGCAAACTAAGGGAACTTGCACTGTGATAACAATGTATAATTTAAACATACATCCAATCATCCAAATATCAACAATTAAACAACCATCACAATCATCATTCAAATTAACCAATAAATCACAACAAATATACTGGTTATCATTAGTAGGTATTTAATTGGCAATTAAATTCAATATTAATCTAAATGGCAATTCAATTCAATAAAATTTCGATTTAACTGGAATGACAATTTAAATATAACAAACAATAATCAATCAATTTCTAATCATATCATAAATTTAATTTAACTAACATAAGATAGTTTAGTAGTTGTGAGTGGGTTAAAAAAACAACCTTTGATTTCAAATTGATTTAAAATCCAAATAAAGCCCAAAATTTGAACTGTCTCGGAATGCAGCCAAACCAGTTCCATAATGTCTGGAATTTCGATACGATCGCAGTGGAGAAAACCACACGTGAATCAAAGCTCATATGATTGAAGTTAGAACGATTGAAAATTTAAATTAAATATAAAATATACAAGGGTAATTTCGTAATTAGCTTTACCTTGTATAACCCTACTCACGCACACGAACGATCCAGAACAACGAATGGCTAACATCCCTTTTGTCACTGTCGCATGCGCTAAAGACCACCAGCACCGAGATCTGACCTCACCTCCGCCTATGCCACCTCCGGCCGAACCCACGCCGCCAGCGTCTCCCACTCCATCCCACCAGAAACCCACCACCACAGCACATCATCACGGTCAAATTCTAGGAAACACGCGCACCTATAGACCAAATGAACCATGCCGATGCACACTCCTCGATGACCTCTACAAGCCCATACCCTCTGATCATCGTAAAATCGACGATCCACCGTTGAAATCAAAAACCTAATTTTAACGGGTGAGAATAAATAGACGATTTCTTGCCAAACCGTAACTCTAATCGAAAAACAAACTGCAGCAGTAGATTGCGCTTGTCGAGAGCTTTCGAACGATATATAATTTGCTGTGATTTGAGGAGTTTGAATTTTGGAATTGATTTTGATTCGAATTTAAATTGGGATTTAGGTTTTGGTATTCTGACGTTTGAGGAGGAGGAACAGAGAAGGAAATGTACATACAAAAATAATGAAAGGAGAAACAACTAGGGTTAGGAAAATCTATGTATATAACAGATGGATATGAACGAATAAACATATCGAATTAGTTCGAACGATAACACGACCCAAAAAGCCCGTTCCGCTTCCGAAACGAAAATAGGTTATCCAATATATCGAAATATATGTTTTTGATATTTTTAAACTCAATGGAACTAGTTTCAAATCCAAATTCCATTGTATACAGAAATTAGCTTTCAAAATCAGATTATAATCATTTAGATCCTTTTAATTGATTTCTACGCATTTCGAGCCCGCATGATCAAACAACAAGTTCGATCGCTAGGAAACTTGGAATCCTACAATAATTCACTGTTATGGATCCTATGAAACTGGTTTCTTCGAAATCTGAGATAGTGGCCAAAATGGCTATTTTACACATTAATTAATTAACTTATTATTAAATGGATTAAACCACTTTTAAATTCAAATTTACAAGTGAACCATATTATCATTCTTGATTACAGAGAAATTTAATAATCTTTTAAAATAAATTTTCCTTATTAAATCTAAGATTTAGATATTTCATAAATTTCACGTTCAATTATAACCGCAAAAAATTCATTAAATATAATTTAAATTCCAATAAATTCATTTATTTTAATTTACATCTTATAATTCAATTATCCAATACCAATATGAATTCATTTGACACTAGTTCACTTTTCATTATATTCTATTCTACAATTATCATCTTAACACATATTAATGCAATATTTAATTACATTTAATTTTGTTAATTTCCAAATAAATTTCAACGGATTAAATATTAAGACGATAAATAAGCAATTGTTACTTTTACGTAATTTAATCACATTCATAAGTTTATTGTTTACAACAAGATTATAAATTTATGTAACAAATTGAATTTTCGACCCTCGAAAATCGACACTAATACGTCCACTGTATTTTATGCCGACCAATCGAATACCGTAAAACCCGATGGTTAGGGGAAAAGAAAAGGAAGAGGTAGAAGAAAAGAGAACAACAACAAAGATTCTCACAATCGTAGTTGAACAATATATAATAAATAATAGCATGTCTTTATACAAAAAGAGCTATAACTGTTATTTATACATACCATTATCAGAGTACAACAAACCAACAACTCAATATTGGACAGTTATAATAACTTGTCCTTACTAGTGCTGACTATACAGCCTAACACACACAGCGGAATATAACCAAGTACGTGGAATACGTCTCTGCCATCCATCTCGTCTCTTGAGCTCCATAACATCCTAACCTGAATCTGTAATACTCGGTCTGACCCGTGCATTATAATAAAATAACACCCGAGTCAGTCTGGAAAACCAATGTGAGAAAACACATTCAATTTGAATTATTACTGTCATAAAAATCCTTTGAAAAACAAAGGTATCTCGTAAGACCACGCCACAAATAAACACGATGGATTTTTACCTTACGATAACCAAAACATTTTATATCAAAATCATCTGATATTATAATAGTGTCCTAGTACAAATACTTATTCAAATACCGAAATTGTTACATTAATTAAATTCCAGCATACTAGGCTCTACAACCAAAACCGTAAAGGCATGTATTGGAGAATGGATTCCATACAATGACTAGGCACTAGGGTCCCGGCTATCATAGTACACATCTAGAAAATGTACCAAGGACCTCGTCGGGATCCCCAACAACACAAGACCGTCCCCATCGCTAACCTGGATAGAATCGAATATGTTACCACCCCAGGTGTTCCTACCCTTATCGAGAGCTCTTTTTCCATGCACCACCATATCCATAATTTATAATATATCCGAGGGTATCTGGAAAGGTGATAACATACCCTAATTGGGTGCGACCCACTTAGCCTTGCTGCATCTCCCTTGATTTTCAGTCATTTCGGTTGATGAGGCTTGAGGCTACGATTACCTTTTTAAGGAATTTATACTTGGAATGCTCATTGTCCCCCCAATGACAATGTAATGATAGCATTCATCTATACAAGTCCATTCTGGATTTGAACGAAACCGAAGGCACTACTCCTACTACATCCATTTTGGAATCATCCTCAGGATTAGTAGCGATTAGCCCTTGCACTTCAATGC
This sequence comes from Allium fistulosum, assembly GCA_030737815.1. Lineage (NCBI taxonomy): Eukaryota > Viridiplantae > Streptophyta > Magnoliopsida > Asparagales > Amaryllidaceae > Allium > Allium fistulosum. Next base: position 814,364,674 of record CM060901.1, on the reverse strand, counting down.
TCCAACTTTGATTCCATGCTCTTGTATTGACTTCGAAAGCGTATTCGTTAGATCAAAGTGGTTTTCGGATAACCTATCCGATTTCGACCACTTCGAAACAACGTTCGATATTTCCGGTAAACTCAACCCCGGTTCTTTAGGAAATAAATAGACGAAAATAAGATCGGAGATCCTCCTAACCGTTAATGGATGGATTTCCTTATCATCGTCCTAGAAGAATGAAATGAGTTTATACGTACAGTATAACACCTTCGAAGGTATCTGTACCATATAATCCCCGTGTTTCTCCTAGATATTTCCAAAGTTATGTTTTTTGGTCCAAATTTGATAGTCGGTTATTTATCTATCAAATAAACAATCATTCAACCAAAGATTTCATTTTCCACTAAAATCACTAAGCCTTGTTTAATTTAAATTTCAATAAATTAGATCTCTTTATCAAAAGGTATATACTTATCTCATTGGAAAAAGTTTATTCACAAACCATTCCCTTCAAAAATATTTGTAAAAAACTTTTTAAAATAAATATGGAAAGTACCATGCGGTATCAACCATGGATTCATAGCTCAATGATTATGTCTCTATCTCAAAGAAATCCAAACTTAACTGTAGTTAATCTCTGCCTCCCGATTCCGACATGAAAGAATACCATTACCTTCCGAAAACTTTATTTAATAATTAAGTGTACTTCTAAAAAACAATTAAAATAAGTTCATAACTTTGAAACAATAATTAATTCTGATTTATTAACAAAATTTAAATCGATTTACAAGACTTGTTTATAAAACGTATAATTCATTTTGACAATTTAAAAATATTTAAATAACTAACTTTCCGAAATATTTTTATGCTAAAACATTTTTAAATTACCTAGTTTAATAATTAAAATTCCTCTTTTAAAACAAACTCAACTTCTCGATAAAAATATATTTTTCAATTCCAATATAACCAATCTAATATTTATCACCAATCGATTTACGTTCCCATTTTCATAAATCCCTTTTCACATTTCCAAAAGTAAAATCTATCAATTCATTTTAAACCGATTTACCCATCTCATTATAAATTCTTACCGTGAATTTATATCTTCAATTTATCAAACGATAATCATTTCACTTTATTTATAAACGTTAATTATAAATCCCATAGTCTCATTTCCAGTTTACAACGATTTCACATCACTTAAATCCATTATAAATCAATTTCTAAATTAAATTCCATTTATAAATCAATTTCTTAAACCCAACTATATTCCAAAACCAACCAAAACTTGATTCTACTTCCATTTCGTAATTTAGGAATCTTATTTAAGATCCAGTATAACAAATTTTATATTTATTTCCAAAATTCCCTTTAATTCTGCCAATTTATTAAAAATCTCGATTTTAAAAACCTTTTATATTTAAACAAGTATCACTTAAGAATTATTATTTAAAAAACTTTATCTATATTATTCCAAAATCTCTATTTACAACATCACGAAATAGTTAAGTACAATTTAAAGTCAAACTATTTATTTTATCCAAATCAATTTCTTTTAACTAATCCAAAAATCTATATAAATACTTCAGGTCCAAAATCTTTTTTTTTTAATTTCTTTTCAAATTCGAAAAATATATTTATGGTATTTTAAAATACCAAAATCTAGGCCAGTGCTACCATAACATCCAATAAATTCAAATAACACTATAATCTATCATAGATTATTCAAACATATCATATATCACTATATATGAAATTAAATTCAACATTTTTGAGGAATCTAGTTGGATCCCTCCAACCTGTTTCCCTACGATCATAGATACTAGATAACATAAAATACCAATCCCGCTTCGAGGCGGGATATCACGGTAATATAAGGTCGTCCGCTATTATGCGAGGCGCATAGGTTCGCTCCAATAGGCGGGAATATGTCCAACTACTAAAATATATACTAATATATATATAATATAACATCCAATAGATAATAATTTATAAATTCATCCAATCATCCAAAATTAATTTTAATCATTTAAAATTAATTGCAGTAACCCAAATGAGTGAGATTTACTCACATTGATTTCAGTCGTCGTTGAAACGTTCTGTTTAAATTAAAATTAAACAGACGTTTAATTTTAACCAAAATTCTTGCTAGCTCCAACAGACTCCAATCTAATTCATATGCGTAGTATTCACAGATACGAGTGCAATGCAACTCATTTTGTTAAATTCTAACATCATAAAAAAATACAATATTTTTACGAATAGCGATTTATATAAGTAAATTAATTAACTAAATTTAAACTAGATTTAATTACCCAGGCCCAAAAGAATAAGTTCAGCCTAACAAGAAAAAAAGACCAGCTCCTTCTTCCTCCCTTCTTTTTGCCCATACACGCACGAACATGAAAATGACCCATTTCCAGGCGTGTACCTTTCTATTGACACAGAGAACGACCTCTCTAAACCCAACTCCGATCGTGTCATCGCATCCCTCTCCTCGAACACGACTCGGCGCTACCCATCTCGACAACACCGGAGCCACCCTGCAAATCACGACTTCACGACCGTGAACCCAAAATGTCACGACCACCCAATCGAAGCCGCATGCCACCAAACTCCATCCCCAGGTGCGCCTCACCATGTCGAATCCAAAATTCATCTCCGTTGCTCGAATCGATGACCCCGCACTCCAAATAGTCGAACCCAAGCTCGCTTCTCATATAGTCAACCACCCAAGAAAGCTGTAGCTGCCCACAAAACATATACCAGGTTGAAGCTCTTAAAGAACTAGAATTTTTAGAAAAATTTTGGATTTTTTCTTGAGTATATTATGAGAGATGATTTTTTTTAAGTTTCATTGTTTTATTTTCTTCACTAGCACGACTGCGTGCATTATAAAGGAGAGGGAGACGTGTTTTAAATGGCACAATAGGTAGTAGGGTGGCTGGGAAAAGAAAGAAGGGAAGTTTATGTGAATATGGTCAAGTCAATGAATATATATATTATTTAAATTTTCAAATTATCTCGATTACGTAACTTAAAATCTCGAACACCTATCGAGGCGTGCCGTTAGGCGTTCATAATGTTATACCCCTATTCTGAACGGAATGGAAAAGGTTTTGAGTCCTAATTCGATCGTATGGAGAAGATATCTTTTTAGACCCAATTATTATATTGAATTTTTTATATTAAATTCAGCGTGTTTATATCCCGTACGACCAAACGATAACTCTAAATGCTACGAAATTTGAAATCCGATAATCATACGTTGTTACAGATCCAATGGAACCAGTTTCGTCAAAATTCGAGACTGTCCCCTGGAAGGCTATTTTTATATGTTAATTTAATGAGCTATTTTTAAAATCGAACAAATCACTTTTAAATTCATTTTAAAAAGTTTTATTATCTTCATTCTTATTAATATAAATTTAATAAGCCTTTAAATTATTTTTATCAAGCTTAAAACTCAAGATCCAATTATTTGAGTAAATTCTAATTATTAAATTATCCAATAAACCATTATATTTGAAATTCAAGTTAAAAATTTACTTTTAAATATTTAAAATCAATTAAATATTCGAATTTCAAATAACCAAAAATTCCGGGTCGTTACAATTTACGCACAAATAATTGATTTCACATTATATACCAAAACCAATTAAATAAAATAACATATAGTTTCATTATTACTACAACATTGAATTTATTCCTTATTTACAATTTCTAACCAAGTTAACTTTATAATTATTTCAATTGATTGAAATTACATTAAAATAGTAATCAATTAAATTAAATCAACAATATTAAATTGCATTCTAGTTATTTTCTCATTAATAAATCATAAATTTTTAATTGCTTACAATAGTAAATTGCAAAAATCATAATTAATTTAATATTTTTAATTATCGAAAATTATGAGTCATTACAATGTTCTATTCGGTCGTGCGCTCCAGATTTACCCGTTTCCTACCTACTTCTATCCTACGGTTCTAGTGCATTTCAACTCCTATAAATAGGACCCTATCCTCTCCACTTTTACTCATATTATTTTGGAGAATACAACAAAATTCTACCATTGCTATCTCTCTAATAAGATTCTGAAACTCCAAAGAAAATCCAGGCAAGGATTTAACTTATTTCTTCCTCCAATCTATTATTATCCTATTCTTCTCCAATTGTTCCGAATCTGATGAACATATATACCTCTTCCCTATTGTGTGTGTGTATATATCAAAATAGAGAGATTTTGGAAGAGATCGGAAGGCAGCAAATCCATTTGAGTAAAGCTAAGGCTAATCTATGAGTTGAAACCTTAGTATTTCTTTTCAGCAATTGTTTAGCGTATTTCTTTTGGATTTGAATATGCCTTAGGGATTTTGGGATTTCAAAAATATGATAGATAAAATCAACAAAAATTCCTTTTTAATTCGATATGTCAATTCTATGCTGAGACTCCCAATTATTTACATTAATTTGGTGGAATTTGTTTCGTTATGCAATTTACGATAATTTCATAACCTATTCCACTTCTCCTTCTTCTTTGGGTTAAATTATGATTCTTCAACATAATAAGGGGTTTAGATTATGAATTCTACTCATAGTTTACACCACGTATTCTTATCTGTTTCTTTTTAAATGAGGAGTTGAATAGAATATGGGGTTTATATTGCAATTCTTATTGTTTAAGATATTCCATTGAATTGGTGTAATACATTGAATTTCTATTTTATTTACAAGTCCGTTGTAACAACCCGCATATTTATCGATTTTATATTTAAATATTATATTTAAATATTTTATCGTTAGTCGGGTGTTAGTCCGAAAAGCTACTTTTTGCATACGGTCAAATTAGGACTCGAGACCACCTCTATTGAGTTCAAAATGACGTTTGCGATCTTTTTGAGTGTAAACTTCGATATGTTTGGAGATAGTGAAATTTTCGTCACTTTTTGCTTGGAGCTTTGGTTTGGGCTGAACCATTTGTTAACTCAGTCCCAACCCCCTCTCCTCTTCACCACTTCATCAAACACTTCAAGCTTTATCAAAAATGGTGGAGGGAATGGGAAATTAAAATTCCAAGCTCAAGTTCTTTAGCAAATTCAACATCTAACTCCAAATTCAAAGTGAAGACATTGATTCAAGCTTGTGGTTGATCTTTGCTTTGCTCCCGAGCTTCATCTTCATCAAATTCCGTGAAAAGGTGAAATTTTTAATCTCACATCTTGCCTATAACTGTCATTGGACTATTGGGAATGATTCCCTATCGCATTTGTATGAACATTTGCTTTTGGTTTGGATTGGATTGGCGAAAAACTCCAATTTTCAGCATTTTTGGAAAATTCCTGCACCTAGGTCGTTCTGGAGGGAGAGTCGCATCGGAGTTAGGTCGCTAGGTCGAAGGTCGTAGGTCGCTCTAGCGTAGAAATGACTCTGCCTGTATTTAGCTCGACCTGGACTTAGGTCGTCCGTCCCTAGGTCGTAGGTCGCGTACCACTATTAGGTCGCTCGCGTGCTCCTTAGGTCGCTTGGCCTGCATCTGTTAGGTCGTTAGACCCATTGCCAATTTAGGTCGCTGGCCTCTGGGTCGCAAGTCTTTAGGTCGCCAGTTTTAGGTCGCGTGGTTTTAGGTCGTGAGCCTCTTTCCACTTGTGAAATTCGAGATCCGAATGGAAGGATCCCGAGGTTTCATCCACATGTAAAATTCGAGATCGTGTTTCCCATTCATGTTCATCTTATGTAGCCTTGAGGCTCATCCTTCTCTTTTAGACCGCATTCTTGAAGCTCAAAGACTAGATCCCGAATTGGCTCTTCTTAGCCAAAGTTGTAGGGATAAAATTAATATTGAAAGTTGAAAGACTTCGATATTGATTTTCGTGGCGGCATTCGAAAATTTGGTAGACTTATGGTAACAAATATTAGTGATCTTCGTAAAGATACTTTAGAAGATTCTCATCATTCTGAATTTACCATTCATCCCGGTAGTAGTAAAATGTACGCCGAGGTGAGGCGGCTTTATTATTGGGAGTGAATAAAATCTGTTATTGCTAACTTTGTTAAGTGTTGCATGACTTGCCAACTTCACAAAGGCATGGTGGGTTATTGCAACCTTTAGATATTCCAATTTGGAAGTGGGATCAAATTTCCATGGATTTTAGTTATGGCCTTTCCCGTTCTTGTTCGAATCATGATAGCTTATGGGTGATAGTTGACAGACTTACTATATCCGCCCATTTTACTTCCGTTCGGTCTAACCGAACTGTTTCTCTTTTGGCCAAACTCTTATCATGGAAATTGGTAAATTGCATGGTGTCCCTACTTCTATTGTTAGCAATCGCGATCCATTGTTTAATAGTGGATTTTGGGAAAGTCTTCGAGATTTTTTTAACACCGCTTATCACCCCTAGTCCGATGGACAAACTGAGCTTGTGAATCAAACTCTCGAAGATCTTCTTTGTGCTTGTGTGCTTGATTTCGGTGGAAGTTGGGAAGATCATATTTCACTCGTTGAATTTTCCTATAATAACAGCTTCCAATCTAGTATTGGTATGGCTCCTTTCGAGGCACTCTATGGAAGGCCATGCCGATCTCCTTCTTGTTGGCTAGAGGTCGGTGAGAAGCTGATTTTAGGTCCAGATTTTTATTCATGTTTCACCTATTAACGGTGTTTTACGTTTCAATCGATCGGGAACGTTAGCACCTCAATATATTGGGCCATTTCCTATCACTGGACATAGTGAATCCATGACGTATCACCTTTTATTACCGGCTCAAATTTCCTGCTATTCGTGACATGTTTCACGTTTCTCGATTACGGAAATGCTTTTGAGATTCCGATTTTTATTCTTGAGTCTGGTGTTGTGGAAGAAACTGAAGTTTCACCTAATTTAACTTTTTGAGCAGCATCCTATTCGTATTATTGCTTCGGAAGTCAAACGTCTTCGAAAATAAAGATATTCTCTTTGTATGAGTTCTATGATTCTCAAATTCCAAGGATTTCTCTTGGGGAATCTAGAGTATTCATCAAGCGAACACATCCGGACTTACTTTCTCATGCTCTTTATGGTGAACTTCTTATTTCAAATTTCTTTTTGTGTTAATATGCTTTTATGGTTGTTACTTTTTATTTCCATCTTATATATTGCGAGGACGCAATTTCTTTAAGGAGGGGAGTCTGTAACAACCCGCATATTTATCGATTTTATATTTAAATATTATATTTAAATATTTTATCGTTAGTCGGGTGTTAGTCTGAAAAGCTACGTTTTGCATACGGTCAAATTAGGACTCGAGACCACATCCATTGAGTTCAAAATGACGTTTGCGATCTTTTTGAGTGTAAACTTCGATATGTTTGGAGATAGTGAAATTTTCGTCACTTTTTGCTTGGAGCTTTGATTTGGGCTGAACCATTTGTTAACTCAGTCCCAACCCCCTCTCCTCTTCACCACTTCATCAAACACTTCAAGCATTATCAAAAATGGTGGAGGGAATAGGAATTTAAAATTCCAAGCTCAAGTTCTTTAGCAAATTCAACATCTAACTCCAAATTCAAAGTGAAGACATTGATTCAAGCTTGTGGTTGATCTTTGCTTTGCTCCCGAGCTTCATCTTCATCAAATTCCGTGAAAAGGTGAGATTTTTAATCTCACATCTTGCCTATAACTGTCATTGGACTGTTGGGAATGATTCCCTATCGCATTTGTATGAACATTTGCTTTTGGTTTGGATTGGATTGGCGAAAAACTTCAATTTTCAGCGTTTTTGGAAAATTCCTGCACCTAGGTCGTTCTGGATGGAGAGTCGCATCGGAGTTAGGTCGCTAGGTCGATGGTCGTAGGTTGCCCTGGCGTAGAAATGACTCTGCCTGTATTTAGCTCGACCTGGACTTAGGTCGTCCGTCCCTAGGTCGTAGGTCGCGTACCACTATTAGGTCGCTCGCTTGCTCCTTAGGTCGCTTGGCCTGCATATGTTAGGTCGTTAGACCCATTGCCAATTTAGGTCGCTGGCCTCTGGGTCGCGAGTCTTTAGGTCACCAGTTTTAGGTCGCATGGTTTTAGGTCGTGAGCCTCTTTCCATTAGGTCGTTGGACCTTATATCCATTAGGTCGCTGGACCTCATACCTTTTAGGTCGCTCGACCTGTCCGCCAGTTAGGTCGCGTGTCCCCTTAGGTCGATGGATCTCTTTAGGTCGCTCGTCTTTAGGTCGCAGACCTTAGGTCGCTTGGCCTCACTTGCCCAGTTAGGTCGCTCTGCCATTCCAGGTAGGTCGCAACCATTAGGTCGTTTGGCCTCCGATTTTAGGTCGTTAGACGTACTTCTGTTAGGTCGCTCGACCACAACCCCCTAAGTCGCAACCCATTAGGTCGTATGACCTACTTTTCCTTAGGTCGCTTGGCTTGATTTCTTTAGCTCGTTTGACCTGTATTTCACTAGGTCGCTCGCCCTGTTCTCCTACTAGGGCGCACGACATTTTACCCTTAGGTCGTTCGACCTATTTGACATAAAGTTTTTGCACTTTAATTCGACCATGTTAGGTCGCAAGTATATTCCTACTTGATGGTTTTGGGATTGATTTCTTTGGACTTTGCTCACGTCTTCGAACATGAATTTATGTGATTCGATTTGTTTCAACAATCGTTTTATGACTTGTCACTCCAAAAATATGAAGGTTTCAATACTAGTAGTAAATATCAAAGCTCTTTCATCAAAATGATTTCAACTCTACTTTATTACAAAGCTCTTTTTCCTAAACCGTTTTCCAATCTATTAGTATATACAAGCCTTTACTTCACTCGGATGAGAAATCGACTTAAACGACTTAGTAAAACGAGTGGTATGAAATGCTTGCGTTCACTTCATCGGTTAGCTCTTGGACTTGTTCGATCGAACCCTTTTGTGACAATTTCCTAGTGGAGATCTACAGTTTGTTCTTAAATATTTAAGTTAAGCTAGTGGTTATGGGACATGAAGCTAAACTCATATATTTACTGGCTTAATGTAATTGACACTTCCTAATGATCATGACAATCATTTTTGTGATTTAGACTAGCGATTGAGCGATGTCTCTTTGTCTGCGAGGGAGACTAGACCCCTCTTTTGTGATGTTTCACCATCACATATATGGGGTAGCAACCCATGGTCTTCGGGCCATTCCTGTGTGAAAATTTAATGGATAGCTTCCATGAGATAGCTTCTCATTTATGTGTTTCACGCGTTGGTGAGTTTGCATACTCCCGTTCATGTGTTAGGCCTTTTCCCTCCTTTTTATGTGATTTCTGGATTTCTGGTGTTGATTTCTGGAATTTTTACTTCACCACTTTTCATGATTTTCATTGATATGATATCAGTTTTTGTGCATTGGTGAATTCATGTGTGATTGACTTGTTATGAATACAAGTTTAGGGTATGATACCCTATTTTATCTTTGAGAAGATTCTTGTGATATTGATTAATCTCTTATTGATTTTCAATTACATACTTATAGTAGTATGCCATTATGGTTATTACATGTTCATGCCATGTCTTTTACTTTATACCATATCATCTGATATTTATAGTTAGACTGATCCGTTTATTATTTTCTATAAATAATACTCGGGTCAGACCGAGATGTTACAGGTGCTTCTGCTTGACTTCTCTTCAGGATTATTCTGACTTTTGGCTAACTACATAGATTAGTAGTTTTTGGATGTACACATTTGAGATATAGACTCTATGTTGTGTACTTATTCTTTAGTATAGCACGTGTTGCTATCCTTTTGTATTATCGTGGATCTTTCCGACCACTACTCTGATGTACACTTTTATGTGTTATATATTTATTTATATCTTCTTCCGCCTTTGTGATATGGATGTCTGTGACTGATTTATGTTATGATTATTTCTATGTTTATTTCCGAAGATTATATATAGCCACTGTGTAATAGCTTTGGGTTTGTATCGGTATGTCAGATTTCCTCCTTAAATGATATGCATTCTATTCTATCTGACATATCGGTGCTCGCACAAAGAAGTTACATGGATGGTCACTCCTCCACAGCCTTATTCTCCATGCTAGTCGACAGCACTACACCGTAGTGTTCTTGTCTAGCGTGGGTATAGAGGTGGGGCATCACAGCTTGGTATCAGAGCCAAACTTCGGAACAATGTAGAATAACTTAACAAGGATCATCGTCCTAAGTCCTTCTTAGGAGTTGTACCTTAGGATTAATTCGAGTCTTCGTACCGATTCATCCTATTTTCTTTTATGATTCCTTGTTTTATCTATCAATATTGCTTGATAGTCATTCTGAGAATAACCTTTTTCTTCTTCCTCCTTTCTTAAAGAAGAAGAGATGGTTAATTCTGGCAGTCCTAGCGCTAGTCAATCCAGTAGTCCTTCTCTGGATGGCGTGTTCATGTCTGCCCAACAACTTTTGGATCTTGCTAAGAATCAAAGGTTTATCTGTGCTTTGGGTAAGAGCCCCGAAATGGTTTTACCTTTGAAACTTGAAGTTCCTTTCAATCAACTTGTGGATATCACTCTTCGACATGAAGAGGCTGATAAGGGAATTGATAGTGATATTGGGATTTCCATGAAGAGGCACATTAAGTTCAAAAGCCCTTATCCCGATAAGAAGGTGAAGCAACCCACTTTGGTAGCAAAGACTCCAATCCCTAATCTTGGAAGATGCTACAATTGTGATTCTAGGGACCACCATATAAATAAGTGTCCTAGACTGTCTCTTGCCGCTATTGTAAAGGTGCGGACCATTTTATGTCTTCCTGTTCCAAACTTCAAAGAAAGAAGGAAGTGGAACAAGAAACTCTGGTAGTTGATACTCCTACCGCTAGTCGGAAAAAATGCTTCAATTGTGGTTCCACGGACCACTATGCCAAGGAGTGTCCGCAACCCCTCTATTGTCGCTATAGCAAAAGTTCAAGTCATCATATATCTGCGTGTCCCAAACTTCAAAGTAGGAGAGAGGGAAAGCTGCAAGCCCCTAGCAACCCTTCTCTTGGTCAAGGTATTTCTTATTTAATCCTTGATTACACTTGTTTTGTGATTATCCTATTCGAGTTCTTTTCGATATGGGTTCATCTTATCCTTTTTATATCAAAAGAACTTGTTGATTCTTTTTCTCTAAAAACATTTTGGGATTGATGACTTATTTGAGAATTGCGTATCCGGTTGGTGAATCCGCAACACTCAATTTGCTTTGTATTGATGTCGAAATTATTTCATGTGATTTTTCTTTCCGAACCGATTTGCATGTTATGCGTTGTTTAGGTTTCAGAATTGATTTGCATGAAAGGATTGGCTTCATCATTATGAGGCAGTATGGACTATTCATTTTCAACATTTTTAATCTGTTATGCAGATTCATATTTTTCCTTTATGATTTCAATTCCAAATTAATGGCATCATCTTATTCTTTAAGCTCACATGTTGAGTAAAGGATTATTTCTCTGAATTGAGAAGTTGTGAATTTTTCGGAATCTTTGAGCTGGTCTTAGGATCATCACCTAAGCAATCTTTTAAGTGGTGTTAAGGTCTTTCCAGTTTGACCTTGCCCCCGGATTTCATTAGCTAGGAGTTGCGGTAGTTAGCATTCCACTTACCACATTCCACACTCGTTATGCTTCTTATGAATGACTTATTATGTCATTCGGTTTATCCAGCTTATTTTATCCAATTTATAAATCGAGTATTCTATGAATATCTCAATAATTCCATTCTTGTATTTATTAATTTTGGACGAAAAATCGAAATTTAAAATTTTGTAAATTTTTTTCATAAGATTTATTTATAAGTACAACTGGATTTTTAATTAAACAGGCAAAGGATATTCTCAAAACTTTTAAGAGATATTTTCATCATATAGAAGATGATTTTGTGCTGTATTGCCCATTTAGTGTTTTAAGAATTCTGGTCGATGCGCTTGATCAATGTTATCGATAGGGATTTCCAAAACGCTTTGATGAGACAGTCGGGCACAATAAATTGACTTGTAAAATGTAAATTTTTCTAAAAAGGGTAATTGTGATGAAAGTTTTAGCTTTTCGGGAAAGAAGATTGAATTCTTTCTTTTCGGTACTCTTATCCTTATGATTCCCGAAGGGAACCAAAACCATATCTTTTGTACCAATGCTAATCGTATTGGTTTGGATGCCATTCTCTTGCAAAAGAGAGCGCGCAATCACTTGTGCTTCTAAATCCTAAAAGCCGATCGAGACTAGGTATGTCACTTATGATCTGGTGCTCGCGGCTATTGTTTTTGCTTTCCAAGTTTGGCATCATCTTGGGGGAGAAATTTGTTCTCCACCTCGATTATAACTTATTGGGATATCTAATTTCTCATAAGGAACTTAATTTGTGTCAACCACGTTGGCTCGAATTCCTTGCATCTTATGATCTTGATATTCTTTATACCCCGGAAAAAGACAAATCGTGTTGCCAATGCACTTAGTCGCAAGCGACAAGCGATTGTTTTCAGGAAGATATCCGAATGGAAGGATCTCGAGGTTTCATCCACTTGTGAAATTCGAGATCGTGTTTCCCATTCATGTTCATCTTATGTAGCCTTGAGGCTCATCCTTCTCTTTTAGACCGCATTTTTGAAGCTCAAAGACTAGATCCCGAATTGGCTCTTCTTAACCAAAATTGTAGGGATAAAATTAATATTGAAAGTTGAAAGACTTCGATATTGATTTTCGTGGCGGCATTCGAAAATTTGGTAGACTTATCGTACCAAATATTAGTGATCTTCGTAAAGATACTTTAGAAGATTCTCATCATTCTAAATTTACCATTCATCCCGGTAGTAGTAAAATGTACGCCGAGGTGAGGCGGCTTTATTATTGGGAGTGAATAAAATCTGTTATTGCTAACTTTGTTAAGTGTTGCATGACTTGCCAACTTCACAAAGGCATGGTGGGTTATTGCAACCTTTAGAAATTCCAATTTGGAAGTGGGATCAAATTTCCATGGATTTTAGTTATGGCCTTTCCCGTTCTTGTTCGGCTCATGATAGCTTATGGGTGATAGTTGATAGACTTACTATATCCGCCCATTTTACTTCCGTTCGGTCTAACCGAACCGTTTCTCTTTTGGCCAAACTCTTATCAAGGAAATTGGTAAATTGCATGGTGTCCCTACTTCTATTGTTAGCAATCGCGATCCATTGTTTAATAGTGGATTTTGGGAAAGTCTTCGAGATTTTTTTAACACCGCTTATCACCCCCAGTCCGATGGACAAACTGAGCGTGTGAATCAAACTCTCGAAGATCTTCTTTGTGCTTGTGTTCTTGATTTCGGTGGAAGTTGGGAAGATCATATTTCACTCGTTGAATTTTCCTATAATAACAGCTTCCAATCTAGTATTGGTATGGCTCCTTTCGAGGCACTCTATGGAAGGCCATGCCGATCTTCTTCTTGTTGGCTAGAGGTCGGTGAGAAGCTGGTTCTAGGTCCAGATTTTTATTCATGTTTCACCTATTAACGGTGTTCTACGTTTCAGTCGATCGGGAAAGTTAGCACCTCAATATCTTGGGCCATTTCCTATCACTGGACATAGTGAATCCAAGACATATCGCCTTTTATTACCGGCTCAAATTTCCTGCTATTCGTGACATGTTTCACGTTTCTCGATTACGGAAATGCTTTTGAGATTCCGATTTTTATTTTTGAGTCTGGTGTTGTGGAAGAAACTGAAGTTTCACCTAATTTAACTTTTTGAGCAGCATCCTATTCGTATTATTGCTTCGGAAGTCAAACGTCTTCGAAAATAAAGATATTCTCTTTATATGACTTCTATGATTCTCAAATCCCAAGGATTTCTCTTGGGGAATCTAGAGTATTCATCAAGAGAACACATCCGGACTTACTTTCTCATGCTCTTTATGGTGAACTTCTTATTTCAAATTTCTTTTTGTGTTAATATGCTTTTATGGTTGTTACTTTTTATTTCCATCTTATATATTGCGAGGACGCAATTTCTTTAAGGAGGGGAGTCTGTAACTACCCGCATATTTATCGATTTTATATTTAAATATTATATTTAAATATTTTATCGTTAGTCGGGTGTTAGTCCGAAAAGCTACTTTTTGCATACGGTCAAATTAGGACTCGAGACCACCTCCATTGAGTTCAAAATAACGTTTGCGATCTTTTTGAGTGTAAACTTCGATATGTTTGGAGATAGTGAAATTTTCATCACTTTTTGCTTGGAGCTTTGGTTTGGGCTGAACCATTTGTTAACTCAGTCCCAACCCCCTCTCCTCTTCACCACTTCATCAAACACTTCAAGCTTTATCAAAAATGGTGGAGGGAATGGGAAATTAAAATTCCAAGCTCAATTTCTTTAGCAAATTCAACATCTAACTCCAAATTCAAAGTGAAGACATTGATTCAAGCTTGTGGTTGATCTTTGCTTTGCTCCCGAGCTTCATCTTCATCAAATTCCGTGAAAAGGTGAGATTTTTAATCTCACATCTTGCCTATAACTGTCATTGGACTGTTGGGAATGATTCCCTATTGCATTTGTATGAACATTTGCTTTTGGTTTGGATTAGATTGGCAAAAAACTCCAATTTTCAGCGTTTTTGGAAAATTCCTGCACCTAGGTCGTTTTGGAGGGAGAGTCACATCGGAGTTAGGTCGCTAGGTCGAAGGTCGTAGGTCGCTCTGGCGTAGAAATGACTCTGCCTGTATTTAGCTCGACCTGGACTTAGGTCGTCCGTCCCAAGGTCGTAGGTCGCGTACCACTATTAGGTCGCTCGCGTGCTCCTTAGGTCGCTTGGCCTGCATCTGTTAGGTCGTTAGACCCATTGCCAATTTAGGTCGCTGGCCTCTGGGTCGCGAGTCTTTAGGTCGCCAGTTTTAGGTCACGTGGTTTTAGGTCATGAGCCTCTTTCCATTAGGTCGTTGGACCTTATATCCATTAGGTCGCTGGACCTCATATCTTTTAGGTCGCTCGACCTGTCCGCCAGTTAGGTCGCGTGTCCCCTTAGGTCGCTGGATCTCTTTAGGTCGCTCGTCTTTAGGTCGCAGACCTTAGGTTGCTTGGCCTCACTTGCCCAGTTAGGTCGCTCTGCCATTCCAGGTAAGTCGCAACCATTAGGTCGCTTGGCCTCCGATTTTAGGTCGTTAGACCAACTTCTGTTAGGTCGCTCGACCACAACCCCCTAAGTCGCAACCCATTTGGTCGTATGACCTACTTTTCCTTAGGTCGCTTGGCTTGATTTCTTTAGGTCGTTTGACCTGTATTTCACTAGGTCGCTCGCCCTGTTCTCCTGCTAGGGCGCACGGCATTTTACCCTTAGGTCGTTCGACCTATTTGACACAAAGTTTTTGCACTTTAATTCGACCACGTTAGGTCACAAGTATATTCCTACTCGATGGTTTTGGGATTGATTTCTTTGGAATTTGCTCACGTCTTCGAACGTGAATTTATGTGATTCAATTTGTTTCAACAATCGTTTTATGACTTGTCACTCCAAAAATATGAAGGTTTCAATACTAGTAGTAAATATCAAAGCTCTTTCATCAAAACGATTTCAACTCTATTTTATTACAAAGCTCTTTTTCCTAAACCGTTTTCCAATCTATTAGTATATACATGCCTTTACTTCACTCGGATGAGAAATTGACTTAAACGACTTAGTAAAACGAGTGGTATGAAACGCTTGTGTTCACTTCATCGGTTAGCTCTTGGATTTGTTCGATTGAACCCTTTTGTGACAGTTTCCTAGTGGAGATCTACAGTTTGTTCGTAAATATTTAAGTTAAGCTAGTGGTTATGGGACATGAAGCTAAACTCATATATTTACTGGCTTAGTGTAATTGACACTTCCTAATGATCATGACGATCATTTTTGTGATTTAGACTAGCGATTGAGAAATGTCTCTTTGTCTACGAGGGAGAGTAGACCCCGCTTTTGTGATGTTTCGCCATCACATATATAGGGTAGCAACCCATGGTCTTCGGGCCATTCCTGTGTGAAAATTTAATGGATAGCTTCCATGAGATAGCTTCTCGTTTATGTGTTTCATGCGTTGGTGAGTTTGCATACTCCCGTTCATGTGTTAGGCCTTTTCCCCCCTTTTTATGTGATTTCTGGATTTCTGGTGTTGATTTCTGGAATTTGTGCTTCACCACTTTTAATGATTTTCATTGATATGATATCAGTTTTTGAGCATTGGTGAATTCATGTGTCATTGACTTGTTATGAATACAAGTTTAGGGTATGATACCCTATTTTATCTTTGAGAAGATTCTTGTGATATTGATTAATCTCTTGTTGATTTTCAATTACATACTTATAGTAGTATGCCATTATGGTTATTACATGTTCATGCCATGTCTTTTACTTTATACCATATCATCTGATATTTATAGCTAGACTGATCCGTTTATTATTTTCTTATAAATAATACTCAGGTCAGACCGAGATGTTACAAGTGCTTCTGCTTGACTTCTCTTCAGGATTATTCTGACTTTTGGCTAACTACATAGATTAGTAGTTTTTAGATGTACACATTTGAGATATAGACTCTATGTTGTGTACTTATTCTTTTGTATAGAATGTGTTGCTATCCTTTTGTATTATCGTGGATCTTTCCGACCACTAATCTGATGTACACTTTTATGTGTTATATATTTATTCATATCTTCTTCCGCCTTTGTGATATGGATGTCTGTGACTGATTTATGTTATGATTATTTCTATGTTTGTTTCTGAAGATTATATATAGCCATTGTGTAATAGCTTTGGGTTTGTATCGGTATGTTGGATTTCCTTCTTAAATGATATGCATTCTATTCTATCTGACATATCAGTGCTCGCACAAAGAAGTTACATGGATCGTCGCTCCTCCACAGCCTTATTCTCCGTGCTAGTCGACAGCACTACACCCTAGTGTTCTTGTCTAGCGTGTGTATAGAGGTGGGGCGTCACATCCGTTATTGTAGTTTTGATTATGAATATTTATTCCTTGTTTTGGACATTTGAATTCCATTAAATCTTGGGAAATTGAAGAAAAAGGACTTGTAATAATAATTGTTTAGTGAATTGACATTAAACACTTGTTTAAGGCATAAAATCTGTGCAGTTAGAAATTATTAAGCGCG
The DNA here is from genome assembly GCA_030737815.1 of Allium fistulosum. Classification (NCBI taxonomy): domain Eukaryota; kingdom Viridiplantae; phylum Streptophyta; class Magnoliopsida; order Asparagales; family Amaryllidaceae; genus Allium; species Allium fistulosum. The sequence continues at coordinate 814,347,581 of CM060901.1, read as the reverse complement.
AACATATAATTATTTCTATCTATGTAATTAACATATAACTATTGCGTATATGGTGTAGTTAATTAGGCATTTATTTATATTTATTTTTCCCTATTAGGAAGGTAATGGATTTTGAGGTGAAAATAAGAGGAAACTCTTATATAGCCAAATTACTTTTTAAGGCGTAATAAGGAAGATTCCTTATAAGGCCTAATTTATGAAACAGTGAGATGTGTGTGTGTGTGTGTATAAAGTAATTAATTTATGGCTACATCATAATGATGCAAGGTCAATAGAGTTGCACGACAGAAGTTTGCCCTTTACTTTTAAGGTTACCAGCAGTTGTGTATACTTTTATTGATGTGAGATATCCTTATGATAAATATTTATAATGAAGCTAGGTTAGTTCCAAATCTGATAGTGGAAATTGCCCAGCTAATCTGGCTACTAGTTCCTACAAATAATGGACTATTGTGAGACGTCATTATAGGTATGGGCCATAAGACGAAAGGGCCTACTTTGGGGTTTGAGGTATTAAGTGGTTGGATCCACCTTTTTCCCCAAATGAAGTATTACTTGCCCAAGGGGTTATGCTAGGTGGTATCTCTACAGGGGTTCACTTCTGGAATTAGGCCTTAAATGACGGGGTCTGCCTATTTTCCACTTGAAAGTATTAAGTGGCCTATGAGATTCCATATGATGTAAGCTAGATAGTACCATTGAGGAGCATGCTTTTGGAATTAGGCCTTAAATGACGCGGTCTACCTATTTTCCACTGAAAAGTATTAAGTCGCTTGGGTACCATCTCTTACAGTATCAGCTATTTATAACTTATGATTGGGATATGGGATATACATCTGGAATGGAAGGTATTAAGTGGTTGGACCCACCTCCTTACCTTAATAACAAGTATTAAATTATTTTAATGATTTTATGTTAGTAGACATATTCTTATTTTGAAATATACTGCCCTAGTACTGAAAAGGTAAGACTCGAGGTTTTTAGTCACTAGACACTTGTTGTTTTGAGTCCCTCCTCATTACAATACACGTTAAGGACAAAGTGATGGCGGTGACGATGCTTAAAGGTGAAGAAGCTTGGAAAGTGGTAGTATTTATTATTATTTTCTTTCAAGTGTACTCATGGATTTAAACAATTGTTCTAACGAAAGTATATTACGGTTTTTATGGGATATTGTGGTTTGACGTTTTTATAGTTTTGAAATAAATCGGTACACTTTACTATTATATTATGTTCCATCCGCCGTGAGTTTTGAAAGTTTAGTAATGGCTCTGTAATATTATTTCTTTTTACTACCAATAGGTTACCTTAGAATGAACCTATGTTTCATGGGTCTAGGTTGAAATTTAGGCCTGTTCTATGGTGTGTTGTTACATTTGGTATCAGAGCTCTAGGTTACCCAATCAATAGGGAAAAACTATACGTATTGTTAACTCCTCTTTAGCAACGACCTACGAGTTAAGAAATGGATGACTTAGATTGCCGTGATTCAAGAAGCTAACGAGTTAAAAAGCCTACGACCTAAGTGGTCTTGACGACTTACGATTTAATGGCTGAAAGAGGGTCTATGGCTCGAACGACTTACGACCTAGCGACTGAAGAGAACTTACGACCTAAAAGCTTCACGAGTTAGCGGACTACAACCCACAGTGGTTTACGACTTAACAAGCTTACGACTCAGGAGGATGCTACGACTTAAGGGTCTTACGACTCATAGTCTTACGAGATAAGAGGTGTACGACTCATAGTCTTACGAGATAAGAAGTGAACAACTTAAGTTATGTGACGACTTAGTGATTTAAAAGAGTCAACGACCTAATTGCTAAAGGGACCTACGAGTTAGCAGGCCTACGACTTAAGAGCTTCATGACTCAACGAGACAAGCTTCTTACGACTCAAGAGGCCTTACGACTTAAAGGCTCTACGACTCAAGAGGCCTTACGACTTAAAGGCTCTACGACTCATGAGGTCTTACGACTCATGAGGTCTTACGACTTAAAGGCTCTACGACTCATGAGGTCTTACGACTCAAGAGGCCTTACGACTTAAAGCCCGTGCTTATGCTACCTTTATCTGGTAAGTCGGCTACGAGTTAGCACTTGTCTTCAACTGAGCCACAAGAAGAACCCAGTATGGCGCCCATGAGTTATCTTAAGTCGGCTATGAGTTATTGCTTACCTTAAGTCGGTCATGACTCATGACTTAGCCAATTTTCTGTCCAGAATTCAGAGCTGCTCCTATAAATACCCCATCACTTCCAACATGAAGGGGACTTTTGGCAATTCATTTCTTCAAGCGTCCATACTCTGCTGCACTGAAAATTCACTCAACAAGTAAAGATCTTCCAACACTCAAGGCACTACAACAAGCTTCGTGAAGGACTTCATTCATCCGATACGGATTTAGCAAGATTCATCACCGAAGATTGAGCTAGTAGTCTAGATTGTTGTGTGATCAAATTATATTGTATTTGACAAGTGATTTGTATCGATTTGTAACCGAATCAGCAATAAAAGATTATAAAGTGGACGTAGGCTCAATTACGGGCCGAACCACTATAAACCTGTTGTTCATTTACTGCTTTTCTGCTATTTTTAGCTTATATTCTGTTCCCGTACCAACGGGTGGTGCTTTCACGATTCTATTACACACCCCGGGTGTTAGCGTTCACTTTTTAGCGTTAACATTTTGGTGCTTTCACTGAGAACCCAACTCAGGCGATCATCCACCGTTGCTTCGCAAAGATCCATAAAAAGAACCTCTCTTAAAAACCAGATCCGAAGTAATGGCTCCTGGAAGAAGAGGTAGACCTATCAGATCCGGAAATGCTCACGAAGGGACTTCCGCTTCCCCAACGACAGACCAAGCAACTCCAACCGTTGGAGTCACCAGGGCTGAATTGAACGATGCAGTTTCTGGATTATACCAACAAATTGAAACTCAAAACGCTTTGATGATGGATAGGTTAACTGCTCTGCTCGGGGCAAATCGTCAACCAGAAAACCGTCAAACTACTCTTCCTGAAATGCCACCTTTCCAGGCTGATGGTTCTATGCCGCAACCAACTTGTCATGAACATATGCCCGGGCAAACTTCCGAGGGAAGAACTGATGCTTGTCCGGAGGTGTCTTTGAACAATAAAGAATACCTGTCCGAAATGGTTAGCCGCATCATGAAAGAGAGCATGCAAAGGGAAGGGGATGAGAACGACTGGGGATTTGCACCAAGCAGAACTCCGTTTACTGAAAGGATCCTGAGAGCGGAATTTCCAAGGAAATTTGCACCTCCACTATCCAAGCTTATAGGGGAACCAGTGACCCTAACCATTTCCTATACAAATACGATTGGCATATGACCGGTGCAAGAGCATCAGACGAGATCAAGTGTCGATACTTTCCAGTATATCTGGAAGGTGTGGCTTTACTTTGGTTCACAAAGCTTCCAGTTCGGTCTGTAGATAAGTTCTCCGACTTAACGCAAAAGTTTAAAGAACAGTTCAGATTGTATGCTTCAAAAGCTAAGGATATAATGTCACTGTCTAACCTCGAACAAGCGCCCGGAGAATCAATCAAATCTTTCTTGAGCCGTTTCAATATAGCTTTAGCCGAAGTGGAAAATGCGGAACCACGTATGATCCTGACTTATTTGATGCGAGCCATTGATAAATCGAGTAAATTTGGAATATGGCTAAAGATGAAGGAACCGAACTCACTTGATAAATTTTATAAAAAGGCCGACGAGTTCATTCGCCTTGAAAGCCTTTCTACGACATCAAAAGTGGTTGATGCCCAAACTAATAATAACAATGTCCCATCTAATAAAAAAGGATCTGAAAGTCAGAAAAGGGAGAATGAAGGAGGAAAGAGCCAGGGAAATGAAAAGAAACCTCGCCGCTTTAATCCTTCGGATTTTACTCCTTTAACTGATACACCAAGAAATATCTTTTTTGCGACAAAGGACGTTGTCAGGTATCCTAAGCCACCTGAGATGACGAGAGGTGCAAAGCGTAATGGAAAATTCTGCCAATTTCACAATCAACCTGGCCATGACACTGATCAATGTCGCCAGTTAAAGAATGTGATTGAAGAATTGCTGGAGCAGGGTAAACTCCAACAATACATTAAGAGAAGCGGAGTCGCTCCAACCTCATCTACTCGGGATCAACAACGTCCTACCCATCAATCCGATTCTCTCAACAACACTGCAGTGCAAGATTCAGAAAAGCTTGTCATTAATGTTGTCACAGGAGGTCCACACCCAGCAGGCAGAAGTTGGGACGACTGCTAATGGTCCACAAAACTGCAACTGGGGCATCTTTCACTTTCTCTGGCATATAAATCCGAAGCTGCAAATCTAGCACAAATGGAAATCCAGCTTGGAGATTCTGAAACAACAATAACTAGCATCCATTTTTTACTTAGCAGCATTGCTTGAATTTGTAAAAATGATAATGGATGTGTGACTTCTGCATTGTAAACCGCTGAGAAATCAGCGTGACTGAATAATGAAAAACTATGCATTCTGTGTTTTCTATTATAAAATGCCTGTTATATTTCGATGTTTAAATACTCTGAATGTATTGCTAAAATGTCGATCTAATATTGCAGGTTATTAAAGCAAAGCTCACTCATCGCAAAGCTAAGTGAGCCTTACAAATCATTCATTAAAGCAAATACCAAGCCACAAAGAATTCCATATTCAAAGCCTATACAAGAAGAACTTCACATAAAAAGTTGGCGACTTCACCGGGGCAAGCCTTCGTTAACCAGTTGTGATTGTCGATATGAACAGACATCCAGCTAGGTAACTCGCGTTTGTCCCATGAAGTTATTCAACAGTGAAGTCCACTTCTTCGAATAAGGCAATTTACTTGCAAAAGGAACGAAGACACGCTTGGAAATGATAATAAAAGGTCGCTAATGGGCATATGATGGGAGAACATGGCCAAGCAAGCACGGAAGCAACCAAAAGGAATTTTGCTCCTCAATAAAAGGGCCGGTAGAACCACCAAAGGGCCCTTGCTAACTGATCGTGATGCATCCGATCAGGCAGCTTGCGTCCGTCCCGTGGATCTACTCGCCCCTGAGAAGCAACCTTCCTGGCACACCAACCAACCAATGCTCCTTCCCAAAGACCAACCGAAGCCCTCTAACGAGGCACGCCAATAAATGGGAGAGCTTTCCTCAATCAAAAAGATCGGTGGGACTACCACAGGGGCACTTTGTTAGTTAATTGCGATCGTTTGTGCAAACGAACATCCAATCAAGCAACTTGCGTTCGCCCCGTGGACCCCTTCGACCATGAGAAAGTAACTTCTAGGCAATCAAAAGCCCTTTTCGGAGGCACAAGCCCTTTTCGGAGGCACAAGCCATCTTCGGAGGCAAAAGCCCTTTTCGGAGGCACATTTCACCCGTGTAGAAGTGCAAAATGCTTCTCTTCGGAGACCCACTTCACCAGTGATGAAATGCTACAAAAGCCCTTTTCGGAGGCACATTCCACCCGTGTAGAAGTGCAAAATGCTTCTCTTCGGAGACCCACTTCACCAGAGATGAAATGCCAAAATTGCTTCTCTTCGGAGACCAAAATTGCTTCTCTTCGGAGACCAAAATTGCTTCTCTTCGAAGACCAAAATTGCTTCACTTCGGAGACCAAAATTGCTTCTCTTCGGAGACCAAAATTGCTTCTCTTCGGAGACCAAAATCGCTTCTCTTCGGAGACCAAAATCGCTTCTCCTCGGAAACCAAAATTGCTTCTCCTCGGAGACCAAAATTGCTTCTCTTCGGAGACCAAAATCGCTTCTCCTCGGAGACCAAAATCGCTTCTCCTCGGAGACCAAAATTGCTTCTCTTCGGAGACCAAAAATTGCTTCTCTTCGGAGACCAAAATTGCTTCTCTTCGGAGACCAAAATCGCTTCTCCTCGGAGACCAAAATTGCTTCTCTTCGGAGACCAAAATTGCTTCTCTTCGGAGACCAAAATTGCTTCTCTTCAGAGACCAAAAGACCTCTGCAGAGGCGTACTTCATCTTGCTTGAAGTACCAAAAATAAACCCTTTACTGGGGCACAAAAATCAAAACCTTCTTCAGAAGCTCATTTCATTGTGCAGGAAAATTCATTTTTAAACAAATAAAAGTGATCATTCCCAAAAGTCAAAGTGTTCTTCTGACAGAAAGAGAAAGTAAAAATTTCTCCAGAAATGAGATATACTCTATTAAAAGCAGAATGATTCCTTCCTCAAAAATGTAATAGTTATTCTCTAATATAAGAGTATCAGTCTTGTAAAAGCGAGAAATATTGCAATGCACTTGTGGTGTGGGGGCAACATTATACAATTCAGTTACATTAATAAAAGTAATATACAAGCGACACACCACAAGTTCATTACAATATCACATAAAGAAGATGTGGAATAAATGCGTTCTTGAAACACAGACAAGATTTTGTACAAGTAAAAAGAATCGTTTACTCTACACTTCAAATGAAAAACAGATATATTCCTACATACACAAGAATTTGTATAAGTAAAATAGCTATTTTATTCAATATTATGGAAGCTTTTTACATTGTGCAGATTACAAAAAGGAGCGGAGATCGGTATCCGCACAATCTCCGGTCAATACAAAAGACAAAATCAAACTCATTTCTCCTTCTTCCCACCCTTGGAGCTTTTACCCGGCCTGGTAATTAGTTTCGAAGGCCGTATCGGAGAAGAAGGAGAAAGAGACTCAGCCGGATCAATCTCTGCTTCATCACCAGCAGCAGAAGAACTTTTCTTTCCTTTCTTCGAAGCCACACGTTTCCCCTTCTTCTTGGAAGAAGACTCACTCCCCGGAGTAAGAAATGTAGAAAGTTTTGTGTCGTAGTCAAAAGACTGCTCCAGGGTCTTCTCGCTATCTTCCAGATCTTCTGCTTTCTGCTCCTCAGAAGCAGGTGGTTCGTCCAAGCCTTGAAGGGCTGCTATCTGTTCTTCCTGTGGACCTGGTTGGGAAGCTGGAAGAGGAGTAACTTGAGAAGAAGGAGGAACGGCAGCTGAAGAAGGAGAAAATGGTGCAGTTTCCGGCACGTCCGCTGCATAATAAAAGAAATCAAAATCAGTATTCTCCGAGGAAAAAGAAGACAGTGGATCGTCAAAGCTTAAGTAATAAGTAAGAAGTTCGTCGAACTCGGTTGAATCGAATAAGCAATTCACTGAATTCGTCTCGTCAAAGTTACCTGGAGAAGCCGGTTTAGCGAGGTCAATCTCAAATTCCCGAGCCTGAAAGTCCTTCATTGCCTCTTCTTCTGTAGGAGTGGTCACAACTGGATGTGAAGGATGAGAGCCGGAATCCATAATGTTTGCATCAGCCGAAGTGGAAGTATGAACAGGGGCAGGTAAAGGAGCTTCCTCTTTTGAAAGCTCTTCTCCCAATGATTCAGCCCGCGCTTTAGCAAGCTGCTCCTTCCCTCTAACAAGAGCGGCGCGAGTCTCATCATCAAGATAGCGAGCCTCAAATTTTGCTTCCTCAAATTTTGCTTCATCATAGCCGGCACCTTTAAACATATCAAGTGCGGCTTCCCACACTTCAGCCAGAGTGATTTCATAATCTGGACCCAGAAAAGAAAGGCTCCCGCGACCCAGAACGCAGTGTAAATAAAAGTCGAATAAGATAGAACTGATGTTTGCTTTCGTTGCCTCATGTGATTGCTCAGCCGCTTCTTTTTCGGCAATGGCAGCAACCCTACCAGTAATAGCCTCATCACGAGCTGTCTCAGCTTTAGCAAGTCGAGACTTTAGTAACTCAATCTCCACGTTCTGGGAGGTGACTTTTTCCCGCAGTTCGGTGTTTTCTGTGCGATACTTCTCATTAACGTGCTGTTCGGCGGCAAGCTTCATTTCTACATCTCTTTGTGCAGCATGTGCATCCCGCACTTGCTTCTGAAAGACTTCTTCTTTTTGAGTATATGATGTAGAAGAAGAAGCGAGATTTTCCTTAAGCTGCTTAACTTCAGACGCAAGCTTTGCATTGTCGTCTGCAATGCTCGTCATCTCCGCATCATGCTGCTTACGCCATTTGTCCCATTCTGATTTATCGTTCTCCATGGTCATCATCGCCTCAAGGTTAATATGGTTGACCCTTTGAAGTTCATCAACCAACTTCTGCCATCCAGACATTCTTTCAATATCAAGCTTGACAGCATCGACATTTCTCAGCATTGCCTGCTTATCAATGGGAACCAAATCTAAGTCAAAACGGACTCCTCTTAGACACCAATTCGGAAATCTACTCTGAAGCGTTGGAGGGCCGTCTTTAACTTGGTATTGTGGCCTGTTAATAATGGTTTGAATATCAGATTCCTTTAGAGGAGGAGAACCGGTCGGAATGTCAGAAGAAATGGGAGCGTTAGTCTTCTCAGAAATAGCAAACGCGTCACTTGGCTTAGACCGTTTGCTCGATTCATCAGTAATATGAGTCTTCCCTTTGTCATCATAAGACTTTCGCTTATGAGAGTCGTAAGTTCTGTAAGAAGAATCATATCGATCAGCATCTCTTCTTCTCTGCCGCTGCTCATAATCCCATTTTTCTTGAGCCTTCCTTTGGGCCCGTTCCTCATCTGTCTCTCTCTGGTCACCAAGATATTTCCTGAAGTCATAGGATCCACGGCCTCCATGGCGCTGAAATGAGTCATAATATGAGCCGGAGCGTCCCATCGGAGAATCTGAAAAACGGAAAATAAGTAAAGCTTAGAAATTTCCAGGAAGAAAGAGTAAATGCTTATAAGTGCAGAAAAATCCTAAGTGTGTGCGGCGTGCGAACTACGTGCGTCGAACTACAAACCACTTTTTTGTGTGGGAACGGAGACGACGGGTGTAGAAGGCGTCGAGGTCTGTTTCAAAGAGGAAGTCGCTTCAATGACAGGAGAGTTCGCCCTTGGAATATTATCCTTGAAAAGCTCTTGAGAAGTTATCATTATGTCACTCAGGTCATCAAAGGTGTCATCATTATGATGCTCAACAGAATTCTCCTTCTCAACTTCCACATCAGTTGATTTTTCAGAAACTCGAGGATTTTCTTCCTCTTCGATAATTGGGGCAAGTGCCGACTTGCTGACTGACCCTACAACATTAGTGGACGCAGAACACTTTATCAAAGCAGCCTCTACGACGGGTGCTTCTGATTCAATTTCTTCTACATAAGCTGGGGCATTCGAGGCCTCTGCTCGAGAGCCTGAGGCAGCTAACGTTTCCGCATCAGAACTAGAAATTTCATGAATCTGAGTGGAGCGGGAAGGATGTAAGAGTCCAAATTCATGGAGGAACTCATCTTTCAATAGGAATTGAACACTCCTCTCCTCAACCGGCACGGCCATAAGCCTCTCAAAGGTAGTCTTGTGACGAGGTTCCCTAGAGGGGGGAGGGAGCGCTGAAACAGTAGAAAAAGAAGTTAACACTTGGCAATTTGGACTTCGAAAAATTTAGAAAACACAGGGAAAAGATAGATAATCGTACTTCCCACTCTCCAAATGGCGTAAAATCCCGGGGGACAACGAACAAAGAAAAATTGGCTCAGAAACCCAGGAACGCTCTCGGGAAGACCAATAATCAGTTTACGGTTCCTGGCGCTCCTTACAACTGTGATAGAGGGATGGTCTTTGTTCTTTGCAAATGAGCACAGGAAGCAAATTTCTCCAAAACTGGGAAAACGGTCCAGCGTTCTCCTAAAAAGCACACACAGTCCCAGCAGGATGGCGTAGCCATTAGGGTGTAGTTGAAAAGGGGAGATAGATAATCAAAGGAGAAGTTCTCGAAGACAGTCATTAAACGGAGGAATCGCTCCACTCAAGCACATTTGGCGGTTCACTGCGACAAAGCCGTGGGGCGGCCTATCAGCAGTGTCATTCACTCCAGGGAGCAAAGCGTCAGATTCAGCAATGCCAAACTGGGTGCATAGTTGACGGAAGACTTTATGATTCAGGATGGTAGGAGTCCTTTCCGGGGGATCATTCAAAGGGGTAGCAATTGGAAAAGCTTCTCCAGCTGGTTCCAAGTCTTCTTGATCAGATGCCATTCTACACAATCAGCTGAATGTTCAAAAGTGAAGGTGCACGTTTCCTAAAAGTGTGAAGTGCTGTGCAAGACTAATGAAAACAAGAAAAAGCAAGTATAACTGGAATTAAACTAACTGACAATCAGTCGATTACGAGATTTCAGAACTTGTTAATACTCAAGTGCAGTGTTAATGCAGACAAATCAGTTTTAGTTTACCATTACGATTTTGCTTTAATACTTCACTTGAATTGGTTATTGTATAGCATCTCACTCATACAGTTCATTTAATTTAATTTAATCTTTATCAACTAATCTGTCATTCGATGTGGGCAGTCGGTGGCAGTATATTCGTCCCAGTCTTTTGTAAATGTTATAACAGGCAGTTAGAATTATTGACAATCTACAAAAGAATGCAACAAAGTTCAAACAACTCAAGTCTCAACATTCGAGGCAGTGGAAGATTTGTTCAAGTTGTAACTCGATCACGACTTAGCATGGGTCAGAATTTCCTAAGTCATAACTCGTTCACGACTTAGCATGGGCTAGAATTTCCTAAGTTCTAGCTCGTTCACGGTTTAAAAAATAAGACAGTTTGAAACCAAGGCTTTGCAAATGTCCAAGGCATGTTCTCTTAAGTCAGATCATTCAAGTCCAAGAATTCGAAGCAATGGAGTCTTAAGTTCTTAAGTCGTTCAAATAAATTCGTGAGTTACGAGTTAAGGACTATCTCGTTCGCGACCTAGTCATTCACATGTGCTCGCAAGTTGAGGATTAAGTGCTAACTCGCCAACGGTCCATGAGAAATTGCAACAAGATAGGTCGTTAACTTTTTAGGTCGTAAGTCGCACAAAAGAAAAGTCAAAATAACATTTTTCTAGCTCGGCAACGACCTAAACCCAATGCTGCAGTGAGCAACCAGAAAAGTTAAGTCGTGCGCGATCTAAGCTGAGAAAGTGTTAGGTCGTTCTCAGGGAATCTCGAGCTATCTCCTACTCAAACCAAGGCATCAGTTCCTTTCTTCAAATCCCTTCCTCCACTAAGAATCCCATTCCTCATAAATCAGCCAACCTAATGCACTGAAACTCTTCCCCTTCTTCTCACAAATCACCGAGAGCCAAATCAAACCACTTCGATTTCCTCGGCGATCAATTGAAACGAAAATCGTGAAGCAAGGCATAAGGTAATCGAAATTGATAGTTCGGTGATAGCTGAGGATTGAATAGAGAATGGGATCACTTACGCAATATGAAATTGAAGATGATCGATGGACGAGTAGTTGGATTCGCCTTTGAGAGCTTGAAATCTTGTTAATGGCAGAATGAAAGTTAAGTCAGATGAAATGAAGGAGGAACGACCTAAGATATTTGTACCCCAGGGCAATGAAATGCGAACCGGCATTTCACGACCTAATTCCTTGCTAAGTCGTTCACGACATAACACCTACGAGCGCGAGAGAAGATCAAAGCACACGACCCACGACCTAGGCGTGTACTTCGAGGGGCAAATGTTAACTCCTCTTTAGCAACGACCTACGAGTTAAGAAATGGATGACTCAAATTGCCGTGATTCAAGAAGCTAACGAGTTAAAAAGCCTACGACCTAAGTGGTCTTGACGACTTACGATTTAATGGCTGAAAGAGGGTCTATGGCTCGAACGACTTACGACCTAGCGACTGAAGAGAACTTACGACCTAAAAGCTTCACGAGTTAGCGGACTACAACCCACAGTGGTTTACGACTTAACAAGCTTACGACTCAGGAGGATGCTACGACTTAAGGGTCTTACGACTCATAGTCTTACGAGATAAGAGGTGTACGACTCATAGTCTTACGAGATAAGAAGTGAACAACTTAAGTTATGTGACGACTTAGTGATTTAAAAGAGTCAACGACCTAATTGCTAAAGGGACCTACGAGTTAGCAGGCCTACGACTTAAGAGCTTCATGACTCAACGAGACAAGCTTCTTACGACTCAAGAGGCCTTATGACTTAAAGGCTCTACGACTCAAGAGGCCTTACGACTTAAAGGCTCTACGACTCATGAGGTCTTACGACTCATGAGGTCTTACGACTTAAAGGCTCTACGACTCATGAGGTCTTACGACTCAAGAGGCCTTACGACTTAAAGCCCGTGCTTATGCTACCTTTATCTGGTAAGTCGGCTACGAGTTAGCACTTGTCTTCAACTGAGCCACAAGAAGAACCCAGTATGGCGCCCATGAGTTATCTTAAGTCGGCTACGAGTTATTGCTTACCTTAAGTCGGTCACGACTCATGACTTAGCCAATTTTCTGTCCAGAATTCAGAGCTGCTCCTATAAATACCCCATCACTTCCAACATGAAGGGGACTTTTGGCAATTCATTTCTTCAAGCGTCCATACTCTGCTGCACTGAAAATTCACTCAACAAGTAAAGATCTTCCAACACTCAAGGCACTACAACAAGCTTCGTGAAGGACTTCATTCATCCGATACGGATTTAGCAAGATTCATCACCGAAGATTGAGCTAGTAGTCTAGATTGTTGTGTGATCAAATTATATTGTATTTGACAAGTGATTTGTATCGATTTGTAACCAAATCAGCAATAAAAGATTATAAAGTGGACGTAGGCTCAATTACGGGCCGAACCACTATAAACCTGTTGTTCATTTACTGCTTTTCTGCTATTTTTAGCTTATATTCTGTTCCCGTACCAACGGGTGGTGCTTTCACGATTCTATTACACACCCTGGGTGTTAGCGTTCACTTTTTAGCATTAACACGTATGAGAGACATATTTGTTATTTTGATAAAAGATTTTTCAAAAATAATTTTCGCAAGAATTCTTACTATATATATACACACACCCCCTTTTCTTGAACGTACGCACATACTTTAGGCAAACTTTTCGTTTCTTTCAGCATATAAATACTTTCTTAGGAAATTGTCGCTAAAGGTTTTACCTACAGATAGTTGATATGGCTGATAATCAGTCTTCTTTCGAACAAGGGACCCATGGAAGACCACCAGTTCGTGGAATGCCCGAATGGTTTAAACAATATCTTAGGACTATCGGGCAGATTCCTATTCCTTCAACTACACCGGTAGCACCCAATGCCCCAGCCGCTGATGCAGCACCACGCCCTACGGACTTTCCTAAGCTCTGTAAGGACTTTATCAATATGGGAGGGAAGACATACACTGGAGCTAAAGGATATTAGGAAGCTAAAGCATGGATTGGTAGCTATGAGAGGATATTTAAAGAGCTAGGTTGGGATGATCAGTTAAGAAGAAGAAGAATAGCAGCTTGGCACCTTAGGGAAGAAGCTTTAAATTGGTGGAACTTTGTGACTGATGAGCACCCGAGCAAGATATTCTCATGGGATGAATTCAAGGACCTATTCCAGATATATTCATATCTAGAGCATAGGTAAGCTTGCAATTGGAAAAGTTCATTTAGCAGAGATAAGGAGATACTTCCCTTAAGGAGTACATAGTTAAGTTTACAAAATTGGATAAATTCGGGATGAACCTGATAGACACACCTATGAAAAAGGCCGTGAAGTTCGTGAAGGGTTTAAATTCCCTGCTAAGAGAAATGTTGTTGACCTAAGTACCTATGGGGGCCACGTATGAGATGTTGGTAGAAACGATAATGCTGCACATGGCCAATGAGGATGATAGGAGAGAAAAAGAGAAGTCTGCATTGAGCCAAAAGCAAGGTGGATCTAAGAAAGGGAGTTTTTAAGCCAACAAGAAGTGTAGCAACCCGCAGTTCCATACCCTTGGAGTTGATAATAATTCACTCTTGTTCAACCCAAATTGTATGAAAGAGCGAATAACTAGGGTAAAGAAGAAGAAAGATATAGAAGAAATAAGGACAACAATACACAGAATCTCACAATCACAGCGGAACAAAGTATAATATATAATAACAGATTTTTATACAAAGAATCTGTAACTATTTATACTTACAATCATCAGAGTACATCAACCAATACATCAATCTGGACAGTTATAATAATTTGTCCTCACACAGCGAAAATATAAACTAAGTACGGAGATACGTCTCTGTCATCCAGCTCGTCTCCTAAGCTCCATAGCATCCTATCCTGAATCTGTAATACTCGGTCTGACCCGAGTATTATAATAAAATAATACCTGAGTCGGTCTGAAAAACCAGCGTGAGAAAACATACTCAAATTGAATTATTAACATTTATTAAAATCCTTTGAAAATAAAGGTATCTCGTAAGACCACGTCACACATAAACACGATGGGTTTTTACCTTAAGATAACCAAAACAATTTTGATCAAATCATCTGATATTATAACAGTGTCCATAGAAAGTAAATAGAAAATAGCTGAAATGCTTGCATCTCACATTTTAACATAGTTGGGCACAATCAAAACCGTACGGCGCTTATTAGAGAATGGATTCCATACAATGACTAGGCACTGGGGTACCACCTATCACAGTACATGTCTAGAAACATGTTCCAAGGACCTCGCCGGGATCCCCTACAACATAAGACCAGCCCTATCCATAACCTGGATAGAACCAAATATGTTATCACCTCGGGTGTTCCCACCCTTATCGAGAGCTCTTTCGCATGCACCACCAATTCCATAATTAATAATATATCCGAGGTTATCTAGAAAGGTGATAACATAACCTAATTGTGTGCGACCCACTTAGCCTTGCTACATCTCCCATGATTTTCAGTCATTCCGGTGGATGAGGCTTGAGGCTACGATTACCTTTCAAGAACAATTTCACATAGAATGCTCATCGTCCCCCAATAACGATGTTTTGATAGCATTCGTCCATACATGTTGTCCTGGGTTTGGACAAACCGAATCACCATCTTCACTATCTTCATGATATCCATTTGCAACGTTCAAACCGGATCGAAGTGGTTTTCAGATAATTAAATCCGATCCCGGTCTCTTCGAAACGATCAACGAATTTGACCAATATTTGATAGTCGGTTATTTAACTTTCAAATAACATCCATAAGTAGTCACTAAGCCCATATTATACATTTCTCAAAATTTCATTTTCAAAATATCTTTATAAAATATATATTCTAATCCCTTCTAAAATTTCCAACATTTGAAACGCTTTCAAATCTTTATATTTCAACAGAATATTTCGAACCATTCCAATACTTAGAATATTTTCCTTCCAACTCCATTTTTTTATGTTCAACACTTAGGAAGCATTCCATTTATTTCCTATTCCCTATTTTACCAAAATTCATTTACAATTTATTTGTGAAATCCTTAACTCGTTTATAACGAATTCCGTAAGCCCGGAATTCCTTAAATAATTTTCCTTTAATAGTTTCCAAGGCAACACTTGTCTAAAATTCCAAATATCCATTTCTAACTTCTTCTATAAATTCTAATTCATTTCTCGAAGTTTACCTTTATTTATCTATTTGGGAAATTTCCTTACTTCTTCCCAAATTCCATTTTTGAGAATTTCTCCTATAAATCCCATCTACTGCATAAACCCCGTTTCCATATTCTTGAGAAGGTTTATAACTAAATTTCAATCATTACAAAAATCTTTATATATATAATTACATAAGTATTTAAAAGAATAATACTTTTTTTTTATTTTTTTTAAATATGTTCAAGTATTTATTAAAAATATCGAACACTTATCATAAACATCAATAATCCATTTTTAGAATAAACAAATCAATCTTTAAAGCTGATTTAAAAAAATAGAATTTATTAAAATAAATATTAAATATTTGAGAAATTCACCTTTCGATGTATTTCAATTTCTAACTAGTTTTAAATTACATAGTTAAATAAATAAATTTCCTTTTTAAACTAATACTTAAATTCTTAAATAAATATAATTTTAAAATCCAAAGAACCAATTCAATTTATAAATCCTCTCGATTTACCACACATCGATCCCATTTCGATTTTCTAACCATCCTCACTTTTCAAAAATAGAATTCACTATTTTTCCCAAATATCTATTTTTCATATCTCGATATAAATTCACCCTATGAAATTATATTCCAATTTATCAATGATATCATTTCCCTATTTATGAAACATTGTTTATAAATTTACAAACTCCCCTGGTTTTACTTGTTTTATAAAAAATTATCTTATTTATAAAATTCCATTTTATAAATCCATTTCCTTGTAAATTCCATTTATTTTACAAATCTATTTTTAATATCGATTTCCACTTCTATTGTAACAACCCGCATATTTTACGATTGTATATTTAAAATTTTTATTTAAATATAGCATCGTTAGTCGGATTAAAGTCCGAAATGTCACTTTTTGCAAACAGTCGAATTGGGACTCGAGACCACTTCCATTGAGTCCAAAATGGCATTTGCTACATTTTGAGTATAAGCATCGATATGTTTGGAGTGAGTTGAATTTCGCTATTTTCTATTTGGGCTTTTGGGTTTGGGTTTCAGCCTACTAACCCTACTTATTACCCTAACTCACTAACTCTTCATCCATTCACTCATTTCATTTCTTTTTACTCAAGCTCAATTGAAAATGGGGGAAGAGAATGAGAAATAGAAACTCCAAGCCCTAGTTTTCTCTTGCAAACTCAAATTCTTGCTCCAAAATCGAAGAGAAGCCTAGGTAAGCCTTCTTTTCACCTTCTCTATCTCTCTCTCTCCAATTTCAGAAATTTCCTATAACCTAATTTAGGAAATACTGGATTTGATCTTAGATTGAAGCTTGTAGAGTAGAGGTGAAGAGTGGTTGATCTTTTCTTTGCATTTGAGCTCCTCATCTTTGTTTTTGAGTTAAAAGGTGAGATTTTTATCTCACATCTATGTCTATAACTATCTTTGATTGTTAGGTATGAATTCCTAACATCTTTACGTGTTCATTTGATTTTGATTTGGATTGATTTGGTGAATATTCCAATTTTTGGTTTTTAAGTCCAATTTTGTGAAAATCCTTTTATGGATGTTTGAACATGTTTTGGTGAAGCATCGAAGAGCCTATAGGGCTGGGTTGCCAATTGGCGTGAACCCCTAGCGCCCGTTGCTCGTCCGATCGCGATTTGTTGGATTTTTGCCCCTACAAAGAGGGCTAGGCTGATTCTGCTCTGGTAGCAGGTTCAGTCGACTGAACCAGTAGGTCAGTCGACTGAACAAGAACCCAGGAATTTGCCTGGGTCTGTGTCAGTCGACTGACCTTCTAGTTCAGTCGACTGACCCTGGGGTAGAAAACTACGTACCCCTGTGTTAGTCGACTAGCACCCTGGGTCAGTCGACTGACCTAGAAACTGAAAGTTTCCAGGCACTGGGCCAGTCGATTGACCTCCTAGTTCAGTCGGCTGACCTGCTTGTTTCAGTCTATTTTTCCTATTTTGCTTGAGGTTCCAATTTTTATCGATTCTTGATTATCCGATTTGTTGTTATCATTTATTACCGACTTTGATGACTTCTTCTTCGGGCTTTTTCAGGATATCCATTTTTGATGGATTCAGTATAGATTTCTTTGGATTTGATTCACGTCTTCGTATGTGAATTTTTGATGATTGATTGTTTCTACTATCATTTTTTTGATTTGACACTTCTAAATACAAAGGTTTCTATACTAGTATTAAATACTCAAACTCTTTCATCAAAATGATTTCAACACTACTTTTAAATACAAAGCTCGTTTTAAAACCGTTTTCCAACCTATTAGTATATACAAACCTTTACCTCATTCGTATGAGAAATCTAATTAAACGGCTTAGTAAAACAAGTGGTATGAAACAATTGCGTTTACTTCGTCGGTTAATTCTTGGACTTGTTTGATTGAACTCTTGTGACAATTTTTGAGTGGAAGTCTACAATCTGTTCATAAATATTTGAGTTAAGCTAGTGGTTATGGGACATGAAGGTAAACTCTTATATTTACTAGCTTAGTGTAATTTACACTTATTTTCGAGTGGAAGTCTATAATCTGTTCGTAAATATTTGAGTTAAGCTAGTGGTTATGGGACATGAAGCTAAACTCTTATATTTACTAGCTTAGTGTAATTTACACTTGTCGATCATTGATGATCATTTTGTGATTTAGACTAGCGATGTGCGATGTCTCTTTATTTGTGTGGGGACTAAAAACCCCGTTTGTGGAACTTCGGTTCAATTTGGTGGGGTAGCGACCCATGGTCTTCGGACCGTTTGTGGAGCAATCGGCTCAATGAGTCTGTGCATGAGTCATATCTTTTAGGGTGCGTCGATGTTCGGCTCATTCATCCGTGTGGGGAACTGTACCACGACCGAATCTGTGCATGAGGCGTATCTTTTAGGGTGCGTCGATGTTCGATTCATTTATTGGGTTAGCGACCTATGGAATAGCGTTCCGTTTGTGATACACGTGTTGGTGAGTTTTCATTCTCCCGTTTGTGATAAGCCATTCCCTCCTTTTGTGATTTTTGGATTTCTAGTTGATGATTTCTAGAATTTATGTTTCACCAATTTTTGTGGATTGGCATTAATATGTTTCGTCAATATTTGTGTTTTGGTGAATTATTTAAAGAATATGACATTCTTTTTGGTTTTTTGAGATTCTTGAGATATTGTATGATTTTGTTGTTGTTTAAATTATATTTGTCACAGTTTGACATTATGGGTATCATACGTTTTTGTTATATCTCTACTCATATCTCATTTTTTATATGATAATTATAGCTAGACTGATCCGTTTATTATTTTCTTATAAAATAATACTCGGGTCAGACCGAGATGTTACAGGTGCTTCTGCTTGACTCCTTATCTGGGATCACCTTCTGACTTTTGTCTAACTACATTAGATTGGTAGTTTTTGTTGTTATACATTTGAAATAGAGACTCCCTGTTGTATACATATTCTTTTGTCTAGCAACTTGTATCTATTCTTTTGTGTTGTAGTGGATCTTCTTTGACCACTATTTTGATGTACACTTTTATGTGTTATATTCATATCTGTTTCCACCTTTGTGATATGAATATTTGTGACTGATTTGTGTTATGTTTATTTCTACGTTCGTTTCCGAAGTCCACTTAGCCACTGTGTGGTAGCTTTGAGTTTGTATTTGATATGTCGGATTCCTTCTTGAAATGAAATGTAAGTTATATTTTCTGACATATCGATACTCGTACAAAGCAATTACACAGATGGTCGCTCCTCAACAGCCTTATTCTTCGCGCTAGTCGACGGCATTACTTAGTAGTATCCTTGGCTAGCGTGAGTATAGAGGTGGGGCATCACATCTATCCCATAAATCCAGAATACCACGTAAAAATCCCACTATTAAAAATCATTTATATAGCTTTTTTATCTCTAATTAAAATATTTTATGAATAGTTAAGTACAACTCCAAATCAATTTATTATTTTATCCAAATCAATCTCTTTTAAAATAATCCAAATTTCGATATAAATATTTTTATATTCAAAATCTCCTTTCAAGTCCTTTCAAATTCCAAAACTAATATTTATGATATTTAAAATACCAAAAGTTAGGCCAGTGCTAATATAGCATCAAATAATTCACATCACAACAATAATCAATAACAGATTATTCTAACACATCATATATTATTATATATGAAAAACAATCAATATAAATTTGAGGAATCCAGCTGGATTCCTCCAACCTGTTTTCTTGCATCCACAGATGTTAACAAAACATAAAAATACCAATCACACTTCGAGGGGGATATCACGATATATAGGGTCATCCGCTATTATATGGGGCGTAGAGGGTCTCATCCGCTCCAACGGCGAGAAATATATCTAACTACTATATATATAATTTAACATCCAAGTGATAATAATAATTATCAATTCAACCAATCAATCAAATAATGATTTTAACTATTTTAAAATAGCACCAATTATCCAAATGAGTAAGATTTACTCCCCTTGATTTTTGTTTGCAATCCATTTCAATTTTAATTCTACCGCGTAGGTTCCCCAGCTATGAATCCCACACGACTGATCCCGTTCGATTGAACCCGTATAAGCAAAATTCGAATTATATACAAATTAACGATTTCAATTTTAATTATAATTAAATCAACTAATTACTAATCAACTATTAATGAATTTAATTAATCTCAAATTTATATAACATAATAAATAAATTTTAGTTACAATTTATTATTCCATTAACTTAGTTTAAAAGAAAAACCCGGCTGTTACCTTTTTCCCAAAACGCTTTGCCTCCAACAGCAGTCGCCGCTTGTCCCTGCTGCAACACGCGAACCTTTGCCTGCTGCCACAAACTACTCCTTCCTCCTACCATCAAGCTTGCAAGCCACAAACCTTAAACCCATTGCCAGAAAGTCACGATCCGCCCTACAGCACCGCACACCCTTCTCCTACACCCGTGCTACCTTCCCTTCATCGATGATCTTCATTGCCTTGCCACTTCCAAGACGTGACCAATCCCTTGCCGAACGCGGCGCCTCTCCTTCATCGTGCTGCTGCCGTGCTCCGCATCGAAGTCTGAACCATCGCAAACTCGCGAACGAGCCAACGCCTGCTGTCGAACCTATCCCTTCTCTTTCTCCATGTGCGTGCATGCCTACTCATCGCCTGCCATCGCAATCAACTTCGATTGCGATTTTTTTTATCAAACTGAAAAGAGGAAGAAGGGGAAACTCGCGGTTTGTACTAAAAGAGAAGAAAGCAGGCACGATTATTATAATTTTTTCTTTTCTATTGATTTCGAACTGATGTTTTGAAAGAGGGAAGTCTCGATTTAAAACGAGAAGGGGAAAGAGTGTTTGAACAAATTTTATTTGAACCGATTTGAAGAGAAGAGGAGGTGTATTTGAAATGGTACAGTGATAGGTAGGATGGCTGAAAATAAGTGTGTGTGGGCTGATGTGAATGGAATGGTCAAGTCAATATATAAATATTATTTAAAATTTCAAATTATCTCGATTACATAATATAAAATTACAAACCCCTATCGAGGCGTGCCGCAAGGCGTTTATAATGTTATATCCCTATCCCGAACGCAATGACAAAGGTTTAGAGTCCTAATTCGATCGTATGGAGAAGATAGCTTTTTGAACCCAATTATTATATTAAATTTTTGATATAAAATTCAACGCGTTTCTATCCCGTACGACCAAATGGTAATCCCGTACGCTACGAAATTTGGAATCCGATAATAATACGCTATTACGGATCCAATGAAACTGGTTTCATCGAATTCCGAGACTATGCCATAGATTGCTATTTTAACGCGTCAATTAAATTGACGATTTCAAAAATTTGCGTTATCACTTAAAATTTCAGTTTTTAAATCTTACTAACTAAATTATAATCCTAAATCCAATATTTAAAACCATTTAAATATTCAAAATAGAACGATGAAAAATCCGGGTCGTTACATTCCTCCCCCTTTAAAGAATTCCGTCCCCGAAATTGCTAAGGTAGGACGAATGACCCAAACCATTAACTTACCAAAACCCACTTAGTTGAAACTCGATATTTCACTTTTCTAATCTTTTAGTTCCAACCAAAATAATTAGTTCTCAATTCTAATTCCAAAACCCTTTATTCCAGTTATAATTCGAAATTGAATTGTCGTTAACAAAACTTTTCCAAAAAATTTCAAAATTTTTCAAAGACCCTAAATTCTCAAATTTTTTTGGCAGGGTCTCCTTTGTACGGAGGACTTTTTGCAATATGACAAGAGAGATAAAAATATACATCGACCCATATGGTCGGAAAACAAAATATATATATCAATATTTATATTTTGCGGTATTTAATCCGAAAACGTACCTTATATTAGCATTTTTAAGCATTATTAAGCAAGCAAGTCTACTTCATATGCAATTGCACGACCAAAATCAAGCAAAACAGCTCCATATATCTGTACTTACTCAATTTTAAACAAGTAAGTACCAAAACATGAAATTTTAATAACAATTCATTTATTTAGCAAGCTAAACTTTTTTTCTATGTAAATTCAGCGATATTTATTTAATAGAATAATCATTTAAGCATATAGCTATTTTAAATTGATTCCAAATCAATTTATATTCAATTTTATTCCATTTCAAATTGATTCTCAATCAATTCATTTACATTCCATTCATGTAACGATACGATCTTTCGACGTTCGAAAGTCGACATCAATACAACCACTATATCAACTGCCGAACTATCGAATGTTGGAAAACCGAACTGTTATTGTTAAAAAGAAGAGGTAGAAGAAGACAGAAGAAAAATAAAAAAGAAGAAACAGAAACAACAACAGAATCTCACATTCGCAGCGGAACAATATATAATAGATGAATGAATAATCTTTAAAACAAAAGATTATATCAATTTATACATTACATCATATCAACAGAGTTTACAACAACACACAACACTGGACAGTTATATAAACTTGTCCACACAACATAATACACAACGGAATAATACTAGTATAAGTGATACGTCTCGCCATCCAGCTCGCCTCCAGATCTCAACAGCAACCTCTAAATTCCAGAATGACCTAATAACCTGACTCTAGGCTGCCCGTGTGGAAAATTATGGGCACCCAGAGTTTATAAAGGGAATAATAAACTCCAGGTCAGTCATGGGACTGGTGTGAGATCTTAAAAACAATTATTTTCACAAAGAAAATAAAAGAAATTCGGCAATGCTTTTGGAAAATGAAACTACCATAAGACCTCCCACCACTTACACAATGCAATCGCAGACTTGGAGGAGGTTTCTTCTTATGATAGTCAAACTTGCTTACTACGCAAAATCCTTTTTGATATTATTAATAGTGCATAGTGGAAAACATTTCGAAAATACAATATTAATCTTAGCCAGCATAGGTACCATTATATTATGCCTGCTATAGCTGCCGCCTGAGGAGACAGGTTATACAACTGCAATCGTAAAGGGCTCGTATTGTTTCTTTGGATTTTCCAACAAATGGTCAGGCTAAGGAACTTCCTATGCCACATGGGTACGCCTGTGGATGGACTTCCCGAGAACTAACTAGCTCTCTGCCAACACAAGGCCGTGTTACCCCTTACACTAGGTAAATACTACAAGAATATGCCACCCCCCGGTCCTTTGGGGCCTTTATCCGAGGGCCCTCGATCACAAAGCAACAATCACACAGAGTAAATGAGATTGGAGCAACCACACAGGTAAATATCTGGGCTCCATACCATGATATCACCTTTTTCCAGAAGGAAATGACATACCCTAAAGGGCGCGACCCTCATAACCTTGCCGCATCTTTCCTGTTTCGACCATTTCTAGGTTGTGAGGTCCGATGAGGTCTAGTCCACAAAGCTGCGCTTTTTCACAAAGCCATGCTTTGATCAACAAATGATCAACGAATGATCATCAACACAACAACACTTATCATGCCACACTACCAAATTGGGAGTATATCACTGAACCTTCAACTACATAACCTCTGAGCTCGTACGTCTCAGAGAAGGGTTTTAAGCTAAGAGAATAAATTCTCCGCCACCAACAGAAATGTATTTGAAAAAATCAGCTTTATATCTCAAAGTGTAATGTCAGACAAACAACTATACAAGTCTGTTCCAGGTTCGAACAGAACCGAAGGCACTACCAAAGAAGCCCTTGCAATCCGGATATTCAATAATCACGTCCGGACTTCCCATCACAAGAAGAGTGATATAAATCTCTATACCGGAGCAACTTAGTGCAGAGACATTCGACAGGTTGTCCTTTCATTTTCGAAAATACCCGGTCTTCACACCGGTCTTCAAATGCAATCAATTTCGTCGTATCATTATTCGGAATGGGTTTTATGACACAAAGTCCTCTCCCAGCTAAACCGAATAATGAGCGCTTATTTTAAAAACAATTTCAAGTGCCATTTCAAAGGCAAATATTGATAGTCGGTTATTTAACTATCAAACAACATTCACAACAATCAACCAATTTAAATAATTTTCCCAAATTATTTATTTTCAAAATATCTTCACAAGATATATATTTTCCAGACTTCATCACTATGAAAACAAATTTCAAATCACATTTTACCTTTCAAACTTTTGAAAACAAATTTCAAATCAATTTCCCTATACGGGATATATTTCCAAATATTTATTCATTTCCATTGGAAATCTGCCGAGTTCAAATACTTTATCTCCAAAATATTCCTTAAAATCCAATTTCAGAATTTCTTCATTTATAATTTAAAACTACTTTGGAAATATACTCGGCTTTTCAAGGAAAATACACTTCCATTTTAATTATCCAATGATTTTGTTTTAAACTAATTTTCTTCTTTTAATAAATTATTCTTAGTAACTCAAAAATAAATTTAGATTTAATTAACTAGTGATTAAATTTTAAACTAGAAATTTTCCATTTGAAATTATATATACTCTTATAAAATTAGATTATAGATTTCCAAAAATCTAACTTTTATAAATTCTTCAAACATTTTAAAAATCCATATATATTTTTCAAAGTCTTTTCTATATATATGAATTTTTCCTATTTTATTTATATACATATATTTAAAAGAAATAGGATTAATTTATATCTAACAGTAAATACTTTTAACAAAAATAGGTATGTATGTATATTTTTATACATCTTCCTTACTGTATATGTGAGCATATATAAATATAAATTGTAAAAACATATAGCAATTATTCTTTCCTTTAAACTTATATTTTCTTATCTCCTAACTCATATACATACGTAGATATATAAATTAAAAATAGAAAGAAAAAAATCAAAAAGTTTATACCTAACAGAAAGAAACCCAACCTTCCCTACTCACAACTTCGACATCGGCTTCGCCACAGCGAAACCCCAGATAACTCGACAGCGCCGCCGCCATCTTCACGCGTACGCGACCCCAAGCGCGCGCGCCACCACGAAACACTCCACCGCGATGCTGAGCACGAATCGACATCACGGTCTCGATTACGAACCCACGACCCACCAGAATTCCATGCGAGATCGTCACCTTGATCGACTTCGAACCCTCCACGACGTCATCGAAAACCATCGCACCCCCGCCTTGAGATGCCAGATCGAAATCCCCTGTTTGCGATCGATGCCTTCTAGCTTTCTTCACCCATCGATGTCGCGACTTGCCTCCTCTCGCGTGTGTATGCACGAGCGCGTGCCCTACTTCTCGCCGACGAATCGAGTGGGGAAGAAACCCTCGAGTTCGAATCGAACTCGTACGCCCTCCTTTCTTTTTTTATCCTTTTTTTTTCTAAGGATCGATTTGAATTTTGGTGAGAAGAGAGAGACGAGAAGGCTATTATTTTATTTAAGTTTTTATTTTCTTGAATCTGAAAACGCGACCATGAATTTATTTCTTCGAACTGAGTTGCTCGGCTGGATAAAAGAAGAGGGGAAGCGTGCTCTGTATTATTGCGTGATGGAAGAAAGGACACGATGTTTAGAAAAAGGGGAACATGTGTACAAAAATTTTCAGGCTACAGTGCCTTGAAAAAAGTAAAGGCAGAAGTGAAAAAGTTTTGATGTGAATAAATTTCAACTGAGGTTGACCAGGATAAAAATATATATATATATTTAAATTTGGATTCAAATTCAAACCGTTCCGATAAAGTCAACTAAAATTTTTGACTTCCTATTAAGGCGTGCCGCTAGGCGTTTATAATGTTATACGCCTATTCCGAACACAATGGAAAAGGTTTCGACTCCAAATTTGATCGTATGGAGAAGATAGCTTTTTGGACCAGTTATAATATTAAATTTTCGATTTAATTTCAGCGCGTTTGCTTATCGTACGGCCAAACGATCACTCCAAACATTACGAAAATTGAAATCCGATAATAATACACTATTATGGATCCAATGAAACTGGTTTCGTCGAATTTCGAGACTGTGCCCCGGAACGCTATTTTTTTAAATATCGATTTAAACGATAAAAATTCAAAACTGAACAAAACAGTTCAAATTCAATTCTGAAGCTTCCATTACCTTCAGTATCATAAATATGAATTTTCTAAGCCTTGAAAATATTTTTAACAAGCTTGAAATTTCAACTTCAAAATTTTACCCAATTTCATACAATTAAATTCACTAATTAAATTGCCCAATTCATCCTGATATCTCGAATTTCAAATTAAACTAACTTCCAGATATTTAAAATCAATTAAATATCCCGATTTCCATTATCAAAAATTCAGGGTCGTTACAATCTTCCCCCCTTAAAAGAATTTCATCCCGAAATTACAAGTTAAGAAGAATGCTCCAATACTCGTTTATCATTTTACCAAAACCAAAAAGTTTTATCAAATTTTCAAACCAATCTTCTTTAAAAATCCAAATTTTAAATAAATTCTTCAACCTATAAACAATATTACTTGAAATCCACTTATTAAGCTTTTTTCCCATATTTGGAATTTTATTCAATATGATTCAAAAATAAAACTTTATCTTTTTCAAACTTCTTTTAAATTAATCCAATTACCACATGTAATGATACGATCTTTCGACGCTCAAAAGTAGACATCAATACAACCACTGTATCAACTGCCGAACTATCGAATGCCGGAAAACCGAACTGTTAGGGTTAAAAAGAAGAGGTAGAAGAAGACAGAAGAAAAATAAAGAAGAAGAAACAGAAACAACAACAGAATCTCACATTCGCAGCGGAACAATACATAATAGATGAATGAATAATCTTTAAAACAAAAGGCTATATCAATTTATACATTACATCATATCATCAAAGTTTACAACAACACACAACACTGGACAGTTATATAAACTTGTCCACACAACATAATACACAATGGAATAATACTAGTATAAGTGATACGTCTCGCCATCCAGCTCGCCTCCAGATCTCCACAGCAACCTCTAAATTCCATAATGACCTGATAACCTGACTCTAGGCTGCCCGTGTGGAAAATTATGGGCACCCAGAGTTTAGAAAGGGAACAATAAACTCCAGGTCAGTCATGGGACTGGTGTGAGATCTTAAAAACAGTTATTTTCACAAAGAAAATAAAAGAAATTCCGTAATGCTTTTGGAAAATGAAACTACCATAAGACCTCCTACCACACACATAATGCAATCGCAGACTTGGAGGAGATTTCTTCGTATGATAGCCAAACATACTTACTACGCAAAATCCTTTTTGATATTATTAATAGTGCATAGTGGAAAACATTTCAAAAATACAATATTAATCTTAGCCAGCATAGGTACCATTATATTATGCCTGCTATAGCTGCCGCCTGAGGAGACAGGTTATACAACTGCAATCGTAAAGGGCTCGTATTGTTTCTTTGGATTTTCCAACAAATGGTCAGGCTAAGGAACTTCCTATGCCACATGGGTACGCCTCTGGATGGACGTCACGAGAACTAACTAGCTCTCTACCAACACAAGGTCGGGTTACCCCTTACACTAGGTAAATACTACACGAATATGCCACCCCCTGGTCCTTTGGGACCTTTATCCGAGGGCCCTCGATCACAAAGCAACAATCACACAGAGTAAATGAGATTGGAGCAACCACACAGGTAAATATCTGGGCTCCATACCATGATATCACCTTTTTCCAAAAGGAAATGACATACCCTAAAGGGCGCAACCCTCATAACCTTGCCACATCTTTCCTGTTTCGACCATTTCCGGGTTGTGAGGTCCGATGAGGTCTCGTCCACAAAGCTGCGCTTTTTCACAAAGCCATGCTTTGATAAACAAATGATCAACGAATGATCATCAACACACATCAACACTTAGCGTGCCATACTACCAAATTGGGAGTATATCACTGATAACCTTCAACTACATAACCTCTGAGCTCGTACGTCTCAAAGAAGGGTGTTAAGCTAAGAGAATAAATTCTCCGCCACCAACAGAAATGTATTTGAAAGAAATCAGCTTTATATCTCAAAGTGTAATGTCAGACAAACAACCATACAAGTCTGTTCCGGGTTCGAACAGAACCGAAGGCACTTCCAAAGAAGCCCTTGCAATCCGGATATTCACTAATCACGTCCGGACTTCCCATCACAAGAAGAGTGATATAAATCTCTATACCGGAGCAACTCGGTGCCGAGACATTCGACAGGTTGTCCTTTCATTTTCGAAAATACCCGGTCTTCACACCGGTCTTCAAATGCAATCCATTTCATCGTATCATTATTCGGAATGGGTTTTATGACACAAAGTCCTCTCCCAGCTAAACCGAATAATGAGCGCTTATTTTGAAAACAATTTCAAGTGCCATTTCAAATGCAAATATTGATAGTCGGTTATTTAACTATCAAACAACATTCACAACAATCAACCAATTTAAATAATTTTCCTAAATTATTTATTTTCAAAATATCTTCACAAGATATATATTTTCCACACTTCATCACTTTGAAAACCAATTTCAAATCACTTTCACCTTTCAAACTTTTGAAAACAAATTTCAAGTCAATTTCCCTATACGGGATATATTTCCAAATATTTATTCATTTCCACTGGAAATCTGCCAAGTTCAAATATTTATCTCTAAAATATTCCTTAAAATCCAATTTCAGAATTTCTTCATTTATAATTTAAAACTACTTTGGAAATATACTCGGCTTTTCATGGAAAATCAAAATGGTCCATTTAAACCAATTAAATAAATCCTTATCGATTTATTTCAAATTTACATTCCAAATTTGTAAATTACTTCCACACTTTAAAAATAAATCAGTGTTTATTTTTAAAACAATTTTCCCTTTCCTTTATAAATTCCATTTTGAACTTACATTCCCAAATATTCATTTTTTATATGATTTTCAAATCGATTTCTCAAATATTCACTTTCAACTCCAAATCAACTTTCAAATGGATTTCCAAATTTATTTCCCTTTTAAAATAAATTCCTTTTAAAGAAACAAATTCTTTTTAAAGAAAACAAATTCTTATATCTCTTCCAATCTCTTTAAAAATCCAAATTTTAAATAAAATTTTCAACTTATAAACAATATTACACGAAATCCACTTATTAAGCTTTTTTCCCATATTTGGAAGTTTATTCAATATGATTCAAAAATAAAACTTTATCTTTTTCAAACTTCTTTTAAATTAATCCAATTCTTTTAAAAGGAATTCACAAAGAAAATTCCAACTTTAATTTCAAAAACCCAATTTTATTTATTTCTGGTATCCAACGATACCAAAAATACATTCGACTAAATTACAGCCTTTAATAAATTCAATCACAAATATAATCATTCACAAATTATAAATAAATAATCACACAACATATGAAACAAATTCATACAACATATGAAACAAATTCATATAATTTGAGGAATCTAGTTGGATCCCTCCAACCTGTTTCCCTGCATCCACAGATGTTAGCACAACAACTAAATACCCATTCCACTTCGAGGTGGAATATCGCGGTATATGGGATTTATAAAATATCATCCGCTATTATGCGGCGCATAGGGTCTCATCCGCTATATAATGCGGGAAATCTACAACTCCAATATATATATATATTCCAATATATATATATATATATATATATGTATATATTGCTATATACTACTATATATACTATCATAATCAGGCAATCAATCAATAACTGCAATTCAATTTTAATTTGAGTGAGAAGATCTCACCTTTGCTTTTATTTTGCAATCCATTTCCATTCCAGCTTGTTTTCATGATTTTAACCTTGTATGAATAATTTATACAATTTATTAATATTCGAAAAAAAATCGAATAACCAATTTTCGTTTGGTAATTTTAATTATCCAATGATTTTGTTTTAAACTAATTTTCTTCTTTTAATAAATTATTCTTAGTAACTCAAAAATAAATTTAGATTTAATTAACTAGTGATTAAATTTTAAACTATAAATTTTCCATTTGAAATTATATATACTCTTATAAAAATAGATTATAGATTTCCAAAAATCTAAATTTTATAAATTCTTCAAACATTTTAAAAATCCCTATATATTTTTCAAAGTCTTTTATATATATATATATATATGAATTTTTCCTGTTTTATTTATATACATATATTTAAATGAAATAGGATTAATTTATATCTAACAGTAAATACTTTTAACAAAAATAGGTATGTATGTATATTTTTATACATCTACCTTACTGTATATGTGAGCATATATAAATATAAATTGTAAAAACATATAGCAATTATTCTTTCCTTTAAACTTATATTTTCTTATCTCCTAACTCATATACATACGTATATATATAAATTAAAAATAAAAAGAAAAAATCAAAAAGTTTATACCTAACAGAAAGAAACCCGACTTTCCCTACTCACGACTTCGACATCGGCTTCGCCACAACGAAACCCTAGATAACTCGACATCGCCGCCGCCATCCTCACGCGTACGCGACCCCAAGCGCACGTGCCACCAAGAAACACTCCACCGCGATGCTGAGCACGAATCGACATCGCGGCCTCGATTACGAGCCCACGACTCACCAGAATGCCACGCGAGATCATCACCTTGATCGACTTCAAACCCTCCACGACGTCGTCGAAAACCATCGCACCCCGCCTTGAGATGCTAGATCGAAATCCCCTGTTTGCGATCGATGCCTTCTAGCTTCCTTCACCCATCGATGTCGCGACTTGCCTCCTCTCGCGTGTGTATGCACGAGCGCGTGCCCTTCTTCTCACCGACGAATCGAGTGGGGAATACACCCTCGAGTTCGAATCCAACTCGTACGCCCTCCTTTCTTTTTTTCTCCTTTTTTTTCCTGAGGATCGATTTGAATTTTGTTGAGAAGAGGGAGATGAGAAGGCTGTTATTTTATTTAAGTTTTTATTTTCTTGAATCTGAAAACGCGACCATGGATTTATTTCTTCGAACTGAGTTGCTCGGCTGGATAAAAGAAGAGGGGAAGCGTGCTCTGTATTATAGCGTGATGGAAGAAAGGACACGATGTTTAGAAAAAGGGGAACATGCGTACAAAATTTTTCAGGCTACAGTGCCTTGAAAAAAGTAAAGGCTGAAGTGAAAAAGTTTTGATGTGAATAAATTTCAGCTGAGGTTGACCAGGATAAAAATATATATATTTAAATTTAGATTCAAATTCAAACCGTTCCAACAAAGTGAACTAAAAATTTTGACTTCCTATCGAGGCATACCGCTAGGAATTTATAACGTTATACGCCTATTCCGAACACAATGGAAAAGGTTTCGACTCCAAATTCGATCGTATGGAGAAGATAGCTTTTTGGACCAGTTATAATATTAAATTTTCGATTTAATTTCAGCGCGTTTGCTTATCGTACGGCCAAACGATCACTCCAAACATTACGAAAATTAAAATCCGACAATAATACACTATTACAGATCCAATGAAACTGGTTTCGTCGAATTCCGAGACTGTGCCCCGGAACGCTATTTTTTTAAATATCGATTTAAACGATAAAAATTCAAAACTAAAAAAAACAGTTCAAAGTCAATTCTGAAGCTTCCATTACCTTCAGTATCATAAATATGAATTTTCTAAGCCATGAAAATATTTTTAACAAGCTTGAAATTCCAATTTCTAAATTTTACCCAATTTCATACAATTAAATTCACTAATTAAATTGCCCAATTCATTCTGATATCTCGAATTTCAAATTAAACTAACTTCCAGATATTTAAAATCAATTAAATATCCCGATTTCCAATATCAAAAATTCAGGGTCGTTACAATTCATATCCATTTTATTAAGCTCGGAATCATTCCATGCTAAATTATTTACGAACCATTTCATAAATTTATTTAAGCCAAGCTTTCATTTAAAATATTTACTTAAGCTAATCCGTTTAGTTTATTTCAACTATATAACTTAAGTTTATTTTTATTTCAATCAAATTCCATTTTGATTTTAGATTGATTCTTATTCAATCAAATTTAATTCCATTTTACTAATTAATTTAGTTAGTTCAGTCACCCAATCCACTTCAAATTTTAATCCCATACTCAAATTCATTCTCAAATTTATTTAAATGAAATCCAAAGCCATATTTAATTTTTTTACTTACATTGAATTTATTTATAACTTAAATCATCACTATTTCAAAACATTTCCATTTCATTCAACAATATTTCCAATTATATTTAATTCGCTTACAATTTAAGTCGAATTTTATTTATAACACAAGTTCCATTTCCAAAATCCACTTTTAATCCACAATCCGATTCTATTCGATAAAGTTAATATCCATTCTATATTCAATTAACTAATTTATTATATAATTAGTTCACTTCCAATTTATAACTCAATATTTGATTTTTATCTCAAAAATCACTTCTTTTAAGTTACTTGAGTTCAAATTTATTTTATAATTCAAGTTTGGATTTTATTTCTCCACTTTAAAATATTACACCATTTTTATTTTGGTGGTTCTATTCCACTTTCAATTTTATAAGATCGACAACCTATTTTTCACATTCCTATCAATTCCATACCCGAGTATATTCACATTTTATTATTGACTCAAGACTACACAACACTTTATAGCTTAAATATATATATTTATTCCATTAACTCCAATTTTTTGTAAGCTATTCAAATTAATTTATTCACAGTTCCAGAATTCTCTTTTCCACTTAAATTTTATTTCATTCAAAATTTATACCTTATGGTTATATAATTAGTCCATAACTCAAAATTTATATTTACTTCAGTTCGATATTATATCGAATCCAATCCAATTCAATTTAATTTAAATTTCAATTTCTTTTGACCAACATTTCAAAACCATATTCGAGTTATTCATACTTAAATTAAATTTCACTCCAAACAAATTTATTTTTAATTCATTCAATTTAATCAAGTAAGAATTTAATTCAAATTTCAAATCCTTCTACCCTTCCTTACTCATATTTATTTGTTCCATTCACTTACACATTCATATGCACTTATATTTAGTTAACTTCATCACATTCTATTCATTTCATTCTATTTATTATAATTACTTTATTTAATTTATTTACTTTAACTTTTGCTTAAGTTAAATTCCAATTCCTATAAATTTTCTTTTACAAATCCAATTTATTTAATTTACACAAGTTAAATTTTAATTTCACCTTGAAGTTCACATTTTCCAAGTTCTATTTCAAAAACTTATTCTCTTCTGATTTCACTTCTCATTTAATTAGAAATTTCAGAATTCAAACACTCGGTTTTTATTTCAAATCATTTGAAATAATATATATACATATAAATATATAACTCTGTTTTAACAAACCATTTCCTTCAACTTTCAAAAATCTACTTGATTTTTATCCAAAACAATTCCCTTGGAATTTATAAAATAGAATTTATTTACAAAAATCTCCAAATCAATTATTCCGTTAGCAATCCATCACTTAAAAACTCGAAAATGAACACTGATGATGCAGCCGTCATCACCAGAATTATTTTCCAGTGACTTTAGTGAGTTCAGTGGTTCATCGATTTCAAAATCCATTTAAACAATTTCCATTTAGAAATAATCCAAACAATATCACTATTATTCATTTTCAAAACACTTTGGAAAATATTTCTAAAAATTCTCGGGATTTAATTTTTTTCAAATTCTGGTTTTAATAAAATTTTAGATTTAACTCAATTGTATAATTCATATTTATACAATCTCCATTTGGTTATAACATCTAAACACGTCAATTTATAATATAATAATTTCAGAAAATTATTTCTTTTATATCAAAATATAATTTGGGTAAAATTATTTTATTTACCCACTTCAAAACCATACCATGTTAGTTTATTGTGTTTAAGTGTTTAGAAACTCCTATCGACTTAGTAGCGACCCACTATTTGATCAGAATTAATATGCCATTCAGCCGATAAGTCAACACAATATAAAAAAATTTATATTCACTAACAAATACGCGCTTATATCTATTATGACACTCAAACTCATCCTAGGGTTCTACTGACCCTATCTCTAATGAGTAATCCCCACTAAAGCTAAGGTTCTCACTTAACCTTCAGCTCCGATACCAAATGTAGCGACCCACCAGTTCCGTACCCTTTGAGTTGATAATAATTCACTCTTGTTCAACCCAAATTGTACGAAAGAGCGAATAACTAGGGTAAAGAAGAAGAAAGAGATAGAAGAAATAAGGACAACAATACACAGAATCTCACAATCGTAGCGGAACAAAGTATAATATATAATAACAGAATTTTATACAAAGAATCTGTAACTGTTTATACTTACAATCATCAGAGTACATCAATCAATACATCAATCTGAACAGTTATAATAACTTGTCCTCACACAGCGGAAATATAAACTAAGTACAGAGATATGTCTCTGTCATCCAGCTCGTCCCCTGAGCTTCATAGCATCCTATCCTGAATCTGTAATACTCGGTCTGACCCGAGTATTATAATAAAATAATACCCGAGTCAGTCTGGAAAACCAGCGTGAGAAAACATACTCAAATTGAATTATTAACTTTTATCAAAATCCTTTGAAACAAAGGTATCTCGTAAGACCAAGTCACATATAAACACGACGGGTTTTTACCTTACGATAACAAAAACAATTTTTATCAAATCATCTGATATTATAATAGTGTCTATAGAAAGTAAATAGAAAATAGCTAAAATGCTTGCATCTCATGTTTCAGCATAGTCGGGCATAATCAAAACCGTACGGTGCTTATTGGAGAACGGATTCCATACAATGACTAGGCACTGGGTTACCACCAATCACAGTAC
This sequence comes from Allium fistulosum, assembly GCA_030737815.1. Taxonomy (NCBI): domain Eukaryota; kingdom Viridiplantae; phylum Streptophyta; class Magnoliopsida; order Asparagales; family Amaryllidaceae; genus Allium; species Allium fistulosum. The sequence goes on along the minus strand of CM060901.1, from coordinate 814,312,870 downwards.
ACGTCTAGAAACATGTACCGAGGACCTCGCCGGGACCCCCTACAACACAAGACCGGCCCAATCCCTAACCTGGATAGAACCGAATATGTTATCACCCCGGGTGTTCCCACCCTTATCGACAGCTCTTTTGCATGCACCACCGTATCCATAATTAATAATGTATCCGAGGTTATATAGAAAGGTGACAACATACCCTAATTGGGTGTGACCCACTTAGCTTTGCTGAATCTCCCCTGATTTTCAGAAATTCCGGTTGATGAGGCTTGAGGCTACAGTTACCTTTCAAGAAATATTTCACTTAGAATGCTCATCGTCCCCCAATGACGATGTTCTGATAGCATTCGTCCATACAAGTTGTCCCAGGTCAGGACAAACCAAATCACCTCCTTCACTATCTTCATGATACTATTTGTAACGTTCAAACCAGATCGAAGTTGTTTTCGGATAATTAAATCCAATCTCGGTCTCTTCGAAACGATCAATGAATTTGGCCAATATTTGATAGTCGGTTATTTAACTTTCAAATAACATCCATAAGCAGTCACTAGGCCCATATTATAAATTTCTCAAACATTCATTTTCAGAATATCTCTTATAAGATATATATTCAAATCCCCTCCAAAATTTCCAACATTTGAAACGATTTCAATTCTTTATATTTCAATGGAATATTTCCAACCAATCCAATACTTAGAATATTTTCCTTCGAACTCCATTTTTTTATGTTCAACACTTAGGAAGTATTCCACTTAATTCCTATTCCCTATTTTATCAAAATTCATTTACAATTTATTTGTGAAATCCTTAACTCGTTTATAACGAATTCCGTAAGCTCGGAATTCCTTAAATAATTTTCCTTTAATATTTTCCAAGTCAACACTTGTCTAAAATTTCAGATATCCATTTCTAACTTCTTCTATAAATTCTAATTCATTTCTCGAAGTTCACCTTTATTTACCTATTTCGGAAATTTCCTTACCTCTTCCCAAATTCCATTTTTGAGAATTTTTCCTATAAATCCTATATACTGCATAAACCCCCTTTCCAGATTCTCGAGAAGGTTTATAATTAAATTTCAATCATTACAAAACTCTCTCTATATATAAATTAAATAAGTATTTAAAAGAGTAATAATTAAAAAAAACATGTTCAAGTATTATTAAAAATATCGAACACTTATTATAAACATCAATAGTCCATTTTTAGAATAAACAAACCAATCTTTAAAGCTGATTTAAAAAAAATAGAATTTATTAAAATAAAGGTTAAATATTTGAGAAATTCACTTTTCAATGTATTTCAATTTCTAACTAGTTTTAAATTACATAGTTAAATAAATAAATTTCCTTTTTAAACCAAAACTTAACTTCTTAAAGAAATATATTTTTAAAGTCCCAAAAACCAATTCAATTTATAAATCCTCTCGATTTACCACACATCGATTCCATTTCGATTGTCTAACCATCCTCATTTTTCAGAAATAGAATTCACTATTTTTCCCAAAAATCTATTTTTCATATCTCAATATAAATTCACCCTGTGAAATTATATTCCAATTTATCAATGATATCATTTCCCTATTTATAAAACATTGTTTATAAATTTACAAACTCCCCTGGTTTTACTTGTTTTATAAAAATTAATCTTATTTATAAAATTCCATTTTATAAATCCATTTCCTTATAAATTCCATTTATTTTACAAATCTATTTTTAATATCGATTTCCACTTCTTTCCCATAAATCCAGAATACCACTTAAAAATCCCACTGTTAAAAATCCTATATACAGCTTTTTTTAATCTCTAATTAAAATATTTTACGAATAGTTAAGTACAACTCCAAATCAATTTATTATTTTATCCAAATCAATCTCTTTTAAAATAATCCAAATTTCAATATAAATATTTTTATATTTAAAATCTCCTTTCAAGTCCTTTCAAATTCCAAAAATAATATTTATGGTATTTAAAATACCAAAAGTTAGGCCAGTGCTAATATAGCATCCAATAATTCACATTATAGCAATAGTCTATAACAGATTATTCAAACACATCATATATTATTATATATGAAAACAATCAATATAAATTTGAGGAATCCAGTTGGATCCCTCCAACCTGTTTCCCTGCATCCACGGATGTTAACAAAACATAAAAATACCAATCCTACTTCGAGGGGGATATCGCGGTATATAGGGTCATCCGCTATTATGCGGAGTGCATAGGGTCTCATCCACTCCAACGGCGAGAAATATATCCAACTACTATAGATATATACTACTATATATATAACATAACATCCATGTAATAATAATTATCAATTCAAACAATCAATCAAATAATGATTTTAAATATTTTAAAATAGCTCCAATTATCCAAATGAGTGAGATTTACTCACCTTGATTTTTGTTTGCAATCCATTTCAATTTTAATTCTACCGTGTAGGTACCCCAACTACGAATCCCGCACGACTGATCCCGTTCAATTGAACCTCGTAAAAGGAAATTTCGAATTATATACAAATTAATGATTTCAATTTTAATTATAATTAAATCTACTAATAACTAATCAACTATTAATGAATTTAATTAACCTTGAATTTATATAACATAATAAATAAATTTTAGTTACAATTTATTACACCCTTAACTTAGTTTAAAAGAAAAACCCGGCTATTACCTCTTTCCCAAAACGTTTTGCCTCCAACACCAGTCGCCACCTATCCCTGCCGCAATACGCGAACCTCCGCTGCCGCCACAAACTGCTCCGTCCTTTTGCCATCAAGCTCGCGTGCCACAAAACCTAAACCCATTGCTAGAAAGTCTCGATCCACCCTATAGCACCGCACGCCCTTCTCCTACACCCGCGCTACCTCCCCTTCATCGAAGATCTTCACCGCCTCGCCACTTCCAAGATGCAGCCAAACCGTAGCCGAACGTGGCGCCTCTCCCTCATCGCGCTACTACCGTGCTCCACATCGAAGTCTGAACCATCGCGAACTCGTGAACAAGCCAACGCTGCTGTCGAACCTAACCCTTCTCTTTTTCCACGTGCGTGCTCGCCTACTCGCCCCCTGCCAACACAATCACCTTCGATTGCGATATTTTTTTTATCGAACTGAAAAGAGGAAGACGGAGAAACTCGCGGTTTGAACTGAAAGAGAAGAAAGCGGACGCAATTATTATAATTTTTTTCTTTTCTGTTGATTTCGAACTGAAGGTTTGAAAGAGGGAAGTCTCGATTTAAAATGAGAAGAGGAAAGCGTGTTTGAACAAATTTGATTTGAATTGATTTGAAGAGAAGAGGACGTGTATTTGAAATGGTACAGTGATAGGTAGGATGGCTGAAAATAAGTGTGTGTGGGCTGATGTGAATGGAATGGTCAAGTCAATATATAAATATTATTTAAATTTTCAAATTATCTCGATTACATAACTTAAAATTCCGAACCCCTATCGAGGCATGCCGCCAGGCGTTCATAATGTTATATCCCTATCCCGAACACAATGGCAAAGGTTTAGTGTCCTAATTCGATCGTATGGAGAAAATAGCTTTTTAACCCAATTATTATATTAAATTTTCGATATAAAATTCATCGCGTTTCTACCTCATACAACCAAACAGTATCCCAAACACTATGAAATTTGCAATCTGATAATAATACACTATTACGGATCCAATGGAACTGGTTTCGTCGAATTCCGAGACTGTGCCACGGATCGCTATTTTAAGCGTCAATTAAATTGACGATTTCCAAAATTTGCGTAATCGCTTAAAATTTCAGTTTTAAAATCTTACTAACTAAATTATAATCCCAAATCTAATATTTCAAAACATTTAAATATTCATAATCGAACGACGAAAAATACGGGTCGTTACAAGAAGTCAAAGGGGAAATTTAAGAAGGAAGTAAAGGTGTGTAAGAGATGCCAAAGGAGGGGTCATGAAGCTAAAGGTTGTAGGGTAAGTCTGATGAAGGAAGCCTTTAAAGGAAAGTCCTTTACTTGGCACGATGAAGGGCATCACAAGAATCGATGTCCCAAGATAGCTATGGAAGGACCAATCGGACAGGTCTACACTATTGAAGCTATGCCTATTGCTAGTAACCCGCCAAGGGACCAAGGAAAAGCAGCTCTAAAAGGTATAACTCTTATTTTTGGGGTTACTGTTCGTACCCTATTTGATTCGGGGGCATCACATTCCTTTATAGGTACAAATGTAGTAAATTCCTTAAACATTAAAACTCAGATGGTCAACAACCCAATAGAGGTTTCCAATCACATTAGGAGATCGACCAATCTTTCTCTTATTTGCAAAGATCTAGTGTTAGACATATGTGACATTGATTTCATATGTACTGCATACGTTCTAAATTTCAAGGGGTATGGACTTATCTTGGGTATGAATTGGTTGTACTACTACGGAGCCATTCTTGACTGTGACAAAAAGGTAGTATGATTAAGGAGTCGTCGAGGTTGTGACCTAGAAGTTCCTTGTACAGCCAAAGATTTAATTGAGTTAAGCCATTTATACTCACCAAGTCTATTTGTTGATCGAGAACCATTCCGTAGTTTGTGAATTTCTTGATGTCTTCGAGGAGGTCTCGGGTCTCCCACCCCATAGGGAGATTGAGTTTCGAATCGATTTAGAGAAAGATGCAAGACCCATCGCACTGCCTTTAAGACATATGGCCCCCAAAGAAAGAAGGGAATTGGACATTAAATCTCAGAGCTATTGAAGAAAGGATTCATCCGTAGGAGTACTTCTGAGTGGGGAGCCCCTATCGTTTTTGCTACTAACGCAGATGGTTCTTTAAGACTTTTTGTCGATTATAGGGAGTTGAACAAGTTAATAAGGAAAAATAGGTACCCTCTACCTAAAATATATGACTTCTTCGACCAACTAGTAGGAGCTAAAGTCTTTTCCCAATTAGACTTAGCAATAGGATTCCATTAGTTAAGGATTGGAGAGGAAAACAGGCCGAAGACCTCATTACGTACGCCATATGGACTCTATGAGTAGGAAGTAATGCCTTTTGGACTGATAAATGCCCCAACATACTTTATGGATTTGATGAGTAGAATATTTAAAGGCAACTTAATAAAATTATCGTGGTGTTTGTTGCTAATGTCTTGGTTTTTTCCAAAGGCAAGAAGGAGCATGAGGATCACCTTAGGGAGGTATTAGAGACCTTGAGAAGAAACCAACTCAAAGCTAATTTTTCTAAATTCCACTTGGAAAAATTAGGTTAGGTTCCTTGGACATATTGTTTCAGAGAAAGGATTGGCGGTGGACCCTACTAAAGTGGAAGCTGTCCAAGGATGGAAGGTTCCTAGTAATGTATCGAAGGTTAGAAGCTTTCTAGGGCTTGCAGGCTAATATAGGAAGTTCATCAAGAGCTTTGCACAAATAATAGCCCCTTTAACCCAATTGACTAAGAAGAATCTAATCTTTGTTTGGGATGATAAGTGCACCAAGGCATTTGAGAAGCTTAAGGAGTCATTGACTAGTGCACCCATGCTCACTATTGCAGATGGAGCCAAGCCATTTACGGTTTTATGGGTGCATGTATCAGAGGATTAGAAGCAGTTCTTATGCAAGAAGGGAAGGTAGTTGCCTATGCAAGTGGATGGTTAAAAGATCATGATAAGAGGTATCCAGTGCACGATTTAGAATTGGTAACCATTGTTTTTACCTTGAAGATGTGGAGACATTATCTCTTGGGGGAAGGTTTGAGTTATTTACCGATCATAAATAACTCAAATACCTATTTTCCTAAAAATATTTGAATCTTAGGCAGTAGAGGTGGATGGAGAATATAGCGTCCTTCGACTTTGGTATTCAATATACCCCCGGAAAAGGAAACGTAGTCGTTGATGCCCTTAGTAGGAGACACGCTACACTAGGTGCCATATATGAATGGAGATGGTTGGAGTTTCTATCGAATTTTAACCTCCAAACGTCAACAGAACCCATCAAAAGTTTTCTATCATTCATGGAGGTTAGACTAGCCTTAATGGATCTTATCGGGCGCGAGCAAATAAAAGACAAGGAGTTAGTAGAGATTTTGAAAAATTAAGGAAATGAGAGCATTTTCCCATGCCAGGAGATACTCAGTTGATGAGGAGGGATATTTGAGAAGAGATGGACGTCTTTGCATCCCAGTGATTGATGACTTAATGAGAGATGTGCTTATGGAGTGTCACCACTCAAGGATGACCATTCATCCCGGAGGAGATAAGATGTACAAGGACATGAAGAGAATTTTCTTTTGGAATGGAATGAAGAGGAGCGTAGCTGAGTTTGTTGCTAAGTGTTTGACATGCCAAAAGATAAAAGCTGAGCAAAGGAAGCCCGGTGGATTATTATTACCTTTAGAAATTCCAACTTGAAATTGGGAGCATATTTCAATGGATTTTGTGGAAGGATTGCCTAAAAGTCAGAAGGGCAACGAGGCTATTTGGTTTGTTGTTGATAGACTCACCAAGAGTGCTCATTTTGTTCTGATTAGAATAAATAGGACTAGCACCTCTCTCACCCAGATTTATGTTAAAGAGGTAGTTCGTCTACATGGAATTCTAGTAAGCATAGTCAGTGATAGAGACCCCTTGTTCTCTAGCGAATTTTGGAGGAGCCTACAAACACCTTTGCGAACTTCTTTGAACCTTAGCACGGCATATCACCTGCAAATCGATGGACAAACAGAGAGTGTGAATAGAATTTTGGAATATTTGTTGAGAGCTTGTGTTTTGGATTTTGGAGGGCATTGGGAGCAGCATCTACCTTTGGCTGAGTTTACGTAAAATAATAGCTATCAAGCTACGATTGGTATGGCCCCTTTTGAAGCACTTTATGGATGACCATGCAAATCACCTAGTTGTTAGTGGGAAACCACCAACAAAGTGTTGCTCGAACCTAATTTGATCCATGATACCACGGAAAAAGTAGAGTTGATCAGGCAAAGGATGAAGGTAGCGCAAGACCGTCAGAAATCTTATGCTGATAGAAGAAGGAATGAACTTGAATTTAAGGTTGTGGATATGGTATTTGTTAAAATCGCCCCTCTTAGGAAAGTTATTAGATTTGGCAAGTCTGGAAAATTGGCACCTAGATTTATTGGGCCATTCAGAATTCTGAAATGAATAGGAAAATTAGCGTATCGTGTGGAGCTTCCTCACAAGTTGGCAGGAGCCCATAATGTTTTCCGTGTTTCTCACCTTAGGAAATACCTTCATGACATCGCTAGAAGTGTAGAGTCTGATCAATTGTGGAATTTTGAGATGGAGCCAATAGTGTCCCATGCCACTGCACGCATTGTGGAGCACGGTACTAGGAGACTCCGCAATAAAATAATTGAGTTGTTCCGAGTACAATAGTGGACAATTCAACGGAAAGCACATTGGAGACCGAGGAGTAGATTAAGAACACTCACCCAGAGTTTTTCATTGGTAAATTTTCTCTCCAAAATTAGGATTTTTGTTGCATCGCAGTTGCTAGATTTGATGGTAGGAAATTATTGTTACACTTTTTCATAATCACTTTACACTTATATAGAAATTTTTATGCATGCTTAGGGTATTTGCATATATACTTACATGACACGATTACACACTCATGCTAGGATTGAGATCATTTTAGCATGTCTGCAGTACATAATCACATTGCATGAATGATTGAGTAGATGGTTATATAGAGAACTTGGTTGTATAACATGGATGTATTGCGAGTTACGCTGTTCGCCCCTTGGATGATTTCGGGATGAAATCCTTTTAAGGGGGGAAGAATGTAACACCTTGTAAAATAAACCATAAATAAATAAAGAGAACTAAATTAAATATATTAAGGGTTGGATATGATAGTTTTATAAAATTTGGAATTCGACCACGACAGTTATTCCATCGCGTTCATGGCGAAATTCTAATATGTTTCCATATATCATATGCTGAAAATGGAGTTCAAACAAAGAAGTTATGAGCATTTCAAGTTCTCAGATTTAAATTAATTTAGTTTGAATTCAAATTCAAATAAGAAATAAAATTTAGGATTTAAAGTAAACGATCAATTAAGGCTTTACGTTAAAAAGTTAATTAGGAAAAAAATAATTCAAAAATGGAAAAAAATAAACGCCTCTAAATATGATAGCGGTCGACCTGAATAGGTCAACCGGTCGACTGTAGCGGTCGACCGGTCACCCAAGGACGGTCGACCGCTTGGCAACGAAGATTGCCATTGGCGGCTAGGGTTTTATGCTATGTTCTATTCAGTTGTGCGCTCCAGATTTACCATTTCCTACCTACTTCCATCCTACGGTTCTGGTGCGTTTCAACTCCTTTAAATAGTACCCAATCTTCTCCAGTTTTACTAATATTATTTTAGGGAATGTGATAAAACTCTGCTATTGCTATCTCTCTAATAAGGTTCGGAAACTCCATAGAAAATTCAGGTAAGGATTTAACTGATTTCTTCCTCCAAACTATTCTAATCCTATTCTCCTCCAATTGTTCTAAATCTAATAAATGTATATACCCTTTCCCTATTGTGTGTGTATATATATATCAAAATAGAGAGATTCTGGAAGATATAGGAAGGCAGCAAATCCATTTAAGTAAAGCTAAGGCTGATCTGTGAGTGGAAATCTTAGTATTTATTTTCAGCAATTGTTTAATGTATTTCTTTTGGATTTGAATATGCCTTAGGGATTTTGGGATTTCAAAAATATGACAGATAAAATCCCCCAAAACTCCTTTTTAATTTGATATGTCCATTCTATGCTTTAGATTCCCAATTATTTATACTAATTTGATGGAATTTGTTTCGTTATGCAATTTATGATAATTTCATAGTCTATTACACTACTCGTTCTTCTTTGGGTTAAATTGTGATTCATAAATATAATAAGGGGTTTAGATTACGAATTTTATTCGTAGTTTACACCACTTATTCTTATCTTTTTCTTTGTAAAAGAGATGCTGAATAGAATATCAAGTTTAGATTGCAATTCTTATTGTTTAAGATAGTCCATTGAATTGGTGTAATACATTGAGTTTCTATTTTATTTATAAGTCTGTTATTGAAGTTTTGATTATGAGTATTTATTCCCTTTTTTGGACATTTGAATTCCATGAAATCTTGGGAAATTGAAGAAAAAAGACTTGTAATAATAATTGGTTGAGGAGTTGACATTAAACACTAGTTTAGGGTGTAAAATCCGTGCAGTTAGAAATTATTAAGCGTGAACATTTATTCATTTCTATGCAATTAACGTATAACTATTGTTTAAATGGCATAGTTAATTAGGCATTTTTCTATATTTATTTTCCCCCATTAGGCAGGTAATTGATTTTGAGATGAAAATAAGAGGATACACTTGTATATCCTAATTACTATTTTAAGGAGTACTAAGGAAGATTCCTTATTGTAACGACCCGTATTTTTACGGATCGAATGTTTGTAACCAGTGTTATTAGGTCGTTAGTATTGTTAAGTCGTTCAGAGTTTAAGTCGTCCAGAGTTAGGTCATGTAGTAGCTTAGGTCGTACGGTAGTTTGGGACGACTTAAGAGAATGGAGCGACCTATAGGAATTGACCGACTTAAGAAGGGTAGGCGACCTAAGGAATGGAGCGACTTAAGGAGTTGGCGACTTAAGAGAGTTGGCGACTTAAGGGTTAGCGGCATAGGAGTAGCGACTTAGGAGACTGGGTGAGCTAACGACTTAAGGAGATAGGTCGGTAGAGCGACTTAAGGGAGATAGCTTAGGTCGTTTAGTTTAGGTCGTTGTGACCCTGCATGTAGTTAGGTCGTTAGACGACCTAAAGGTGTTAAGTCGTGAGTCGTTAGGTCGCGTAGATGTTAAGTCGTATTCCAGTTAAGTCGTTAGGTCGCATGTGTGTTAGGTCGTGACTTCTGCTAAGTCGTTGGGTCGGCATTGTTGCTAAGTCGCATATGTGTGTTAGGTCGTAAGTCGTTGGGACTTGGCTTAGTGTTAGGTCGTTAGGCCGTGTCCAGTTAGGTCGTGACTTATGATAAGTCGTTAGGTCGCGTGTATAGGTTAAGTCGTGCAAGTGCTAGGTCGTAGAATTGGCTGAGTCGTGAGTCATAAGTCGTGGGGTTTCGTTAAGTCGTGGACGACTTAAGGGGCGAACGACTTAAGGAATTTCCAGCCTATAAATACGGGGTTTTTCTTCACTTTTTGGGATCCGGATTTTGAAGCGATGAAGTCCTGCCATTTTGAGAGCTCGAGTGCTGCACTTCTTCACTTCTTTTCTCCACTCTAATCTTGTGATTCCTTCCATCCAAATCGAAGATCAAATCGAAGATCCAAGAGCTTAGATTGAAAATCTTCAACCATCGAAGAGAGATTTCATCGTTTGAAGCGGAATTTTGGCGGATCAAGTTAGATCCTTCGCTGTCCAGATCTGAAGTTTGTTGCTTTTGAGGTGTTTAGGTGATTCGGTGAGTGGTGGTTATCTCTCACACGGAACCATAGGAGTATATCGGATTGGTGGCTTGATTATGTGTTAAAATAGTGATTTCCATGCATTTTCATAAACTTAAGTGTAGATCTATTGTTCATGATGATTTGACATCCATTTTACTACATGTTAACATATGCAAGTTCATTCATCAAGTTGTAGAGATATTGCTCATGATTCATGCTTGTTAGATTTGGACTCTTTATTTACAAAATTGCCATTATTGTTATAATTGTTTATTAGATCATGTTTGAATGCTTGATTACTTGGATTAATGATTGACTTGATTGATTGTTGTAAATTAGTTGATTGATGATTTGATTTGGACAAGTTGGTCGAAGATGATTCAAAAGCTAAGGGAAAGGCTCTTGAATAAGAAAAGCTGCTCGTGGCATATGACGCGGATGATAAAGCTCATATGGATAGATTTGATGATGATGTTGAGATGAGGCTTTGCTATGATGAGATGAAGTGAGGCATGATGTGAGACAGCCTTGGTTTAATCCAGACGGGATCATTCCAAGCATGTTGATGACTCGGTGAAAAGGGTTTGAGTTTGAGGATAATGGTTGGCTCGAGAGGCGCTTGAGTTAGTATGAGAATAGTCGTCGAGGAGGATGACTAGAAGGCTGAGACTTCATCGTTGTTGAAGGTTCTAGTAGGCTCAAAGCAAGAGTACGCTGGGCAGATTCGATAGTCCCAAAAGACTACAGTTGGTGGTCGAGTACTCTGGGCAGATTCGATAGTCCTAGGCACGGGCTACGACGACATGTGGAGTTCTGTCTAGAACCGAGGTTACCATTGGCCCTTGACGGACGGCTGAAAGAATGTGCCGGTCATTCAATTAACGGTGGTATCGAAGCAATGATAACAGTGATAGCCAGAGTCATGGATGTTTGGTTGTATCGTCATTCGGTCTCAAGAGCGATATTTTCTGGGTGCTTATCTGATCTTGGTTTAGGCCTTGGGGGTTTGTGCTTGGAAAACATCGACCTTGACTCGAGTGATAATTGCTTTACTTTAAATGTTTGCCTTACTATGTTTACTTCTGCTTAGTGTGTCTGGGAGGCTATCACTGTAGAAAGAGGTGGAGTGGGAGGGTTGGGTTCCTATTCCTTTTACCTTTATGCTCTTTTGGTATGTTGTTAGTTAATTTACCGCTCACTAAGACTGTTGTCTGACTCAAGGTTTTATGTTCAACTCTTATTACCTTGGGTTGTTCATCCATTTTGGGATGGGCAGACTAGGTAGCAGGTGACAGGTGCTGTTCTTAGTTACCGACGATGCTGATGACGAAGACGAGCTGGAGGCTTGCATATTATTTTCTTACTATATGTACTGGATGTTCTGCTGCTTGTATAATTCTCTAAGTGATATGTAGTGAGGCTTGTTTTATTGACTATTCAGATGTTTGTATTCAAGCTTAATTGATGAGATTCTATTTTGTGAAGCTTCACTATATATTCTCTATTGTATTTTATCCATGCGTTGTGAGTAATACGATAGATTCTGCTGTTTTTAACTTTACCTTGACGGTCGTCCCTGGCTGCCTGGCACACTTTTCAGCGCACTATTTCTATGTTTAGTGCAGGGGTCATGGGCAGTCGTCACATTTGGTATCAGAGCCAAGTTAATCGATTTTACCCAACGCTCGCTGACGTAACTACGTATGAGAGACGTAATTGTATTTTGATGGATGATTACTATATATAATATAGTAGCTTTAAAGGATTTGAGTCCTTTATGCAGTTGTTTCTCAAGGTGTATTAATCATTCCTTTTTATAGATATTAAGGATGAGTCGAAGAGGGAGACCAGCTGCTAGGGAAGGCCGTGCTGTTGAGGGGGCTGTTGATTAAGCAGCTATGTTCGAAACCATGATGACTTCGATCATGAGAAGGATGCCAGCTTCGGGGCCAGCAATTGATGTTGGGATTCAAGTTCAAGCTCTAAGACCGGTGGATTTTGCTAAGCTGTGTAAAGACTATACTGCTCTTGGAGGGAAGGTTTTCTTGGGAACAGAGTCAACCATTGAAGTTCAGAGATGGATAGATGCTTGTAGAAGAATCTTTGGTGACTTGGGAATCGAGGATGCAACTAGAAGGAAGCTCGCATTAAGACAGCTTCAAGGGAGAGCTTCTGACTGGTGGAACTCTATCACCGTTGATACTCCAGAGGAAGAAATTACGTGGGAGCAATTCAAAGCCAGATTTGAAGCTAAGTTCATTTCTACAGCTCAGAAATCTGTTCTATTTAAGAAGTTTGTAGAGCTCAAGTAAGATGGAAGACCGGTTCTTGAGTATGTTTCTGAGTTTGAAGCTTTGTCCAAGTATGCCCGGTCGTATATTGAATCTTCATATCAGAAGAACGAGAAGTTTGTGACAGGCTTGGACATTTATCTTGGGAGGCAGTTGGTGGATCATTTGGACGATCCATTTGAGAAGCTTGTGGAGAAAGCTCTCAGGCACGAAAGTCTGTTTCCTAAAGAAGGATCTGTTGTTGCTATGACCAAGGAAGAGTTTAAACCACAGTAAGGTGGAAACAAGAAGAGGAAGCAGCAGCAACAAAAGGGTAAGGATGGTCAGAAGAAGCCGAAGGGCGAAGTGACCTGCTACAATTGTCAGCAGAAGGGCCATTTCTCCAGAGATTGCAAGAATCCAAAGGTGCCAGTGAAGTGCCACAACTGTGACAAGCCGGGGCATATTAAGAAGAATTGTCCAGAACCGCAGAAGGACAAGCAGATTGTGCAAGCTTATGCTTTGGGGGCTGTTCCATCATCTTCAAAAGCTCCTACCGCTGAAGAGAAAGGAAAGAGTGTGGTGGTTCAAGGTACTCTTTCCATTTGTGGTGTTCCAGTTAGAGTGTTATTCGATACTGGGGCGTCACATTCTTTTGTTTGTAATGAACTTGTAGGCCGGTTGGGTTTAGAACCGAATATTGTTGATAGACCATTGTTGTGACTAATCCAGTTGAGGGTTCGTCCTGTCTGTGTATGCTATGCCGTGGTCTGATTGTATCGAGTCATGATTGCTCTTTTGTTTGTGATTGTTTTGTTCTGAACTTTGCGAGGTTCGGAATTATTTTGGGTATGGACTGGCTTAGGAAGTATGCGGCAAAGGTTGATTGTGAAAGGTTGGAGGTGACAGTCGAGAATGTGGAAGGGAGAAAGGTTGTGATACGATGTAAGCATGAGGAAGGCGTCTTCATGAGCTTCATGTATTCGCTGGTTGTTCCACGGGATGGACTTTCATCGGTGCCAATCGCTAATGGATTTGAGGATGTCTTTGATGAGGTCAAAGTGTTACCACCGCATAGGGAGATCGAGTTTCGTATCGATTTAGTTGAAGGGGCCAGACCTATTGTGATGCCTCTTAGGCGGATGGCGCCTAGGGAACAGCAAGAGTTGAGGGTGCAAGTTGATGATCTTTTACAGAAAGGATTCATTTGGCGTAGTGTGTCCGAATGGGGTGCACCAGTTGTGTCTGTAACCAAAGCGGATGGATCGTTGAGGTTGTGTGTGGATTATCGTGAGCTGAATAAAGTGACTAAGAAGAACAAGTATCCATTGCCGAGAATAGACGACTTGTTTGATCAGCTTCACGAAGCCAAGGTGTTTTCTCAGATGGATTTAGCTACGGGATTTCACCAGTTAAGAGTGGCAAAGGATAGTGTGCAGAAGACTGCTTTCAGGACACCATCTGGTTTCTTTGAGTGGCTGGTAATGCCGTTTGGATTGACAAATGCACCAGCATATTTTGTGGATCTTATGAATAGAGTGCTCAGAGATCAGTTGAACAAGTTCGTACTAGTGTTCGTGGATGATATTCTGATTTATTCCAGAACTGAAGAAGAGCACAAGACGCACTTGCATATTGTTTTGGAAATCTTACGGAAACATCAGCTGAAGGCTAAGTTTTCGAAGTGTCACTTCTGGGAGAGCGAAGTGAGGTTCTTAGGCCATATTATCTCTGGAAGCGGAATAGTGGTTGATCCCGCCAAGATAGCAGCAATCCAGGATTGGGTTAGACCTAAGAATGCATCTGATGTGAGAAGTTTTCTTGGATTAGCAGGATACTATCGTCGATTTATCAAAGACTTTTCCAAGGTGGCTGCACCATTAACAGGATTGATGAAAAAGAACCAAGTATTTAGATGGGATGCTAAGTGTGAGCAAGCTTTCGGAATTCTGAAAGAGCGACTGACAAGTGCTCCTGTTTTGACTATTCCAAGTGGAAATGATGAGATGGTGGTTTACACCGACGCATGTGGTACTGGACTTGGAGCAGTGCTAATGCAGAAGGGTAAAGTTGTTGCGTATGCAAGTCGACAACTGAAGCCGCATGAAAGGAATTATCCGACTCATGATTTGGAGTTGGCGGCGATTGTATTTGCTTTGAAGATGTGGAGACATTATCTATTGGGAGTTTGATTCGAGTTGTTTATAGATCATAAGTCGTTGAAGTATCTTTTCTCCCAAAAGGATTTGAATCTTAGGCAGCAACGATGGCTAGAGTTTTTGGCATCATATGATTTTGGTATAGCCTATACTCCGGGAAAGGGTAACGCAGTGGCAGACGCGTTAAGTCGAAGACATGCAGGATTGGGAGCCATGTTTTCAGAATGGAAGAGTCTCGAGTATTTGGCTGGATTTGACTTCAGGCCCAGATGTGAATTGGAACCTGAGATGTTGGCAAACTTATCTATAAGACCTACTCTTGTAGAAAGGATTGGCGAGAGCCAAAAGCGAGACGATAAGCTTGTTAAAATTGTCCGTGATTTGAAATCTGAGTTGGACCCAGAAAAGGATAAAGGATTCAGGGTCGATCGAGAGGGTTGGCTTCGGAAGCAAGGATGACTAGTTGTTCCCGATATAGATGAATTGAGAAATGAAGTTCTGAGGGAAAGTCATCACTCGAAGTTGACAATTCATCCAGGTGGAAATAAGATGTATCGGGATATGAAGAGAACCTATTACTGGGAAGGTGTGAAGAAGGAGGTTGGAAATTTTATTTCCAAGTGCATGAACTGCCAGTTGGTAAAAGCTGAGCAAAAGAAGCCCAGTGGATTGCTTCAGCCATTAGAAGTTCCTACATGGAAGTGGGAGCAAATATCGATGGATTTTATTGATGGGCTACCTTGAACTAGAACGGGAAATGAAGGGATTTGGGTCATCGTAGATCGTTTGACTAAGAGTGCAAGATTCATTCCTGTTTGATCAACCAGGACTGCATCAAAGTTGGCTGAGCTGTATGTTAAGTGGATAGTTCGATTCCATGGTATTTCGAAGAGTATAGTGAGCGATCGAGACCCATTGTTCACTAGTTGATTTTGGAAAAGCTTCCAAGAATTTTTGGGGACCGAGTTGTGTTTGAGTACAGCTTATCACCCCCAAACAGATGGTCAGACTGAGAGAGTCAACCGAGTTTTGGAAGATCTCCTCATAGCATGCATTTTAGATTTCGGAGGATCGTGGGAAGATCACCTTCATTTGGTGGAATTTTCGTATAATAACAGTTACCAGTCAAGTATTGGTATGGCACCGTATAAAGCATTGTATGGAAGACCGTGTAACTCTCCGACATGTTGGTTAGAAACAGGAGAAAAGCAGATACTTGGGCCAGAAATGATTCGACAGACTTCGGATTGCATAGAGATCATTCGACAACGAATGAAGGCAGCCCAAGACCGACAGAAAAGTTATGCCGATAAACGTCGTAAGGATTTGGAATTCGACGTAGGTGATATGGTTTTTCTGAAGATTTCTCCACTGAAGAATGTTATTCGATTCGGGAAGAAAGGAAAATTGACTCCGAGATTTGTTGGACCATTCCCGATCATCGAGCGAATTGGAAAGCTCGCCTATAAATTGGAGTTACCAGAAAAGATGTCGGGTGTGCACAATGTTTTTCATGTATCGTATCTACGGAAGTATGTGCACGACTCGAATATAGTAGTTTCTACTGATAGCTGTGAAGATTTTGAGATTGATCCAGTCGATAAGAGACCTTGTAAGCCGCTTCGTGTTGTGGAAACTGACACGAAACAGCTTAGGAGGAAGGTAGTTAGGTTGCTCAAGATACAATGGAGTGATGATGTTAATGACTGTACATGGGAGGTGGAAGAGAGGATGAAGGCAGCTCATCCTGAACTCTTCGAGGTATGGCCATAAGGTGTCGTGTCATCTCACAACGTTGTAACTTGTTCTAGTTTTAGAATTCTGCATGTTAGGCTAGTAATTGGACGCATGGTTTGTTTATTGCTATGGATGGTAGACATGTAGAATAGTTTTTGATTGCTCTTGTTTGTTTGGAATTTCGGGGGCGAAATTCCTAAGGGGGAGAGAATGTAACGACCCGTATTTTTACGGATCGAATGTTTGTAACCAGGTTATTAGGTCGTTAGTACTGTTAAGTCGTTCAGAGTTTAAGTCGTCCAGAGTTAGGTCGTGTAGTAGCTTAGGTCGTACAGTAGTTGGGACGACTTAAGAGAATGGAGCGACCTATAGGAATTGACCGACTTAAGAAGGGTAGGCGACCTAAGGAATGGAGCGACATAAGGAGTTGGCGACTTAAGAGAGTTGGCGACTTAAGGGTTAGCGGCATAGGAGTAGCGACTTAGGAGACTGGGCGAGCTAACGACTTAAGGAGATAGGTCGGTTGAGCGACTTAAGGGAGATAGCTTAGGTCGTTTAGTTTAGGTCGTTGTGACCCTGCGTGTAGTTAGGTCGTTAGACGACCTAAAGGTGTTAAGTCGTGAGTCGTTAGGTCGCGTAGATGTTAAGTCGTATTCCAGTTAAGTCGTTAGGTCGCGTGTGTGTTAGGTCGTGACTTCTGTTAAGTCATTGGGTCGGCATTGTTGCTAAGCCGCATATGTGTGTTAGGTCGTAAGTCGTTGGGACTTGGCTTAGTGTTAGGTCATTAGGCCGTGTCCAATTAGGTCGTGACTTATGATAAGTCGTTAGGTCGCGTGTATGGGTTAAGTCGCGCAAGTGCTAGGTCGTAGAATTGGCTGAGTCAGGAGTCGTAAGTCGTGGGGTTTCTTTAAGTCGTGGACGACTTAAGGGGCGAACGACTTAAGGAATTTCCAGCCTATAAATACGGGGTTTTTCTTCACTTTTTGGGATCCGGATTTTGAAGCGACGAAGTCCTGCCATTTTGAGAGCTCGAGTGCTGCACTTCTTCACTTCTTTTCTCCACTCTAATCTTGTGATTCCTTCCATCCAAATTGAAGATCAAATCGAAGATCCAAGAGCTTACATTGAAGATCTTCAACCATCGAAGAGAGATTTCATCGTTTGAAGCGGAATTTTGGCGGATCAAGTTAGATCCTTCGCTGTCCAGATCTGAAGTGTGTTGCTTTTGAGGTGTTTAGGTGATTCAGTGAGTGGTGGTTATCTCTCACACGGATCCATAGGAGTATATCGGATTGGTGGCTTGATTATGTGTTAAAATAGTGATTTCCATGCATTTTCATAAACTTAAGTGTAGATCTATTGTTCATGATGATTTGACATCCATTTTACTACATGTTAACCTATGCAAGTTCATTCATCAAGTTGTAGAGATATTGCTCATGATTCATGCTTGTTAGATTTGGACTCTTTATTTACAAAATTGCCATTATTGTTATAATTGTTTGTTAGATCATGTTTGAATGCTTGATTACTTGGATTAATGATTGACTTGATTGATTGTTGTAAATTAGTTGATTGATGATTTGATTTGGACAAGTTGGTCGAAGATGATTCAAAAGCTAAGGGAAAGGCTCTTGAATAAGAAAAGCTGCTCATGGCATATGACGCGGATGATAAAGCTCATATGGATAGATTTGATGATGATGTTGAGATGAGGCTTTGCTATGATGAGATGAAGCGAGGCATGATGTGAGATAGCCTTGGTTTAATCCAAACGGGATCATTCCAAGCATGTTGATGACTCGGTGAAAAGGGTTCGAGTTTGAGGATAATGGTTGGCTCGAGAGGCGCTTGAGTTAGTATGAGAATAGTCGTCGAGGAGGATGACTAGAAGGCTGAGACTTCATCGTTGTTGAAGGTTCTAGCAGGCTCAAAGCAAGAGTACGCTGGGCAGATTCGATAGTCCCAAAAGACTACAGTTGGTGGTCGAGTACTCTGGGAAGATTCGATAGTCCTAGGCACGGGCTGCGACGACGTGTGGAGTTCTGTCTAGAACCGGGGTTACCATTGGCCCTTGACGGACGGATGAAAGAATGCGCCGGTCATTCAATTAACGGCGGTATCGAAGCAATGATAACAGTGATAGCCAGAGTCATGGATGTTTGGTTGTATCATCATTCGGTCTCAAGAGCGATATTTTCTGGGTGCTTATCTGATCTTGGTGGCCTTGGGGGTTTGTGCTTGGAAAACATCGACCTTGACTCGAGTGATAATTGCTTTACTTTAAATGTTTGCCTTACTATGTTTACTTCTGCTTAGTGTGTCTGGGAGGCTATCACTGTAGAAAGAGGTGGAGTGGGAGGGTTGGGTTCCTATTCCTTTTACCTTTATGCTCTTTTGGTATGTTGTTAGTTAATTTACCGCTCACTAAGACTGTTGTCTGACTCAAGGTTTTATGTTCAACTCTTATTACCTTGGGATGTTCATCCATTTTGGGATGGGCAGACTAGGTAGCAGGTGACAGGTGCTGTTCTTAGTTACCGTCGATGCTGCTGACGAAGACGAGCTGGAGGCTTGCATATTATTTTCTTACTATATGTACTGGATGTTCCGCTGCTTGTATAATTCTCTTAGTGATATGTAGTGAGGCTTGTTGTATTGACTATTCAGATGTTTGTATTCAAGCTTAATTGATGAGATTCTATTTTGTGAAGCTTCACTATATATATTCTCTATTGTATTTTATCCATGCGCTGTGAGTAATACGATAGATTCTGCTGTTTTTAACTTTACCTTGACGGTCGTCCCTTGCTGCCTGGCACACTTTTCAGCGCACTATTTCTATGTTTAGTGCAGGGGTCATGGGCGGTCGTCACACTTATAAGGCATTATTTATGAAATGATGAGATATGTCTGTGTGTATGTGTGTTTTATATATATATATATATAAACATGTGGCTAAGTAACAAGGATGCGAGTCAATAGAGTTGCCTGACAGAAGTTTGGCCTTCACTTTGAGGCTACCAGCAGTTGTGTATACTTTTATTGATGTGAGATATCCTTATGATAAATATTTGTAATGACGCGAGGTTAGTTCCAAATCCAGTAGAGGAATATTGCCCGGCTAATCTGGCTACCAGTTCATACAAATAGTGGACTAATGTGAGGAGTCATCATAGGTATGGACCATAAGACGAAGTGCTTGCTTCGGGGTTTGAGGTATTAAATGGTTGGAAATGCCTTTTTCCCTAGATGATTTATAAAATGGACAAGGGGTTATGCTAGGTGGTATCTTTATAGGGTTCCGCTTCTGGAATTAGGCCTTAAATGAAAGGGTCTGCCTATTTTTCACTTAGAAGTATTAAGTAGCCTATGAGATTCCATATCATGTTAGCTAGATAGTACCATTGAGGAGCACGCTTCTAGAATTAAGCCTTAAATGATGGGGTCTGCCTGTTTTTCACTAGAAAGTATTAAGTGGCTTGGGTACCGTCTCTTAGATTATTAGCTATTTATGACGTATGATTGGGATATGGGATAATACTTCTGGAATGGAAGGTATTAAGTGGTTGGACCCACCTCCTTTCTATATAAAGAAGTATTAAATGATTTTAATGATTTTATGTTCGTAGACATATTCTTATTTTGAAATATACTGCCAAAATATTGAAAAGTTAAGACTTGAGGTTTTTATTAACTAGACACTTGTTGTTCTGACTCCCTCCTCATTACAACACAGGTTAAGGATGTAGTGATGGCGGTGATGATGCTTAAAGGTGAAGAAGCTTGGCAAGTGGCGGTATTTATTATTATTTGCTTTCGTGTTACTTATAAATTTGAACAATTATTGTAATGGATATTATATTACGGTTTTTATAGGATTTTGTGCTATGAAATTTTTATGTTTTTGAAATAAATGCATACACTTTACTATTATATTTTGTTCCATCCGTTGTGAGTTCTAAAATTTTAGTTATGGCTCTACAATATTATTTCTTTTTACTACCAATAGCTTACCTTAGAATGGAACTAAGATTCGATGGGCCTTTTCTTGGTCGAAATTTAGGCCTATTCCGGGGTGGATTGTTAAATACTTTCACATATATATGATATGGGAACCCCCCCGAGGGTTAGTACCAAGCAGTGCTACATTCCATTTTCTAATTCATTTTAATTTCGTGTCTTTTACTTTCGAACGTAACATTGGTTCGAAGTGGTTTTCAGATAGGTATCACCCTAATCCGACCACGGTTCCTTCGAAACAATCATCGATAAAAAGATATTAAGTAAATAGGTGCTTAACATTTGATTTATTACTTGCTTTTTATCAAAAAGTATCTTTTAGAGATATATATCTTTAAAAACATGTCTTTCTAGTAAATATAGAATCATTAAACCTCTCTTTAACTTTGGAAATACCAAACAATTTTCATAAGTCATATTGGAAACATTATTGAATAAGAAGGATCGATAGAAATTATACTAATTCTACTCGACATTAGTTTCCATATTCAACCTTTACCATCCATCGAATAACGGTGAAATCACTTTTTAAATTCACATGGAGGGTACGGGTTCCCTCTTTGGAGTTTAATACCAAGTATATGAAGATTATCTCTATACAATTCTAGTTGTATTAAATTTGTAAATTTGAATCTTTTAACTTGTCTCATTTCCGATATTTTGACCATATCTGTCTCTCGCCCAGGAAAGAGGCTAGGTGAGCCTGCGCACTGGTTGCTCCGGAACACCTCCTTAATTTATGCACCTCACATTCTGATCTAATGAATAGAAAAATCCAGGCTACTCATCGGCTTTTAGAGCCAAAATTAAATCACTTATTTAAACCTTTTAAAGTAAATTATAAAACCTTCAAATCATCTTTAAAATACTTAATTATTTATTTGAAAATATTTATAAAAGATTTGACAAAGAACACTTAAGTTTAAAACCATGTTTCAAAAGTTATTAATAGTGCTGCAAAAAGTGCTGCGAATAGTATTATTAAAGATTTGGGAAAGAATATTTAAGTTTAAAGCCATATTTCAAATGTTATAAACAGTGCTACAAAAAGTGCTATGAATAGTGCTGCAAAAAGTGCTGCAAAAAGTGCTACGAGCTGCGAATAGTGCTGCGAGTAGTGCTTTTAAGGCTATTTGATCAAAACAACTTTTCGATCATTTAGAATTTCATTTTTATAAGTAAAATCTCTTTTAAAACATTTTAAATGATTTAAATAATTTATTCCATATTTCTAAAGTGTTTAAAAATATCATTTATAAGGAATCTGTCACTATAGTTTTCGAACTACCAAACCGCGGCTATTTTGAGAACTTATTTTGCTCATATTTCAAAATCTACTAAACGGAATCTTGATTATTTTCTTTTGTTTGAAAATTATGATTATAAAGGTTCGGAAAATTCTTATTATAAAGATTTCCGACTTCGAATCCATCGTATATATGGATTTAACTTTCTATGATGCGAAATCGCAAACTGTCGTTACGCGACGCGCCTATTTTTGCTTCAATTTTCGTAACTTGTCAAAACATCATCAAATTGGATTTTAGTTTTATAAAACATTTATAAACCCTTTTAAACCGTTTTCAAGAGGTTTAACAATCTCATAAACTCCATTTCATTTACAAAAAGGAAAGTGATTTCCTTTGTGATATTCCGATGTGTATTTAAGCATGACTTGTTTTACACATCCAAACAACAAAATTTCACAATCAAACATGATGATCAAATCATAGCAACCAAACATGTCATATCATCATCCAAAGTATATATATAAATATAAGTGGATTTTTCTCACCTTGTATTAAACGATTAACTTAAACATGGTAATTGCTTCAGTAACTTGAATTTAGAGCTCACAAACACTCGGACTTTTGCTTTTAGAAGGCTCGTCCTTGACCTTGGAGGCTTGTATGATTCATAGGCTAGCTTAGGGGAGGAGAAAGGCTTGGTTATGGAGGGTGCAGCCATGGGGTATTTTGGTGGAGATGAGGAGGATTGTGGTAGTTTTGAGGTGTTTTAATACACACACATACCATATAAATTTAGTTTCTTTTTGAAATAGATTTTGCCATAATTTCCTAAGGCAAGAGGCCATTAAAATGGAGAGGAGAAGCTTTAGAAAATGAAGAGGAATGTGGAATGAATGTGAAGATGCAATATTGTATTTATCGGTAAAGGAAGGAGTAAAAATATCGTGATATTTAAGTGCATATCGATCACCTTTCATCACCACCATCACCTCCCCCTACATCATCATGGTTCGGCCGAAATTACCTCCCTCCATGTGTGTGGCCCTTGTGCATGTACTTTTGTGTAAGTGTTGACTTTAGAATACTTAAGTATTAAGGAAGCGAGAAAATATCATAGATATTTTTGATAATATATATATTTAAGTATATGTATATATATACACCTGTGTGTGTTTATGTGTGTTCATGTGCATATATATGGATATGTTCATGGATGTATATATGTATATGTGCATATGTATTTCACATATAATCTACAATGTTGCACAACTTCTACACGTTGAATTGTTACGAAATCCGATTTTTTCGATCATATTTTCACTCCTTAATTAATATACATATATTTGTAGACCAAGTTTAATAATAATATTCCTATTATTATATAATAATTAAAAGGGCTCATTTAATAATTAAAATAGTTATTAAATCATTTAAAGTCAATTTAAATTCAAAAATCAATTATTCAAAAATGATGACATTATTAATGATGTCACAAATACATTTTAGTTTCCTAAAATCAAATAAATTATTTTTTTACATTTTCTCACTTATTTTGATAAATGAGTGTATGTATCCAGCTTCGTGTGGGATGTCGGATGGTCAAAGAGTTGTTTATCGATAAAATGATTTTTAGTTATTTTATCGATATATCTTCCAAAGTGATGCAGCGCGTTACAACACTAGGTCGCAAATTTTAGGTCGCGAGCGACCTAACGACTTACGGGCTAGCGAGACAGAGCATGCATTGGAACTAGGGGATGGCGAGCTAAGAGAGAAGGGAGAAGCAACTCGCAAGCGACCTAATGTGATACGACCTAACGAGCAAACCAAGCAAGCTAAACCATTACTGTCATTTCCAACGACCTACGACCTAGTTAGGTCGCGTGAAGAAGATCCAGTTGCTGATGGACTTAAATCGCATGTAGAAGTTTTTTCCTTATGTCGCTCTGTTGGTAGGTCGCTTGAAGATTTCCAAGAGCCACTTCTTTAGGTCGCTCAAGCGAGCTAACGACTTTATGCCGCATATGCTGCTTTGACTTAAGTCGCGTGGAGCTTAGGTCGCGTGTGTTGTAACTATTTCTGTTAGGTCGTATATTTGTAACTTGTGTAATGTGTTGTATATATATTTTCCTTAAATCGTGTATTGTATAGGTCGTAGGTCGGCAAGTGGTTAGATCGGCCGTTTAAGTTGTGTTGTAAGTATAAAGTCGTATGTCGTTCATGTTGTATTTGTTAAGTCGCTTACCTGTTAGGTCGCATGCCTTTGTGTTGAGTCGCTGTATTTTTTTAGGTCGCAGGTTTGTTAGGTCGTTCATGACCTAGTGTGAGTTGTAACCTTATAAATAGGGATGGTGGTGTCATTTGTAAGGTTGGTTGATTTTGAATAAAACTTTGTTTGAGTACTTTGTGCCTCTTCTTAAATTGGAAGTTGAGTGTGAGCTCCTTTCTCCATTTTCGGTATTCGAGTGCGCTCGAATCAACGGATTTGAAGCCGATTCACGATATCTTGTGCGCAAGATCAACGTTCGAAGAATCGTAGATCTTTTAACACGGTATCGTGCGCGATCAACGTGTTAGAGATAGCTAGAATCCAGTATCTTCGAGATCAACGGATTTGGGCATTCCGTATATCAGTCCATCGATTGCTACTTTCACCGTTTCATCCATTTTGTTATTTGCCGCTGCGTCATTTGGTATCAGAGCAGACTTAGCCAATCATAGCTAAGCCGAGTCTTGGAGCCAAGGAGGAGAGTTTGATTCAATTTCAACCGAGCCAATTCCTATTGAAGAGTTCAAGCCGAGCCAATTAAGTTTAGGCCGAGCTAGTTGAAGTGCTTGAAGTGTTGGAGCCATGCGAGCTAAGTGCATGCCGAGAGCAAATATTTGAGTTAAGTTGAAGATTGTTTCATTTGAAAATGCCGCCAAGAAGAGCTAACCGTCATCAAAATGTTGAAGATTTGTAAAAAAGTGAAGATGCCGAACAAATGGAACAACGAATTAGCAACAAATTCAATGAGAAGTTGGTTGAAGGTATTGGTAGGTTAGAGAAATTGATGATTGACATGAATCAAGGTCAAAGGAGAAGGTCGCCAGTCTCGAATCATGGAGGAAACAGAGTTTCGCCATCGATTACGGAAGCGAGGAGGGTGTCGCCGCAATCTTACCGAGAAAGAAGAGAGTCATCAGTTTCAACAAGGAGAGATCACCATGAATTTCGAGATGAAGAAAGAAGAACTCAACGTGAGTTTGAGAATGAGCCATATCATGATGATGAAAGAGACAGTAGAAGAGACATGCGTGATCGAAGAGATGTTGATGGTCGAGATAGATACCAAAGTACACGTGATTATGATGAAGAGAGTGATAGAAGTAATATTCATTATCGAGATCGAGACCAAGTACGAAATGCATATCGGGAGGTTGAAGATGATCGTCGATGGGAATCGGGGATGAAAATGGAATTCCAGAATTCAAGGGTGGAATGGTAGCAGAAGAATTTTTGGATTGGTTATCTAATGTTGAAGAAATTTTTGACTTTATGGAGGTTCCTGAGCATCGAAGAGTTAAGTTGGTTGCTACTCGTTTGAGAGGAAGAGCTATGGCGTGGTGGCAACAAACTAAACTTACACGGGAGAGAATGGGGAAGTCAAAGATTGCTACATGGAAGAAGATGAAGAAGTTAATGAAGGCTACATTCTTGCCGTATAATTATCAGTCTCTTATGTATCAACGATTGCAGAATCTGAGATAGGGAACAAAGTCAGTGAATGATTATGCGGATGAATTTTATCAATTGATTGCGAGGAATGACATCATGGAGACGGAGGAACAGTTGACCGCTAGATTTGTTGGAGGGTTGAGAATGCAGATTCAAGATATGGTGAATATGTTTGATCCCAGATCTGTTGCTGAAGCACATCAAAAAGCTCTAGCTTGGGAGAAGCAAGGTAGGAGAGGTGGTGGTGTGTTTACAAATTCCAACAATCAAATGAAATGGGCTAGTAGCAATGCGAATGTTTCCAAGGCTGTTGCAAAACCGGTTGTTAGTGAAGCTGTTAAGACCAAGGTCAACAACAATTTCAAGTGCTATAACTGTCAGGAATTTGGTCATAAGAGTACTGAATGTCCGAAGCCAAAGAAGCGAGCTATGGTAGCTGAGGTTGAGGATGAGGATGTAGAAGCTGAATGTTCTAATTCACCACATGTTGAGGAGGAAGAAGAGTTGTCAGGAGATGAGGGTTGTAATTTAATGATGAGGAGGTCTTGTTTAACACCAAAACAAGAGGATGATTCTAGCTGGTTGAGGAGCAACATTTTTCAGTCAACATGCACTATTCCGGGGAAGGTTTGCAAGTTTGTTATTGATGCTGGCAGCTGTGATAACATCATTTCTACCGAGGCTGTGAAGAAGTTGGCATTAAAGACTGAGAAGCATCGGAAACCTTACAAGTTAGCTTGGTTGAGGAAAGGTGGGGAGGTGAACGTTGGACGAAGAGCTTGTGTTAATTTTTCGATTGGGAAGAAATACAAAGATGAAATTTGGTGTGATTTTGTGGATATGGATGTATGCCATTTGTTGTTGGGGAGACCATGGCAGTATGATAGAGCTGTGCAACATGATGGACGGACCAACAACTATAGTTTCATGTTCGAAGGCACAAAAATCACTTTAGTTCCCAAGAAGCGACAACAAGAAGAAAGCAAGTTGGAGGAGATTGAAGAACTTAAAACTTTGCTATCTTTGAAGGAGTTTGTTAAAGAAGTCGAAGATGAACCTGAAGTATTTTTGTTGATTGGACGTGAGAGTAATGAAGTGGTTGAAATTCCTGAAGAAGTAAAGCCAGTGCTGGAAGAATTTGACGATGTATTTCCTAAAGAGCTGCCAACAGAGTTACCAACATTGAGGGACATACAACACCAAATAGATCTTGTTTTAGGAGCTGTGTTACCACATAAACCACATTACAGGATGAGTCCAAAGGAGCATGAGGAGTTGAGAAGGCAGGTGGAATAATTGCTTGAACAAGGGCGCATACAAGAGAGCTTAAGTCCTTGTGCTGTACCAGCTTTGTTAGTGTCGAAGAAGGATGGTTCGTGGAGGATGTGTACGGATAGCCGGGCACTCAACAAAATAACTGTCAGATACAGATTTCCGATGCCGAGGCTTGATGATTTGTTAGATCAGTTGAGCGGGGCTACTATCTTTTCGAAGATTGATCTGAAGAGTGGCTATCATCAAATTCGTATAAGACCAGGGGATGAATGGAAAACAACGTTCAAGACACGGGAGGGGTTGTATGAATGGCTGGTCATGCCGTTTGGTCTTTCGAATGCACCTAGTACGTTTATGCGGGTGATGAATCAGATCTTTAGACCGTTTTTTGGGAAGTTCGTGGTGGTGTATTTTGATGATATACTGATATACAGTGGAAGCCCAGAAGTACACTTGCATCATCTGAGAGAAGTGTTGATGATACTGCGACAGGAACAATTTTATGCTGCAACGAAGAAATGCGTATTCATGACGCATAGTGTTTTATTTTTGGGATATGTTATATCAGAAGGAGGTATACAGGTGGATAAAAATAAAGTTGAAGCAATCAGAAATTGGCCACAATCCAGGACGATAACAGAAGTTAGATTTTTTCATGGTTTAGCATCATTCTACCGAAGATTTATTCCACACTTCAGTAGCGTGATGGCACCAGTTACTGATTGTATGAAGGGGAAGCAATTTTCATGGTCAGAGGAAGCAGGGTTTGCTTTTGAGCGGATCAAGGAACTTTTGACGACAGCACCAATTCTAGTATTACCAGATTTTCAGTTGTTGTTTGAGTTACATACTGATGCATCTAAAGTTGGGATTGGAGGGGTGTTGAGTCAGAAAGGACGACCCATTGCATATTTCAGTGAGAAACTTTCTGGAGCCAAGATGAGATATAATACTTATGATGTGGAATTTTATGCTATCGTGCAAGCTGTGAAACATTGGAGACATTATTTGTTTCATAAAGAATTTGTTTTATATACTGATCATGAAGCTTTGAAACATCTGCAAGGGCAGGAGAAAATTTCAGCTAGGCATGCATCGTGGATTGCATACCTGCAACAATTTACATTTGTTGTGAAACATAAGTCGGGAATTACGAATCGCGTGGCAGATGCATTGAACAGGAGAAATCATTTATTGACTATAATGAAAGTTGAAGTGATGGGGATCGAAGTACTTCCAGAATTGTGTGTTGAAGATCCTTACTTTGCGAAGTTTGTAGATGAAGTCAAGGAGGGAAAGACGGATGAGTTTGTGTTGGTGGATGGTTTTCTCTTCAGAGGAAATCAATTGTGTATACCAGAGGGTAGTTTTCGAATGAAGATTATCAAAGAATTGCATGAGGAAGGACACGTGGGCCGTGATCGTACAATGCAGTTGATTGCAAAATCTTATTTTTGGCCATCAATGAGAAAAGAAGTTGAGAGATTTGTGGAGAGATGCCATATCTGTCAAGTTTCAAAGGGAACCGCTACAAATGCAGGATTATATATGCCATTACCTGTGCCTACTAGACCGTGGGTTGATGTGAGCATGGATTTTGTTTTGGGTTTGCCTAGAACTCAAAGGGGAAATGATTCTATATTTGTTGTGGTGGATAGATTTCGAAAATGGCACATTTTATAGCTTGTAAAAAGACCGCTGATGCAGTCTGTGTTGCTCAATTGTTCTTTAAAGAAGTGTATCGACTACATGGGCTACCTGAGTCTATTGTTTCTGACCGGGATACGCGATTTCTAAGTCATTTTTGGTTGAGTCTGTGGAAGATGGTTGGAACGAAGCTGAATTTTAGTAGCGCCTATCATCCACAATCAGATGGGCAAACGGAAGTGGTGAACAGATCATTGGGAAACTTGTTAGGATGTCTTATGCAGGATAATTTGAAGAGTTGGGATATGAAGTTGTGTTAGGTGGAATTTGCACATAATCATGCTGTTAATCGAAGTACTGGATTCAGTCCATTTCAAGTTGTATATTCAGCAATTCCAAAGGGACCGTTGGATTTGATGACAGTACCATATCAGAAGGGAGTTGTTAAGCGAGCTTGTGATTTTGTGACTGAGTTGCAGGAGTGCCACAGAACTGTTCATGAATGATTGCTTACATCAATTGAGAAGTATAAACAACTGGCGGATAAGAAGCGAAGGAGTGTGAACTTCAGAGAAGGTGATTTGGTTTACGCCATTTTGACGAAAGATCGTTTTCCTGTTGGAACTTACAACAAGTTGGAAGCTCGAAAAATCGGTCCAGTAGAAATTTTGAAGAAGATCAATGATAATGCGTATCAGTTGAAATTGCCGGATCATATTCACACTGCAAACGTTTTCAACGTTAAATACTTGATTCCGTATCATGGGGATGAGCTTGTTGTGGAAGAGGAAGGTGCAAATTCGAGGACGAATTCTTGTCAACCGGGGGAGGATGATGCAGCGCGTTACAACACTAGGTCGCAAATTTTAGGTCGCGAGCGACCTAACGACTTACGGGCTAGCGAGATAGAGCATGCATTGGAACTAGGGGAAGGTGAGCTAAGAGAGAAGGGAGAAGCAACTCGCAAGCGACCTAATGTGATACGACCTAACGAGCAAACCAAGCAAGCCAAACCATTACTGTCATTGCCATCGACCTACGACCTAGTTAGGTCGCGTGAAGAAGATCCAGTTGCTGATGGACTTAAATCGCATGTAGAAGTTTTTCCCTTATGTCGCTCTGTTGGTAGGTCGCTTGAAGATTTCCAGGAGCCACTTCTTTAGGTCGCTCAAGCGAGCTAACGACCTTATGTCGCATATGCTGCTTTGACTTAAGTCGCGTGGAGCATAGGTCGCGTGTGTTGTAACTATTTCTGTTAGGTCGTATATTTGTAACTCGTGTAATGTGTTGTATCTATATTTTCCTTAAATCGTGTATTGTATAGGTCGTAGGTCGGCAAGTGGTTAGGTCGGCCATGTAAGTTGTGTTGTAAGTATAAATTCGTATGTCGTTCATGTTGTATTTGTTAAGTCGCTTACCTGTTAGGTCGCATGCCTTTGTGTTGAGTCGCTGTTTGTTTTTAGGTCGCAGGTTTGTTAGGTCGTTCACGACCTAGTGTGAGTTGTAACCCTTTAAATAGGGATGGTGGTGTCATTTGTAAGGTTGGTTGATTTTGAATAAAACTTTGTTTGAGTGCTTTGTGCCTCTTCTTAAATTGGAAGTTGAGTGTGAGCTCCTTTCTCCATTTTCGGTATTCGAGTGCGCTCGAATCAACGGGTTTGAAGCCGATTCACGGTATCTTGTGCGCAAGATCAACGTTCGAAGAATCGTAGATCTTTTAACACAGTATCGTGCGCGATCAACGTGTTAGAGATAGCTAGAATCCGGTATCTTCGGGATCAACGGATTTGGGCATTCGGTATTTTCAGTCCATCGATTGCTACTTTTACCGTTTCATCCATTTTGTTATTTGCCGCTGCGTCACAAAGTATATATATTTGTAAGTATTTATTCAAAATGATATTTTCAAAATTATTTATTGTTCAATAAATCATTATTTACGTTAAAAAAAATCTTATATTTGAATATTTTGAATTTTTCTAAAGTGATCAATTTCGGATCGTTACATACTCCCCCCTTAATGGAATTTCGTCCTCGAAATTTGGGATAAGAAGAAGATAACTTGAAATGAATATATATTTGACAAAATGAAATATATATATATATATATATATATATATATATAAGATATGATATGTGACTATACCACAGGCGGTGAGTACACTATCTCGATACAACATCAATCATAAACTAAGGATATGCTTTCCTCGTTCTGTCTTCTATTTCCCAGGTGCATTCTTCTACATCACCACTCCATTGGACTTTAACCAATCTCACAACTTTCCTTCTCAATCGTTTCTCATCGTGATCCACGATTCGAACTAGTCGTCAAATAACTGCCAAATTTGGTTCAACTTCTAAATCTTCTTGCAGCCATTTCTATAATCTACTCTAGATCATGCACATATTTCCTTAGATGAGATATGTGAAAGACATTGCATGCCAAATGGGAAATTCCACACGTTAAGTTAATCTGCCAATTCGTCTAGAATGGGAAAATGTCTAATAAATTTAGGTGCTAACTTCCCTACCCGTCCAAATCTTACCACTCCTCCCATCAGAGAGACTTTCAAGAATACGAAATCTCCAACCGAGAATTCCAAATTTCTACTTCTTTGATCAGCGTAACTTTTCTGCCTGCCCTGGGCTTTTTTCATCTTCTTTCCGATTAAGTCTTCCTTTTCTGAGGCTTCTCTATTCATGTCAGGACCTAGTACCAACCGATCTCCAGTCTCGATCCAACATGCTGGGGATCTACATGGATGACCATAAAATGCTTCATACAGGGCCATGCTAATACTTGCCTGATAGCTATTATTGTAAGAGAATTCCACAAGATGAATATTGTTTTCCCACGAACCTCCAAAATCTAAGATACAAGCTCTTAGAAGATCTTCCAATACTCGATTTACTCTCTCAGTTTGCACATCCGCCTTGGGATGATATGCAGTGCTTATACTAAGCTTTGTTCCCAAAGTACTTGTAATGCCTCCCAAAACTGACTTGTAAAAATCGGGTCCCTATCTCTCACTATACTTCTTGGGACACCATGCAATCGAACTATTTCTCTCATGTATATTTCTGCTAGACTTGCTGCCATTCTCGTTGGTTTTACTAAGATAAAGTGTGCGCTTATGGTTAATCGATTTGCGATATCCCAAATGTCGTCATTTCACCTTTTCGATTGGGGTAAGCCATCGATGAAATCCATCGATATTTTGTACCATTTCCAAGTTGGAATTTCAAGAGGTTAAAGTAAACCTGTAGTCTTTTGTTGATCACCTTTGATCTATTGACAATTTGCACATCTGCTAATATGGATTGAGATATCCCTCTCTATACCATACCACCAAAAAGTCTTCTTTATAGCTCGGTACATTTCGGTAACTCCATGATGTACAAAAAGTCGAGAATTATGACATTCTGTTAAAACTTCATGCCTTATCCCATCGACATTTGGGATGCATGCTCTTCCATTCATCCTTAACATTCCATGATCATCCACCTTGAATCCTATCTATCTTCCTGGTACTATGTTTTTCTCCACTGCCTTGACCATCAATTGAATAAACAGATCTCTAAGCTGGTTCTCTTTTATACGGTTAATCAAAGTTGGATGTACTACCAAATAAGCTATAACGGCATGCCTTCTGCTTAATGCATCCGCTACTATGTTGGCTTTCCCAGGTGTATATACAATATTTCGACCATATGATGCAAGAAATGCTAGCTAACGCTGTTGTCTCATATTTAAATCCTTTTGAGTAAAAAGATACTTCAAAGATTTGTGATCTGTGAAGAGTTTGAACTTCTCACCTATTTAAAGAAGGAATATTATTTACTAAGGTCAAACAAAGTTTAACAGAATAAACTATGATAAATTCTTACCCAGTAAATAATGTCTCTAACTCTTTAGTGTTGATACGCTATATTTTGATCAATGATAATGTGCTTCAACAAAAAGGAAGAGATATGTGCAAAGCTAAAGGGAGAACTATGAAGACCAAAGATACCATAAGTATGATTTAAATATAGGTCTTAGTTTAGATTCATTGTTAAAATCTATCCTCAAGAAGCTTGCACAAACACAAGAACACATTTCGTAACTTAATTTTTTAGTTAAGTGTTCACTGTGCAGAAAATACCAGTTCAGTCGACTGAACAGGAAATTTCAGTCGACCGAACATGTTACAGAATTACAACATGCACAGTTTCAGTCGACTGAAATTTTCTGTTCAGTAGACTGAATTCGAACCTGCGAATTTTTAATGAAAAGACACCTTCTTCTTCCCAAGAGTTGCAACCATTCTCCAATGGTAATGGATGCATCTCTTGCCTGAATCTTTTGCAAATAGATACACCACTTCTACACCTATAAATACATGTTTCTATGATTTGCAAATCACGAATTCTAATTGCTTTAATCTCTCTATTTTCTTAAACATACTTTCAGATTTCTTAAGTTTTCAAAAGCAATCACAAACCACTTCAATTGCTTGAATCTCTGATTTATCTTAAATACTCTTTTGATTCATAGCAATTTATATTTCCTAAATCTTCATAAACACATTTCATATTCTTGAGGATAAGATTATAGGAAAATTGTACTCAATTAGACTCATTAGTGTTATCAAGAACACAACAAGTCAGAAATACTTTTTGTATCTAGTTGAAGTCCTCTTCGGTAGTTGAGGCAAGAACTTACCCGTTCGGTTGTTCGGGTAAGTTGTAAACCTATTCCTCCGGGTTAAGTGAGGGTTGTTTGGTTAGTTGAATTCCTAAGAGGAGCTTAGGGACTGGACATAGGACAAGAGGTCTGAACCAGTATAAAGTCTTGGTGTCTACTTTACTTACTACTTATTGCTATCTACCTAGACCATTCCACTATTCCATATTATACGATCCTACCGCATAGCGTCTTTCAATTGGTATCGGAGCAAGGCCGTCCTATAACCATAACACTGTTATTAGATATATTGATGATATGGAAAATAACACAAGCACAACAACTGCCTATAGTTCTACATTTGCGGAAGGACAATCTACCCAAAGATCCCCCCCATTCAATGCACTAAACTATAACTATTGGGCTACAAGGATGAGAATTTATATGCAAGCAACAAGTTTCGAAGCCTGGAATGCTACCCAAGCAGAGTTCGTTGTACCCACGACTGATTATTCTACATGGACACAAACTCAGAAGAATGAAGCTAGTGCAAATGCAAAAGCTATGAATATGTTATTTTGCGCCTTGGATAGAAATTAATTCAACCGTGTTAACATATTACTACTGCATATCAGATATGGAGTACACTTAGAACCATACATGAAGGCACAAACAAGGTCAAACAAACAAAGATATCCATGCTAAAGAACCAGTTCCAAAACTTAAGAATGCAACAGAATGAATCCATCAATGACATGTACTCGAGATTTCAAGACATTCATCATGCCTTAATAGGACTAGGAGAAAAATACACAGATTTTGATATTGTATCTAAAGTTCTAAATTCACTCACTGATGAATGGGAGAGAAAAGTCTTAGCAATCGAAGAAGCAAATGATCTATCTACAATGAAACCAGAAGAATTAATTGGAAATCTTATTTCGTATGAAGTAAATATGCAAGCTAAGAAAGATCAAGCACAAGAAAGAAAGAATGTAGCTTTTCATGCAGAAAAGGAAGAATCAGAGTCTGAAGATGAGGATTTAGCATTTATAGCCAAAAATTTCAAGAAATTCTTAAGATATAGAAAAGAAAATAAAAACGGATTCAAAAAGAATTTCTTGAACAAACCTACATCCTCGAATATAGAATGTTTCAACTGTCACAAGAAAGGTCACATGCACAAAGATTGTCCAGAGCAAAAGAAGGAGAATCAGAGAACTCTCAATAACAAAAACAAGAAGGAAAAAATTCAAAAAGAAGGCATTCTCTGTAACATGGGACGATTCAGATTCATCTTCATTTGAAAGTGAAAATGATAGCGACAATGAACAAGCGAATGTATGCTTTATGGCTCAAGAATCTGAGGTTAGTAATTTAACTTTCTACGATTTAATTGATGTAAACACTGAACTTTTGAGCACAATAAAAACTCTTAAAAGGAAACACAAGGAAACTTGTGAAAATCAAAACAAAGCTGAATTTGAAAGAGATATGTTAAAAGATGAAAAGACAATTCTAGAAGAAGAACTTGAAAAAGTTCAAGAGTCTCTTTCAAATTCGGAAACTCAATTATCACTTTTAAGTCAAGAAATTGAAACTACAA
This sequence comes from Allium fistulosum, assembly GCA_030737815.1. Taxonomy (NCBI): domain Eukaryota; kingdom Viridiplantae; phylum Streptophyta; class Magnoliopsida; order Asparagales; family Amaryllidaceae; genus Allium; species Allium fistulosum. The sequence goes on along the minus strand of CM060901.1, from coordinate 814,278,080 downwards.
AGACAAAGAATGATATAATTGTTTCTGAAAATCATGAGTTAAAAACTAAGATTAGACAAGTTGAGTTAGAAAATAATAGTCTTCAAGCTAGATTAGATAACATCACTTAAAGTGCCTCTAATTTTAATAAAGGAAGAGAAAATTTATCTAAGATTTTAGAAAATTCTCAATCCTCCTCAAATAAACATGGATTAGGATATAAAAAGGAGTCAAAAATTCCTAAAAAGAAAAATACAAATTTTAAGAGGAATATTGATTCAAAACAACAAATGTTATTAAGAGAACCTATTAGACCAAAAGAAGAAACTATGATAGTTAAAATTTGGGTTCCAAAGACTAACAATATTTTAATTAGGAATAAATATATTAAAGCATTTATGGATAGTGTTCATAATAATAAAAATTATATTTATAAAAAGGATACTGAACCAAATTGGGTTTGGTTTCCTAAGTTCTAACTTTTAGGACCCTATTGTAAGGTGGGTACCAATAATTTTGTATTTATTTTCAGGTCCCACTCAAAAAGAAGAAATGGATACTAGACAGTGGTTGCTCAAAACACATGACCGGTGACAAAGATATGCTTACAAACATCACATACTTTGATGGTGGCTCGGTTACCTTCGGAGATTATTCAAAAGGCTATATCATTGGCAAAGGAGCTGTGAGCAATTACGGTACATTAAATTTACCTTTTATTACAAATGTTTCATTAGTTGAAAATCCAAAACATAATCTACTAAGCATAAGTCAACTTTGTGACAAAAGTTTTAAAATAACTTTTTTAGAAAATAAATGTAGTATTTTTGATCAAAACCAAAATCTTGTTTTTGAGAAAAATAGAGATAGGAATATTTATGTTCTAAATATGAAGATTAATCATAATACAAATATGTGTTTACTAGCCAAAGATAATGATCCTTGGTTGTGGCACAAAAGATTTTGTCATATTAATTTCAAAACTATTAGAAAACTTTCTAAAAATGTATTAGTAAGAGGTTTACCTAAGATAAACTTTAAAATAAAAAAATCTTTGTGATGATTGTCAAATAAGAAAATTAACAAAATCATCTTTCAAATCTAAGAAAAATATTTCAACTTTACAACCACTAGAATTACTTCATATGGATCTTTTCGGACTAACACAAGTTCAATCCATTAATCATAATCGATATGTATTTGTAATAGTTGATGATTTCTCAAGATATACATGGACTATTTTTATGAAAAATAAAAGTGATACATTTGAGCATTTTAAAACATTTGTCAAAAAAATTCAAAACACTAAAGATTTGAAAATTAAGAATATACGAAGTGATCGTGGTGGCGAATTCGAAAATGAAGCTTTTGAATCTTTCTGTAAAAAGAAAGGAATAAATCATAACTTTTCATTTCCTAGAACTCCTCAACAAAATGGAGTAGTAGAAAGAAAGAATATAACATTACAAGAATGTGCAAGAACACTATTAAATGGAAGCCTTCTACCAAAACATTTTTGGGCAGAAGCCGTAGCTACTGCATGTTATGTATTAAATCGTATTTCTATTAGACCATTAACTAAAAATACTTCATATGAACTTTTTAACAATAGAAAGCCAAATATCTCTTATTTTAAAATATTTGGATCAAAATGTTTTATTTTAAATACAAAAGACCAACTAGGAAAATTTGATCCGAAAGCTGACGAAGGAATTTTTGTAGGATACTCAGAACGAAGTAAGGCATATCAAGTTTTTAATAAACGAACAAATATAATCGAAGAAACTTTACATGTATCTTTTGTTGAAAACTTTAATAAAAACTTGAGTATAAAATATGATGACGAATTTATAATAAATACAAACAATACAAATCTTGAAAATATGAATAATACCGAACTTAGATCTCCACCTAGAATCTTACGAGATCACCCTGTACAAAACATAATCGGTGAAATTGATTCTCAAGTTAAAACTAGAAGTCAACTAAACCAAATGGGACATGTTGCTTTTATTTCTACATTAGAACCTAAAAATCCTAAAGAAGCATCAACATACGACTACTGGATTGTTGCTATGCAAGAGGAATTAAATCAATTTGAACGTAACGATGTTTAGGATTTAGTTCCCCGTCCTAATAATCAATCAGTTATAGGAACAAAATGGGTTTACAAAAATAAAGTAGACGAACAAGGAAATATAACTAGGAATAAAGCTAGACTAGTAGCAGAAGGATATAATCAAGAGGAAGGTATCGACTTTGAAGAAACATTTGCTCCCGTTGCAAGACTTGAAGCAATACGTATTCTATTAGCCTTCGCGTGTTTTCACAATTTTAAACTTTATCAAATGGATGTTAAAAGTGCTTTTCTAAATGGTTTTATAAAAGAAAATGTGTACGTAGAGCAACGCCCTTTATTCATACATGAAAAATATCCGGGTCATGTATATAAATTAAAGAAAGCCTTATATGATCTTAAACAAGCACCTCGTGCTTGGTATGAGAGACTTAAAAGCTATTTACTAGATTTAGGATTTCAAATCGGAAAAGTAGATCAAACTCTATTCATTAAAAACACTACTAAAGACATTCTAATAATTCAAATATATGTAGATGACATTATATTTGGTTCAACTAATGAAAACTTGTGTAAAGAATTTTCAAATATAATGACTAAGGAGTTCGAAATGTCACACATGAGAGAATTATCTTATTTTCTTGGATTACAAATTAAACAATTAACGAATGGAATTTTCTTAAACCAAGAAAAATATTGTGCTAATCTAATTAAACGTTTTGGAATGGAAAACACTTCTGGAAAACCTACTCCTATGAGTACCACAACTCATCTCGATCGAGATGAAAATGGCAAAAGTGTAGACCAAAAGTTGTTTAGAAGTATGATAGGCTCTTTACTATACTTAACCGCTAGTAGACCAGACATAATGATGAGTGTATGTTTATGTGCACGTTTTCAAGCTAATCCTAAAGAATCACATTTAAGAGCCATAAAACGAATTATGCGATATCTTAATAATACTAAGGACTTTGGTCTTTTCTATCCAAAAGATTGTCCATTCGAGTTAGTGTCATTTAGTGATGCTGATTTTGGTGGATCTCGAACTGATAGAAAAAGTACAAGTGGTACGTGCCATTTCATTGGAAAAATCACTTGTATCTTGGTTTAGTAAGAAACAAAATTGTGTTTCACTTTCAACTTGTGAAGCGGAATATATATCTGCTGCTCTGGCTTGTACCCAAGTCATATATATGCAACAAACACTTAAAGATTTTAATATAAATTTAACAAATTCTACAATATATTGTAATAATACAAGCACAATAAATTTGTCTGAAAATCCGATAAATCACTCTTGGACGAAACATATTGATATTTGTCACCATTTTCTACGTGACAATATCGAAAAGGAATTATCAATTTAGAGTATATTTCTACCGAAAACCAAATTGCCGTTATATTTACTAAACCATTACTAGAAAACTCGTTTATAAAATTACGAAGAGAACTAGGAATAATTTCTTTCAAAGATATTTAATAGAAAATATGATAATAAATATAATACTTAAATATACTTCATCTAAACAAAAGTCAAACAAAAATTTAGTTCACTTAACTATAGGTTTAAAAACTTAATCTACTCCTAAGACCATTCATTTCAAAGCAAATATGAACCAATAACATAATTTTTGGTTCTAAATCCCTATTAACTCTATACCACACATTTTTAAACCACTAATTCTATATATACATGCACGTATGATTTTTTCAAAAACTAAAAATTTCAAACTCTATAGAAAAATGTCTTCCAACAAATCAAACTCTCCAATCAACATAACCTCCTCAACCGATATCTCACCTACATCACCACATCTTCCTACTCCAACACCAAAACACGAGCCGGTTTATAAATGGGAAAATTATCGAACTGGCTATACACCGGATTCGAAGAAGGCCAAACGTGGACTATTTATCTCTCCTGATACGAAAAGAAAAATTGATGAAATTCATCATTATCAATAGCAGCAAATTGATCTTCAACGTGAATTATATTTTGAACAAAAAGTAACTGCTAGACGCTTAAGCTTTCTTAAGCAAATTGGTTTACGATTTTGTAGCTCGAAGAAAAATGATGTGAGTGAGCCCCTACCTCGACCAGTTAGCTCGTTTGATCCATCTTCATCATATCGTACACCAATCGATTCGATAAATCCTTGGGTATCGCCAAAAACTCCTCAATATAGCCCAAATTCATGGGACAGGAACTATATGGCGAATGAAGGAAATAAAACACTGAAGAACATTAGTCCTTCTCCAAAGAAATGATTTTTTAAAAAGATCAAAATAATGTGTTATATTGTAATATTATTGTACAATTGTAATCATTTCATTTAATAAAACATTTGCATTCAAAAAGTCAAGAAAAACCAAAAATGCAAAATTAAGTCGACTGAATAGTTCGGCAGAGTCGACTGAATATATGGCAGAATCTTTCAGCCAACAGTTCAGTCGACTGAAACTCTCTATTCAGACGACTGAATTTTACCCAGAAAACTTTCGGGTTCCAGTTCAGTCGACTGAACAGATAATTTGAGTCGACTAAACGCAGTTTACCAGGGTTTTTACCATACTTAGCCATCTTTCTCACTTTTACTTTTATTTTTTACTGATTCCAAACTTCATCTTCCCCATCTCAAAGAAAACCCTAGCCCCCAATTTCTACTTTTTTCACAATTTCTTCCTCAAATTTCCACAATTATGCCTCCTAAACATTCTAGAGATTCAACTTCAACCAACTCCGACTCAATTGATACCCAAATCGCTCAATGGCTTTACAATGAAGTTGCGGTCACTCGGTGGAACAAGATGAAGAATTCAAGGATCTTTGTGCACTCATTTGTTGATTTCCAAGGTCTTCAATCCTACAATATTCAAGCTTTAACAGACCAGGCAAGTTTGACATCACTTTTAGACATTAATCGAAATGACCATGCCATCAACCATATTATGGTCAAATTATTCTATGCCAACCTCAACCTCGGACACCAAACTCCACGAAATCCGAACGACGGTGTTTGGAGTATTGTATGTGGGAAAAAGGTATGGTTTTCACTTGATCGCATAACTCATATTCTAGGATCCCCAAACATTGGTATAAAGCTTGAGGACATAGATTTCAATCCTCATATTCGTGATAATATAAATCATCAATTTTTAGACGATGAGATCAACGTCCTAGATATTAAATCCACCTCCTTAAGACCAAGAGCCATGTTTCTACACAAAGCACTTATGAGGACCATTACCCCCTGCACCGGCTCCTATGAAATAGTATACCCGAATAACTACCGGGCACTATATGCTATATGGTGAAATATTAAAATAAATTGGGTGCAATTGATACTTGATGAATTTCTTTCATTCAACAATGGTAAAATGAGAATGATATATTTTGGCGAATACATAATGAAACTTCTACTAGACGTTGATACGCCACTACCGGACTCAGAAAATACGATGGTTCATCAAATCAACCATCGGACTATAAGCCTCATGCAACTACCAGTAAGACTTCCTCGTATCATGTCTCTAGCCGAATGGGAAGCACGTCATCAAGAACCTCACCAACCTCAACCTCAACCTCCACAACAAGAACCTCATGATCACGATGATGAAATCCGTCTTGTTCAACCAGATTTTACTACAAATCAATCGTTGGGAATTCTATCAAGAAATCAACAAATCCTTGCTACTCGTCTCAAAAAGGTTGATCACAAACTTGATAGGGTAAAAGGGTTCTTCACCAAACTATGGGATGCTATTTCATGCACCAGCACCACTTCTGTTTCAACCTCACACGACAAGCACCCAGCTCCAACGTTCACGTGGACATCTTCCGAGGAGAATCAGAGCAGCAGCACTAGTGGTAACAATGATGGTCAAGGAGGAAGAGCTTTTAGACAACCAACCGGTGGCCCTGTTATTCATGAACCAGAAGATCGTGAAGACTCTTATAATTGGGACAGGGATCCTTGATCATTTTGATGGTTTGATTTCCGGAACTCTTTATTAATTTTTAACCACTTATGAAAAGGCTTGTATAAATAGCCTTCTTTTATTTGTGATACTCTGCGGTTTGTATGATTCACACTGTGGTTATATATGCATGTGGATGCTTTGTTGCTTGCCAATAATATACTTCTGCAATTATTACTTCCATTTTGTCGATGACAAAGGGGGAGAAATCTATGTTACAAACTTTGTTTTGTAGGAATGATAGTGCATATATTCAGGAGGAGGAAAGATAATTACATCTCTACAACCATAGGTATTGTCATCAATCAAAAAGGGTGAGAATGTTGATACGCTATATTTTGATCAATGATAATGTGCTTCAACAAAATGGAAGAGATATGTGCAAAGCTAAAGGGAGAACTATGAAGACCAAAGATACCATAAGTATGATTTAAATATAGGTCTTAGTTTAGATTCATTGTTAAAATCTATCCTCAAGAAGCTTGCACAAACACAAGAACACATTTCATAACTTAATTTTTTAGTTAAGTGTTCACTGTGCAGAAAATACCAGTTCAGTCGACTGAACAGGAAATTTCAGTCGACCGAACCTGTTACAGAATTACAGCATGCACAGTTTCAGTCGACTGAAATTCTCTGTTCAATCGACTGAATTCAAACCTGCGAATTTTTAATGAAAAGACACCTTCTTCTTCCCAAGAGTTGCAACCATTCTCTAATGGTAATGGATGCATCTCTTGCCTAAATCTTTTGCAAATAGATACACCTCTTCTACACCTATAAATACATTTTTCTATCATTTGCAAATCACGAATTCTAATTGCTTTAATCTCTCTATTTTCTTGAACATACTTTCAGATTTCTTAAGTTTTCAAAAGCAATCACAAACCACTTCAATTGCTTGAATCTCTGATTTATCTTAAATACTCTTTTGATTCATAGCAATTTATATTTCCTAAATCTTCATAAACACATTTCATATTCTTGAGGATAAGATTATATGAAAATTGTACTCAATTAGACTCATTAGTGTTATCAAGAACACAACAAGTCATAAATACTTTTTGTATCTAGTTGAAGTCCTCTTCGGTAGTTGAGGCAAGAAATCCCGTTCGGTTGTTCGGGTAAGTTGTAAACCTATTCCTCCGGGTTAAGTGAGGGTTGTTTGGTTAGTTGAATTCCTAAGAGGAGCGTAGGGACTGGACGTAGGACAAGAGGTCCGAACCAGTATAAAGTCTTGGTGTCTACTTTACTTACTACTTATTGCTATCTTCCTAGACCATTCCACTATTCCATATTATACGATCCTACCGCATAACATCTTTCATTTAGTGCAAACACCATGGCTAATAGCTCTAAGTCATGTATTGCATATTTCGCTCATGCGTCTTTAACTGCCTACTAGCATATGCGATAACCTTTCCGTGTTGTATTAGCATTGCACCTACTCCTTCGTATGAATCAGTATAAACGGCTAGACCACCACTTTCATCAATAATAGTTAATGCTGGAGCGGTAGTTAGCCTTTTCTTAAGTTCCTAGAACGCTTCTTCACATTTAGGGGTCCATTCAAATTTAACATCCTTCATATTCAACTTTGTTAAGTGATAGGAAATCTTGGAGAAGTCTTGAATAAATCTCTGGCATTATCCTGCCAATCCTAAGAAGCTGAGAATGTCCTTCAGGGTTTGGGGCTACTTCCAATCCATAGTGGCTGTGATTTTTCGTGGATCAACAAAGATTCCTTCCTTCGATAGAACATGCCCAAGGAATCTTACCTTCTCTTCCAAAAATTAGCACTTTGGGAACTTAGCTTTTAGCACATTTCTCCTTAATATTTCTGGCACAATCTTTAGATGCCTTTCGTGTTCTTCTTCGGTCTTTGAATATATAAGAATATTATCAATAAAAACCAACATGAATTTGTGGAGCATATCTCTGAATACTCTATTTATAAGGTCCACAAAATAAGCGGACGCATTGGTAAGCCCAAAAGGTATAACCAACCACTCATAGAAATCATTTGGTCCTCTGAATGCAGTTAAAGGAATGCATTCTTCTGCTATCCTTAACTGATGGAATCCTATAGCTAGGTCCAATTTTGAAAATACTCGAGCACCATGAAGTCAATCAAACAAGTCATCAATATGGGGTAAATGATATTTCTTTTTAATCGTTTGCTTATTTAGGTCTTGGTAGTCTACATAAAGTCTTAGGGAGCCATCTGACTTTGCAACGAAAACTACTGCTGAGCTCCAGCTTGAACGGCTAGGTCTAATGTGTCCTTTCTTTAATAATTTGTCAGTTTGATTCTTTAACTCATTTACTTCCTTAGTGGCCATTCTTTGAGAAGAATGAAAAACAAACCTCGCACTGGAAATCAAATTGATTTGAAACTCAAGTTTCCTATATGGAGGTAAACTTTTATCTTCCATAAAAACATCCGAAAAGTCCTTAATAATTGGTATTAACTCAAAATTCATTTGGGATGAATCCAATGCATACATGAAGCTCTCACTCACTGGACTAGATTTGTTGCACATTATTCTGTCTGACACCCTTCCATTTACCTTTTTAACACCACCATCCTCTTAGTGCAATCCAGAATGGCTCTATACTTAGATAACCGGCGCATTTCAAGTAGAATTTCAAACCCAATAAAATCAAGGACAAATAGATTGCATAAGAATTTGTGGGTTTGGTAATGTAACTCGAATTTCCTTACAAATCATATAAAGATTGGTGGTACCTCCAATAGGATTAGACACACAAATAGGGGTATCTACTATTTTTGGGGTATGTTTTAACTTATAGACCAATTTCATAGCAATAAAACTATGCAAAGCCCCAGTATCAAATAACACTCTAACTAAAATATCATTAACATAAATTTTACCTTCCAAAACTCCCTTTTCCTTTGCATCAGTGGAAGTTAAGGGTTCAAATTTGATTGCAAAAACTTGGACTTGTTCTCCCTTCCTTATCAACGGGCAATCCCTCTTCCCGTGCCCTGGTTTGTGATAATTGTAGCAGGTTTGTCCTTGAGCTTTGGGATTCTTGCAGTTGTTGGAAAAGTGGCCCTTCTATTGGCAGTTGAAACAAGTGATATTCTTTAACCTGTCTTCTTGGGATCCTCATTCTGGCTTGCCTTGCCCTGGTTTCTTTCCAAGGTGATTGAACTTCCTCCTTTTCCTATTATTGCTGCTACTGTGAGTTATGGGCGGATTCTTTTTATCTAGAGTTTCATATCGGAAATCCATGTCTACCAAATCCACAAAGGTTCCCTTTACATGCCTGGTCATCCTGTCTTGATATTTCCCCTTCATCCCAACGATAAATATTTCATTCTTTTTTAAAGGAGCGTCTATCAGACTTAGTCCAAAATGGGACAACTCATTGAACTTGTTAGAATACTCCTTTCCCGACATCTGTCCTTGTTTTAAATACATAAAACTCCGACAAAGGTGGGATTTTCCTATAGGTGGCATATACTGTTCTTTCAGAACTTCTTTGAATCGCTCCCATGCAAAATTATCTACAGAATCACTCTGAGTGATGGATTCCCACCATGATAGAGCACCATCCTATAGTTTCTAGGAAACTAAGAACCTTTTTTGCTCATTCCCGAAATTCAATCCTTTAAAAATTCTTTCATAAGAGCGGATCCAAGCCTGAACTTCAATAATGGACTACGTTCCTTTGAATGGTTTACCACCCAAACTGGTGTAATCTTTGCATAGAATGGCAAAGTTAATTTGATGCCGCACATGGATTATCACTTCCTCAATTACTGTAGCATTTGATCGACCATTGGTGGTCGTAGTGTTGTTGCTCCCCTTCATCCTATTCTATTACTCATCTCATACTAACTTCATATAGTAAGGAATCATCTTTAGAATTATAGACGAAATTATCTTAGGGAATAGGTATAACTTGAATGTACTTATTCGGATAAAATTTCAACTATGCGCTCTCTAAGATTAAACTCATTCTAGGACATTACTAACCTTATCTCTAATGAATTGACCCCATCCAGGCTTAGTTATTCGCTCAACCATAAGCTCTGATACCAAATGTGACAGCCGAGCCCTTGGCCCTCCGACAGTGGGTACAACTACCGTGGCTCACACTAGTACCTCGCTATTTTCTTTTACGGCCAGCCTCTCGACTGCACTAACCCATTCCCTGGGACATATAGGAGTAAGAGTCATCTTCTCACCACCAAACACAAAACGTGAACTCCCTATCATGCAGCAAGTAAATCCGATCTCGGTTCCTTTGAACCAATCATCAATAAAAAGATATTAAGTAAATAGGTGCTTATCATTTGATTAATTACTTGCTTATCAAAAAAATATCTTCTAGAGATATATATCTTTAAAAACATTTATTTCTGGTATATACGGAATCATTAAACCTTTCTTTAACTTTGGAAATACAAAATCATTTTCATATGTCTTATAGGAAACATTATTGAGTAAGAAGGGTCGATAGAAATTATACTAATTCTACTCAACATCAATTTCCATATTCAACATTTACTATTAGTTGAATAACGGTGAAATTACCTTTTAAATTCACATGGATAGTATGGCTTCCGTCCTCGGAATTTAATACCAAGTATAAGAAGATTATCATTATACAATCCAAGTTGTATTAAATTTAGAAAATTAAATTTGTAAATTTGAATTTTTTATACTTATCTCATTTTCAATACATCGACCTTATATATCCCTCGCCCAGGAAAGAGGCTAGATGAACCAGGGCACTGGTTGCTCATGAACATCTCCTTAGTTTAAGCCCTTCACATATGGATCTCACAAATAGAAAAATCAAGTCTACTCATCGGCTTTTAGAGCCAAAATTAAATCATTTATTTAAACCTTTTAAAATAAATTATAAAAACTTCAAATTATCTTTAAAATACTTAATTATTTATTTGAAAACATTTACAAAAATTTTGGAAAAGAATACTTAAGTTTAAAGCCATATTTCAAAAGTGCTGCAAAAAGTGCTACGAATAGTACTTTTAAGGCTTATTTGATCAAAACGACCTTTCGTTCATTTAGAAATCCATTTTTATAAGTCAAATCTTTTTTAAAACATTTTAAAAGATATATAAAATTTATTCCATATTTTTAAAGAATTTAAAAATATCATTTATAAAGAATTTGTTGCTTTGTTTTCCAAACTGTCAAACCGCGACAATTTTGAAAACTTGTTTTGCTCATATTTCAAAATATAATAAACAAAATCTTAATCCTTTTGTTTGAAAACTATGATTATAAGGGTTTGGAAAATTCTTATTACAAAGAATTTCGTCTCCGAATCCATCGTATACATGGATTTAACTTTCTATGACACGAAATCGTGAACTGCCGTTACGTGACGTGCCTATTTTGACTCAATTTTCATAACTTGTCAAAACTTCAGTTAATTGGATTTAGTGTTTATAAAACATTTATAAACCATTTTCAAGAGGTTTATCAATCTCATATACACCATTTCATTTACAAAAAGGAAAGTCATTTCCTTTGATGTGTATTTAAACGTGACTTGTTTTACACATCCAAACAACAATATTTCACAACAAACATGATGGTCAAATCATAGCAACCAAACAACATGTCAAATAATCATCCAAAGAATATATATAAATATAAGTGGAGTTTTCTCACCTTGAATTAAACGATTGACTTAAAAATGGCGATAGCTTCACTAACTTGAATTTAAAGCTCAAAGCACTCGGACTTTTGCCTTTAGAAGGCTCGGCCTTGACTTTGGAGGCTTGGATGACTCACGACCTAACTTAGAGGAGGAGAAGGGCTCGGCTGTGGTGGATGGAGGGTGTAGCCGTGGGGAATTTAAGTGGAGATGAGGAGGATTGTGATAGTTTTGAGGTGTTTTTGTATATATATACACATACGCACACAAACACACACACTATATGAATTTAGTTTCTTTTTGAAATAGATTTTGCCATAATTTTGCTAAGGCAAGAGGCCATTAAAATGGAGAGGAGAAGCTTTAAAAAATGAAGAGGAATGTGGAATGAAAGTGAAGATGGAATGTTGTATTTATAGGCAAAGGATGGAGTAAAAATATCATGATATTTAAGTGCATATCCATCACCTTTCATCACCACCTTCACCTCCCCCTACATCATCATGGTTCGGTAGAAATGACCCCCCTTCATGTGTGTAGCCCATGTGCATGTACTTGTGTGTATGTGTTGACTTTGGAATGCTTAAGTATTATGGAAGTGAGAAAATATCTTAGATATTTTTGATAATATATATATATATATATATATATATAAGTATATGTATATGTGTGTGGTTATATATGTGTGTTCATTTGCATGTGGATATGTTCATGGATGCATACATGTATATGTGCATATGTATTTCACATATAATCTACAACGTTGCATAACTTCTACATGTTGAATTGTTACGGATTTCGATTTTGATTTCTGGTCATATTTTCACTCCTTAATTAATATACATATATTTGTAAACCAAGTTTAATAATAATATTCCTATTATTATATTGTTAACCCTCAATTTTCTACGACTTAAGAACTACACGACTTAGGGACTGCACGACTCAAGAAAGGTACGCGACTCAAGAAGGGTATGCGACTTAACAAGTTAAGGATTGTGCGACTTAAAGGAGTGAACGACTCAAGGTTTGGACGACCTAACAACTCAGAGTACTTCATGACCTACGACTCATGGTTTGGACGACCTAACAACTCAGAGTACTTCACGACCTACGATTTGAGGTCTGGACGACCTAACGAGTTAAGGTGTGAATAACCTAACGAGTTAAGGTCTAGACGACCTAAAAGTCGAAACAATCTAAAGCAGTTTACGACTTAAACATGCAACGACCTAAGGAAGTTAAGATCCAACGATGCAAGAGATGCCGCATTCGGTTAAGTCGCAGACGATTCAGGACTTGTAATATAACCAAATGAACGAACTTACCAGTTGAGCCACGACTCAAGACTTAGCATAAGTCGTCCACGACCTAAGGCTACCGAGTTAAAATCCAATGCCGTGACACTTATGCCGCTTGACTGATACTGTTACCTGCTAAGTCGGCCACGACTTACGACTTACCTTAAGTCGACCACGACTTACGACCTAAGGGATCAAATTCTCTATAAATACAGCGCTACCTTCAACATGAAGGGGACTTTTGGCCAATCATTTTCTGAAGCGCCATTACTCTACGGAATTCTCAACTCATCCAAGACTTGAAGAACTCCAAACATTGAAGATACTACAACAAGCTTTGAACGAGATTCTACACATCCGACATGGATTCAACAAATCTCATCGTCAAAGTTTGAGTTACTAATCTGAAGTGTTTGTGTGATCGAAGTGAATTTTATTCGAAGTGCATTGTATCAAATTGTAACCAGATCAGCAATAAAAGAATATAAAGTGGACGTAGGCTCAATTACGGGCCGAACCACTATAAATCTATTGTCCCTTTACCGTTTTCTGCTATTTTCAGCTTATATTCTGTTCCTGTACCAACAGGTGGTGCTTTCACGTTATTACTACACACACCGGGTGTTAGCGTTCAATTTTCAGCGTTAACATTTTGGTGCTTACACTGAGAACCCAACTCAGGAATACATTCACCATTGCTTCACAAAATTTCGTGGAAAAAGTTTCTTTCAAGACCAAAAATCTATCTGAGATCATGGCTCCTGGAAGAAAAGGTAGATCTGCCAGATCCAGAAATGCTCATGAGGGAACCTCCGCTTCCCCAACAGCAAACGAGGAAACTCCTACCATTGAAGTCACAAGGGCTGAGTTAAACAACGCAGTGTCGGGACTATACCAACAAATTGAAACTCAAAACGCTCAGATGATGGACAGGTTAAACGCTCTACTTGGGGCAAATCAACAGCCTGAAAACAACGAAACTACCTTTGCCGAAAATGCCAACAATGAAAGAGGTATTCCTTAAAGAACAGCCGGCACCGCCGAAATGCCACCTTTCCAAGCTGAAGGTCCAAGGCCGCAGCCAACTTTTCACGAGCATTTGCCCAGGCAAACTTCTGAAACAATGGCTGACGTCTACCCGGCAATGCCTCTGAACAATGAGGAGTACCTATCAGGGATGATTCGCCAAATCATGAAAGAGAGCATGAAGAGGGAAGAAAATGAGAACGACTGGGGATTTGCTCCAAGCAAGACTCCGTTTACTGAAAGGATCCTGAAAGCAGAATTTCCAAGGAAATTTTCACCTCTAACTATCCCGGCCTATAGGGGCACGAGTGACCCAAACCAGTTTCTATACAAGTACGATTGGCATATGACCGGTGTAAGGGCATCAGATGAGATTAAATGCCGATACTTTCCAGTGTACTTGGAAGGAGTGGCTCTACTTTGGTTCACAAAGCTACCAGTTCGGTCCGTGGATCAATTCTCTGATTTAACTCGAAAATTCAAGGATCAGTTCAGGTTGTATGCTTCAAAAGCTAAAGATATAATGTCACTGTCCAACCTTGAACAAGTGCCCGGAGAATCTATCAGGTCTTTCTTGAACCGTTTCAATTTAGCCCTAGCCGAAGTGGATAATGCAGAATCCCGTATGATCCTGACTTACCTGATGCGAGCCATCAACAAATCAAGTGAATTTGGAAGATTGTTAAAAATGAAGGAGCCAAACTCACTTGAGAAATTCTATAAAAAGGCCGACGAATTCATGCGCCTAGAAAGCCTTTCAGCGCCGTCAAGAGTGGTGGTTGCCGAAGTCAAGAATAATGGTGTTACCTCTAACAAAAGAGAATCCGGAAACCAGAAAAGGAAAAGTGATGGAGGAAAGAAGCAGGAGAATGAGAAGAAACCTCGCCGCTTTAATCTTTCAGATTTTACTCCTTTAACTGATACACCGGAAAATATCTTCTTCGCGACAAAAGATGTTGTCAAATATCCTAAACCACCTGAGATGGGGAGAGGTGCATTGCGTAATGGGAAATTCTGCCAATTCCACAACCAACCTGGCCATGACACTGGCCAATGTCGCCAGTTGAAGAATGTGATTGAAGAGTTGCTGAAACAGGGCAAATTGCAACAATATGTGAAGAAAAACAGAGTCGACCCAACCTCATCCACTCAGGGGCAAGAATACCCTGCCCATCAACCTGACTCTGGCAACAACACTGCAGTGCAAGAATCCGAAAAGCTTGTCATTAACGTTGTCACAGGAAGACCCCACACAACAACCAGGAGTTGGGACGACTATTAATTACCCACAAAACTGCAGCTGTGGCATCTTCCAATATCTCTGGCATATGAATCAAAAACTATGAATCCAGTGGAAATGGAAATTCAATCTGGAGACTTTGGAACAACAATCACTTGCATCCTTTTCTTTTTACACAACAGCATTGCTTAATTTTGTAAAATGATGATGGATGTATAACTCTTGTATTGTAAACCACTGAGAAATCAGTGCGGATTAATAAAAGAATTTTAAATCTTGTGTTCTAATACAATATAATGCCTGTTTCACTTCGATAGGCAAGTATCTTAAATATATTGCTAAAATGTCAATTTAATATTGCAGGCTATCAAAGCAAAGCTTACTTATTCAATACATCACAAGACTCGGCGATTCCCATAAATCACTCAACAACAAAGTACATTTCTCTGGCAGAAAGCAAGGAATTTGCAAAAGAATGGGGCATGTACTTGAAGTGATAACAAGGAATCACTAAGGAGCAGATGGTGAAAGAACATAAGCAACAATCACTACTCTTCGGAGTTCAAATGAAAAGACCTCTACGGAGGCACAAGCCCTCTTCGGAGCCACGCCAAAAAATGGAAGTTCTCTTCTCAACAAAGAGGTTGGTGGAACCAGAAGGCGCAGGATCTTTGTTAACTAGTTGCGATTGTTTGTGTAACGAACATCCAACTAAGTGACTTGCGTCCGCCCCATGGGTCCATTTAACTGTGAGAAAGTAACTTACAGGCAATCAAATAAAGACCTCTTTGGAGGCATAAAACCTCTACGGAGGCACAAGCCTCCACCAAAGGCACACACTGCCCTCTATGGAGGCAGAAGACCTTCCCCAAAGCACAAGACTTATCCGTAAGCACAAGACCTCTCCGGAGGCACAATGCTACTTTTCGGAGTCCATGCTACTCCACAGAGTCCAAATGCTAATCTTCGGAGTCCATGCTACTCCACAGATTCCAAAATGCTAAGCTTTGGAGTCCATGCTACTCCACAGATTCTAATGCTAATCTTCGGAGTCCATGCAACTCCACAGATTCCAAAATGCTAATCTTCGGAGTCCATGCTACTCCACAGATTCTAATGCTAATCTTCGGAGTCCATGCTACTCCACAGATTCCAAAATGTTAATCTTTAGAGTCCATGCTACTCCACAGGTTCCAAAATGCTAATCTTCGGAGTCCATGCTACTCCACAGATTCTAATGCTAATCTTCGGAGTCCATGCTACTCCACAGATTCCAAATGCTAATCTTCAGAGTCCATGATACTCCACAAAGTCACAATGCTATTCCTCAGAAATGCCAAAAAGGCCTCTTTGGAGGCACATTTCACCTAAGTTGGAGTGTAAAAATCTCTCTTCGGGACCCACTTCACCAGAATTGAAATGACAAAGCATTTTTCATAAGCTCGCTTCACTGCATAGGAGAATCCAATTTTCAACAAATAAAAGTGATCATCCCCGAAAGTAGAAGTGTTCTTTCAAATGAAAACTTATCTGATGTAAAACATACTCTATTAAAGCAGAATAATATTTCCTCAAAACGGAAGAATTACTCTCTAAAAATAAGAGTACAAGTCTTTTCAGAATATTGCAGTAAACCGTGGTATGGGGGCACGTAGCTATATTAATAAAAACAATGCTCAAACATCATACCACGAGCTCACTGCAGTATCATATAAAGTAAATAAAGAAACTTGTGCAAAAACAAGGAATAAACGCGTTCACACATATGTTAACAAGAAATTGTAAAAGCAAAAAGAACCATATTATTCCATACTATGAAAATTTTGTACATGTGAAGGTTTCGACAAGCGGAGGCCGGTATCCGAACAATCTCCGGTCAATAAATGCAAAAAGCAAAAAGCAAAACAAGAAGCCTAGAGTCCAGCTTATCATTCCTTCTTCCTGCCACCCTTAGAGCTTTTTCCCGGCTTGATAACTAGTTTTGGAAGTCGTTGTGGATAGGTCGGGGGGAAGGAGAAAGAGAAGCAGCTGGATCTTCTTCAACATTTTCTTCATCAGCCAAAGTGCTCTTCTTCTTCTTCTTCATTGCGCGCTTCCCTTTCCTCTTTGAAGAAGACTCACTTCCCGGAGTAAAAAACTCAGAAAGCTTTGTGTCGTCATCATAAGTTTGCTCCAGGGTGTTTTCGCCTTTTTCAAGTTCCCTTGTCTTTTGCTCTTGCGAAACAACCGGATCGTCCAAGTCTTTGAGGGCTTCTATTTTCTCTTCTTGCGATCCTGGTTGAGAAGCAGAAAGAGGAGTAACTTGAGAAGAAGGAGGAACGGCAGCCGAAGAAGGAGAAGTTTGCGCAGCTTTCGGTGCCTCCGCTACAGAAGAAAAGAAGTTAAAATCAGTATTCTCCGAGAAAAGAGAAGATATTGGTTCATCGAAGCTTAAGTAACAATCGAGAAATTCATCAAACTCGATTGAAGCAAACAAGTAGTCCGCTTGACCTGGTTCAACATCAAAGTTACCTGGAGAAGTCGGCTTTGCAAGATCAATCTCGAATTTCTGAGCCGCAACATCTTCCAGAGCCTCTTCCTCGGTGGGAGTAGTCACAATTTCAGTGTCAACTTTAGCAGGAGGCGAAGAATGGGAACTGGAGCCTATAATGTTAGCATCGGCCGAAATTGAAGTATGGACGGGGGCAGTTAAAGGAGCTTCCTCCTTTGGGTATTCTTCTCCCGTCGATTTAGCTTGCGCTTTAGCAAGTTGCTCCTTTCCTCTAGCAAGAGCGGCACGAGTTTCATCGTCAAGATAACGTGCCTCAAGCTTTGCCTCGTTATAGCCAGCGCCGCTGAACATATCAACTACGGCTTCCCACACTTCGGCTAGAGTAATCTCGTATTCAGGGCCCAGAAAGGAGAGGCTCCCACGACCCAAAACGCTGTGCAAGTAAAAGTCAAACAGAGTAGAACTGATATTGGCTTTGGTAGCCTCATAAGATTCTTCAACTGCGACTTTGCCAGCGATAGCTTCATCGCGCTCTCTTTCAGCCTTTAACAACTAAGACTGCAGCCTGGTGATTTCCAAGTCTTGGGAGCTAACTTTCTCCCGAAGCTGAGCGGCGTCATCGCGATATTTCCTAGTAACATGCTGCTCTGCTTCAAGTCTCGCTTCAGCATCTCGCTGAGCAGCATGGGCATCTCGAACTTGCTTTTGGAGCATTTCTTCCTTTTGCGAATAAGAAGTGGAAGAAGTGGCAAGCGCATTCTTTAGTCTTTCAACTTCAGCTTCAAGTCCCCCATAATTCTCAGTGATGCTCTTCATTTCAGTGTCGTGCTACTTGCAAATTTTATCCCACTCTGACTTATCGTTCTCCATGGTCAGCATGGCTTCGAGATTCGCACGATTGACCCTTTGCAGCTCATCAACAAGTTTTTGCCATCCAAACATCCTTTCGATATCAAGTTTGACAGCACCAAGGTTATGCAGCATAGCCGGTTTATCAATCGGGACCAAGTCAAGGTCGAAGCGTACCCCCTTTAAGCACCATTGCGGGAACCGACTTTGAAGAGTTGGCGGACCCTATCCAACTTGATATTGGGGTCTGTTGATGATTGTTTGGATGTCAGACTTCTCAAGAGCAGGAGAATCAGAGGGGATATCAAGAGGAATTGAAGCAGGGGTCTTTTCAGAAATTGCAGACGCGTCACTAGGCTTGACCTGCTTGCTTGGATCTCCAGTAAGGTGACTCTTCCCTTTATCGTCATAAGACTGTCGCTTATGGGAATCATCACCTCTATGAGAAGAGTCGTGTCGCTCATCCCTCCTCCCGTATTGATGTTCATAATCTCGCCTTTCTTGCCTTCCTAATAGCTCTTTCTTCATCTGTTTCCCTCAGGGCAGAGAGATAGCGCCTAAAATCATAAGTGTCGCGGCTTCCGTGACATTGGAATTTATCATAGTATGAACCGCTTCGCCCCATCGGAGAACCTGAAATTGAAAAAAAAGATAAGTGTTAAAAATCTTCAAAGTAAAGAAGCCGAGTGCATTTAATTGTATAAAATCCTAAGTGTGTGTGGTGTGCAAGCTACACGCGTCTAACTACAAACCACTCTTTGGTGTGGGAATGGCGACGGCTTGTATAGAAGGCGTCGAAACTTGTTGTAAAGAAGAAGTCGCCTCGACAGCAGGAGAAATAGCTTTTGAAGCATCATTTTTGAATAACTCCTGTGAAGTCACCATTAAGTCACTAAGATCCCCAAAGATGTCTTCGCCGTCATGCTGACCGGAACTCTCTTTCTCAACCCCTTCATTGGATGCCTTCTTGGGGCATTGAAGAGGCTCCTCCTCTTCGATAACCGGAGAGAGCGTAGATTTGCCGGATGATCCCGCAACGTCAATAGAGGCAGAACACTTCACCAAAGAAGCCTCAGTGGTAGGCTCTTGCGATATAGGTTCTTTGACAGAAGCTGGGGCATCAGACGTCTTTTCTAAAGAATCAGGAACTTCGTGAGGCTGAGAAGAGCGAGAAGGGTGAAGAAGTCCAAACTAGTGAAGAAAATCGTCTTTCAACAAAAATTTCGCGTCCCGCTCTTCAGCTGATACGGCCATGAGCCTCTCCAGAGTTGGCTTGTGGCTGGGATCCCTAGAAGGAGGGGGGAGCGCTGAAATGAAAAAGCGAAATTAACATTTGGCAATTTGGACTTCACAAAACTCAGAGAATAGAAGAAGTAAAGATAGTTAGTCTTACTTCCTTCCCTCCACACAGCATAAAACCCCGGGGGACAGCGAACGTAAAAGTACTGAGTTAAGAACCCATGGGCACTGTCAGGGAGGCCTACAATCAATTTACGATTTCTGGCGCTTCTCACAACAGTGATCGAAGGATGATCCTTAGTTCTGGTAAAAGAACATAAGTAGCAGATCTCGTCAAAACTAGGGAGACGGTCAAGCATTCTACTAAATAATACACACAACCCCATTAGAATGGCATAGCTATTGGGATGTAGCTGAAATGGGGAGATGGCCAGTTGGCGAAGAAGATGCTGGAGAAAGTTGTTGAAAGGTGGAATGGCCCCGCTCAGGCACATTTGTCGATTAACTGCTACAAAGCCAGGAGGCGCTGCATCAGCGGTGTTACTTTTCTCAGGAAGAATGGCATCTGCTTCAGCAATTCCAAACTGAGTGCACAATTGTTGAAAAACTTTGTACGACAAAGTGGTAGAGGCTCTTTCGGGAGGATTGACTAATGGAGCTGGAATAAGAGTGGCCTCTCTAGTCTGGACTGTTATATCTTCTTGCTGAGAAGTCATTCTACACAAGCAACTGGATATTCAAATATGAAGGTGCATGTTTCATAAAAAGTGTGAAGTGTTGTGCAGAACTAATGAAGATAACAAGTAAATATAACTGGAATTAAGCTAGTCGACAATTGGTCGATTACCAAATTTTCGGACTTGTTAATTTAAAATCCAGGTACAGTATTAGTGCAAATCGGTCATTTTCAATTGACTATTTCAATGTTGCTTTAATACTTTGCTTGAATTTATTAGTTTAAAGCACTTCGTTCACACAATCTATTTAAGTTGATTATCCGTTATTAACTAATCTGTCATTTGATGTTGGCAGTCAGTGGCAGTATATTCGTTCCAATTTTCTGTAAATGTTGTATTAAACAGGTTGTTAGCTTGCGAGTCAAAGTGATCTGTGAAAGAATGCAGCAAAGTTTAACAAATTAAAGTCCGGACAGTTCAGTATTCAGGCAGTTTGTTTCAGTTATTCAAGTTAAGCACTTAAACCAAGATTATGCTTAGAAGTGTGAGTTTGAATTGAGCATACAAATACTGACTTGGCTGCGACCTAAGGCCTATGTTGTCACTGTTTAGGCCGGTTAAGTACTAGGTCGTCTGCGACTTAGTGAATGTACAGTGAGTCAAGTTAAGTCGTCAACTTGTCAAGACGTCTACATTTGTCCTATGAGTCGTTAATCTTTAAGTCGCAAGGCATAGTAAGAAGGGAAAAGGCTTCAGTTCAAAGTGATGTAAATTTCCCAAGTCCTAACTCGGCCACGACTCAAGGCTTATGTCGTAAGTGGATAAGTCGGTAAAGACTTAAGTCGAGAGGGTTCATAGGTCGTACAAGGTTGCTAAGTCGTGACCAAGCTAATATCTCATTCCGTGTGACCAACTGACTTTTCTCCTCAACTCCTAACCCATTAACCCCTATATTAACAAAAGCCTTCATTTTTTTCACACTATTAAATCATCCAAAAAACCAATTTGAGATCACCGTAAATCCAAAGCCCTGCCATTCTAATCTGTTAAGTCCAAAACACTGTAACCCATCGCCTTCATCGCCCTAATCGTTTGAAGCTAAATCGAGTTGAATCGAGTTCGCAGACTATCGATATAGCGAGATTTGCAACGAAGCATTGCATAAGGAGATGGATTAAGGACGAGGAGCGGAATTCACGAATTAATGATGATCAGGGATCAAGAAGGAAGCAGGAGCACTTACGCAATGAAGGATCAAGGATCGGTGATTGGTTATTTTTTTTAAAGAATCGCCTTGAGGAAGCTCGGAGAAATGCTAATGGCAGATGCGACTTAGGAGATAGGTAATGAGAAGAAGGAAGTAGGAGGAACGACTCAAGCCTTTTATATCTCGGGGCAGTGGAACTCGAATCGGCATACGCGAGTTAAGATGAGTCGAAGCACACGACCTACGACTTAGGCGTGTACTTCGAGGGGCAAATGTTAACCCTCAATTTTCTACGACTTAAGAACTGCATGACTTAGGGACTGCACGACTCATGAAAGGTACGCGACTCAAGAAGGGTATGCGACTTAACAAGTTAAGGATTGTGCGACTTAAAGGAGTGAACGACTCAAGGTTTGGACGACCTAACAACTCAGAGTACTTCACGACCTACGACTCAAGGTTTGGACGACCTAACAACTCAGAGTACTTCACGACCTACGATTTGAGGTCTGGACGACCTAACAAGTTAAGGTCTAGATGACCTAAAAGTCGAAACAATCTAAAGCAGTTTACGACTTAAACACGCAACGACCTAAGGAAGTTAAGATCCAACGATGCAAGAGATGGCACGACTTAAGGAGAAAACGAGTTAACGGCTTAAGGTTATCCGCGACTTACGACCTAGCTTAGGTCGTAAGCGACTTAAACAAAAGAAGAGATGCCGCATTCGGTTAAGTCGCAGACGATTCAGGACTTGTAATATAACCAAATGAACGAACTTACCAGTTGAGCCACGACTCAAGACTTAGCTTAAGTCGTCCACGACCTAAGGCTACCGAGTTAAAATCCAATGCCGTGACACTTATGCCGCTTGACTGATACTCTTACCTGCTAAGTCGGCCACGACTTACGACTTACCTTAAGTCGGCCACGACTTACGACTTACCTTAAGTCGACCACCACTTACGACCTAAGGGGTCAAATTCTCTATAAATACAGCGCTACCTTCAACATGAAGGGGACTTTTGGCCAATCATTTTCTGAAGCGCCATTACTCTGCCGAATTCTCAACTCATCCAAGACTTGAAGAACTCCAAACATTGAAGATACTACAACAAGTTTTGAACGAGATTCTACACATCCGACATGGATTCAACAAATCTCATCGTCAAAGGTTGAGTTACTAATATGAAGTGTTTGTGTGATCGAAGTGAATTGTATTCGAAGTGCATTGTATCAAATTG
Source organism: Allium fistulosum (assembly GCA_030737815.1). Lineage (NCBI taxonomy): Eukaryota > Viridiplantae > Streptophyta > Magnoliopsida > Asparagales > Amaryllidaceae > Allium > Allium fistulosum. Next base: position 814,255,108 of record CM060901.1, on the reverse strand, counting down.
TAACCAGATCAGCAATAAAAGAATATAAAGTGGGCGTAGGCTCAATTACGGGCCAAACCACTATAAATCTGTTGTCCCTTTACCGTTTTCTGCTATTTTCAGCTTATATTCTGTTCCCGTACCAACGGGTGGTGCTTTCACGTTATTACTACACACACCGGGTGTTAGCGTTCAATTTTCAGTGTTAACATTTTGGTCCTTTCACTGAGAACCCAACTCAGGAATACATTCACCATTGCTTCACAAAAGTTCATGGAAAAAGTTTCTTTCAAGACCAGAAATCTATCTGAGATCATGGCTCTTGGAAGAAAAGGTAGATCTGCCAGATCCGGAAATGCTCATGAGGGAACCTCCGCTTCCCCAACAACAAACGAGGCAACTCCTACCATTGAAGTCACAAGGGCTGAGTTAGACAACGCAGTGTCGGGACTATACCAACAAATTGAAACTCAAAACGCTCAGATGATGGACAGGTTAAACGCTCTACTTGGGGCAAATCAACGGCCTGAAAACAACGAAACTACCTTTGCCGAAAATGCCCACAATGAAAGAGGTATTCCTCAAAGAACAGCCGGCACCGCCGAAATGCCACCTTTCCAAGCTGAAGGTCCAAGGCCGTAGCCAACTTTTCATGAGCATTTGCCCAGGCAAACTTCTGAAAGAATGGCTGACGTCTACCCGGCAATGCCTCTGAACAATGAGGAGTACTATCAGGGATGATTCGCCAAATCATGAAAGAGAGCATGCAGAGGGAAGAAAATGAGAACGACTGGGGATTTGCTCCAAGCAAGACTCCGTTTACTGAAAGGATCCTGAAAGCAGAATTTCGAAGGAAATTTGCACCTCTAACTATCCCGGCCTATAGGGGCATGAGTGACCCAAACCAGTTTCTATACAAGTACGATAGGCATATGACCGGTGCCAGGGCATCAGATGAGATTAAATGCCGATACTTTCCAGTGTACTTGGAAGGAGTGGCTCTACTTTGGTTCACAAAGCTACCAGTTCGGTCCGTGGATCAATTCTCTGATTTAACTCGAAAATTCAAGGATCAGTTCAGGTTGTATGCTTCAAAAGCTAAAGATATAATGTCACTGTCCAACCTTGAACAAGTGCCTGGAGAATCTATCAGGTCTTTCTTGAACCGTTTCAATTTAGCCCTAGCCAAAGTGGATAATGCAGAACCCTGTATGATCCTGACTTACCTGATGCGAGCCATCAACAAATCAAGTGAATTCGGAAGATTGTTAAAAATGAAGGAGCCAAACTCACTTGAGAAATTCTATAAAAAGGCCGACGAATTCATGCGCCTAGAAAGCCTTTCAGCGCCGGCAAAAGTGGTGGTTGCCGAAGTCAAGAATAACGGTGTTACCTCTAACAAAAGAGAATCCGAAAACCAGAAAAGGGAAAGTGATGGAGGAAAGAAGCAGGAGAATGAGAAGAAACCTCGCCGCTTTAATCTTTCAGATTTTACTCCTTTAACTGATACACCGGAAAATATCTTCTTCGCGATAAAAGATGGGATGTTTAACTGACCTGAAGTCTGGTGAGTGTGTTTTTTTTCTAAGCACCAAGATGGTAATGAACTAGTTGTGTGAAGAGTGTAACGACCCGTAAAATTTTCAATAATTAAATTTTTAAGTTAACAAGTTTTGTTAAAAAAAAATTTAAAAAAAAATTGGGGCTTCTTTATAAAAATAACTTGAATTTATTGCAAAATATCACGATTCCTTTTATTTCCTTTTAATTTAACGTTAGACCTTAATTTGTTGCTTAATATTAAAGAATTTACTAAGTTATAAATTTTAACATAAAAATGTTGTATTAAGTTTAAGACATTATTAACAGTGATTTGTATATACATATTTGTGTGCGTTAATTTGACTTAAGATTTATAAGATGGACTTGTATGCAAAGTTATAACTTTTTAATCTTAAACCCTTTTAATCTGGAGATTTGGTTCAAAATTATTGTCTTTAATTTTAGGCTCATAAAATAGTGAAATTTAATTTTAACACATTTATATGTATAAGCCTAGTATATATGTATATACGTATACATATATGTTTTTAATAATAATACTATGACCAATAAAGATATATATGAAGGAAACATCATCTTTGTACACAATCTAGTATATTGCACTTACATAATTTACTGTAGAATACATTTGGACATAGTTACGTTCCATGCCATGAATAAATAGCTTGTTAATGACATTTAATTAATCAATCAATTTGATTAGAGAAAGAATGAAAGGTTTCTATCTCCATATACATAATTAAGCTCTAAATTAATTACCTGTTTTTAGGGAAAGAAAAGAAAGGTTGCCTTAATTCTTACCTTTTTGTTTTCCCAACATTTATTCCTTTTCTAGGCATTCATTCCTTTAGTTTAGCCGTATACTTTGCCTTGCAATTCACGTACAAGTTTCTCATTTTCTCATCTTCTTTATTTTCTCATTTCCTAAGAGAGAGAAAAGTATTACAAGCTCTAATTTTTCATCGCTTCCCTTCTTCTTTTTCTTTTTTTCTTTTTTTGTCCTTTTCTAAATTTAGCTCGCCCAAGATTTTTATTTATAAGAAAACTCTAAAATGCATATTTTGGTTATAAATTTACGTTCATCGGAATCTAAATCTTTTTCTAGTTTTCAAATCTGTTAGTTTAATTGAATAAATTCACAACAACCTTTATTTCACTTTTGTTCTTTAAAATAGATTTCATACCTTTTCAAAATAAAATAATTTATATCGTTACTTATATACACTTTTGTAATAGATTTTGGGTAAATGATAAATGAATGAATAAAAGCCCAGTGTAAACAAAACATATCTTAATAAGTAATAAATTTCAAGATTCATAGTGTGTAAAGAAACTGTTTAAGTATGCATTTAAAAGGGCACGTTATCTGATAGAGTAAATAATGTATATAAGAAAACGTATAGGAATTTAGGCGTCATTTTGAGCGTAAAATTTTGAGATAGTTATTGCATCTATAGTGCGCATTCCAAATGTGTATACCGTAACTTAAAATGGTTAAATAAATCAGTAAACGTACATTTTTGAGTAAGAATGAAGCATATCCATTTCAATTTTCCTTTAACCGTGACTGGCCATTTACCTTTTAGGGACATCCCATTTTTCTTTTACTGCAACTATTTTTTTTGGGTATGAAATCTTTGATTTTTCTAACATTCATATCCTTAATTTGTGCGTTCCTTATTTTATCTATCAGTAAAACTTTCATCTTTTAAACTAAATCATCAATGCAAGTTTCTTGTCACGTAAACATTATATTTTTTTTCCTATCAGCTTGCCTTTTTGTTCCCATTTGATTTGCACATGTTACTTTTCCTTGCGTGCAAAGCTTCTGCCTATAAATACAAACCTCATATCACATTTCCTCACCTCAAAATTTTTCTGCATCTCCATTTGCTTCTTTTTTCCGTGAGCAGGGAAATCAGGTAATGGTTTTATTCATTTTTTTTTCCTTCCTTCTTCTTTTGTTTGTTATATTTTTGTCGTCCACTTCATGATCATCTACACCCTACCTTCCTCTCTCCATCTAGTGAAGTGGTCAAGTCAAAATTTGATTCCATTCGTTCAGTTTATTTCGAAATTTTTGTGTTAAATTTTACTTAGTTTTGATGTTGAATTTATTCGTTCCTTTTCAAGAATAAAAAAAAATCTGGTCGCAGCCTTCGCAACTATTTGATCGTGCTTCTGTGCATTCTCTTTTCAAAGTGTTACCATCATTCTTGAATCAAAATCTTCAACGGCAATAAGGTGACTAATTCTCACCAGACAATGTGTACTTATACAACTAGTAAACTGACACCATTTGAATCTGTAAAATTATATCATCCTGTTATAACTGTTATATTATGATCATATAATGTTTACTCTTGTTATTACATATGCTATATCATCTATTACTGTTATATGATGTTATTCTGTTCATTTTATCAGTTTATCACACTGCAAGTTCCCTGTAGATTAGGTTCATTATGGGTTGAAATGATACATACCCGAACGGACTTTAGAATAGGGAAAGATCGTTATGGGCTGAAATGATAAGCTTGAGCGACTTTTTATTTATTTTATTTAACTTGGGATTGCGGGTTGAAATGATAGAACCCGGTTTTTCTTTGTAAACTGCGGATTGAAATGATACATATCCGTATCACTTGACCTAGGCTAGAAAATTATATACAGGCCCGTGGTTTATATATTTTTCTGCAATTTTAAAATATTTAAAAATGTAAATATTATGATATTTTGATTTAAATTTTATTAAAATGATTTCTATAAATATTAGTGATTTTCTACAAATTAAATAAGGGAATTAAGTAGGTGGTGAAGTAGAATTTGAAATATAAGTTAATTTTGAAATTTATGATTTTGTTTATAAATGGAATTTATGTAAAGTAAGAATATATTAGAAATTTGATTTAAAGATGAATTTAATGATTTTTATTAAGTAATAATAATGTTTTAAAGGTGTTGATGATTTTGTATAAATTAAAATATGGAATAAATGAATTTTAGGTTGAAAATTTTGAAATATAACTTAAATTGGGAAATTGTGAATTTTGTTAAAAGTGAAATTTTAATTAAGTAAAATAAATGTAAAAAAGTCATATTTTGGAAATTTAAACTTAGTTGTTAAGTTAAGAATTTATTTAAAGAAATGAAAATTTAATTGTTATTTAATTTGATTTTTGTATTGAAATTTGACTTTATAAAAATCATAGGAATAAAGGTATTTAAATGATTGTTTTATAAGTTAAAATGATTTTTATTAAAGTTAATTATGTGTGAAATTGTAAATAAAACTCTGAATTTGATTGGACAACATTTTGAAATGTAAAGTAAAGATATTACAGCATTGGAAAATGCTGTAGTTGTTTTAAATGAACCAAATAGCAAATTTGAACTAAGGGTTATTATATAGCACTTTGTTAGTGCTATAGTTTTAAATTTAACTAAAGTTTTAATTGAAACTAAATTAAGATATTACAACATTTTAAATGCCATCTTTTGTTAATGAACTGTTTTTGAACATAACATTTCATAGCATTTTCTAAGTGTTGCGAAAGTTGAATTTTCTTTGTTTAATAACTTCAAATGAATAAATGATCTTTGAAAAAGACAAAATTTTGGAAATTAAATATTTAATTATTAAATATAATAAATTGACTTTAAATGATTTAAATGGAATAGTTGATTTGGGAAATACAACTATTTTGAAATGTGACTAAATGGTATTTAAATTTAAATTAAATAAATGATATTTTGATATTTTGAAATGAATTTGATATGATATTAAATCTTGGAATAAATAATTGAAGTTTATATTAGTATGAAAAATATTTGGTTTACTTGTAATTTGAATCTATTTAAAAGATATTGGACTTATGAAATATAGGATAATAAAGCTTTGGAATTTATTTTATAATTTGAATAGTTATTTTGTGGATTAAATCTATATTTGAAATTTATAAGATTTGAAATGGTCTATGGAAATTTAATTGGAATAAATGATTGACTTGAATTGAAACTTTGGAAATTTTAATACTTGATTTGAAAGTACAATAATTACACTTTTAAATGGTTTAAATGAATTATTTTGATTGAAATATAAACTATTTAAAAAGAGGACTTGAAATGATAATAAATGAATGATATCTTTGAATTTAAAAAGTATTTAAAGTTGAATATTTAGATTTGAACTCAAATGATATTTTGGTATATAAAAATGATTTGAAATGAAGTTTTGGAAAGATTTGATATTTTGATATATTAAAATGATTTGAAATGAAGTTTTGGAAAGATATGATATTTTGATATATTGAAATGATTGAAATGAAGTTTTGAAATGATATGATATTTTAAATATATTGAAATGGTTTGGAATTGATTTAATCTTTATTTTGATAAAGATTTGGATTTGAAATGATATTCTATTCTGAAGTATAAACTGTTTTAAATTATAACCATGGTTTATAATAACGATTGGTTGTTAAAGAGACCAGGATCGGATATGGACATACTCTCTGTCGATACCGAAAACCACTTTGACAACTGTGTACGCGGTGGAGTTTCCAGAATGAAGTAGGATGGTTGCGACGATCCTAAGGTATATACGTGGACCCAACTCCCGTGAGTTGGCATAAGGTGGCTAAAACAGGAGCGATCTCGGACCAGTGAGGTAGCACCTCTTATCGGACACACTTCTTCGATACCATTCTATTACTTGTGGTTGATTTGGTGCGCACCCTTGATTTGGGAGTGTTGTTCGAGGTGGAGCGGTAGTGGCTACTATGCATTTCAATCAGTCCGTGTGCGTAATTGGTATATCTACCCTGGCATTGCCTTGTGTGCCGTGTCACCTACCATATCGAGCCCACTACGATTTTGGTTTAAAGATCCGACCGCGTTAAGGTTCACCATCCCCTTAACGCTATTTTCTATATGATTATACTTTACTAATTAGACACTACTGTATATAGCGTATATTACTACATAGTAAATAGTTTAACGGATCCTTGAAGAATGGGCGATCCCAAGCATTCTTTGAGTTACTTGTACCTTTATTACAGTTCACTTGAGTTGGTTTACATTATATAAGTATATATTGTCCTAACTCGAGTGTTTTGTGTTTTGCTTTACGCTCGGGTCAGTCTGAGTTATTCATAGATTTGGATTTCCACTCTCTCGGAGATTTGAATCGCTGGAGATTATCTGCTTGTCTTGTCCTATCTACTTCAATTCCGTTGTCCTACTCAGCTTGTACTTGGTTATTTTATTGAGACTTCTGTTGTTCTCTATTTCTTTTGTTATATCTTATGTAATTCTGATATATTTATATAGTAGCTTCATGAACTACTATTTCTTTTACTTCCGCTGCATTATTTTACTCTGTATCTGTGATCTGTGATTATATTTATTTACTGTATATTCTGAGATTTGCCAAATTTTATTTACAACGCGGTATTTTGAGCAATTCAAGTCCGACATGTGCGGATGCGAATGGTTGAAAATACCGGGTCGTTACAGTTGGTATCAAAGCTTTGGTAGCTCTAGGCAAAACTTAGAATGTATGGTAAATTTATTTACAAAATCACTTTCATTCGAGCTTGAATCTCTTCCTTTTGATTCGAATTTCCTTTGAATTTTGGGACGTTCCCTGCGGTTCCAAAATCCATTCTTGTCCCTCACTATTCATCTTCTTGTGATTCTAGAGTATCCCATAACTCCGCTTTGAATGAGTTTTATAGTGAATTGGCGGTCTCGCCAATACTCTAATGACTTGTAAAGGGGGAAACTCCTTTACAAATTAGCATTGATTCACCAGAGACTTATATTTATCCTTCGTTTAGATGCTAATATCTTTTGTTGTTCCAAACTCTATCTCTTGAGATCGGATGTAGATTTACCCCAAAAAAAATACACATTTGATCTTATTCATTAAGTCACGATTGACCCAGTTAAGGTTGCCCGCGATTTATCTAAGCTTATCCATCTTCATATTTTGTTAATTAATCATGTTGTCTTTATTTCCAAACTATCTCCAAACATTTTGAATTGTACTTGTAAATCTATGTTTGTATATTGTGTTGTTTGAGTTGTTGATGTTGATTTGGGCTTCCGATCGATTCGTCTGATCAACGCTATCGATAGGATTTCTAAAACACTTTGATTGAACAAACTGACACAATATTATTTTAAAATTTGGTTAATGAAATAAATTTTGATATAAGTAAATATTATGGAACTTAATAAATTGATTTAAATTGATTATTTGAAATGATAATACTTGATTTATCATTCTATAAATGAATTTATAAATAGTTGTTTATAAATTTGAGTTGGGAACTGAAATGAATTTAAATCAAGAATTTGAGAATTTAATTTCTTATGGTTTCAAACCTTGTGTTTAAAGTTTTAAAAAGACATGTTATTTAAAGTATTTTGAATAGAAATTTGTTTCCAAAGAATTTTTAAAGTTTTAAAATTTTAGTGCTCTTCTCTTTGTCGCTGGAAAATAATTTCGGTGATGACCACGGCATCATCGACATTCATTTTCGAGTTTCGAAGTGAAGAAACCATTCTGTAGTCTTGCTACAGCTTTGTTTTGGGAAATCTAATTGATTTGAATTTCTAAAAGATGATTTGATTTATAATATATATAGATATATGATTTAAAATTTGATTTGACAAATTTTGTGCATACATTTATTTATCTCTAAATGGTTTGAAAAGAATTGGAAATTTTATTCTTAAATTCTATCTTAAATAATAAATTCAAGTATAAAAAAGAAAATCAAAATTTTGAATAAATATTCAAGCTTGAAATGATTGAATTAGAATGTTAATATTGTATATTAATTTTAGAAAGTTTTATTTGTATAATTCTCAATTGCATTCCAATATAACTTACCTTAATTTTAGAAGTTAACAATGTAATTGGATAATATACAATATAAAAAGATTTTTATAAATAAAATTTGAGTGGTAATAAATATTATACACTTAAATTTTAGTTATAAAAAGATTAACAGAGATAAATAGACTAAAAGGTTAATTGAATAATTTACAATATGATGTAAAGGGAATTAAAAATAAATTAAAACAGTTATAATAAATGTAATCTACTTAATATGTGTGATAAGATATATTAAGTAGAATATATTTAATAATAATCTGGAATAAAGAAGAATTAAATTTGTTGAATAAAAGATGATTATTATAAATGATTATACAAATTTATGATTTTAGAAATTGTTAATTTCAAAATAATTGGATAATAAGATAATTAATTTGGAAATAGTTAAGATTGATTTAACTTCACTAAAAATCAAATGGATTAAATCGATTATTGAATATTAATTAATTTAAATTGAATTTATAATGGTTTAAATCAATAATTCTATTTTGAGTTTCAATTTAGTTTTCTTTTAGGGTGTTTCTATTCTCCTACCTTCTTCCTTTTCGAGGACGAAAAGTTTTGAGTGGGGGAGAGTGTAACGACTCGTAAAATTTTCAATAATTAAATTTTTAAGTTAATAAGTTTTGTTAAAATAAAAAAAAATAAAAAGAAAATTGGGGCTTCTTTATAAAAATAACTTGAATTTATTGCAAAATATCACGATTCCTTTTATTTCCTTTTAATTTAACGTTAGACCTTAATTTGTTGCTTAATATTAAGGAATTTACTAAGTTATAAATTTTAACATAAAAATGTTGTATTAAGTTTAAGACATTATTAATAGTGATTTGTATATCCATATTTGTGTGCGTTAATTTGACTTAAGATTCATAAGATGGACTTGTATGCAAAGTTATAACTTTTTAATCTTAAACCCTTTTAATCTGGAGATTTGGTTCAAAATTGTTGTCTTTAATTTTAGGCTCATAAAATAGTGAAACTTAATTTTAACACATGTATATGTATAAGTCTAGTATATATGTACATACATATACATATATGTTTTTAATAATAATACTATGACCAATAAAGATATATATGAAGGAAACATCATCTTTGTACACAATCTAGTATATTGCACTTACATAATTTACTGTAGAATACATTTGGACATAGTTACGTTCTATGCCATGAATAAATAGCTTGTTAATGACATTTAATTAATCAATCAATTTGATTAGAGAAAGAATGAAAGGTTTCTCTCTCCATATACATAATTAAGCTCTAAATTAATTACCTGTTTTTAGGGAAAGAAAAGAAAGGTTGCCTTAATTCTTACCTTTTTGTTTTCCTAACATTTATTCCTTTTCTAGGCATTCATTTCTTTAGTTTAGCCGTATACTTTGCCTTGCAATTCACGTACAAGTTTCTCATTTTCTCATCTTCTTTATTTTCTCATTTCCTAAGAGAGAGAAAAGTATTACAAGCTCTAATTTTTCATCGCTTCCCTTCTTCTTCTTTTTCTTTTTTTCTTTTTTTTTGTCCTTTTCTAAATTTAGCTCGCCCAAGATTTTTATTTATAAGAAAACTCTAAAATGCATATTTTGGTTATAAATTTACGTTCATCGGAATCTAAATCTTTTTCTAGTTTTCAAATCTGTTAGTTTAATTGAATAAATTCACAACAACCTTTATTTCACTTTTGTTCTTTAAAATAGATTTCATACCTTTTCAAAATAAAATAATTTATACCGTTACTTATATACACTTTTGTAATAGATTTTGGGTAAATGATAAATGAATGAATAAAAGCCCATTGTAAACAAAACATATCTTAATAAGTAATAAATTTCAAGATTCGTAGTGTGTAAAGAAACTGTTTAAGTATGCATTTAAAAGGGCACGTTATCTGATAGAGTAAATAATGTATATAAGAAAACGTATAAGAATTTAGGCGTCATTTTGAGCGTAAAATTTTGAGTTAGTTATTGCGTCTATAGTGCGCATTCCAAATGTGTATACCGTAACTTAAAATGGTTAAATAAATCAGTAAACGTACATTTTTGAGTAAGAATGAAGCATATCCATTTCAATTTTCCTTTAACCGTGACTGGCCATTTACCTTTTAGGGACATCCCATTTCTCTTTTGCTGCAACTATTTTTTTTGGGTATGAAATCTTTGATTTTTCTAACATTCATATCCTTAATTTGTGCGTTCCTTATTTTATCTATCAGTAAAACTTTCATCTTTTAAACTAAATCATCAATGCAAGTTTCTTGTCACGTAAGTAGTATATTTTTTTTCCTATCAGCTTGCCTTTTTGTTCCCATTTGATTTGCACACGTTACTTTTCCTTGTGTGCAAAGCTTCTGCCTATAAATACAAAACTCATATCACATTTCCTCACCTTAAAAATTTTCTGCATCTCCATTTGCTTCTTTTTCCCGTGAGCAGGGAAATCAGGTAATGGTTTTATTCATTTTTTTTCCTTCCTTCTTCTTTTGTTTGTTATATTTTTGTCGTCCACTTCATGCTCATCTACACCCTACCTTCCTCTCTCCATCTAGTGAAGTGGTCAAGTCAAAATTTGATTCCATTCGTTCAGTTTATTTCGAAATTTTTGTGCTAAATTTTACTTAGTTTTGGTGTTGAATTTATTCGTTCCTTTTGAAGAATAAAAAATAATCTGGTCCCAGCCTTCGTAACTATTTGATCGTGCTTCTGTGCATTCTCTTTTCAAAGTGTTACCATCATTCTTGAATCAAAATCTTCAACGGCAATAAGGTGAGTAATTCTCACCAGACTATGTGTACTTATATAACTAGTAAACTGACACCATTTGAATCTGTAAAATTATATCATCCTGTTATAACTGTTATATTATGATCATATAATGTTTACTCCTGTTATTACATATGCTATATCATCTATTACTGTTATATGATGTTATTCTGTTCATTTTATCAGTTTATCACACTGCAAGTTCCCTGTAGATTAGGTTCATTATGGGTTGAAATGATACATACCCGAACGGACTTTAGAATAGGGAAAGATCGTTATGGGCTGAAATGATAAGCCTGAGCGACTTTTTATTTATTTTATTTAACTTGGGATTGCGGGTTGAAATGATAGAACCCGGTTTTTCTTTGTAAACTGCGAATTGAAATGATACATATCCGTATCACTTGACCTAGGCTAGAAAATTATATACAGGCCCGTGGTTTATATATTTTTCTGAAATTTTAAAATATTTAAAAATGTAAATATTATGATATTTTGTTTTAAATTTTATTAAAATGATTTCTATAAATATTAGTGATTTTCTACAAATTAAATAAGGGAATTAAGTAGGTGGTGAAGTAGAATTTGAAATATAAGTTAATTTTGGAATTTATGATTTTGTTTATAAATGGAATTTATGTAAAGTAAGAATATATGACAAATTTGATTTAAAGATAAATTTAATGATCTTCACTTCTATCTCCACTTCTGTCCTTCCAACCATTCCTCCTGTATTCAAGATTTCAGACCTATTGCCTGTTGTAACACTTTATATAAGGTTTTCTCTAAAATCCTGTGTAATAGACTGGGTCCTTTTTTGGATAAGTTGGTGTCCCCGAATCAGATGGCATTTATCAAAAGAAGATAAATAGGGGATGGAATTTTGTTAGCTCACGAAATAATAAGAGGTCTCTTAAGAAAGGATAACAAATATATGTGTATTAAAGTTGATTTAAAGAAAGCATATGATTCGATTAATAGAGATTTTGTCATTCATATGTTAAGAAGCTTGGGTTTTCCAAATAAATGGGTGAAAATTATTGAAAACTTAATTAAGACTCCTGTTTTTTCTATCATTGTTAATGGAGAAGTGCACGGTTATTTTAAGAGTTCTAATGGGCTTAGACAAGGAGACCCGCTTTCCCCTATCCTTTTTACCCTGGTTATGGAATATTTTACGCTACTGATGGAGGAAAAAGTTAGGATTGGTCTGATTTCTCCCGTAACAGACTTTGATAATAAATTGACTCATCTCATTTACGCTGACGACATCATTCTTTTTACTAAAGCCAATGCTCAAACTGCGATTGCTATTAATGATGTTTTTAAAACCATGAAGAGGGTTACTGGCTTGGAGTTAAGCGTTGAGAAATCTAACATTTTCTTTGGGAAAGGGGTGGAGTGTTGCACCGATATTAGTACGATCCTCAACATTCAACAATCAACTCTTCCTATAAGGTATTTGGGTATTCCTTTGTCTAGTGCTAATTTGAGGGATAAGGATTGTTCTCCTTTAATAGAGAAGATCAAAGTTAGGATTGGCAGATGGGAAACAAAAATGTTGAGCTTAGCTGGGAGACTTGAACTTATAAAATCTACCATTTACCCTATAATTCAATTTTGGATGCAATGTTTTTGTCTTCCAGTTGCTACTGTTCAAAAAATAAAACACTTGATTTTAAACTTTCTTTGGAAAAGCCGCAGTAGTAAGATCCCTTGGGAGGTTTTATGTAGGCAAAAAGAAGAAGGAGGAATGGGATTGAGAAACTTAGAAGAGATGAATAGAGTGCTATATATCAAATTGATATGGAAAGTAATCAATTCAGAAGGTATTTGGGCGGTTTTTATGCATTGTAAATATATAGGGCTTAAAAGTTTCTGGGATATTAACCAGCGTTCGGATGACTCGGGAGTGTGGAAATTCATTTTGAAGAATAGACATGAAGCTTTGAATTGCCTCTCCCTTAACATTGTAGACGGCAAAACTACTTCGTTATGGTATGATCCATGGTTAAATGGGAGTTCTATTATGGAACGCATTGGTAGGGACACAGCTTTTAGAACAGGTACAGAAAATTTATCGCTCAGGTTTCAGGCTTCAGGTTTCGAGTACCTGTTTAAATTACAATGTTTTCTCTCTCCCTCTCACTTAATTACATTATGATTTTCTTTCATCTATAACTATTAAATTAGCATATAAGTATATAGATCTGCAGGTTGCTCAAAGTGATTGTGATCTCGTCCTGGACAAATAAGACTTTGCTTTAGTATGAGGTCAGATTAGAAGATTCAAATGAAACTAACTCAAATGAGGACAAAAGAAGCTGTATCTTTTGGGATATTAAAGACTTATCTTGTTTAAGTGACGTCTTGAGGAAGTGTTGTTGTTTCCATTGTCTTGTAAGAAGCTCAGATCTGTTTTGTGAAGCTCAGATCTGAATTCGAGCATCAGTGAATGTTGTAGGTTGCTATGAATTTTTTTGTATCCCTGTCATGGTCTCAAAATCAGCTTCAATCTGAAGTTATGAGAACCGAATAGAAGATAATTTCAGATTTTATACTTACTTCGTGGTTTCTGGATGGATTGTAGATCTCCCTTTAGTTGTTTCTTCATAAGTGGTTGCTGCTGTTCTTCTCTTCGAATGTAAAGGAAGAAGTTTGCTCCTTGATGGCCGCCATTTTCGTTCTTTTTAGGTTGTTTCGTAATGAGAAGAGTTATGAAGTAATTGAAGTGGTCGTATTGCCTTCTTTTACTATGAGAAGTGTCTCGAACAATCTGGAGGTTTTCTGTTTTGGTGGGCTTTGGGCTGTTTAAGCTCGGGCATGTCTTGTTTTATTTTGTAGTTGAGTTAACTTTGTCTTAGGGCCTGCATTTGGCTATTGTATTTTGTTTGTTGGACTTGGATTATAGTTTTAATAGAAAAGTTTGAACTCTTTTTAAAAAAAATGATTTTTATTAAGTAATAATAATGTTTTAAAGGTGTTGATGATTTTGTATAAATTAAAATATGGAATAAATGAATTTTAAGTTGAAAATTTTGAAATATAACTTAAATTGGGAAAATGTGAATTTTGTTAAAAGTGAAATTTTAATTAAGTAAAATAAATGTAAAAAAGTCATATTTTGGAAATTTAAACTTAGTTGTTAAGTTAAGAATTTATTTAAAGAAATGAAAATTTAATTGTTATTTAATTTGATTTTTGTATTGAAATTTGACTTTATAAAAATCATAGGAATAAAGGTATTTAAATGATTGTTTTATAAGTTAAAATGGTTTTTATTAAAGTTAATTATGTGTCAAATTGTAAATAAAACTCTGAATTTGATTGGACAGCATTTTGAAATGTAAAGTAAAGATATTACAGCATTGGAAAATGCTATAGTTGTTTTAAATGAACCAAATAGCAAATTTGAACTACGGGTTATTATAGCACTTTGTTAGTGCTATAGTTTTAAATTTAACTAAAGTTTTAATTGAAACTAAATTAAGATATTACAGCATTTTAAATGCCATCTTTCGTTAATGAACTGTTTTTGAACATAACATTTCATAGCATTTTCTAAGTGTTGCGAAAGTTGAATTTTCTTTGTTTAATAACTTCAAATGAATAAATGATCTTTGAAAAAGACTAAATTTTGGAAATTAAATATTTAATTATTAAATACAATAAATTGACTTTAAATGATTTAAATGGAATAGTTGATTTGGGAAATACAACTATTTTGAAATGTGACTAAATGGTATTTAAATTTAAATTAAATAAATGATATTTTGATATTTTGAAATGAATTTGATATGATATTAAATCTTGGAATAAATAATTGAAGTTTATATTAGTATGAAAAATATTTGGTTTACTTGTAATTTGAATCTATTTAAAAGATATTGGACTTATGAAATATAGGATAATAAAGCTTTGGAATTTATTTTATAATTTGAATAGTTATTTTGTGGATTAAATCTATATTTGAAATTTATAAGATTTAAAATGGTCTATGGAAATTTAATTGAAATAAATGATTGACTTGAATTGAAACTTTGGAAATTTTAATACTTGATTTGAAAGTACAATAATTACACTTTTAAATGGTTTAAATGAATTATTTTGATTGAAATATAAACTATTTAAAAAGAGGACTTGAAATGATAATAAATGAATGATATCTTTGAATTTAAAAAGTATTTAAAGTTGAATATTTAGATTTGAACTCAAATGATATTTTGGTATATAAAAATGATTTGAAATGAAGTTTTGGAAAGATTTGATATTTTGATATATTAAAATGATTTGAAATGAAGTTTTGGATAGATATGATATTTTGATATATTGAAATGATTTGAAATGAAGTTTTGAAATGATATGATATTTTAAATATATTGAAATGGTTTGGAATTGATTTAATCTTTATTTTGATAAAGATTTGGATTTGAAATGATATTCTATTTTGAAGTAAAAACTGTTTTAAATTATAACCACGGTTTATAATAACGATTGGTTGTTAAAGAGACCAGGATCGGATATGGACATACTCTCTGTCGATACCGAAAACCAATTTGACAACTGTGTACGCGGTGGAGTTTCCAGAATGAAGTAGGATGGTGGCAACGATCCTAAGGTATATATGTGGACCCAACTCCCGTGAGTTGGCATAAGGTGGCTAAAACAGGAGCGATCTCGGACCAGTGAGGTAGCACCTCTTATCGGACACACTTCTTCGATACCATTCTATTACTTGTGATTGATTTGGTGCGCAACCTTGATTTGGGAGTGTTGTTCGAGGTGGAGCGGTAGTGGCTACTATGCGTTTCCATCAGTCCATGTGCGTAATTGGTATATCTACCCTGGCATTGCCTTGTGTGCCGTGTCACCTACCATATCGAGCCCACTACGATTTTGGTTTAAAGATCCGACCGCGTTAAGGTTCACCATCCCCTTAACGCTATTTTCTATATGATTATACTTTACTAATTAGACACTACTGTATATAGCGTATATTACTACATAGTAAATAGTTTAACGGATCCTTAAAGAATGGGCGATCCCAAGCATTCTTTGAGTTACTTGTACCTTTATTACAATTCACTTGAGTTGGTTTACATTATATAAGTATATATTGTCCTAATTCGAGTGTTTTGTGTTTTGCTTTACGCTCGGGTCAGCCTGAGTTATTCACAGATTTGGATTTCCACTCTCTCGGAGATTTGAATCGCTGGAGATTATCTGCTTGTCTTGTCCTATCTACTTCAATTCCGTTGTCCTACTCAGCTTGTACTTGGTTATTTTATTGAGACTTCTGTTGTTCTCTATTTCTTTTGTTATATCTTATGTAATTCTGATATATTTATATAGTAGCTTCATGAACTACTATTTCTTTTACTTCCGCTGCATTATTTTACTCTGTATCTGTGATCTGTGATTATATTTATTTACTGTATATTCTGAGATTTGCCAAATTTTATTTACAACGCGGTATTTTGAGCAATTCAAGTCCGACATGTGCGGATGCGAATGGTTGAAAATACCGGTTCGTTACAAAGAGGGACTCCCTACCAAATGGCATGAAATAGTCAAAGGATAAGCGATAAAAATCTTCCCACCCTTAATGAATCTAGTCCGGTATCCACCACATGGAATCTGAATGAGGTTGCCTCGACTACATATCTAATTTCTAATGGCCCAGCAAAAGCTCACGTTGAACCCCATGGGTTGTTCGTGGTTAAACCTACATGCTATCCCAACTTATAATACTAAAAGAAAACTATTGGATCATGTGCGTCGACAGTGGGGCAAAAATTGACATTCACAATGTTAACATCATAAGTGTTATAAACTAACCTAAGACATTTATGTGAATATCAATATATATATATATATATGTGTGTGTGTGTGTGTGTATGTGTGATTTATGGTTATAAGTGGTAATACAGTATCAAGATATGGATATTTACATAATTATATACTTTTAAAGTGTACACACACACCCACCCACCCCCACACACACATGTATATTATTAACGCTAAAAAATGAACGCTAACACCCGGTGTGTGTAGTAATGCTGTGAAAGCACCACCCGTGAGTACGACCCAGAGTAGGTCATAGGTCGGCAATGACCTAGGGGTTGGCGACTTATCTCTAATGCACTTAACTTCTTCTGAGCGGGTTAGTAGGTCGCACGTGACCTAGAGTAGGTCGTAGGTCGTCGACATCTTAAGAGATAATAAAACAACTAGAGTTATTAGGTCGTGAGCGACCTAGTGGATGCAGCATGGACATAGCTTCACGTCGCTTTAGCTCGCTAGGTCGTGGCATTGCTTAGGTCGGTACGAAGTTAGGTCGCTAGGTCGCCGCTTCCCATAGGTCGTTAGGTTGCGAAGTCTTTTAAGTCATTAGGTTCTTTCTGGAGTTAGGTCGCTGCTTCCCATAGGTCGTTAGCTCATAAGTCCTTAAGTCGTATGCTTCTTAGGTCGGTAGGTCGTGGACTCCTTAAGTCGTTAGGTTCTTAGGTCGGTAGGTCGTGGCACATTTTAGGTCGCATATGCTTTAGCTCGTTAAGTCAGCTCTGTAGTTAGGTCGCTAACTTCCTTAGGTCGTTAAGTCGTGAATCAAAAGAGGGTTAACATTTGCCCCTCGAAGTACACGCCTAGGTCGTAGGTCGTGTGCTTCGATTTTCTTAGCTCGCTCTCTGATGAGCTTGTTAGGTCGTGAACGACTTAAGATAAGCCGTAGGTCGTAGGTCGTGTGTGTCGAGTCACATTTCACTACCCCGGGGTATAAATACCTTAGGTCGCTCCTCCTTAACTTCACATGTTCTATCATTCTATTCAACCATTAGCAAGTACTCGAGCTCTCAAAGACGAATTTCATTACTCGATCATCAGTTATCCTTAGCATTACATTGCGTAAGTGAACCTGTTTTCTATTCAATCCTCGATTGTCACTGAATCGTGAATCCCACTTTTCATCTCCGACCCACCTTTTATGCCGCGCTTCATCACGATCCTCATTCCAATCGATCGTGAATGGATTCGAGGTAGATTGTCTTGGCTTTAGACAATTTGTGAGAACAAGGAGATGGGTTACGGCGCTTTTAGGCTAACTGATTTGTGACTTTAGAGGAGATGAGAGAATTGTTAACGGGTTATTGGGTTTACGAATCTCGAGTTGGCTGGTTGATGAGTTACTGAACTTCTCAGTGGAGAGGAAGGTGATTGGTGAAAGGAGGTGAGGTTTTGGTTTGAGCAGGAAATAGCTCGAGATTCCATCGGAGATGACCTAAAACATTCAGGATCGAACAACTTGTCTGGTTCAAGAACTTTCGTGACCTAACTGTTCGAACGACCCAATTTTTCTTGCGACCTAACTCTCCTGCGACTTAATTAACTTGCGGCATAGGCCTTAGGTCGTGGCCGAGCTAGGACTTAGAGAAATTCGTGCCGTTCTGACTTGAGACCTTTTCCTCCATATGCAGTGCGACTTAAGAGGTCGACGACTTAACTTAACTCGTAGCTCATCCTTTAGGTCGTGGACGAGCTAATACTTGAGTGAACTGCCTAAACTTGAATTCTCAACTTGAAGCATAATTTCGACATGAATTCTTGACTTGAATTGCTGGAATAAACTGCCTAATTTTTGAACTGCCTGAATTTCAAACTGTTTGAACCTCTTTGCAGATTATCTCTAATGCTAATAACCTGTTAAACACAATATTTGCAGAAAACTGGGACGAATATACTGCCATTGACTGCCCACATTGAATGACAGATTAGTCAATAAAGAAAAAATTAACTTAAATGAACTGTGTGAACAAAATGCTGTGAAATATCAAATTCAAGTGAAGCATTAAAGCAAAGTTAAACTAATCAACTAAAGCTGATTTGTTTGTATTAACACTGCACTTGAGTTTTAAATTAATAAGTTCTGAAATCTCGTAATCGACCAATTGTCAACTAGCTTAATTCCAGTTATGTTTGCTTGTTATTTTTATTAGCTCTACACAACACTTCACACTTTTTAGGAAACGTGCACCTTCACATTTGAACATCCAGTTGCTTATGTAGAATGACTTCTCAACAAGAAGAATTAATAGTTCAAGCTGGAGAGGCTATTCCTATTCCTGCTCCATTAGCTGATCCTCCAGAAAGAATCTCGACCACACTATCATATAAAGTTTTCCGCCAACTGTGCACTCAGTTCGGGATTGCTGAAGCAGATGCCATACTTCCTGAGAAAAACGACACTGCTGACATACCACCCCACGGTTTCGTTGCCGTTAATCGCCAAATGTGCATGAATGGAGCCATTCCTCCTTTTAGCGATTTCCTTCAGCAGCTTCTTCTTCGACTATCTATCTCTCCCTTTCAGTTACATCCCAATGGCTACGCCATCCTGATGGGACTATGTGTGCTATTTAGGAGGACGCTGGATCGTCTTCCGAGCTTTGACGAAGTTTGTTATCTGTGCTCGTTTGCCAAAAATAAAGACCATCCTTCCATCACACTTGTGAGAAGTGCTAGGAACATCAAACTGATCATTGGTCTTCCTGACAGTGTTCATGGGTTTCTAAGTCAGTTTTTCTACGTTCGCTGTCCTCCGGGATTTTACGCTATCTGGAGAGTAGGAAGTAAGATCATTTATCTTCGTTTCTTATGTTTCTGAACTTTTCGAAGCCTGAGTTGTCAAGCATTAACTTCGCTTTTTTCTCTTTTTAGCGCTTCCTCCTCCTTCTAGGGATCCTGGTCACAAATCAACCTTTGAGAGGCTCATGGCCGTGCCAGTTGAGGAGAAAAGCATCCAATTTCTGTTGACAAACGAGTTCTTACACCAATTCAGACTTCTACATTCTTCCCATTCTACTCAGCCTCATGAAGTCTCTGATTCTCCATCAAAGACATCGGATGCCCCAGCTCTTGCTGAAAAACTTATACCGAAAGAACCTACCACTGAGGCCTCACTGGTGAAGTGTTCTACTTCTATTGACATTGCGGGGTCATCAAGCAAGTTAAAACTTTCCCCAGTCATCGAAGAAGAGGATCCTTCTCAGCATTTCGGAAAGGCGGCTGATGTGGGAATTGAAAGGGAAGGTTCCGCCGGGCACACTGGCGATGATATCTTTGAGGGGTTGAGTGATTTGATGATAACCTCGCTGGAGCTATTCAAAGATGACACTCCAAAGGCTATCTCTTCTGCTGCCGAGGTGACTTCCTCTTCACAACAAATTACAACGCCTGTTATACAAGTCGTCACCATTCCCACACCAAAGAGTGGTTTGTAGTCTGACGCGCGTAGTTTGCATGCCACACACACTTAGGATTTTTGGCACTTATACGTACTTAGCTTCTCCACTTCAAAGATTTTTATGATTTGTCTTTTTTCACTTTTAGATTCTCCGATGGGGCGAAGTGGCTCGTACTACGACAAATTCCAGTGCCATGGAAGCCGCGAAACTTATGATTTTAGGCGCTATCTCACTGCCCCGAGGGAAACAGATGAAGAAAGAGCTGCTAGAAAAGCTCATGAAAGGCGAACTTATGAGGAGCAGCAAAGAAGAAGGGATGATCGACACGATTCTTCTCACAGAAGCGATGACTCTCATAAGAGGAAATCCCATGATGATAAGGGGATGAGTCATATTACTGGAGATCCAAGCAAGCGGGTCAAGCTTGGTGACGCGCCTGCTATTTCTGAAAAGTCTGATGCTCCTACCTCTGTAGAAATTCCATCTGATTCTCCAGCTCTCAAGAAATCTGACATTCAGATAATCATCAACAGACCTCAGTATCAAGTCGGAGATGGTCTTCCTACACTTCAAAGCCGATTCCCAAATTGGTGCTTAAGGGGAGTACGCTTCAACTTAGACTTGGTACCGATTGATAAACAAGCTATGTTGAGGAACCTTGATGCAGTCAAACTTGATATCGAGAGGATATCTGGCTGGCAGAAGCTTGTCGACGAGCTTCAAAGAGTTAACCATATGAATCTTGAAGCTATGTTGACTATGGAGAACGACAAGATAGAATGGGATAAAATTTGTAAGCAACATGACGCAGAGATGGCGAGCATTGCTGATGACAATGCGAGACTTGAGTCTGAAGTCAAGAAACTCAAGGAAGATCTCGTCACTTCTTCCGCTTCGCACTCTCAAAAAGAAGAAGTCTTCCAAAAACAAGTAAGAGATGCTCATGCTGCTCAAAGAGATGCTGAGATGAAACTTGAGGCAGAGCAGCATGTTACTGAGAAATATCGCGCAGATACCGCTCAACTGCGGGAAAGAGTTAGTTCGCAAGATCTGGAGATTGCAGTATTAAAAACTCGACTTCTCAAAGTTGAAAAAGAGCGGGATGAAGCAATTGCTGGCCAAGTTGCAGCTATTGTTGAAAAAGAAGCGGCTGAGCAATCGCATGAGGCAACGAAGGCCAAAGTCAGCTCTACTTTATTTGATTTTTATATCCATAGCGTTTTGGGGCGCGAGAGCCTCTCATTTCTGGGACCGACATATGAAGTTACTTTTGCGGAAGTGTGGGAAGCGATAATTGACATGTTCGGAGGCGTTGGCTATGCGGAAGCTGATCTCGAGGCGACCTATCTGGACGATGAAACATGTACCGCCCTTGCCAAAGGAAAAGAGCAGCTTGCTAAGGAGCGAGCCAAAGCAGCAGGAGGAGAGTGTCTAGAGAAAGCGATTGTAACTGACCCCGCTCGTCCTCCAGCTTTGGTCGACCCTGATAACATTGGCTCTAGTTCCTATTCTTCACCTCCTATAGAAACCGAAGTCAAAATCGCGACTACTGAGCCTCCCGCTGTTCAAGTCGAGGAGAAATCCCAGGATGACGCTGAAGATGACAAATATGAAATCGATGTGATTAAACCAACTCCTCTAGGTAACATCGATGTTGATCCAAGTCGAGTAGACTACTTATTTGCTTCAACCGAGTTTGATGAATTTCTCGATTGTTACTTAAGTCTTGATGAGCCAATATCTTCTCTTTTTTCGGAGAATACTGATTTTAACTTCTTTTCTTCTATAGCGGAGGTACTGAGCGCTGTACACACTTCTCCTCTTCTAGCTGTTCCTCCTCCAACCCTTCAAGTCACTCCTGCTTCCCAACCGGGTTCACAGGAAGAGCAAATAGAAGCCCTTCATGGCTTGGAGGATCCACCTGCTTCACAAGAGCAGAAGGCGGAAGATCTTGAGGACAGTGAGAAGACTCCGGAGCAGTCTCTTGATGGTAACACGAAACTTTCTACGCTGCTTACTACTCCGGGAAGCGAGTCTTCTTCGAAGAGGAAAGGGAAGAGCGCCAGGAGGAAGAAGAAGAAAAGCATTTAAGCTGGAGAGGATAAAGCAGAAGAAGATCCAGCTACACCTTCTTCTCCTTCTTCTCCGACCTGTCCACACCGGATTCCGAAACTAGTCATCAAACCGGGCAGGGGTACTAAAGGTGGGAGGAAGCAGGAGTGATAAGCTGGACTCTACTTTTCTTATTTTGCTTTTCACTTTTTGCATGTATTGACCGGAGATTGTGCGGATACCGGCCTCCGCTTATTGAAACCTGCATATGCACAAAAATTTCATAGTATGGAATAAAATGGTTCTTTTTGCTTATACAATTTCTTGTTAGTATATGTGTGAACGTATTTATTCCTTATTTTTGCACAAGTTTCTTTATTTACTTTATATGATATTGCAGTGAGATCGTGGTATGATGTTTGAGCGTTGTTTTTATTAATATAGCAATGTGCCCCCATACCACGGCTCATTACAATATTCTGAACAGACTCGTACTCCTATTTTAGAGAATAATTTTTTCCGTTTTTGAGGAAATGTTATTCTGCTTTCAATAGAGTATGCCCTGTATCGGAGAAGTTTTCTCTTCTCTCTTTTTCTTTCTTTTAGAACACTTCATCTTTTGAGGATGATCACTTTTATTTGTTTGAGAAGTGGAATCTCCTACGCAGTGAAGCGAGCTTCTGAAGAATGTTTTGACATTTCAACTCTGGTGAAGTGGGTCTTCGAAGAGAGATTTTTGTACTTCAATTTGGTGAAATGTGCCTTCGAAGAGGTCTTTTTGGCATTTCTGAGGAGTAGCATTTGTACTCCGAAGAGTAGCATTATGCTCTGTGGAGTAGCGTTGTGCCCACGGAGAGGTCTTGTGCTTCCGGAGAAGTCTTGTGCCTCCGGAGAGGTCTTGTGCTTCCGGAGAAGTCTTGTGCCTCCGGAGAGGTCTTGTGTGCCTTGGGGAAGGTCTTCTGCCTCCGAAGAGGGCAGTGTGTGCCTTTGGTGAAGGCTGGTGCCTCTGAAGAGGGCTTGTGGTGCCTCGGGAGAGGTCTTATGCCTCCGGAGAGGTCTTGTGCCTCCGAAGAGGTCTTGTGCCTCCGAAGAGGTCTTTATTTGATTGCCTGGAAGTTACTTTCTTACAGTTAAATGGATCCATGGGGCGGACGCAAGTTACTTAATTGGATGTTCGTTCGCACAAACGATCGCAACTAGTTAACAAAGGTCCTGCTCCTTCTGGTTCCACCAACCTCTTTGTTGAGAAGAGAATTTCCATTTTTGGGCGTGCCTCCGAAGAGGTCTTGTGCCTCCATAGAGGTCTTTAACCTCCAAAGAGTTGCGCCTCCGAAGAGGTCTTGTGCCTCCGGAGAGGGCTTTTGTTGACTAGCTTGCCCATGTCTCTTCGTCGTTTGCTCATTAGCGGTCCCCTGTTATCATCTCCGAGCCCATGTTCCCTTCTTTTTGCGAGTAGTTTGCTTCATCCGAAGAAGTGAACTTCACTGTTAAGTAATTCCACGTGGCAGACGCGAGTTATCTAATCAGATGTTTGTTTGTACAGACGATCGTAATTAGTTAACAAGCGTCCAGTTCCTTTTCTTTTGAAAAGTACCCCTTTGGTGGGATTATCAACCTTTTGTGTGAAGTTCATCTTATGTTGGATTTAAATTTGGAAATTTTTTGTGGCTTGAAATTCATTTATCGAGTGATTTACAGGGCTCACTTGGCCTTATAATGGGTAAGCTTTGTTTTAATAACCTGCAATATTAAATCAATACTTTAGCAATACATTTAGAGTATTTACACATCGAAATGAAACAAGCATTTTCTAATAATAAAGAACACAGAATTTATAGTGGTTCGGCCAAGAATTGGGCCTACATCCTCTTTATAGCTCTTTTATTGATCATCACTGATTTTACACTGGTTTACAATACAATTGATACATCCATAATCATTTTACAATTTCAAGCAAAGCTTTTTAAGTAAAATATGGGCGCAAATGATTGCTGTTCCAGGCTCTTGGGATTGGATCTCCTTCGACAGTTGTGAGTTTGAATGTGCCATCAAGAAGTTTATTGCCTATGACATACGGCCCTTCCTAATTTGGTCCAAATACTCCGATTGCTGTCATGATCCTCTTCAAGACTAAGTCCCCGACTTCCAAGCTTCGTTGACGGACTTTAGAATTGAAGTGCCTTGCAATCCTTTGCTGATGGGCCGCAACTCTAAGTCTAGCTTCTTCCCTTCTTTCATCAAGAGAGTCAAGTGCTTCGAGTTGCAATTTTTTGTTTTCAGCCTGGTTGAAATGAACTCTCCTGTGGGAAGGGACTTCTAGCTCTACTGGAATCATCGCTTCTGATCCGTATGCCAATGAGAATGGAGTGTGCCCAGTCGCAGTTTTATGGGTTGTTCTGTGTGCCCATAGTGCTAGTGGTAGCTTATCAAGCCATCCACCTTTTGCTTTTTCAAGCTGCTTTTTGATGGTTGACTTGATAATTTTGTTTACTGCCTCCACTTGCCCGTTTGTCTGCGGATGAGCCACTGCTGAGAAGCTTTTTCGGATTTAGAATCGCTTGCAAAAGTCCTGGAACTCTTCGCTTTCAAATTGAGTACCGTTGTCTGTGATTATCTTCTGTGGCACACCATATCTACAAATGATATTTTTAGTCACAAAATTTATCATCTTTTTAGAGGCAATAGTGGCCAAAGGTTCAGCTTCGGCCCATTTAGTGAAATAATCAACAGCAACAATGGCATATTTGATTCCCGACTTGGCAAGTGGTAAAGGTCCGATTAGATCTATTCCCCAAATGGCGAATGACCATGGACTGACCATCAGCGTTAGTTCGGTGGAAGATGCTCTTGGGATTTTTGCAAATCTCTGGCATTTGTCGCATTTTCGAGAGTAGATAGCAGCATCTCGATTAATATCTGGCCAAAAATACCCATACCGAAGAACTTTCTTGGCAAGAGTTTGGCCACCTGAATGGTCCCCACATTCTCCTCCGTGTACCTCTACTAAAATTGTCTTAGCTTCTTCCTTGGTTACACATCGGAGTAAAGGCATTGAGAATCGCCGTCTGTATAACCTGCCGTCTTGAATTACATATCTCGATGCTTTTCTTAACAGCTTTCGGCATTCTTTAGAATTTTACGGTAGGGAGCCTTTGAGTAGATATTCTTTGATCGGGGTCATCCATGACTCTTGTTCTTGAGACACAGCCATGATCCAGTCGATATCCATCTCATCAGTGCTTGGAGCTGACAAAACCTCCACAGGAACCAATCCCAATAACTGAGCTTCTCCAGAGCTTGAATACTTTGCAAGAGAATCGACTTTCAAATTTTCCTCTCGAGGTATGTGGCTTATTGAATAGTGATCGAAATCATCGAGAAGTTCAGAAGCCTTGGACAAGTAAGCAGGCAGATTTCCTCCTTTAGCTTGAAACTCCTTCTTGACTTGACATACAATAAGCTGAGAATCACTGAAGATCTGTAATGCTTTGATGTTTAGTTCTTTTGCAATCTTTAATCCAGCAATTAGAGCTTCATATTCTGCTTCATTATTTGTAGAAGGAAATTCCAGTCTTAATGCGTAACATAATGATCGCCCTTCGGGGGTTTCAAGCACAACTCCAGCTCTGGAACAATAATCATTTCTCGAGCCATCAACATATAACTTCCATTTGGTCAGGATGTCCACTGTAATCTCTTCCTCTTTATCACCCTTATCTGTATACTCTGCGATGAAATCTGCTAAAGCTTGTCCATTGATCGCTCTTCGGGGATGATAAGCGATATCATATTGGCTAAGTTCAATATTCCACTTCAGAAGATGGCCCGAAGTTTCAGGGCGAAATAGGACTTGCTTTAGGGGCTGGTCAGTGAGAACTTTGATAGGGTGAGCTTGAAAATACGGCCTCAACTTTCTGGAAGCAATCAGTAAACAGTAGGCGAGCTTTTCTAGCTTTGAATAATTCATTTCTGCCCCAGTGAATCTTTTGCTGATATAGTAGACCGGGCGCTGAACTTTCGCATCTTCCCGTACTAACGCTACACTCAGGGCATGAGATGAAACTGCCAAGTATATGAAAAGGTCTTCGCCATTGTTGGGTTTGGAAAGTATTGGAGGCGCTTCCATGTGACGGATTAGTTCATCGAAAGCTTTCTGGCATTCAGGAGTCCACTCGAAACTTTTCTTTCCTTTCTTTAAAGCGTCAAAGAAGAGGATGCATTTATCAGTGGCTTTGGAAATAAACCGACTTAAAGCAGCAACTTTCCCATTGAGGCTCTGCAGTTCCTTCTTTGTCCTAGGGGCTTTGACTTCTCTTAGAGCAGTAATTTGAGCAGGATTAGCTTCAATGCCCCTAGCGCTTACGATAAATCCCAAGAATTTCCCGGACTCTACTCCAAATGAACATTTTAGAGGGTTGAGCTTCATTCCATATTTTCGAAGGATTGCGAACATTTCTGCTAAGTGATCCATATGGTCGACTGCTTTCTTCAATTTCACCAACATATCATCGACATAAACTTCCATAGTTTTCCCAAGCTGTGATTTGAACATTGCATTAACAAGTCTTTGATATGTTGAACCTGCATTCTTCAATCCGAAGGGCATGACTTTGTAGCTGTAGAGACCAACATCCATGACGAAGCTCGTATCCTCCTGATCCGCCTCATGCATCATAATCTGGTTATACCCGGAGTAAGCATCCATAAAAGACAACAATTCGTGCCCGGCTGTTCCATCTACAGGCTGATCAATCCTTGGGAACGGGAAGCAGTCTTTGGGACAAGCTTTGTTTAAATCTGAGAAATCGATGCATACTCTCCACTTTCCATTTGCTTTTTTAACCAGTACTGGATTTGAAACCCAATTTGGATAAGTGGACTCTTTGATGAAACCATTCTCCATGAGCCAATCTACTTCTTCCTTTAGCGCTACTGACCTTTCTGGACCCTGGGTTCTCCTTTTCTGTTTCACAGGTGTGAATTTCGGATCAATATTCAGAGTATGTACAGCAATCTCTGGAGATATTCCACACATATCGGCGTGACTCCAAGCGAATACGTCCAGATTTGCTTTTAAAAATGATATCAGCATATTTTGGACTGCCACACTGAGTTGCGAACCCACATTTAGCACTTTGTTTGGGTCTTTAAGATCAACAGGTACTGGTACCGTTACCTCCATTGGTACCACTCTATTCTCCCCTGCACTGGCCTTTCTGGGGTCCTTTTCTCTTCTTGCACCACTATGCTCACCAGTGCAGGGGCCACCCTGTACTTGCTACAAGGTTGGGTTTTTGATGCGGAGCGGGGCTGCCGCATCTTTTCCCATCTCTCTCTTCCTTGCCTCCCGAAGCTCTATAAGATAACATTCCCGCCCAGCATTTTGATCTCCTTTATTGACACCAACACCATTATCTGTGGGAAATTTCATAGTTAGGCAGTACGGAGCGAGAATGGCTTTGAACGCAGCTAAAGTTGGCCGGCCCAGGAAGGCATTGTAGGCAGAAAATCCATCAACAATTACAAAAGTCTGCTTCCGAAATACCTTTTTCTGTCCCTCTCCAAGTTCCACAAACAAGTCGACAGTTCCAATTGGCTGCTGCGGTTCCCCAATGAACCCAACAATCTTCTGCGATGAAGCTTGAACGTCAGCCATTGGAATCTTCATTTGATCAAATGTCTTCTTGAAGAATATATTGCAGGAAGCACCGCAATCAACAAGCACTCGTCTTACAATAGCTGGCCCAATTCCTGTAGAAAAAACCAAGGGATCTATGGTTGGAGCTTCAATACCCATAGAATCCCTGGCATTGAACACAATATCATCATTAGAAGTTTTCTGCTGTTTTAGGGGTGCAGCGTCTTCTAAAACAAAAACATCTTCTTCTACCGGGATATATTTCAAAGTACGAGTGTATCTTTCCATCTCACCCCAGCTTCTGCCTGCTGAGTGTGGGCCTCCTGTAATCACATTGATACCAGGCCTTTCAGATTTATGTGCGGTAGTGCCCTCACCCGAGCCAGATGGATGAGTAGAGGGTTACTGCCCCTGAGCAGACGAAGTTTGGTCATTTCGGTTCCTCTTAACATACTGTTGCAGCTTGTTTTCCCTTAACAATTCTTCAATTAAGCTCTTCAAATGACGACATTCGTTGGTATCATGGCCGGGTTGGTTATGAAATCGACAGAATTTTCCATTTCGCATAGCACTCTTTCCAGGTTTTATCTCAGCTGGTTTAGGATACTCCACAGCATTTTTGGTGGCAAAGAAGATATTCTCCGGAGTGTCGGTTAAAGGAGTGAAATCTGAGGGTTTAAAGAAGCGAGGTTTCTTTATATCCTTTTTTTTCTTCCCATCATTATTTTCCCTTTTCTGACCTCCGGAATCTTTCTTAGCTGAAGCAGCAATGTTATTCTCCACTCTTGTCGCCACCACTTTCATTGGTGCCGGAAGATTTTCCAAGCGTATGAACTCATCAGCTTTCTTATAAAATTTCTCGAGTGAATTTGGCTCCTTCATTTTCAGCCATTTCCCAAATTCACTTGACTTATCGATAGCCCGCATTAGATAAGTCAAAACCATCCGTGGTTCCGCGTTGTCGACTTCAGCCAGAGCTATGTTGAAGCGATTCAGGAATGACTTAATAGACTCTCCCGGATTCTGCTCAAGACTAGACAATGACATTATGTCTTTCGCCTTTGAAGCGTACAGCCTGAATTGCTCTTTAAACTTCCGGGTTAAATCGGAAAACTGGTCTACAGATTGAATAGGAAGCTTGGTAAACCAAAGAAGTGCCACTCCTTCCAAGTATACCGGGAAATACCGGCACTTAATCTCATCAGTTGCTCTGGCGCCGGTCATGTGCCAGTCATATTTGTACAAGAATTGATTCGGGTCACTTGTCCCCCGATAAGCAGGAATGGTAGGGGGAACAAATTTTCTGGGAAACTCAGCTTTTAGAATCCTCTCAGTAAATGGAGTTTTACTCGAAGCAAATCCCCATTCGCTCTCATCTTCACTTCTCTGCATGCTTTCTTTCATTATTTGCCGAATCATGCCGGAGAGATATTCCTCATTGTTTAATGACTTTGCGGAGTAGACTTCGGCCATTTTCTCGGAAGTTTGTCCGGGCAAATGTTCGTGGAAAACTGGCGATGGCCTGGATCCTTCAGCTTGGAGAGGTGCCCCTTCAGCGGCACCTGATCCCCCTTGAGGAATATTTCTTCCTTCGGAGTTGTGAAGAGCATCAGCAATGTTTTCTTCATTATTTACTGGCCTTTGACTAGCCCCGAGCAAAGCATTTAACTTCTCCATCATTAGAGTATTCTGAGTTTTAATTTGCTGATACAGCCCGGACACTGCAGCATCTAACTCTTCTCGCGTCACTCCAACGCTTGGAGCTGCCTGACTTGGAGAAGGAGAAGTGGAAGTATTATTGTGAGCATCTTCAGATCTAATAGACTTGCGTTTTCTTCCAGGAGCCATTATATCCAGCAGACTTCTGGTCTTGAAAGAAACTTTTTCAACGAACTTTTGTGAAGCAATGGTGAGTGTATTCCTGAGTTGGCTTCTCAGTGAAAGCACCAAAATGTTAATGCTAAAAAATGAACGCTAACACCCGGTATGTGTAGTAATGTTGTGAAATCACCACCCGTGATACGGGAATAAGAAATAAGCAGTAAAGTAGCAGAAAACAGTAAAAGACAGCGATTTTATAGTGGTTCGGCTTAAGATCAAGCCTACGTCCACTTTGAATTCCTTTATTGCTGTTTTTGGTTACAAGTTGATACAATGCACTTCAAAATACGATACACTTTGATCACAAAAAACACTCTAGACTAGTAGCTCAAACTTCGATGATGAAACTTGTTGAATCCGTGTCGGATATGCAAAATTTCTTTCGAAGCTTGTTGTAGTGTCTTGAATGTTTGGAGTTCTTCAAGTGTTGGACGAGTTAAGAATTCTGCAGAGTAATGGCGCTTCAGAGAATGATCGGCCAAAAGTCCCCCCATTGTTGGAGTTGGTCTTGTATTTATAGAGAAAGTTCTGGGCAGAATTTGAGCACACAAGTCCTAGGTCGTGTACGACCCAGAGTAGGTCGTAGGTCGGCAACGACCTAGGGGTTGGCGACTTATCTCTAATGCACTTAACTTCTTCTGAGCGGGTTAGTAGGTCGCACGCGACCTAGAGTAGGTCGTAGGTCGTCGACATCTTAAGAGATAATAAATCAACTGGAGTTATTAGGTCGTGAGCGACCTAGTGGATGTGGCATGGACATAGCTTCACGTTGCTTTAGCTTGCTAGGTCGTGGCATTGCTTAGGTCGGTACGAAGTTAGGTCGCTAGGTCGCCGCTTCCCATAAGTCGTTAGGTTGCAAAGTCTTTTAAATCGTTAGGTTCTTTCTGGAGTTAGGTCGCTGCTTCCCATAGGTCGTTAGCTCGTAAGTCCTTAAGTCGTATGCTTCTTAGGTCGGTAGGTCGTGGACTCCTTAAGTCGTTAGGTTCTTAGGTCGGTAGGTCGTGGCACATTTTAGGTCGCATATGCTTTAGCTCGTTAAGTCGGCTCTGTAGTTAGGTCGCTAACTTCCTTAGGTCGTTAAGTCGCGAATCAAAAGAGGGTTAACATATATTTAAGTTGAGAAATTTAAATCAAAATTGGACTAACTCAAATATACTGACATATATATAAGATATAAAAAATTAAACATAAAAATCTACTTTAGTTAAACCGTAGGAAAAAACCTTTTTTTTTTTAAATTTGAAAACAATATATATTTATATATATAACTTTTTTTGTCATTTGTGTATATATGTATATGTGTACATATTCATATATATTTATTTAGTTCATGTAGTTTTATATGTATAATTAATTATTAATATATGTAAATTTATATATTTATAAATATCAATTTATTTAAGAGAGGAACTCATTTATATAGAGAAACTCTTTAAAACAATGGATAAAGGCTAGGACAAATCTTCCAATATTGGTCCCTTATGTTTAAACAAGTAAAGGTTGGGATAATTCTATCAATGTTTCTTTCCCAAGGATACACTAAAACAACAAAGACAAATTGCAGCAACAAACATTACAAAAATGCTGCAACCACTATCTACGAATGTAATCAAATTCACAAGTAACCTTTCTATCATGGATTCAAATTAGCAATTTTAGGGCCCGTTTGGCAAACAAAAGCAAAATGACTTTTGCTTATTTCAAAAGTCCTTTTGCTTTTAGAAAGTTAAAAAGTAAAATAGTATGTTTGGAAAACTTTTGACTTACAAGTCAAAATTGAAAGAAAAAAAGTTTAAAAAGTCAAATTTGAAATTTTGTAAATTTAAATTGTAAAATTTCGAATTTGAAAATTTCAAATTTTAAAAACTCGAAATTTTAAAGTTCAAAATTCGAAAATTTTAAATTTTAAAAATTCGAATTTTAAAGATCAAAGTTTTGAAATTTGAAAATTGAAAATTTGAATTTTGAAATTTGAAATTTAGATTTTGAAATTTTGAAATTTTAAAATTTGAAATTTGAAATTTTGAATTTTGAAATTTTGAAATTTGAAATTTGAAATTTTGAAATTTTTTGAAATTTCAAATTTTGAAATTTGAATTTTTAATTTTGAAATTTTTAATTTGAATTTGAAATTTTGAAATTTGAAATTCAAATTTTTTTGAAATTTTTTGAAAATACATTTTTTTTAGAATTTTCTCATATAAAAAATCGACTTATGTAAGTTGAAAAGCAAAAAAAAATTGCTTTTGAAATAAGTTGAAAAGTGACTTTTAAAAGTTGGTCGATTTTGTTTATCCATATTGACTTTTTAACTTTTGCCTTTTTTAAGCAAAAAAGCAACTTATTTATTGTCATACAAATGACCCCTTAGAGTTAAGGGAGCGACTGATTAAAGAATGTGTAGTCAGATTTTTACTAAGCCACACACTGTTGATAATGAGGTAAAGTGAAGCTAGGCTCAAAAGTTTAAAATTTATCATAGGTCGGATCCAGTAATTCAAATCTTGTGTTGTTCGACACACTAAGCACAGTAATGTTAAGCGCATAATTGCAAACGGGTCTGTATGAAGAAAGGACCAAACGAATGCTTTCAGAAGAAATTTGAAATTTTAGATTCTCAGCAGAAAATGTAAAAGAGAAACCCAAATTGAAGTTTCAAGATCTAGCAAATATGAGAATGTGACGTTGAGAGTTCAAGTTGTAAGATATTTGGGGGAGGAGAAGACGAATGTGGTGGCTGGTAACTGCTTAGAGATTAGGTGTGGTTATGGCAACTACAAAGGCAGTCTGCTAAGAGGAGAACATGTACACATGTTGCAGTTTCGTTAAATTGTTCAAGTAAATGCATTTTGGACTGAAAATTATAGAAGCAATTATTGATCGGGCTTCAGAATTTGGGTTTAATGTTGTCTAAATGTTTTGTAAGTAATTTATGTGCCATAGGCTTTGTATTTTGTGTAAGTTTGTACTAGGTAGTTTGTGGGTTAGAAGATCAGTCTATCGATGTATTTTCCATTTAGGAAAATTAATAAATAACCAATTTCAAAAAAAAAATTAATTTATTTTCGAAAATTAATAATAATTTTTTTGCCTAAAATGCAATACAATATATTTGTATATTTGTATGATATTTGAAATGTAAAGGTACCTTAGATCTATCGGTTATCGATACGTTGTGCATTCTGCCCTTTCTCCTTGGTCTGCAGTTTCTTTCTCCTACAAAATTGGTGTACAAATTCCATCTTCAATGCTCCAACTATTTTTAATGGAGGCTAGGGTTCATTTTTATTTGTGTTTTTTGAGTGCGTGAAGGTGGGGCTATTTATAGTCACTAGAATTCGATAGAAATCTTTCTCACGCAACCATGCTTTACAAACCTCAACCTTTCCATTTGCAATGATCATTTTTTAACGATCCATTATGTAACGACCTAGTTTTTCAGTCGTTCGAATTTAGAATATTTAATGGATTTTAAATATTCAGAAGTTAATTTTGTAAGTTAAATAACTCATATTTCAAATATAGTGATTTATTGGATAATTAAATTGTTTAATTTAATATTTGAAATTGTGGAAATAATTGAATGTTGAATTTAATATAAGTGAAAATGATTTATAAATTTTATTTAAATTCTATTTAAATTAGAATGAAGTTAGTAAGCTTTTAAAATTGATTTAAAAGTGAATAAATAGAAATTGGAAATTTATTAATTTAATTAGACGAGTAAAAATAGTTATTTTTAACACTATCTCGGATTTCGACGAAACCAGTTTCGTTGGACCCGTAATGATGATTTATGATAGGATTTCAAGTTTCGTGGTGATCGGACTTATCGTTTTACCGTGCGAGCTTGAAACGCATAAAAAAATTAACTTAAGGAAATTTAATTAAAATAATTCGATTTCGAAAATCTATCTTCTGTTTATGATGGAATTGGCCTCTGATATATATTCCATTGTGTTTGGAATAGGGGTAAAACATTAGAAACACCAGGCGGCCACATCGTTTGGAGTTCGGAAATATTTCGGGTGAATAATGTTTTGTAAATGGCTATATAAGGACCCCATTTCTCAAAACCCTAGTCCATCTATACTCAACCGCCACTAATGAATTCAAATGCCAAAAATGGTCGAAACTTCTTCCTCGATTATCTTCCAATCCGTAAACAATTATCAAAAACTTTCAACAAGAAAATTAAATAGCGCAGCGAGATCTTCGTATCCAACGGTGGAGATTGGAAGCAGAGCGTCGTGATGGCCTAGATCTAGCCGTGTATGCATTGCATTCGAACACGTTTTTCGAGACATAGGTGGGGCCGAGCTCGACAAGGCCAGGGGCGCTAGTGCAGTGGAGCATGCTCTTCGAAATGGCAATGGTCGATCGTCGTCTGGTAGCTTGTGGGTGGTGCGGCAATCAAGGTGAAGTGCTTGCGTATGAGTTTGAGGCGCGCGTATAGCCTAAACGTGAACGAAGAAGAAAGGTTTAATTTTTTTATATAATTAAGCTAAGTTAATTATATAATTAAATACTCGAATGGTTATTAATCCATAACCCTTATATACGAGGTCCAAATCGAACGAAACGATTTGCGTTGGTTTCGTACTGTCGAGCACTACATTTTAGAGCGGGTTTGGATAGATTTGGAGCTGTTGAAAATTTTGGTTAAAATTAAATGCTCGTTTAATTTTATTCCAAATAAAACGCTGCAACAGCGACTATAAGCAAAGTGAGTAAAACTCACTCACTCTGACCCGCTTATATTTTTTAACATAAGTGGGAAAATTTTTATTTTATGATATGTGATGATTGTTTGGATGTTATACTATATTATTAGTAGTTGGATATATTCTTGTCTATTGGAGCAGATGAGACCCTATACGTTCTTGTGTATGAGCGGATGACCCTTTGTACGTGCGTCTACCTCGAAGCACACATTGTACATATTTTCTGATATGTATATTTATTGTAGGATACATGTTGGAGGGATCCAACTGGATTACTGACCATTGTTGATTTTTATTTACACATATTGTTATATATGCTGTATTATATGATGTTTGATGTGATGGATGCCATGTTTGGTATTATTGATGTGAATCCCCTTTTTTAGTACTTTTGCAACATTAGGCCATATTTTTGGAAATTTAAAAGATTAAAATGATTATTTTAATTTAAAAAGGATTTCAAAGTGATTTTGGAAATATATATGTGTGACGACCCGGAATTTTGGGATATTTGAAATAGGAATATTTAATTGATTTTAAATATTCAAAGGGGTAATTTTAACTTGACATTCAAATATAACCAATTATTGGATAATTAAATTTATTGAATTTAATAATTGAAAGTTGGGTAAAATATTGAATCTTCAGTTTTAAGCTTGTTAAAAATATTTCAAAGGCTTACAAAATTCATATTAATAATATTGAAGGTGATAGAACTTTTAAAATTGAATTTAAAAGTTTTTCGTTCGGTTTTGAAAATATATCGTTTAAATTGATATTTAAAAATAGCCTTTCGGGGAACAGTCTCGGAATTCGACAAAACCAGTTCCATTGGATCCGTAATAATCTATTATTATCGGATTTCAAATTTCGTAGCATTTGGAGTTTTCGTGTGATCATACGGTATATAAACGCATCGAAATTTATATCGAGTTCAATATTATAACTGGGTCCAAAAAGCTATCTTCTCTATACGATCGAGTTGGGACTCGAAACCTCTTTCATTGTGTTCGAAATAGAGGTATAACATTATAAACGCCTGGCGGCATGCCTCGATAGGAGGTCATGATTTTGAGTTGCAAATTTAGAGACAATTTGAATTTAAATTTAAATATATATATATTTATAATGGTCAACTACAGCTGAATTTCTGTCATATCAGAGCTTTTTCGTTCTCTTCAAATCACTGTAGAAATTCCTTCTTCAGCACGCCAACATCCCATTTTTTTAAAGCAGAGCGACATCTCCTTTTCATTCATTAAATCGAAAAGCATCAGAGAGAAAAAAATATAGCCGAACTTTCTTCTCCCTTCTCATATACTTTAATTTACGAAATCAAAATCACCTCTTTCCCTTTTTCCTTCAGCCATTCTCGAATTCGTATAAAAATATAATGGTAGCTGATACTTCAACAAGGGGGGATTTTATGGATCTCGCGATCGAAGCGACTAGGCTAGCGGGAATCGCACGCGGCGAAGTGGGTTCACGATCGTGATGGGCGTTCGGTCGATTAGGGTAGCGCGTTCGAGAGGGGATGGCGACGTCGATGTGTGGCAGATCCGCGATGAGGGAATCGAGAGCATGGGCAGCTGCGATACTCGATAGCGTGGCGTCAAGGGTAGGGCTTCAACTTAGGGGAGTTGCTCACCTAGGGTCGCGAGCACGTTTTGGGAGGAGGCGGTGGGATGTTAGACTTCTGGCGATGATCGGGGTTCGTGATTTGCGACTGGACGATGGGGCGAGTTGCGATGGGAATAGGCAGAGGCGACAACAGTTTTGTAGGTAATCATCGATCTGAATATTTGCATATCGATTTGGTCTTTGATTTTAGTTTAATCTGATGGGTATAAGAATGTATATATATAAATTTTATAGTAATAAAATCATTATTTATGTTAATTACAAAACAAAAATATATATAAAAATATATACATACATGTTTAAAATATAGACAGAAATAGGAAATAGAAATATAGATAAAATCTGGATAATAGATAGGAAGTTTGAATGTTGAAAAGAAGTTATATAAATCTAAAATCTATATAAATGAGTTTTTAAGTGAATGAGTTTCAAAGAAATATATATATGTAAACCTATCTATTTAAAAATATATATATATTTACACACATATTTTCACTAACTAGTTTATTGTTAATAATGTATTATGAAGATAGATTTGTTTAGTAAACTTATTCAATTATTTTAGTTACTAAGAAATTATTTAAAGGAAAATTAGTTCAAATTTAAATCATTAGCCAAATTGAAGTATTAATAGTACTTAATGGTTCGATTTTATTTCGAATATTAATAGGTCATATAAATTTATTCAAGGTCAAAATCGGGAAACCAAGGCAAGATTTAAGTGGATTGCAAATTAAAAGTCAATGGTGAGTTAATCTCACTCATCTGGGTTTATTTAAATTTAAATGGTTAAATTTAAATATTTGGTTGAATGATTGAATTGATTGGATGAGATATATTATATAGTAGTATATATATATTTATTGGAGTAATTGATTTTCCCGCATTATATAGCTGATGAGACCCTACGCGCCGCATAATAGCGGATGATATTATTTAAACCCATATACCGCGATATTCCACCTCGAAGTGGAATTGGTATTATGCTAACATCTGTGGATGCAGGGAAACAGGTTGGAGGGATCCAACTGGATTCCTCAAAATTATTTAGATTGTTCGAATAATTCCGTGTTATGATTATTTGATATTTTGTGATGAATTATATTGATAATTGGAATATTGGATGCTATGGTGTGATTGAATATATTTCAGTGTATTGAGTTATCAAAATATATAGATTGGATTTTTGGATAAGAAAATAAAAGAGAATTTTTAAGAAAAATAATTATAAAGAATTTGAAAGGTTAAAGAATGGATTGGAAAAGGATAAAAGTGATTTTTAAATCCTGTTAAATAAATTCCGAGTATGGGAAAGGAGATTTTGAATAAAAGGGGAAATATTAAATTTCTAAACCTAAGTGATATTATTTAAGGGAATAAAATAATTTATTTTAAAAATTCAAGGTTTGAATTTATTTAAAGGGATAAAGAAGGATTTTGGAAAGCCTGAAATTGGTATTTTCAATTAAAAGATTTTAAATCACAATTAAGAATTTAAAATCTAAATTTAATGGGTTTTGAAATAAATTGAGTAAGTAAAGGAATTTATTTCAAAATGGAGAAAATTTTGGAAATTAATTTGGAAATTGACTTGGTATTTGAATCTGTGTTTTGGAAGAAAGATAAGACTATGTAATTTATAAACTGGGTTTATAAAATTGAAGTAATATATCAGTGGATATTTGGAAGGATAAATTCAAGGTGGGAATTTATTAAAGGAATGGGAAAATTTGATTTAAAATAATTAGTGATTTATTTTTAAAGATGTGAAAGAGAAGTATATTTCCCTGGATAGCCAAGTACGTTTTCAAAGCAAATTCTTAAGTATAAATTAACGTTTCAAAGCTGTTTTAAAAGTATGTTTTGGAAAATCTATTATTTTTAAATGTTTAAATGTTAAAGTAAGTATTTTTCAAATTTATAGTAGTAGTAATTATTTAAAGGTTAATTGGTATTATGTTTGAAAAAGATAAAAATTTTGTTTTATATTTTATAAAGTAGCTTTATTTTAAATATTCTTGAAGTGTATATTTTTTTTAAAATAAAGTATTAAAGTAGTTTTAAATCTAAATGTTTAAAAGTATATTCTATAATTAAGTGTTTTAAATGATTTTAAAGTATAAGTATTTGTACTTGGTGATTTCAGTGGAAATAGAAAATATTGGGAAATTTATTCCGTGAGAGAAAGATGGTTTGAAACTGTTTTCAAAAGGGTTGAAATAGGAAATATATCTTGCGAAGATATTTTGAGATTAATAAATAATTTGGGAAATTATTTATGTTTGATGGATGTTTGTGAATGTTATTTGATAGTTAAATAACCGACTATCAATATTGGCTAATGCGTTGATCGTTTCGAAGAGACCGGGATCGGGATTAATTTCTCGAAAACCACTTCGATTCGGTTTGAACGTTTCGTGTGGAAACAAGAGTTTGGATTCGAAGTGGAAGCAGTAAAGTGCAACGGCTAGTCGCTACTAATCCTGAGGATGATTCCAAAATGGATGTAGTAGGAATAGTGCCTTCGGTTCCGTTCGAACCCGGGACGGACTTGTATGGATGAATGCTTTCAGAACATCGTCAGGTGGACGATGAGCATTCTAAGTGAAACGGTTCTAAAAAGGTAACGCTTAGCCTCGAGCCTCATCAACCGGGAATGACTGAAAATCAGGGGTTATGCAGCAAGGCTATGTGGGTAGCACTCATTAGGGTGAGGTCATCCCTGTCTAGATGTCCCTTTTATTTCGGCTTAGCGGTGTGGTTGCTAATCCCAACCGCGGGTGATCTTACTCGGAATTATCCTCTAAGGGGTAGTTCCGGCCTTGTGTTGCATTGGATCGGGCGTGGTCCTTGGTACACTGATCTAGACCAGGTACTGTGACAGGTGGTACCCTAGTGCCTAGTCATTAGTTGGAAATCCATTCTCCCTACGCGCCTCTTACGGTTTTTGTTTGTAAAACCCACTTTATGGCTAGTATTCTGGAATTTAATCATGTAACAATTTCAGCTATTTGAATAAGTATTTGTATATAGACACTATTATAATATCAGACGGATTTGATAAATAGTGTTTTGGCTATCGTAAGGTAAAAACCCGACATGTTTATTTGTGGTGTGGTCTTACGAGATGCTTTTGATTTCAAAAGAGTTTGGAAAACTTTAATAATCCAATTAAGCGTGTTTTCTCACGCTGGTTTTCCAGACTGACTCGGGTGTTATTTTATTATAATGCTTGGGTCAGACTGAGTATTTACAGATACATGATAGGATGCTGTGGAGCTCAGGAGACGAGCTGGATTGTGACGCCCCACCTTTAAACCGATGCTAGTCAAGAACACTACGGTGTAATGCTGTCAGCTAGCATGGAGAATAAGGCTGTTGAGGAGCGACCCTCCATGTAACTTCTTTGTGCGAGCACCGATATGTCAGATAGTACAGCATGAACTTCATTTAAGAAGGAAGTCCGACATACCGATACAAACCCAAAGCTATCACACAGTGGCTATATATAATCTTCAGAAACAAACATAGAAATAAACATAACATAAATCAGTCACAGACATCCATATCACTAAGGCGGAAAAAGATATGAATATATATATAACACTTGAAAGTGTACATCAGAGTAGTGGTCAGAAAGATCCACGATAATACAAAAGAATAGCAACACGTGCTATACAAAAGAATAAGTACACAACATAGAGTCTATATCTCGACTATGTTCATCCAAAAACTACTAATCTAAGTAGTTAGCCAAAAGTCAGAATAATCCCAGAAGAGAAGTCAAGCAGAAGCACCTATAACATCTCGGTCTGACCCGAGTATTATTTATAAGAAAATAATAAACGGATCAGTCTAGCTATAAATATCAGATGATATGATATAAAGTAAAAGACATGGCATGAACATGTAATAACCATAGTGGCATACTACTATAAGTATGTAATTGAAAATCAACAAGAGATTAATCAATATCACAAGAATCTTCTCAAAGATAAAATAGGGTATCATACCCTAAACTTGTATTCATAACAAGTCAATGACACACAAATTCACCAATGCACAAAAATTGATAAAACATATCAATGAAAATCACGAAAATTGGTGAAGCACAAATTCCAGAAATCAACACACGAAATCCAGAACAAATTCCAGAAATCAACACACGAAATCCAGAAATCACAAAAATAGGGGGAAGGCCTATCACATGAACGAGAAGCTATCTCATGGAAGCTATCCATTTAATTTTTCGAACACACGAATGGCCCGAAGGCCTTTGATACGCGAACGGCCCGAAGACCATGGGGTGCTACCCCATAAATGTGAGTAGAAACATCATACAAGCGGGGTCTAGTCTCCCTCGCAGACAAAGAGACATCGCTCAATCGCTAGTCTAAATCACAAAAATGATCGTCATGATCATAAAGAAGTGTCAATCACACCAAGCTAGTAAATATATGAGTTTAGCTTCATGTCCCATAACCACTTGCTTAACTTAAATATTTACGAACAAGCTATGAATCTTCACTAGAAAATTGTCACAAAAGGTTCAATCGAACAAGTTCAAGAATTAACCGACGAAGTGAACGCAAGTGTTTCATACCACTCGTTTT
Source organism: Allium fistulosum (assembly GCA_030737815.1). Taxonomy (NCBI): domain Eukaryota; kingdom Viridiplantae; phylum Streptophyta; class Magnoliopsida; order Asparagales; family Amaryllidaceae; genus Allium; species Allium fistulosum. The sequence goes on along the minus strand of CM060901.1, from coordinate 814,214,106 downwards.
ACTAAGCCGTTTAATTAGATTTCTCATCCGAGTGAGGTAAAGGCTTGTACATACTAGAAGATTGGAAAACGGTTTGGGAAAAAGAGCTTTGTAGTAAAATAGTGTTGAAATTGCTTTGATCAAAGAGTTTTGATATTCACTACTAATATTGAAGCCTTCACCTTTTTAAAGTGACAAGTCACAAAATGGTTGTTGAAAAAAATCGAATCACAAAATTTCACATTCGAAGACGTGAGAAAAATCCAAGGAATTCAATTCCAAATCCATCAAAGTAGAAATGCAGACTAAACTCCACAGCACACGATTTAGGAAATTTGCGACCTAACGTGGCCGACCTAAGGTGCAACGACCTAAGGAACTACGGCTTAATGAATGATGCCAAGCGACCTAAGACAGAAGATGGTGTGACATATCGAGTTGCGCGACCTAACAGTGTGGCGCGACCTAACAAAGTCGAACTAAAAAGGTGCGCGACCTAACAGGGTCGAGCTAAGAGATGGAACGACTTAACTGTGCGAACGACCTAACAGGTAAATAGGTTGAGCAACTTAGAGGCCAGCGACCTAAAGCACAAATTCCAGAAATCAACACACGAAATCCAGAACAAATTCCAGAAATCAACACACGAAATCCAGAAATCACAAAAATAGGGGGAAGGCCTATCACACGAACGAGAAGCTATCTCATGGAAGCTATCCATTTAATTTTTCGAACACACGAATGGCCCGAAGGCCTTTGATACGCGAACGGCCCGAAGACCATGGGGTGCTACCCCATAAATGTGAGTAGAAACATCACACAAGCGGGGTCTAGTCTCCCTCGCAGACAAAGAGACATCGCTCAATCGCTAGTCTAAATCACAAAAATGATCATCATGATCATAAAGAAGTGTCAATCACACCAAGCTAGTAAATATATGAGTTTAGCTTCATGTCCCATAACCACTTGCTTAACTTAAATATTTACGAACAAGCTGTGAATCTTCACTAGAAAATTGTCACAAAAGGTTCAATCGAACAAGTCCAAGAATTAACCGACGAAGTGAACGCAAGCATTTCATACCACTCGCTTTACTAAGCCGTTTAATTAGATTTCTCATCTGAGTGAGGTAAAGGCTTGTATATACTAGCAGATTGGAAAACGGTTTGAGAAAAACAGCTTTGTAGTAAAATAGTGTTGAAATTGCTTTGATGAAAGAGTTTTGATATTCACTACTAGTATTGAAGCCTTCACCTTTTTAAAGTGACAAATCACAAAACGGTTGTTGAAACAAACCGAATCACAAAATTTCACATTCGAAGACGTGAGAAAAATCCAAGGAATTCAATTCCAAATCCATCAAAGTAGAAATGCAGACTAAACTCCACAGCATACGATTTAGGAAATTTTCGACCGAACGTGGCCGACCTAAGGTGCAACGACCTAAGGAACTACGGCTTAATCAATGATGCCAAGCGACCTAAGACAGAAGATGGTGCGACCTATCGAGTTGCGCGACCTAACAGTGTGGCGCGGCCTAACAAAGTCGAACTAAAAAGGTGCGCGACCTAACAGGGTTGAGCTAAGAGATGGAACGACCTAACTGTGCGAACGACCTAACAGGTAAATAGGTTGAGCGACTTAGAGGCCAGCGACCAAAAGCGGAAAGGGGGTTAAGCGACCTAAAGAATCGCGACCTAAGGTGAACAATAGTCGAGCGACCTAAAAGGAAATAGGTCCAACGACCTAAGCAGTCACGAGCATACAGCCATGGTGGCACGACCTAAGAGGTGTGCGACCTAAGGTTTATGCGACCTAAAGGATAGGCGACCTAAAGGGTGCGCGACCTAAAGGCGTACGACCTATTGATGGCGAACTAGGAAACGACCTAGCGATGTTTTAGATCGCCGAGCGACCTAAAGGAAGTACGAGCTAAGGGTGGGAAAATAAACGACCTAACTCCGGACGAGCTATATGCAGGCGGGTCTCATCATACTCGAACGACCTAATGAAGTACAGGGCGAGCGACTTAATTGTGGGAAGACCGGGCGACCTAGCGACCTAAGTGCCTATGCGACCTACGACCTAAGGTACCGATGCGACCTATGTTGGCCGAGAGCTATGCAGAACAATTGATGGCCTAGGCAGAACGACCTAAGCCCAATTTTTTGTCAAAACACACGAAAATTTGGGATTTTCACCAATTCAATCCAAACCAAATGAAAATGTTCACGCTAAAGTGATAGGGAGTCATTCCCAATAGTCCAAGATAGTTATAGACGAGATTGTGAGATAAAAATCTCACCTTTTCATGGAAATTGATGGAGATGAAGCTTGAGAGTTAAGCAAGAACAACAACAAGCTTGAATCTATGTTCTTCACATTGAATTTGGAGTTAGATGTTGAATTTACTAAAGATCTTGAGCTTGGAATTTTAATTTCCCATTCAATCCACCATTTTTGATAAAGCTTGAAGTGTTTGATGAAGTGATGAAGAGGAGATGGGTTGGGGCTGAGTTAGAAGAAGTTCAACCCAAACCAAAAGCCCAAAGCAAAAAGTGACGAAAATTTCACTATCTCCAAACATATCTAAGTTTACACTCAAAAAGATCGCAAACGTCATTTTGAACTCAATGGAAGTGGTCTCAAGTCCAAATTTGACCGTTTGCAAAAAGTAGCTTTTCGGACCAAAATCCGATTAACGATAAAATATTTAAATATAAAATCGATAAATATGCGGGTTGTTACAGACTCCCCTCCTTAAAGAAATTGCGTCCTCGCAATATATAAGATGGAAATAAAAAGTAACAACCATTAAAGCATCTTAACACAAAAGAAATATGAGATAAGAAGTTTACCTCAAAGAGCATGAGAAAGTAAGTCCGGATGTGTTCGCTCGATGAATTCTCTAGATTCCCAAGAGCAATCTTTAGGATTTGAGGACCATTGAACTTTAACAAGCGGAACATCTTTCTTTCGAAGTCGTTTGACCTCCGAAGCAATAATTCGAACAGGATGCTACTCATAAGTTAAATTAGGTGAAACTTCAATCTCCTCCACAACACCGGGCTCAAGAATCGATTCGGAATCCTGAAGGCATTTCCGTAATTGAGAAACGTAAAACACGTCATGCATGGCAGAAAACTGAGCCGGTAATGAAAGGCGATAAGCCATGGAACCAATACGTTCAGTGATAGGAAATGGCCCAATATATTGAGGCGCTAACTTTCCCGATCGACTGAAGCGTACAACACCCTTCATAGGTGAAACACGAATAAATACAAGATCTCCCATAGAAAATTCTAATTTTCTTCTTCGGTTATCGACATAGGATTTTTGTCTACTCTGGGCTTCTTTCATCCTATGTCGAATAAGGTCAATCTTCTCCGTGGAATCCCGAATAAAATCTGGACCTAAAACCAGCTTCTCACCGGCCTCAAGCCAACAAGAAGGAGATCGACATGGCCTTCCATAGAGTACCTTGAAAGGTGCCATACCAATACTAGATTGGAAGCTGTTATTATAGGAAAACTCAACGAGAGATATATGATCTTCCCAACTTCCACCGAAATCAAGAACACAAGAACGAAGTAGATCTTCAAGAGTTTGATTTACACGCTCAGTTTGTCCATTGGACCGGAGGTGATAAGCGGTGCTAAAATTAAGCTTCGTTCCTAAATCTTTTTGAAGACTCTTCCAGAATCCACTAGTAAACAGTGGATCACGATCACTAACAATGGAAGAAGGAACTCCATGCAGTTTAACAATTTCTTTGATAAAGAGTTTGGCCAGAAGAGGAACGGTTCGGTTCGACCGAACGGGAATAAAATGGGCGGATTTAGTAAGTCTATCAACGATCACCCATAAGCTATCATGACCCGAATGAGAACGGGGAAGGCCATCAATAAAATCCATGGAAATTTGATCCCACTTCCAAATTGGAATTTCCAATGGTTGCAATAACCCGCCAGGCCTTTGATGTTCGGCCTTGACAAGTTGGCAAGTCATGCAACACTTAACAAAGTTAGCAACATCAGATTTCATTCCCTCCCAGTAATAAAGTCGCTTCATATCTGCGTACATTTTACTGCTATCGGGATGAATGGAAAATTTGGAACGATGAGAATCTTCTAAAATATCTTTACGAAGATCTCTAATATTTGGCACGATAAGTCTATCAAATTTTCGAATGCCGCCACGAGAATTAATATCAAAGTCTTTCAAACCTTCAATATCGGTTTTATCCTTAAGATTTTGGCCAAGCAAAGCCAATTCAGGATCTAGCTGTTGCGCTTCAAGAATGCGGTCTAAAAGAGAAGGACGAGCCTCAAGGCTACATAAAACAAGAGACGAACATAATTCGGAGACAAGATCTTGAATTTCACAAGTTGATAAAACCTCGAGATCCTTCCATTCGGATATCATCATAGAAACAACCGCTTGTTGATTGCGACTAATTGCATCGGCAACTCGATTTCCCTTTCCGGGAGTATAAAGGATATCAAGGTCATAAGAGGCAAGGAACTCGAGCCAACGCTGTTGACGCAAATTAAGTTCCTTTTGAGAAAATAAATATTTCAAAGACTTATGATCAGTATAAAGTATAAATTTCTCTCCCAAAAGATAGTGTCGCCAAATTCGAAGGGCAAAAACGATGGCCGCGAGTTCTAAATCATGTGTGGCATATCTAGTCTCAGCCGGCTTCAATTGCCTAGAAGCATAAGCAATAACACGTTCTTTCTGCATAAGAACGGCACCCAAACCAACACGACTAGCATCGGTATAAACAACAAAATCTTGGTTCCCTTCGGGAATAACAAGAATGGGAGCATCAGAAAGGAGTTCTTTTAATTTCTGAAAAGAAGTTTCACATTTGTCCGACCAAATGTACACCTTTCTTTGTTAAGCCAGTAAGAGGCACGACAATCTTAGAAAAGTCCTTTATGAAACGGTGATAATAACCTGCCAATCCGAGAAAGCTACGGATTTCAGTCACGCTCTCCGGTCTCTTCCAATTTTGAATCGCTTCAATCTTTGAAGGTTCCACTGATATTCCGGATTTTGAAATAATATGACCGAGAAATTTCACACTAGATTGCCAAAAATGGCATTTAGAAAATTTTGCCTTTAATTAATTGCTCCTAAGAGTTTCCAATACAATCCGAAGATGCTTTTCATGTTCCTCCTCGGTTTTGGAATACACAAGAATATCATCAATAAAGATGAGAACAAACCGATCGAGAAAATCTTTGAAAACTCGATTCATGAGGTCAACGAAATAAGCCGGAGCATTCGTTAAACCAAATGGCATAACTAGCCATTCATAAGATCCATAATGAGTACGGAATGAAGTCAAAGGAATACTATCCTCTGCAATACGAAGCTGATGAAAACCGGTAGCCAAATCCAATTGTGAAAAGACTCTAGCACCACTAAGTTGATCAAACAGATCATCAATCCGAGGTAAAGGATATTTATTCTTAATAGTAAGATCATTAAGCTTGCGGTAGTCGATGCAAAGCCTATGTGTACCATCAGACTTATTTACGAAAATAGCTGAAGCTCCCCAAGGCGAGGAACTAGAGCGAATAAGTTGCTTCGTCTCTAACTCGGATAATTGTTTACGCATCTCTTCGTTCTCCTTATTGGACATGCAATAAGGAGGACGGGTAATAGGTTGAGCTCCAGTATAAGATTAATTTTAAACTCAATTGCTCGCTTAGGTGGTAATCCTAAGACGGGCTCGAATATGTCGGAAAATTCACGAACGACGCGAATAAAAGAAATGACATCCTCCTCATCATCATTGTCATCATCACGAGGATTTAAAGAATATAAAGATGCAACCAAAGCGGAATCCGAATCATTTAGAATAATAGAAATCTGATTAACAGATTGCGGATGTCGGAGATAAATAGTCCGCTCATGGCATAGGATATGAGCTTCATAACGGTTAAGCCAATCCATACCCAAAATCATTCCAAAGCCTAAATAACGCATGACATGCAAATCGACTAGGAAAGGAAAATCACACAAAATAATCTCCACATCTTTACAAAGCAAACTAAGAGTTGCGGATCCACCAACCGGATTCGCAATTCTTAATGAAGTCATTAAAGCAACAACACTTAAAGAAAGGGTGTCTATAAGTTCCTTTGATATAAAAGAATGGGACGCACCCGTATCAAATAGAATTCTAATAGGATGATCATGAAATATAATAATGCCATCAAGGACAGAATGAGACATACCTTGACCGTGAGATGTGTTGCCAGGGGCTTGAGCAATGTTTAACTTTCCCTCCTTCTTGCTTGGAAGCTTAGGGCATAGATGCATATAATGATCCGAACTTTTACAGTAGCGACAAGAACGAGGCTTTGAACACTTGTTCGCAAAATGCCCCCTAGCGCCACAGTTGTAGCATTTCCCATCACTAAAGGAAAAAGTCTTTGCAGCAGGAGTTGCTTGCTTACCCTTTTTGTTGGGATATGGACCTTTGAACTTGTTAGGCCTTTTCTTGTTGTTGAAGTTTGGTTTGGAAGCCACCACTTCAACATCACTGTCCTTATCAGCATCTTCAAGACGAAGAGCGATATCAATGAGTTGGTCGAAAGAAACTTCTAATTTTAGAAGTAATGGCTTCTTGAGATTCTTGTTTAAGCCATAGATGAATCTCTGGTTCTTCTTCAATGGGGTGTTGATGTATTCAACCCCATATTTGGACAGTGACTCGAAGGATGCGACATAGTCTGTCACAGAGGATTCATCTTGAACAAGGTCTATGAAACGGTGAGCCAGTGTCACTTTTTCTGCTTCCGATACGAATTTTAATTTGAAGCGTCCCGGAATTGTTCCCAGGTGAGATCCGCTTCATTGATTTCAGAAATAAGAAGTTCGTACCAATCCAATGCTCTCTCTTGGAGCATACTGGAAGCCACCTGAACACGGTGAAGATCGATAAGATTCATGCGAGAAAAGATTCGATCGCATGTTCTTAGCCAAGCCCGAACTTCAATAATAGTTTCAGAGCCTTTGAATGGTCTCCCACCCAAGTTGGTATAATCGTTGCACAAGCGTGCAAATCCAGACTTAGGATGAGTAGGTTCTTGATTAGGACCAGCTGCTTGAGCATTCTTTACTAAATCAAGAAGCTGTTGAGCAGTCATAAAAACTCCATCCTGGGGAGTAACAGTAGAGGATCCAGCTCTGGGACGGCCTGGTCTAGACATTCTCTTCCTTAATGAAGAGAAAAGAAGAAAAGTTATTCTCCAAATAAATATCAAGCAAATCTTGATAGATAGAATAAGGATACATAAAAGAAAATAGGATAAATCGGTACGAATACTCGAATTAAATCCTAAGGCACGACTCCTAAGTTGGACTTAGGACGATGATCCTTGTTAAGTTATTCTACATTGTTCCGAAGTTTGGCTCTGATACCAAGCTGTGACGCCCCAACTTTAAACCCACGCTAGTCAAGAACACTACGGTGTAATGCTGTCAGCTAGCATGGAGAATAAGGCTGTTGAGGAGCGACCCTCCATGTAACTTCTTTGTGCGAGCACCGATATGTCAGATAGTATAGCATGAACTTCATTTAAGGAGGAAGTCCGACATACCGATACAAACCCAAAGCTATCACACAGTGGCTATATATAATCTTCGGAAACAAACATAGAAATAGACAAAACATAAATCAGTCACAGACATCCATATCACTAAGGCGGAAAAAGATATGAATATATATATAACACTTGAAAGTGTACATCAGAGTAGTGGTCAGAAAGATCCACGATAATACAAAAGAATAGCAACACGTGCTATACAAAACAATAAGTACACAACATAGAGTCTATATCTCGACTATGTTCATCCAAAAACTACTAATCTAAGTAGTTAGCCAAAAGTCAGAAAAATCCCAGAGGAGAAGTCAAGCAGAAGCACCTGTAACATCTCTGTCTGACCCGAGTATTATTTATAAGAAAATAATAAACAGATCAGTCTAGCTATAAATATAAGATGATATGGTATAAAGTAAAAGACATGGCATGAACATGTAATAACCATAGTGGCATACTACTATAAGTATGTAATTGAAAATCAACAAGAGATTAATCAATATCACAAGAATCTTCTCAAAGATAAAATAGGGTATCATACCCTAAACTTGTATTCATAACAAGTCAATGACACACAAATTCACCAATGCACAAAAATTGATAAAACATATCAATGAAAATCACGAAAATTGGTGAAGCACAAATTCCAGAAATCAACACACGAAATCCAGAACAAATTCCAGAAACCAACACACGAAATCCAGAAATCACAAAAATAGGGGGAAGGCCTATCACACGAACGAGAAGCTATCTCATGGAAGCTATCCATTTAATTTTTCGAACACACGAATGGCCCGGAGGCCTTTGACACACGAACGGCCAGAAGACCATGAGGTGCTACCCCATATATGTGAGTAGAAACATCACACAAGCGGGGTCTAGTCTCCCTCGCAGACAAAGAGACATCGCTCAATCGCTAGTCTAAATCACAAAAATGATCATCATGATCATAAAGAAGTGTCAATCACACCAAGCTAGTAAATATATGAGTTTAGCTTCATGTCCCATAACCACTTGCTTAACTTAAATATTTACGAACAAGCTGTGAATCTTCACTAGAAAATTGTCACAAAAGGTTCAATCGAACAAGTCCAAGAATTAACCGACGAAGTGAACGCAAGCATTTCATACCACTCGCTTTACTAAGCCGTTTAATTAGATTTCTCATCTGAGTGAGGTAAAGGCTTGTATATACTAGCAGATTGGAAAACGGTTTGAGAAAAACAGCTTTGTAGTAAAATAGTGTTGAAATTGCTTTGATGAAAGAGTTTTGATATTCACTACTAGTATTGAAGCCTTCACCTTTTTAAAGTGACAAATCACAAAACGGTTGTTGAAACAAACCGAATCACAAAATTTCACATTCGAAGACGTGAGAAAAATCCAAGGAATTCAATTCCAAATCCATCAAAGTAGAAATGCAGACTAAACTCCACAGCACACGATTTAGGAAATTTGCGACCTAACGTGGCCGACCTAAGGTGCAACGACCTAAGGAACTACGGCTTAATGAATGATGCCAAGCGACCTAAGACAGAAGATGGTGTGACATATCGAGTTGCGCGACCTAACAGTGTGGCGCGACCTAACAAAGTCGAACTAAAAAGGTGCGCGACCTAACAGGGTCGAGCTAAGAGATGGAACGACTTAACTGTGCGAACGACCTAACAGGTAAATAGGTTGAGCAACTTAGAGGCCAGCGACCTAAAGCGGAAAGGGGGTCAAGCGACCTAAAGAATCGCGACCTAAGGTGAACAAGGGTCGAGCGACCTAAAAGGAAATAGGTCCAACGACCTAAGCAGTGACGAGCATACAGCCATGGTGGCGCGACCTAAAAGGTGTATGACCTAAGGGATACGCGACCTAAAGGATACGCGAACTAAAGGGTGCGCGACCTGAAGGGATACGACCTATTGATGGCGAACTAGGAAATGACCTAGCAATGTTTTAGATCGCCGAGCGACCTAAAGGAAGTACGAGGTAAGGGGGGGAAAAACGATCTAACTCCAGACGAGCTATATGCAGGCGGGTCTCATCATACTCGAACTACCTAATGAAGTACAGGGCGAGCGACTTAATTGTGGGAAGACCGGGCGACCTAGCGACCTAAGTGCCGATGCGACCTTCGACCTAAGGTACCGATGCGACCTATGTTGGCGAGAGCTACGCAGAACAATTGATGGCCTAGGCAGAACGACCTAAGCCCAGTTTTTTGTCAAAACACACGAAAATTTGGGATTTTCACCAATTCAATCCAAACCAAATGCAAATGTTCACGCTAAAGTGATAGGGAGTCATTCCCAACAGTCCAAGATAGTTATAGACGAGATTGTGAGATAAAAATCTCACCTTTTCATGGAAATTGATGGAGATGAAGTGTTAACGCTAAAAATTAAACGCTAACGCCCTGGTGTGTGTAAAGAAAAAGTGAAAGCACCACCCCTTGGTACGGGAACAGAATATAAGCAGAAAATTAGTAGAAAGCAGTAAAAGACAGCAGTTTTATAGTGGTTCGGCTTAGGATCAAGCCTACGTCCACTTTAATTTCCTTTATTATTGATTTGATTACAATTCGATACAATGCACTTCAAATACAATTCACTTCGATTACAAAACACTTCAGACTAGTAGCTCAAACTTCGATGTAACAAGGCTCTTTGAATCCATCTCGGATGTGCAAGATCTCTTTCGAAGCTTGTTGTAGCGTCTTTGGTGTTTGGAGTTCTTCGAGTGTTGGTTCAGTTAAGAAAGTGGCAGAGTATCGGCGCTTCAAAGAATGATCGAAAAAGTCCCCCTTTAGTTGGAGTTAGGGCTGTATTTATAGGGAGATTCTGGACTAGGTCGTAGGTCGCACACGACCTAGGGTAGGTCGTAGGTCGCGCACGACCTATGGAGCACGGGTTAATACTTAGCAGGAGCGCACTTCTCTATCTGGAACACTCCAAGTCATAGCTCGCCAACGATCTAGGAGGAAACGACTTAAGTAGTTGCGGCATAGAAATTCGCCTTTGTTTGCTTAGGACGCGAGCGACCTATCATAGGTCGTTAATCTTGCTATGTCGCTTAACTCACTAGGTCGTTAAGTCGTAGGTTCTCTTAGGTCGGTAGTTCTCTCCCTGTTAGGTCGTTGAGTCGCTCTGTCTTCATTTGACTACTAGGTCGCTTTATTCCTTAGGTCGTTAGGCAGTTAGGTCGCTTGGTCGTTCCTGCAGTTAGGTCGCTAGGCTCCTTAGGTCGCCTAGTCCTTTCTGTAGTTAGGTCGCTAGGCTCCTTAGGTCGCCTAATCCTTTCTGTAGTTAGGTCGTAGAATATTTGAGTTGTTAGGTCGCTTTGTCTAGTTGAGTCGCTATACACCTTAAGTCGCTTCGCTCCTTAAGTCGCTTCGCTCCTTAAGTCGCTAACGAAGAGGAGTTAACATTTGCCCCTCGAAGTACACGCCTAGGTCGTAGGTCGTGTGCTTCGATTTCCTTAACTCGTGCTTTGATGAGTTGTTAGGTCGCTAGCGACTTAGCGAGGAAACTAGGTCGTGTGGTGCCGATTCGCATTTCACTGCCTCGGTGTATAAATAGCTTAGGTCGTTCCTCCTTCATCTCATCTGTTCTAACACTCCATCCTGCCATAATAAGTTTCCAAGCTTTCGAAGGAGAATCCAATTACTTGACCATCAATCATCCCCATCATTATACTACGTAAGTAATTTCAATCACTACTCAATCACGGCAATCATCGAAACGCAAACCCTCCCCCATTTTTCAGCCCTAATACGATTTCATGCGTTGCGTTTCCCTAAGAGCCACGCCGTGGTCAATTTTGCTCGTCCATGGTTGCGTTACCATTGTACTTCTCGAGATCAGGGCAACGCATCATGTTCATGGTGGATTCGGGGCGATTTGTCTTGGTTTCGAATGATTTGGTGATGTTGAGAGATAACGAGTTAGATTTGGGCGCTTTTGGTGATGTGGTGAAGTATGATCGGAGAATAATGCTTAGGATTTCTGATGAGGGATAGCTCGAGGTTATTGGGTAACTCAGCAAGTGATCTAGCAGATTGGACGACCTAAAAACATAGACGACCTAATAAATTAGGCTGACCTAACAAACCGTCCGGTTCAAGAACTCTTGCGACCTAACTGATCGAACAACCCAACTTTGCTGCGACCTAACTTGCTTGCGGCATAGGCTTTAGGTCGCGGTCGAGCTAGGACTTGGAGAAATTTGCGCTATTTTGACTTGAGGCCTTTTCCTTCATACGCATTACGACTTAAAGGGTCAACGACTTAACTTAACTCGCAGCATATCCTTTAGTTCGTGAACGAGTTAACACTTGATTAAAAAATGTTCTTCCTGTCTTGAAACATAATTTCGAATTGAATTCTCAACTTGAATTGCCGGAATGAACTGCTTGAACTTGAAATTGTTTGAACTTTGTTGCATTTCTTTACAGATTATATTAACTTCAATGCTAATAACCTGTTAAACACAACATTTGCAGAAAAATGGGACGAATATACTACCATTGACTGCCCACATCGAACGACAGATTAGTTGATAAAGAATAATCAACTTAAATGAACTTTGTGAATGAAATGCTGTGAATCAACAAGCTCAAGTGAAGTATTAAAGCAAAGCTAAAATAATCAACTAAAGCTGATTTGTTTGCATTAACACCGTACTTAGACTTAAAATAACAAGCCCTGAAACTCTATAATCGACACATGTCAACTAATTTTATTCCAGTTATACTTACTTGTCATTTTACTAGCTTTGCACAACACTTCACACTTTTAGGAAACGTGCACCTTCATATTTGAATGTCCAGTTCCTTGTGTAGAATGACTTCTCAACAAGAAGAAACAGGACCAGCTAGAGAAGCCTTTCCAATTGCTAATCCATTGATCGATCCTTCGGAAAGAACCCTGACTTCCTTGACTCACAGAGTTTTCAGCCAATTGTGCATTCAGTTTGGATTAGCTGAAGCGGATGTTTTGCTTCCTGGAGTAAACGATACTACTGACAGGGCACTCTTGGTTTTGTCGCAGTTAATCGTCAGATGTGTTTGAGCGGAGCTATTCCACCTTTTAATGATTTTCTCCGACAGCTTCTTCTTCGACTAACTATCTCTCCCTTTTAGTTGCACCCTAATGGCTATGCCATCTTAATGGGATTGTGTGTACTGTTCAGGAGGACACTCAACCGTCTTCCGAACTTTGAAGAGATTTGTTACTTGTGCACTTTTGCGAAGAATAAAGATCACCCCTCGATTATACTTGTGAGAGGTGCAAGAAACCGTAGATTAATTCTAGACTTGCCCGATAGTGCACACGGGTTCTTAAGTCAATTCTTCTTCGTCCGCTGCCCCCCAGGATTCTATGCCGTCTGGAGAGTTGGAAGTAATCTGCCTTTCTCTGTTTACTTCATTTTCTGAACTTCTCGAGACTCAAATTGTCAAATGCTTAACTTCGTTCTTTACTTATTGCAGCACTTCCTCCTCCGCTTAGGGATCCCAGCCACAAGCCAACCCTTGAAACTCTGAGTGTTGTGGCTGCTGAAGAGAGAAGCGCTAAATTTCTGCTGAAAGATGAGTTTCTGCATTAGTTCAGACTCTTACACTCCTCTCGATCTACTCAGATTCATGAAGTTTCCGATTCTCAAACAGAGACATTAAATGCCCCAGTTTCTGCAGAAGAAATTACATTGGAAGAACCTACTATAGGGGCTGCATTGGTGAAATGTTCTGCTCCTGTTGATGTTGCGGGATCATCTGGTCAACTTACACTTTCCCCGGTTATCGAAGAGGAGGAGCTTCCTCAACACACTGGGAAGACTGATGATGAAGGAGTTGAAAAAGATGACATTTTCGCTGGACTGAGTGATCTTGTGGTGACTTCACAAGAGTTCTATAAAGATGACATTTCCACTGCTAAAGTCATTTCTCCAGCAACTGGGGCGACGTCCGCCTTGCAACGAACTCCGTCAACCCAAGAGTTAATGCTGGCTGCAAAAACAGACATTACTCCCAAGCCGAAGAGTGGTTTGTAGTTCATTGCGCATAGTCTACACGCCACACACACTTAGAATTTTTTGCGATTATATGCACTTGGCTTCTTTACTTCGAAGATTTTTAAGACTTGTCTCTTTTTCATTTTCAGATTCTCCGATGGGACGCAGTGGTTCATATTATGATGATTTCCGGCGCTACGGAGGGCGTGACTCTTATGACCACAAACGCTATCTCCCTGTTCGTAGAGAAACCGACGAAGAAAGAGCCGATAGAAAGGCTCATGAAAGACAAACTTATGAACAACAATTCGAAAGAAGGGATGAATGATACGACTCTTCTCATAGGAGCGATGATTCTCATAAAAGGAAATCCCATGATGATAAGGGGAAGAGTCACATTGTTGAATATTCGAGCAAGCGGGTCAAGCTTAGCGACGCGTCTGCGATTTCTGAAAAGCCTGATGCTCCTATCTCTATAGAAATTCCATCTGGTTCTCCTGCTCTTAAGAAAGCTGATATTCAGACAATCATTAGCAGGCCTCGATATCAGGTTGAACAAGGCCTAGCAACTCTCCAAAGCCGATTTCTGCACTATTGCTTGAAGGGAGTTCGTTTTGATTTCGACTTGGTCCCCATCGATAAACAAGCTATGTTACGAAATCTTGATGCCGTTAAACTTGATACCGAGAGGATGTCGAGATGGCAAAAGCTTGTTGATGAACTTCAAAGAGTAAATCACGCCAACATCAAAGCTATGTTGACTATGGAAAACGACAAGTCTGAATGGAAAAAAATTCTTGAACAGCACGACGCTGAAATGAAGAGCATTGCCGATGACTACGGGAGACTTGAGGCCGAAGTTGAGAAGCTAAAGAACGAGCTTGCCACTTCTTCCACTTCCTATACACAAAAGGAAGAGATGCTCCAGAAGCAAGTTCGAGATGCTCATGCTGCTCAGCGAGATGCTGAAGCCAAACTTGAAGCGGAGCAGCATGTTGTTGAAAAATACCGCAATGACACCACTCAGCTATGGGAAAAAGTCAGCTCTGAAGATTTGGAAATTGCAAGGCTGCAAGCTCAGTTATTGAAAACCGAAAATGAGCGCGATGAGGCCATCTCTGGAAAGGAAGCAGCTGAGCACTCGCACGAAGCGACGAAGGCCACTGTTAGCTCAACTTTATTTGATTTTTTTATCTTCATAGTGTTTTGGGGTGCGGAAGCCTCTCATTCTTGGGCCCGAAGTATGAGATCACCTTGGCTGAAGTGTGGGAGGCCGCAATTGATATGCTTGGAGGTGCTGGCTATGATGAGGCAGAGCTTGAGGCATATTATTTCGATGATGAGACTCATGCCGCTCTTGCCAGAGGAAAGGAGCAACTCGCTAAAGTACGAGCCGAATCGACGGAAGAGGAGCATCCAGAGAAAGAAGCTCCTTTAACTACCCCCGTCCATTCTTCGATTTCGGCCGATGTTAACATTATAGGCTTCAGTTCCCATTCTCTGCCTCTTGCTAAAGCTGAAGTTAAGATCGCAACTACCGAGCCTCCCACTGTTCAAGTTGAAGAAAAGACCCAGGATGACACTGAAGCTGAAAATTATGAAATCGAAGTGATTAAGCCGACTTTTCCAAGTAACTCCAAGTCTGATATAGCTCAAGTATACTACTCGTTCGATGCAACCGAGTTCGATGAATTTCTCGCTTATTACTTAAGTCCTGATGAGCCAATATCTTCTCTTTTTTAGGAGAATACTGATTTTAACTTCTTTTCTTATGTAGCGGAAACGCTGAGCGCTGTACACACTTCTCCTCTTCCAGCTATTCCTCCTCCATCCCTTCAAGTCACTCCTGCTTCTCAGCCGGGTTCGCAGGAAGAGTAAATAGAAGCCCTTCAAGGCTTGGAGGATCCACCCGCTTCGCAAGAGCAGAAGGCGGAAGAATTTGAGGATAGCGAGAAGACCCCAGAGCAGTCTTATGATGATGATACAAAACTTTCTGCGTAGCTTACTCCGAGAAGTGAGTCTTCTTCAAAGAAGAAGGGGAAGCGCATGATTTCGAAGAAGAGAAGGAAAAACACTTCTGTTGCTGGAGTGGAAGCGGAAGTTGATCCAGCCATACCTCCTCCTTCTTCTTCTTCGACCCGTCAACGCCGGCTTCAAAAATTAATCATCAAGCCGGGCAAGAGCTCCAAAGGTAGTGGGAAGAAGGAGTGATGAATTGACTTTATGCTTATCGTTTTGCCTTTTCACTTTTTGTATGTACTGACTGGAGATTGTGCGGATACCGGCCTCCGCTTGAAACCTGCTTATGTACAAAAATTTGATAGTATGGAATAAGAATGACACTTTTTACTTGTACAATTTCTTGTTAGTATATGTGTGAATGCATTTATTCCTTGTTTTTGCACAAGTTTCTTTGTTTACTTTGCGTAATATTGCAATGAGCTTGTGGTATGTTGCTTGAGTATCGCTTTCATTAATATAGTTATATTATATCATATTGCCCCCATACCACGGCTCATTGTAATATTCTTCATTTCGAAGAGACTCGAATTCTTATTTTAGAGAATAATTATTCCGTTTTTGTGGAAGTATTATTCTACTTTAATAAAACGCGTCTCGTTTTGGATAAGTTTTTTTTACACTTTAACTTTCGGAGATGGTCACTTTTTATTTCTGAGAAGTGTACTCTCCTACGCAGTAAAGCGGGCCTCTGAAGAGGATTTTACTTAGTACTTCAATATTTGGGGAAGAATTTTTTCAAGATAAACAAGTTGATCTTCCTTGAGAGTTGAAGTGTGCCTCTGAGGAGGGCTTTTTTTCTCTTTTTTTCTTTTATATTTGTTGTGTTCGCTTGAAATTACTTCCTCACAATTGAATGGAACCACGGAGCGGACGCAAGTTACTTGATTGGATGTTCGTTTGCACAGGCGATCGCAACCAATTAACAAGGGTCCTATGCCTTCATGTTGTGAAGGTGCTTCTCCGATGGTTCCGTCAACTTTGTTGTTTGAGAAGAGAATTTCATTTTGGGACATTCCTCCGAAGAGGTCTTGTGCCTTCAGAGAGGTCTTGTGCCTCCGAAGAGGTCTTGTGCCTCCGAAGGGGTCTTGTGTGCCTTGGGGAAGGTCTTCTGCCTCCGGAGAGGGCAGTATGTGCCTTTGGTGAAGGCTTGTGGTGCCTCCGGAGAGGTCTTGCGCCTCCGGAGAGGTCTTTATTTGATTTCTTGGAAATTGCTTTCTCACAGTTAAACGGATCCATGGAGCGGGCACAAGTTACTTAATTGGATGTTCATTCGCACAAAAGATCGCAACTAGTTAACAAAGGCCCTGTGCCTTCCACTTGGGAAGGTGCCTCCTCGGTGGTTCCACCAACCTTTTTGTTGAGAAAAGCACTTCCATTTTTTGGCGTGCCTCCGAAGAGGGCTTGTGCCTCCGTAGAGGTCTTTATCCTCCGAAGAGTTGCGCCTCCGAAGAGGGATTTTGTTGACTGGCTTGCCCATATCTCTCCATTGTTTGCTCATTAGCGGTCCCCTGTTATCATCTCCGAGCCCATGTTCCTTTCTTTTGCAAGTAGTTTGCTCCATCTGAAGAAGTGTACTTCACTGTTAAGTGATTCCACGGGGCAGGCGTGAGCTATCTAATCAGATGTCTGTTTGTACAGACGATTGTAATTAGTTAACAAGTGTCTGGTTCCTTTTCTTTGGAAAAGTACCCCTTCGGCATAATCATCAACTTTTTTGTGTGAAGTTCATCTTATGTTGGATTTAAGTCTGGAACCTTTTGTGGCTTGAAATTCGTTTATCGAGGGATTTACGGGGCTCACTTAGCCTTGTGATGGGTAAGCTTTGTTTTAATGGCCTGTAGTATTAAATCGACATTTTAGCAATACATTTAGAGCATTTACATATCGAGATGAAACAGGCATTTTATAATAATAAAGAACACAGAATTTATAGTGGTTCGGCCAAGAATTGGGCCTACATCCACTTTATAGCTCTTTTATTGATTATCACAGATTTTACAATGGTTTACAATACAATTGATACATCCATAATCATTTTACAATTTCAAGCAAAGCTTTTTAAGTAAAATATGGACGCAAATGATTGCTGTTCCAGGCTCTTGGGATTGGATCTCCTTCGATAGTTGTGAGTTTGAAGGTGCCATCAAGAAGTTTATTGCCTATGACATATGGTCCTTCCCAAGTTGGTCCAAACACTCCAGTTGCTGTCATGATCCTCCTCAAGACTAAGTCCCCGACTTTAAAGCTTCGTTGACGGACTTTAGAGTTAAAGTGCCTTGCTATCCTTTGCTGATGGGCCGCAACTCTGAGACTAGCTTCTTCCCTTCTTTCATCAAGAAAGTCAAGTGCTTTGAGTTGCAATTTTTCATTTTCAGTCTGGTTGAAATGAATTCTCCTGCGTGAAGGGACCTCTAGTTCCACTGGAATCATCGCTTCTGATCCGTATGCCAATGAGAATGGAGTGTGCCCAGTCGCAGTTTTATGGGTTGTTCTATATGCCCATAGTGCTAGTGGTAGCTTATCAACCCATCCGCCTTTTGCTTTTTCAAGCTGCTTTTTGATGGTTGACTTGATGATTTTGTTTACTGCCTCCACTTGCCCGTTTGCCTGCGGATGAGCCACTGCTGAGAAACTTTTTCGGATTTTGAATCGCTTGCAAAAGTCCTGGAACTCTTCGCTTTCGAATTGAGTACCGTTGTCTGTGATTATTTTCTGCGGCACACCATACCTGCAAATGATATTTTTAGTCACAAAATTTATCATCTTTTTAGAGGTAATAGTGGCCAAAGGTTCTGCTTCCGCCCATTTAGTGAAATAATCAACAACAACAATAACATATTTGATTCCTGACTTGGCAATTGGTAAAGGTCCGATTAGATCTATCCCCCAAATGGCGAATGGCCATGGACTGACCATCTATGTTAGTTCGGTGGAAGGTGCTCTTGGGATTTTTGCAAATCTCTGGCACTTGTCGCATTTTCGGGAGTAGATAGCAGCATCTCGATTAATATCTGGCCAAAAATACCCATACCGAAGAACTTTCTTGGCAACAGTTTGGCCACCTGAATGATCCCCACATTCTCCTCCGTGCACCTCTACTAAAATTGTCTTGGCTTCTTCCTTGGTTACACATCGGAGTACTGGCATTGAGAATCCCCGCCTGTATAACCGGCCGTCTTGAATTACATATCTCGATGCTTTTCTTAACAGCTTTCGGCGTTCTTTAGAATTTTCCGGTAGGGAGCCATTGAGTAGATATTCTTTGATCGGGGTCATCCATGACTCTTGTTCTTGAGATACAGCCATGATCCAGTCGATATCCATCTCATCAGTGCTTGGAGCTGACAAGACCTCCACAGGAACCAATCGCAATAATTGAGCTTCTCCGGAGCTTGAATACTTTGCAAGAGAATCCGCTTTCATATTTTCCTCTCGAGGTATGTGGCTTATCGAATAGTGATCGAAATCATCGAGAAGCTCACAAGCCTTTGATAAGTAATCAGGCAGATTTCCTCCTTTAGTTTGAAACTCCTTCTTGACTTGACATACAATAAGCTGAGAATCACTGAAGATCTCCAATGCTTTGATATTCAGTTCTTTTGCAATCTTTAACCCAGCAATTAAAGCTTCATATTCCGCTTCATTATTTGTAGAAGGAAACTCCAATCTCAATACGTAACATAACGATCGCCCTTCGGGGGTTTCAAGCACAACACCAGCTCCGGAACAGTAATCATTTCTTGCGCCATCAACATATAACTTCCATCTGGTTGGGGTGTCAACTGTAACCTCTTCCTCAATGTCACCCTTGTCTGTGTACTCTGCAATGAAATCTGCTAAAGCTTGTCCGTTGATTGCTCTTAGGGGATGGTAAGCGATATCATATTGGCTAAGTTCAATATTCCACTTCAGAAGACGACCTGAAGTATCAGGTCGAAAAAGGACTTGCTTTAGGGGCTGATCAGTGAGAACTTTGACAAGGTGAGCTTGAAAATATGGCCTCAACTTTCTGGAAGCAATCAATAGACAATATGCAAGCTTTTCTAGCTTTGAATAATTCATTTCTGCCCTAGTGAATCTTTTGCTGATATAGTAGACCGGGCGCTGAACTTTTGCATCCTCTCGCACTAATGCTGCACTCAGGGCGTGATACGAAACTGCCAAGTATATGAAAAGGTCTTCGCCATTGTTGGGCTTGGAAAGTATTGGAGGCGCTTCCATGTGACAGATTAGTTCATCGAAAGCTTTCTGGCATTCAGGAGTCCATTCGAAGTTTTTCTTTCCTTTCTTTAAAGCATCAAAGAAGGGGATGCATTTATCAGTGGCTTTGGAAATGAACCGACTTAATGCAGCAACTTTCCCGTTGAGGCTCTGCAGTTCCTTCTTTGTCCTAGGGGCTTTGACTTC
Organism: Allium fistulosum; assembly: GCA_030737815.1. NCBI lineage: Eukaryota > Viridiplantae > Streptophyta > Magnoliopsida > Asparagales > Amaryllidaceae > Allium > Allium fistulosum. The sequence continues at coordinate 814,194,079 of CM060901.1, read as the reverse complement.
TCTCAGAGTAGTAATTTGAGCAGGATTAGCTTCAATGCCCCTAGCGCTTACGATAAATCCCAAGAATTTCCTGGACTCTACTCCGAATGAACATTTCAAAAGGTTGAGCTTCATTCCATACTTTCGGAGGATTGCGAACATTTCTGCTAAGTGATCCATATGGTCAACTGCTTTCTTTGATTTCACCAACATATCATCAACATAGACTTCCATAGTTTTTCCAAGCTATGATTTGAACATTGCATTAACGAGCCTTTGATATGTTGCCCCTGCATTCTTCAGTCCGAAGGGCATAACTTTGTAGCAGTAAAGTCCAACATTTGTGACGAAGCTCGTATCCTCCTGATCCGGCTCATGCATCATAATCTGGTTATACCCGGAATAAGCATCCATGAAAGACAACAATTCGTGCCCGGCTGTTCCATCTACCAGCTGATCAATTCTCGGCAACGGGAAGCAGTCTTTGGGACAAGCTTTGTTTAAATCTGAGAAATCGATGCATACTCTCCAGTTTCCATTTGCTTTTTTAACCAGTACTGGATTTGAAACCCAATTTGGATAAGTGGACTCTTTGATGAAACCATTCTCCATGAGCCGATCTACTTCTTCCTTTAGCGCTGCTGACCTTTCTGGACCTTGGATTCTCCTTTTCTGTTTCACAAGTGTGAATTTCGGATCAATATTCAGAGTGTGTACAGCAATCTCTGGAGATATTCCGCACATATCGGCGTGACTCCAAGCGAATACGTCAAGATTTGCTTTCAAAAATGGTATCAGCATATTTTGGACCGCCACACTGAGTTACGAACCCACATTTAGCACTTTGTTTGGGTCTTTAAGATCAACAGGTACTGGTACCGTTACTTCCATTGGCACCACTCTATTTTCCCCTGCACTGGCCTTTCTGGTGTCCATTTCTCTCCTTGCACCACTATGCTCGCCAGTGCAGGGGCCACCCTGTACTTGCTACAAGGTTGGCTTTTTGATGCGGAGCGGGGCTGCCGCATCTTTTCCCATCTCTCTCTTCCTTGCCTCTCGAAGCTGTATAAGATAACATTCCCGCCCAGCATTTTGATCCCCTTTAATGACACCAACACCACTATCTGTGGGAAATTTCATAGTTAGGCACCACGGGGCGAGAAAGGCTTTGAATGCAGCTAAAATTGGCCGGCCCAGGAAGGCGTTGTAGGCAGAAAATCCATCAACAATTACAAAAGTCTGTTTCCGAACCACCTTTTTCTGTCCCTCTCCAAGTTCCACAAACAAGTCGACAGTTCCAATTGGCTGCTGTGGTTCCCCAGTAAACCCAACAATCTTCTGTGATGAAGCCTGAACATCAGTCATTGGAATCTTCATTTGATCAAATGTTTTCTTGAAGAGTATATTGCAAGAGGCGCCACAATCAATAAGCACTCGTCTTACAATAGCTGGCCCAATTCCTGCATAAATGACCAAGGGATCCATGGTTGGAGCTTCAATACCCATAGAATCCCTAGATTTAAACACAATGTCATCATTAGAAGTTCTCTGCTGTTTTAGAGGTGCAGCGTCTTCTAAAACAAAAACATCTTCTTCCGCTGGGGTATATTTCAAGGCACGAGCATATCTTTCTATCTCACCCCGGCTTCTACCCGCTGGGTGTGGGCCTCCTGTAATCACATTGATAACAGGCCTTTCAGATTCATGTGCGGTAGTGCCCTCACCTGAGCCAGATGGGTGAGTAGGTGGTTGCTGCCCTTGAGCAGACGAAGTTGGGTCATTCCTATTCCTCTTAACATACTGTTGCAGCTTGTTTTGTCTTAGCAATTCCTCAATCAAGCTCTTCAAGTGACGACATTCGTTGGTATCATGGCCGGGTTGGTTATGAAATCGGCAGAATTTTCCATTTCGCATAGCATTCTTTCCAGGCTTTATCTTAGCTGGTTTAGGATACTCCACAGCATCTTTGGTGGCAAAGAAGATATTCCCCGGAGTGTCGGTTATGGGGGTGAAATTTGAAGGTTTAAAGAAGCGAGGTTTCTTTATGTCCTTTTGTTTCTTCCCATCATTACTCTCCCTCTTCTGACCTCCGGAATCTTTCTTAGTCGAAGCAGCAATGTTATTCTCTACTCCTGTCACCACCACTTTTGCTGGCGCAAGAAGATTCTCCAAGCGCATGAACTCATCAGCTTTCTTAAAAAATTTCTCGAGTGAATTTGGCTCCTTCATTTTCAGCCATTTCCCAAATTCACTTGACTTATCGATAGCCCGCATCAAATAAGTCAAAACCATCCGTGGCTCCGCGTTGTCGACTTCAACCAGAGCTATATTGAAGCGATTCAAGAAGGACTTAATAGACTCTCCTGGATTTTGCTCAAGGCTAGACAATGACATTATATCTTTCGTCTTTGAAGCGTACAGTCTGAATTGCTCTTTAAACTTCCGAGTTAAATCGGAGAACTGGTCTACATATCGGGCAGGCATCTTCGTAAACTAGAGTAGTGCCACCCCTTCCAAGTACACCGGAAAGTACCGGCATTTAATTTTATCCATTGCCCAGGCACCCGTCATGTGCCAGTCGTATTTGTACAGAAATTGATTGGGATCGCTTGTTCCTCGGTAAGCTGGAATGGTAGGAGGAACAAACTTTCTTGGAAATTCAGCTTTTAGAATTTTCTCAATGAACGGAATCTTACTTGGAGCGAACGCCCAGTCGTTCTCATCTTCATTTCTCTGCATGCTCTCTTTCATGATCTGTCGTATCATTTCCGAGAGGTATTCCCCATTGTTCAGAGGCTCTGCGGGGCAATCATCAGCCATTTTCTCGGAAGTTTGCTTAAACAAACGTTCGTGGAGATTTGGTTGCGGCCTTGTCACTCCGGCTTGGGGAGGTGCCCCTTCGGCAGTGCCAGCTGCCCTTTGAGGAATGTTCCTCCCTTCAGAATTGTGAACAGCATCAGCAAAATTTTCCTCATTATTCGCTGGTTGACGGTTAGCTTCGAGCATAGCATTCAACCTTTCTAGCATCAAGGTGTTCTGGGTTTCAATTTGCTGATATAACCTAGACACCGCAGCATCTAACTCCGCTCGTGTCACTCCAATGCTTGGAGCTGCTTGACTTGATGAAGGAGAAGTAGCAGTGTTATCATGAGTGTTGACGGATCTGGTAGACTTGCGCTTTCTTCCGGGAGCCATTATTTCCGACAAACTTCTGGTTTTCAAAGAAACTTTTTCCACAAACTCTTGTGAAGCAATGATGACAATATTCCTGAGTTCAATTCTCAGTGAAAGCACCAAAATGTTAACGCTAAAAATTGAACGCTAACACCCTGGTGTGTGTAAAGAAAAAGAGAAAGCACCACCCGTTGGTACGGGAACAGAATATAAGCAGAAAATTAGTAGAAAGCAGTAAAAGACAGCAGTTTTATAGTGGTTCGGCTTAGGATCAAGCCTACGTCCACTTTAATTTCCTTTATTACTGATTTGATTACAATTCGATACAATGCACTTCAAATACAATTCACTTCGATTACAAAACACTTCAGACTAGTAGCTCAAACTTCGATGTAACAAGGATCTTTGAATCCATCTCGGATGTGCAAGATCTCTTTCGAAGCTTGTTGTAGCGTCTTCGGTGTTTGGAGTTCTTCGAGTGTTGGTTCAGTTAAGAAAGTGGTAGAGTATCGGCGCTTCAGAGAATGATAGGAAAAGTCCCCTTTTAGTTGGAGTTAGGGCTGTATTTATAGGGGAGATTCTGGACTGGGTCGTAGGTCGCACACGACCTAGGGTAGGTCGTAGGTCGTGCACGACCTATGGAGCACGGGTTAATACTTAGCAGGAGCACACTTGTCTATCTGGAACACTCCAAGTCATAGCTCACCAACGATCTAGGAGGAAAAGACTTAAGTAGTTGCGGCATAGAAATTCGCCTTTGTTTGCTTAGGTCGCGAGCGACCTATCATAGGTCGTTAATCTTGCTATGTCGCTTAACACACTAGGTCGTTAAGTCGTAGGTTCTCTTAGGTCGGTAGGTCGCTCCCTGTTAGGTGGTTGAGTTGCTCTATCTTCATTTGACTACTAGGTCGCTTTATTCCTTAGGTCGTTAGGCAGTTAGGTCGCTAGGTCATTCCTGCAGTTAGGTCGCTAGGCTCCTTAGGTCGCCTAGTCCTTTCTGTAGTTAGGTCGCTAGGCTCCTTAGGTCGCCTAGTCCTTTCTGTAGTTAGGTCGCAGAATATTTGAGTTGTTAGGTCGCTTTGTCTAGTTGAGTCGCTATACACCTTAAGTCGCTTTGCTCCTTAAGTCGCTAACGAAGAGGAGTTAACATGAAGCTTGAGAGTTAAGCAAGAACAACTACAAGCTTGAATCTATGTTCTTCACTTTGAATTTGGAGTTAGATGTTGAATTTACTAAAGATCTTGAGCTTGGAATTTTAATTTCCCATTCCCTCCACAATTTTTGATAAAGCTTGAAGTGAATGATGAAGTGATGAAAAGGAGATGGGTTGGGGCTGAGTTAGAAGAAGTTCAGCCCAAACCAAAAGCCCAAAGCAAAAAGTGACGAAAATTTCACTCCCTCCAAACATATCGAAGTTTACACTCAAAAAGATCGCAAACGTCATTTTGAACTCAATGGAAGTGGTCTCGAGTCCTAATTTGACCGTATGCAAAAAGTAGCTTTTCGGACCAAAATCCAATTAACGATAAAATATTTAAATAAAATATTTAAATATAAAATCGATAAATATGCGGGTTGTTACATGGATGGCGAGACGTATCACTCGTATTTGATGTATTCCGCTGTGTATCATATGTTGTATAGTCAGTTTTGTGAGGACAAGTGGTTATAACTGTCCTGAGTTGTGATGTTGTATTCTGATGATGTATATATAAACAGATATAGTTTCTTTTCTATAAAGATCAGTATTATCTATTATATATTGTTCCGCTGCGTTTGTGAGATTCTGATATTGTTTTCTATCTTCTTCTTCTACCTCCTTCTATTTTAACCCCGAAGACTCGTACTTTTGTTCCACTTTGAGCTGAATTGTTGTGGAATTTTGCTGGCTCAAAGGGGTACGGGTTTGTGGGTCTTTACAGTTGGTATCAGAGCTTAGGCTGGTGATAACCTTGGCTCTGGTGGGGATTACTCATAAAAATTGAGTTCGTAGTACTCTAAAATGAGTTTGAGTGTATTAATAGATATGAGCGCGTATTTGTTAGTGAATATAAAATGGTTTTATATTGTGTTGATTGGTTTGTTGAGTGGTTTATGGATTCTGGTCAATATGAGTAATTAACGTTATGGATAGGGATCTCTAAACACTTGAATAGAACAATTCGACACAGTATTGTTTTAAAATAGGGTAAATGAAATAATTTTACGCAAATTATTTTTGTATATGAAGGAAATAATTTTTCGAAAATTATTATAGTTATATATGGATGCTTGGTTGTTAGGGAGTGATAATATTAAATTATTATCACTATTGTGAGGAAATTGAATAAGGAATTGAAAATTTTAACCAAGATTAAGGAATAAATTTATATAACAAATAAAATTTGTAAATGTTAATTGTAAATGTGATTTATAATTAGAAATAGGATTCCAAAGAAATATTTGAAATAAATTGAGTTCAAAATTCCAAAGTAATGTTGAATATGAATTAGATGGATTTGGAATTTGGCATTTGGGAAAGTTTTGAATTCCTTTGAGTTTGAAATGGTTTTCAAATGTTTTAAAGGAATAATAGTGATATTATTTTGGAAATATTTTGAATTGGATTTGAAATCTGGAGAGATTTGAAATTTAAAAAATATTTGAATCGTTTTTAAAGAGATAAAAGCATTGAACTCTTTCGGTCGTTGGAAAATAACTTTGGTGATGACTACAGCATCATGGATGTTCATTTTCTAGTTTCCAAGAGAGGAATTGCTGCCAATTTGTTTTAAATATGAATTTTTTGCAAAACTGAGTTGACTTTGAAAATCAAAGAGATAATTTAATTTACCGAAGGATATTGGATATAATTGATTTCAAAAATATTTTTGAAATATGAGAAATTGTTTAAATACTCTGGTGTTGGCTTGAAATTTTTTATAGAATATATATGGGTAGATAATTTATAAAATTTTGAATATGTTAGAATAAAATGGAATTCAATATTTAAATTGATTTGGAAATAAATTAAAAATTAAAGAAAATTTAATCCAGAATGGAATTGAAGATGCTGATGAGATAAGTTATAAAATCATAACTTGAATGGAAGTGGAAAAAATTAATAAGTGTATGATTTATAAAAGTCTAAAAGTGAAGTAATAAGCTGGAATAAAAGGATTGATATTTTGAAAATGAAATAAAAATCCAAACTTGGGATATAAAATGATTTTGAAGATAAATTAAAAAAATCATGGGATTATAAATTGAAAGTGTTGTCGAATGAAATTGAATTGGATTAAAATAGATATGGTGAGAGTTGTAAACAAATCCAATTCAAGTATAAATAGAATGGCCTTATTTTTAATAAATTCAATAGTGAATGGCCTTATTTTTAAAAATGGACTAAGTAAGTGGCTAATTGAATTAAACGGGATTTGATTAAATGACAATCAAATTAAAATGAGAATGAACTTAAGTTATGAAATGAGAGTGAATTGAAGTAAATTAACTTAAGTTTAAAGTTAATAGAAGTATGGGCTTATATAAATTTGGAAATGGTTATTAATATATAAGCATGGGATGATGTCGAGCATAATAAAATGGTTTTGAACAAAACCAATGGGAAACAGAATGGAATTTTTATACATTGAGTTGGAATCAATTTAAATTGGTTATGAACGAAAGCAATGGTTTATTTGAATGAATAGTGTCAAATTGCGTAAGGAAATTGGTCGTTCAACTTAAACGGAAGTAAATAAAATTATATGGATCAATAGAAGTTTAATAAATTGATTTTGGAATCAATTGAAATGAATATGAGTTCGTTTTGTTTAAAAATGAATTGAATGTAAGAAATTAAGTTGGAAACATTTCGGATTGAATTGAATGGTATGTGATGTGGTTGCAAACAATTTTAAACTAGTGTCGTAACCTTGCATATGTGCTTATGGAAATTTTATAACATGCATTATATGTGAAATGTATGTGTTAGCTATATTAAAATAAGTGAAATGCTAGTAAATTGCATATATTTGTCACTTGCATATTTGAATTGAGTAAGTACAGGTTCAGGGAAGCCGTTTGGCTGGATTGGGTCATGCAAAATGCTAAAATAATAAGCCGCTTGCTTAAAAATGCTAAATAAAGATACGCCTACGCAATAAAAAGATAGGAAATATGAACTGTTGTTTGTTTTTTTGTTTTCTGACCGTGTGGGTCGATGTATATATATTTATATCTCTTCTCAAATTGCAAAAGCTCCCCCGTACAAAGGAGACTCTGCCAAAAATTTCCGAAATTTTGGGAGTTAGAATATTTTATAAATTTTTCACTAACGACAAATGATTTAAAAATTTGTAAGCAAATAGAATTGAAACTAAATATTGAAATCTAATTTAAAATTGTGCATGTGAAGTAAGGTGAAATCGAAGAACTTGTTCGAAGAAACTAAAGGAAGAAAAAGTTTGCAAATAAACTTTATTTGAGATTTTTAAATAAATTTGTAAGTGGAACTAATTAAAGAGATGGTTAATTAAATATGGTTTGGGATAAGATGAATAGAATTCAATATTTAAAACTGAAAGGTAAATTGAATTCATATGGGACTGGAGACCCAATTTGAATAAAAGTAGAGATAAACCAAAGTGGTAAAGTGAAAATAAATATAAGAAATATTTATATTGAACTTAAGAAATGAAGAATAAAATTCTTAAGTAAATTGGTATTGGGAATATACTAAGTAATTTTGGAATGGAGAAATATACTAAGGAATAATAGAATGAAGATTAAAACTGAAAGTTGTGAATGGAATAATTGTGGATAAGTGAATAGAAATCAAAATGAATGCGAATAAAAGGGAATTGATATAGTTAATAATCAATTGATATAAATACGTAGCATGTACGTATATTATTTTATTCGCATAATGGTTTGATCCAGATTTGAGCACAGTATTTCGAGGTAGTTATACCGATCTGAGTTAGGATTTTTCACTCGATTTTCGACGGCGAACCCTAGATATGGATTTTGATTGATTCTGGAAATTCTCTATCATAGTTTGTGACTATGCAAGGTGGATGACAGTTTCTGATCAAGAAACCAGATCTGAGTACGCACTAGGAAGTCAGGTGGACGATACTAGTTCGGAAGTGAAATTGTGTGATCGAGCGAGCGATCAGATTTGATATTGCGTACGGATGATATATGTACATCGTACGGGCTCGAATGAATAGATAATGAAATTTTGTAAAGAAGTGAATAAAATGATTTTGAATTCGGTGATTGGATATTATTGCTAAGTAGGATACATGTATTTAAAAGCAATAGGAAATTGGGATTTTTGATTTCAGAAGATAAATTGAAATTTGCTCGACAAAGGTATGTATTTTAAATTTTTGTATGAAGCTTGATGATTTTCTGGTCTAGCCACTTGGCTTTTTGTTTTCTTTTTGAAATCTGGGGGCCCATAGAGGCATTTTGTAGTTGTACCGATCTAGTCGTGCAAAGGAGACGCTGGCGAAATTTTTAAATAAATTTAAGGTGTTAGAAAATTTTTGATAATTCAAAATTTGGTTTCAAATTTAAATTTGAATTGTTAAGTAATATTGTTTGGGACTTATGGATAAGTTGGAAAGTTAGAAAGAGGGTTAGTGTGTCTTAATAAAAGATTATTTTGGGAAGTTGTTTGAAACTATTTGGATTTGAGAAAATAGTTAACGGGTTTTGAATCATTCTTCCTAACTAGTAATTTCGGGGACGAAATTCTTTTAAGGGGGGAGGAATGTGACTACCCGGAATTTTGGGATATTTGAAATAGGAATATTTAATTGATTTTAAATATTCAAAGGGGTAATTTTGACTTGACGTTCAAATATAACCAATTATTGGATAATTAAATTTATTGAATTTAATAATTGAAAGTCGGGTAAAATATTGAATCTTCGGTTTTAAGATTGTTAAAAATATTTCAAAGGCTTACAAAATTCATATTAATAATATTGAAGGTGATAGAACTTTTAAAATTGAATTTAAAAGTGTTTCGTTCGGTTTTGAAAATATATCGTTTAAATTGATATTTAAAAATAGCCTTCCGGGGGACAGTTTCGGAATTTGACGAAACCAGTTCCATTGGATCCGTAATAACGTATTCTTATCGGATTTCAAATTTCGTAGCATTTGGAGTTATCGTGTGATCATACGGTATATAAACGCATCGAAATTTATATCGAGTTCAATATTATAACTGGGTCCAAAAAGCTATCTTCTCCATACGATCGAGTTGGTACTCGAAACCTCTTCCATTGTGTTCGAAATAGGGGTATAACATTATAAACGCCTTGCGGCACACCTCGATAGGAGGTCAAGATTTTGAGTTGCAAATTTAGAGACAATTTGAATTTAAATTTAAATATATATATTTTTATAATGGTCAACTACAGCTGAATTTCTGTCACATCAGAGCATTTTTGTTCTCTTCAAATCACTATAGAAATTCCTTCTTCAGCATGCTAACATCCCATTTTTTTTTAAAGCAAAGCGACATCTCCTTTTCATTCATTAAATCGAAAAGCATCAGAGAGAAAAAAATATGGCCGAACTTTCTTCTCCCTTCTCATATACTTCAATTTACGAAATCAAAATCACCTCTTTCCCTTTTTCCTTCAGCCATTCTCGAATTCGTATAAAAATATAATGGTAGCCGATACTTCAACAAGGGGGGGATTTTATGGATCTCGCGATCGAAGCGACTGGGCTAGGGGGAATCGCACGCGGCGAAGTGGGGTCACGATCGTGAGGGGTGTTCGGTCGATTAGGGTAGCGCGTTCGAGAGGGGATGGCGACGTCGATGTGTGGCAGATCCGCGATGAGGGAATCGCGAGCATGGGCAGCTGCGATACTCGACAGCGTGGCGTTTAGGGTGGGGCTTCAACTTAGGGGAGCTGCTCACCTAGGGTCGCAAGCACATTTTGGGAGGAGGCGGTGGGATGTTAGACTTCTGGTGATGATCGGGGTTCGCGATTTGCGACTGGACGATGGGGCGAGTTGCGATGGGAATAGGCAGAGGCGACAGCATTTTTGTAGGTAATCATCGATCTGAATATTTGCATATCGATTTGATCTTTGATTTTAGTTTAATCTGATGGGTATAAGAATGTATATATATAAATTTTATAGTAATAAAATCATTATTTATGTTAATTACAAAACAAAAATATATATAAAAATATATACATACATGTTTAAAATATAGATAGAAACAAGAAATAGAAATATAGATAAAATCTGGAAAATAGATAAGAAGTTTGAATGTTGAAAAGAAGTTATATAAATCTAAAATCTATATAAATGAGTTTTTAAGTGAATGAGTTTCAAAGAAATATATATATGTAAACGTATCTATTTAAAAATATATATATATATTTACACACATATTTTCACTAACTCGTTTATTGTTAATAATGTATTATGAAGATAGATTTGTTTAATAAACTTATTCAATTATTTTAGTTACTAAGAAATTATTTAAAGGAAAATTAGTTAAAATTCAAAACATTAGCCAAATTGAAGTATTAATAGTACTTAATGGTTTGATTTTATTTCGAATATTAATAGGTCATATAAATTTATTCAAGGTCAAAATCGGGAAACCAAGGCAAGATTTAAGTGGATTGCAAATTAAAAGTCAAAGGTGAGTTAATCTCACTCATCTGGGTTTATTTAAATTTAAATGGTTAAATTTAAATATTTGGTTGAATGATTGAATTGATTGGATGAGATATATTATATAGTAGTATATATATATATATTTATTGGAGTAATTGATTTCCCGCATTATATAGCGGATGAGACCCTATGCGCCGCATAATAGCGGATGATATTATTTAAACCCATATACCGCGATATTCCACCTCGAAGTGGAATTGGTATTGTGCTAACATCTATGGATGCAGGGAAATAGGTTGGAGGGATCCAACTGGATTCCTCAAAATTATTTAGATTGTTCTAATAATTCTGTGTTATGATTATTTGATATTCTGTGATGAATTATATTGATAATTGGAATATTGAATGCTATGGTGTGATTGAATATATTTCGGTATATTGAGTTATCATAATATATAGATTGGATTTTTGGATAAGAAAATAAAAGAGAATTTTTAAGAAAAATAATTATAAAGAATTTGAAAGGTTAAAGAATGGATTGGAAAAGGATAAAAGTGATTTTTAAATCCTGTTAAATAAATTCCGAGTATGGGAAAGGAGATTTTGAATAAAAGGGGAAATATTAAAAATAGAGTTCGTAGTACTCTAAAATGAGTTTGAGTGTATTAATAGATATGAGCGCGTATTTGTTAGTGAATATAAAATGGTTTTATACTGTGTTGATTGGTTTGTTGAGTGGTTTATGGATTCTGGTCAATACGAGTAATTTACGTTATTGATAGGGATCTCTAAACACTTGAATAGAACAATTCGACACAGTATTGTTTTAAAATAGGGTAAATGAAATAATTTTACCCAAATTATTTTTGTATATAAAGGAAATAATTTTTCGAAAATTATTATAGTTATATATGGATGCTTGGTTGTTAGGGAGTGATAATATTGGTTGGAGGACGATGAGCATTCTAAGTAAAATTGTTCTTTAAAGGTAAAGCTTAGCCTCGAACCTCATCAGCCGGGAATGACTAAAACATGGGAGATGCAGCAAGGCTAAGTGGGTCGCACCCAAGTAGGGTATGTTATCGCTTTTCTAGATGTCCTCGGAACCCTATTTATCTTAGACATGGGTATGCATGAAAGAAGAAATGCTCAATAGTAAGGATGGGAATACCTAGGATGATAACATATTCGGTCTATCCAGGTTAGGGGTAGGCCGGTCTGGTGTAGCAGAGGATCTCGGCGAGGTACTCGGTACATTGTTCTAGAGGTGTACTATGATGGGCGGTACCCTAGTGGCCCAGTCATTCGATGGAACCCATTCTCCAATAAGTGCCGTACGGTTTTGATTGTGCCCAACTAGGCTAAAACGTGGATGCAAGCATTTCAACTATTTCCTACTAACTTTCTATAGACACTATTATAATATCAGATGATTTTGATAAAATCGTTTTGGTTATCATAAGGTAAAAATCCGTCGTGTTTATGTGTGACGTGGTCTCACGAGATACTTTTGTTTTCAAAGGATTTTGAATTTTTTTTTAAATAATTCAAATTGAGTATGTTTTCTCACGCTGGTTTTCTAGACTGACTCGGGTGTTATTTTATTATAATGCTCGGGTCAGACCGAGTACTACAGATTTAGGATAGGATGCTATGGAGTTTAGGGGATGAGCTGGATGACGGAGACGTATTGCCGTAATTGACTTATATTTCCACCGTATGAGGACAAGTTGCTATAACTGTCCGGATTGATGTATGGATTGTTGTACTATGATGATTGTAAGTATATAAACTGTTACAGAATCTTTTGTTTAAAAATCTGATATTATATATTATATTTTGTTCCGCTGCGATTGTGAGATTATGTTGTTGTTGTTCTATTTTTCTTCTATCTTTTTCTTCTTCTTTACCCTATTTATTCGCTCTTTCGTACAATTTGGGTTGAAAAAGAGTGATTTATTATCAACTCAAAGGGTACGGAACTGTGGGTCGCTACAATAAATAAGTTGAATAGCCTACAGAATTGGAATTTATGGAATAAATATATATTTAAGCTATAAAGAGATGTATAATCTTGAGTTAAAATTAAAATGTGAATATGAGAAAAATTAGTTGTAAAATTTATAAATTGGAAAAAAATGGAATGGTAAAACCAAAATAAAAATAATTTGATATTTTGGTGGAAGAATAAAAGTCCAAACTTGAATTATAAAATAAATTTGAACTCAAGTAAATTAAATGGAGAAATTTTTGAAATAAAAATTAGATATTGAATACGAAAATGGAACTTAACTTGGTTAAATAAATTGGATTGTGGATTAAAAGTGAGTATGGGAATTGGAACTTGAGTTATAAATAAAATTTGACTTAATTATAAGCGAATTAAATGTAATTTGAAAGGTTTTCAAATAAAATAGAAATGAATTGAAATAGTAATGACTTTAGTTATAAGTAAATTCAGTTTAAAGGAAAATAAATTGAATATGGCATTGGATATTATTTAAATGAATTTGAGTATGAAACTAAGTTTTGAAGTGGATTAAATGAATGAATTAATTAAATAAATTAGTAAATGGAATTGAATAAATTGAATAACAATCAATTTAAATAACTATAAGCTTAAGTGGATTTTATTAAATGGATATCACCGAATTTACATGGAAATATTGTCGTTTGACGTAAACGGAAGTAAATAAAATTCTATGAATCAATGGCAAGCGAATAAATTGATTTAGAATCAATTTGGAATGTATATGAATATAATGTGTGCAATGATGTATTGAATGCAAATAAATTGCTTATGGATTTTTAAAAATCAAATAAATGATATATAAATCGATTAAAATGAATAATTGAATAACGGAACTTTATAATTGCTTATGAATATATGTTTAGCATGCGTTGCTTATGAAATTCATGTGTTTAACTAGTTAAATAAAAGAAATGTTATTAAAATTTCATGTTTTGGTACTTACATGTTTAAATTGAGTAAGTACAGGTACAGTGAGACTATTGGGCTAGATTTGGGTTACGAAATTGCATATGAAGTAAACTCGCTTGCTTAATAACGCTTTAAAACTCTAAATAAAGGTACGTTTTCAGATTAAATACCGCAATGAATAAATATTAATATATATTGTGTTTTCCGACTATGTGGGTCGATGTATATATTTTTATCACTCTTGTCATATTGCAAAAGGTTCTCCGTAAAAGAGGGACTCTGCCAAAAAATTTCGGAAATTTAAGGTGTTAGAAAAATTTTTGAAAATTTTTATTCACTAAAAAGTTGATTTTTGAATTGTAACTGAAATAAAAGGTTTTTGAATTAGAAATGGAAACTAATGGTTTTGGTTGAAACTAAAAGATTTAGAAATGTGTAATATCGAGTTTTAACTAAGGGGGTTTTTGAAAAGTAACGTGTTTGGAGCATTTTTCCTACCTTAGCAATTTTGGAGACGAAATTCTTTTAAGGGGGCAGCAATGTAACGACCAAGATTTTCCGTCATTTGATTTTGAATATTTAAATGGTTTTAAATATTTGATTTGGGATATAAATTGATTTTTGAAAATGAAGATTTTGATTGAAATTATAGAATGGATATAAAATTCAAATATAACAATTTATCGTAATACGGAAATGATGAATAATGGAAAATTTTAGTTGAATATGAATCGAAACGGTTTCTAATGCCGACAAAAATTATATTTGAATTAAAATACAGTTAGTAAATTTTTAAAACTGGATTTTCAATTGATTTCGTAAAATTTTGAAATCGTCGATTTAATCGACGCGTTAAAATAGCGATTCGGGCCATAATCTCAGAATTCGACGAAACCAGTTCCATCGGATCCGTAATAGTGTATTATTATCGAATTTCAATTTTCCTAACAATTGTATTTACCGTTTGGTCGTGCGATCTGAAAAATCCTAGGAATAATTTAAGTGAATTTAATTTAAATTGTGAATTTAAAAAGCTATCTGTTAACGCTAAAAATTGAACGCTAACACCCGGTGTGTGTAACAGAGTTGTGAAAGCACCACCCGTGTAACGGGAATAGGAATTAAGCAGTAAAATAGCAAAAAAGCAGTAAAAGACAGCAGTTTATAGTGGTTCGGCTTGAGATCGAGCCTACATCCACTTTGAATCTCTTTATTACTGAATCTGGTTACAAAATGATACCATACACTTGTGAAATACGATATATTTCAATTCCTAAACACTTTCGACTATTAGCTCAAGCTTCGATGTAGAAGATCTTCTCGAATTCATATTGAATGCAGTAGATTTCTCTCAAAGCTTGTTGTAATGTCTTGAGTGATTAGAGTTCTTCGAATGTAGGATGAGTTGAGAATTCGGCAGAGTAACGATGCTTCAGAAAATGGTTGGCCAAAAGTCCTTTTCATGTTGAAGGTAGTGGGGTATTTATAAGAGTGAAATTCTAGACAGAAATTTTTCCCACGTCTTAGGTCGCGTACGACCTTAGTTAGGTCGTAGGTCGCGAGCGACATAAGATAGGTCATGGTCCTCTCTCGACTTAGGAAGCTGGATTGATGGTGCTGCACTTGGTTTTATCTGAAGTGGTAAGTAGTAGGTCGTGAACGGGTTAAGGAGGGTACTAGGTCATTGGTGACCTAGTGGGCTGGTAGGTCGCAAGCGACTTATAGGAAAGCGGCATAGGGAATTAGGTTGGTTTGTATAAACTGGGCAACGAAGTTAGGTCGTGAGCGACCTAAGGTAGGTCGTAAGTTGCACTGCCTTCTGAACCAGTTAGGTTGCTAGGTCGTGAAGCCTCTTAGGTCGTAGAGAAGTTGGGTCGCAGCTTCCTTTAGGTCGCAACTTCCTTCAAGTCGAAGCTTCCCTTAGGTCGCAGCTTCCCTTAGGTCGCAACTTCCCTTAGGTCGCAGCTTCCTTTAGGTCGCAACTTCCCTTAGGTCGCATCTTCCCTTAGGTCGCAGCTTCCTTTAGGTCGTTGAATATGTTAGGTCGCGTAGTATGTTCTGTAGCTAGGTCGTTAGGTCATGGCATTTTTTAGGTCGTGAATAGCTGTTAGGTCAGAGTTTTAGGTCGCCGAAATAAAGGAGTTAACATTTGCCCCTCGAAGTACACGCCTATGCCATAGGTCATGTGCTTCGACTTAACCTTGTTAGGTCGTGAACGGCCTAAAACTTTGCTAACTTATTTGCCTATTCATCTTCCCCTCTCAACCCTATATAAACTGTTAGGTTGTTTTCTTCCTCCTTACCTTACTACTCTGATTTCCCACTGCCATTGACGAATCTTTGAACTTCCAAGGGAGAGTTCAACTCACTTAGTCGTCGATCCATCCTTACTAACACACTACGTAAGTGAATCCAATCTCTGTCCCACCATAATCGCCGCCCAAACATGAACTTGTGTTCTCCGATCCAAATCCAATTCCATGCACCGCGTTTCATTTTTTGAACAATTATTACAATCGACTTTCATTGTTTGATATGTTGATGTTTGGTATGTTGATGTGATTCATGAATGCACGGTAATGTTAGTAATGGATCGGAGGGATTTGAAATCGATTTGCTAGGCGATCTGGCGGTATGTGCAGATGAATGGAATTCACGAAGAGGATGATGGTCTTCTTTGTAATGGCGATATCGGGTTACCGGATTGAGTAAGTGATTGCGTGGAGGGGAAGTCGGCGACTTAACAGATCTATACGACTTAAGAGTTTTTGCGCTAAGTGTCCCGCGACCTACGACTTACGCCCTAAGATATTTGACCGACCTAAACGTTCTTGTGACCTAAGATACTGTTTGGACCCGGTGGAACTTTGAACAGAACGACTTATCAATTCAATGACCTAATTACCTTGAGTGAATGTAGCACGACTTAACACAACAACGACCTAACTTTTGTGGCATAAGCTCCAAGTCGCGGCCGAGCTAGGACTTGACAGATTTATATCGTCTTGAACTCTTCAACTTTGCACTGTGTGACCTAAAAAAGGCTCCGACCTATGCTAGGTCATGAGCGACCTAACACTTGGGAATCTGAGCAGAACATGACTGAATTTTGAACTGTTTGAACTGCCTGGACTTTGTTGAACTTGATTGCATTCTTTTACAGATTATATCAACCTTTAAAGCTGTCAACCTATTAAATACAACATTTGCAAAAACTGGGACAAACATACTGCCATTGACTGCCCACATCGAATGACAGATTAGTAGATAAAGAATAATTAACTTAAATGAACTGTGGGAACGAAATGCTGCAAACTAATCAATCCAAGTGAAGTATTAAAGCAAAACTAAAATAGTCAACTAATGCTAATTCGTTTGCATTAACACTGCACTTGAGTTTTAAGTCAACAAGCCCTGAAATCTTGTAATTGACCAATTGTCAACTAATTTAATTCCAGTTATGTTTACTTTCTGTTTTTGTTAGTTACACACAACACTTCACACTATTTTAGGAAACGTGCACCTTGATATTTGAACATACAGTTGATTGTGTAGAATGACATCTCAACAAGAGGACACAGGACCGGTTGGAGAAGCTTTTCCGATTGCCAACCCATTGATCGACCCTCCAGAAAGAACTCCGACCAGCTTGAGCCACAAAATCTTCAGACAACTGTGCATCCAGTTCGGTATTGCCGAAGCAGATGCTTTATTTCCTGGAGCAAACGACACTGTCGACAGACCACCTCTTGGTTTTGTCGCAGTGAATCGTCAGATGTGCCTGAGCGGAGCCATTCTGCATTTTAATGATTTCCTTCGACAGCTTCTTCTTCGATTAACTATCTCCCCCTTTCAACTGCACCCTAATGGCCATGCCATCTTAATGGGATTGTGTGTATTGTTCAGGAGGACGCTTAACCGTTTTCCGAGCTTCGAAGAGATTTGTTACTTGTGCACTTTTGCTAAAAACAAAGATCACCCTTCTATCACACTTGTGAGAAGTGCTCGGAACCGTAAATTGATTCTGGACTTGCCCGAAAGTGCCCATGGATTTTTAAGTCAATTCTTCTTTGTCTGCTGTCCTCCGGGATTCTATGCCGTCTAGAGAGTCGGAAGTAAGATTGCCTTTCTCCGGTCTCTTCATTTTCTGAACTTTTCGGAATTTGAATTGTCAAATGCTTAACTTCATTCTTTACTTATTGCAGCACTTCCTCCTCCACTTCGAGATCCCAGCCTTAAGTTGACCTTAGATACTTTGAGTGCCGTGGATGCTGAAGAGAGGAGTGACAAATTTTTGCTGAAAGATGAGTTTCTGCACTAGTTCGGACTTTTGCACTCCTCCAGATTGACTCAGATTCATGAAATCTCTAGTTCTGATACAGAAACATTAGCTGCCTCGGGCTCTCGAGCAGAGATATCAAATGCCCCAGCTTCTGCAGAAGAAGTTGCATCGGAAGGACCTATTGTAGAGGCCGCTCTGATAAAATGCTCCGCATCTACTGATGTTGTGGGGTCGTCAGGCAAATTGACACTTTCCCCGGTTATCGAAGAAGATGAGGCTTCTCAACATTCCGAAAAGGCGGTCAAAGTGGGAATTGAAGGGAAAGGTCCCGCCGGACATATTGGCGATGATATCTTCGAAGGGTTGAGTGATTTGATGGTAACCTCCCAGGAGTTATTTAAGGATGACACTCCAAAAGCTATTTCCCCTGTTTTCGAGTCGACTTCTTCTTTACGAGTTTCGACACCTTCTACACCAATTGTTGCCGTTCCCACATTAAAGCGTGGTTTGTAGTCTGACGCGCGTAGTTTGCACGCTACACACACTTAGGATTTTTCGGCACTTATATGCACCTAAATTCCTTTTCTTCGAAGATATTAAGACTTGTCTCTTTTTCTTTTTCAGATTCTTCGATGGGGCGGAGCGGATCGTATTACGACAAATTCCAGCGTCATGGAGGCCGCGATTCTTATGACTTTAGGCGCTATCTTCCTTCCCATCAGGAGACCGATGAAGAAAGGGCCTCTAGAAAAGCTCGCGAGAGACGGGATTATGAAGAGCGCCGCAAAAGAGAAGATGAACAGCATTATGGGAGTAGGGATGAGCGATACGACTCTTCCCGCAGAAGTGACGATTCTCAAAAAAGGAAATCTTACGACGACAAGGGGAAGAGTCACATTGCTGATGGTTCTAGCAAGCGGACCAAACTTAGCGAAAAGGACACGTCTGCAATTTCAGAAAAGATCGATGCTCCCAACTCTCCTAATATTCCATCCGGCTCTCCTGCTTTAAAGAAATCTGACATCCAGGCGATCATCAGCAGACCTCAGTATCAGGTCAAAGATGCCCCTCCTATTCTTCAAAGCCGATTTCCGAATTGGTGCTTAAAAGGGGTGCGTTTTGACCTTGATTTGGTTCCGATCGATAAATCAGATATGTTGCGTAGCCTTGATGCCGTCAAGCTTAATATTGAAAGGGTGTTCGGATGGCAAAAGCTTGTCGATGAGCTGCAAAGAGTCAACCGTGCAAATCTTGAAGCCAGGCTGACCATGGAGAACGACAAGACGAAATGGGACAAAATTTGTAAGCAGCATGACGCGGAAATAACAAGCATTGTTGACGACAATTCAAGACTTGAGTCTGAAGCTAAGAGACTTAAAGATGAGCTTGCTACTTCTTCCTCCTCCTACACCCAAAAGGAAGAAGTTCTTCAAAAACAAGTTCGCGATGCTCATGCTGCCCAACGGAATGCTGAGGCTCAATTTGAATCTGAAAAGAGGATGACATAAATTTATCGCACCGACATTGCCCAGCTACGAGAGAAGACGAGTTCCCAGGACTTGGAAATTATTCGGTTGCGAGCTCAACTGTCTCAAGCTGAAAAAGAGCGCGATGAGGCCATCGCTGGGAAAGTTGCAGCCGAAGAATCTCATGTGGCTACTAAGGCCAATATAAGCTCTACTCTGTTCGACTTTTATTTACACAGCGTTCTGGGTCATGGGAGCCTCTCTTTTTTTAGCCCTGAATATGAGATTACCCTGGCTGAAGTGTGGGAGGCCGCAGTTGATATGCTTGGCGGTGCTGGCTATGATGAGGCAGAGCTTGAGGCACGTTATCTTGACGACGAAACTCGTGTCTCTCTTGCTAGAGGAAAGGAGCAACTTTGTAATGCCCCAAAAATTCATGGAATCTTATTTTGGTTAGATTTTGAAAATATATGAATTTAATTGTATAGGAATATATGGAATTAATGGTGTACAAGTGTGTGTGCATGTGTGCACGTGCACACTGATATGGCAAAAGGAAGAACTCCAGATTTCCTGAATTTAAAACAAAAATTTAAAAGCATTACAAACATGATTTTGTGATATGGATATTTGATTTCTGGAATTATATAAATCATCCCAGAAAATAAGAAAAGTAAGTTTTGATTTGAATTCAGTAAATATATTTTATTTAAAACCCAAAAAAAAAAAATATGTCACAAGGATTTGAAAAAAAACCCTGGATGCACATATAGGTGCATATCTTTCTGAAATTAAGGAGGAGTTAAATAAGCCTAGATAAGATATGTATGCATATGTACATTTCTATAAGTATTGAAAGTATTAAAAAGAAATAAGCAAGGAGAAGTTTAACACTAAAATAGCAAAAGACAAATTGCAAGCAAAATAATTGCTTTAGGCAGAAAATAGAAAATAAACAAGTGACAATGTCACACACAATTAACATAACTTGATAAGAATACAATATTTTGGAAAAGTAAAAAGGGGAGGTAAGCATCAAATGGCTGGGGTATTAAGGGTGAAAATTAAGCAAATCTGAAATGCAGAATGCATGAGTCTTGGCCAGGGTAGGAATGGGATTTTACAATGATAAACCCTAGAAAAACCTCTCTTATAAATCCAAGTATAAACCAGAAAGATCATTTGGTACCCAAGACATTTAAGAAAACAAAGAAGAAAATATTTGCAAGCAGGAAAGCAAGTTTTAAAAGGTTTCTTTTCTGGATTAAGCAAGAGAAGCATTTTTCTGTGAGTAATCTCACTAAACCCATGGCATTAAGTCCTGTTATGAGGCAGCCAAGCTTATATTATTTTCTACATATTTTGGATTTTATTACTATGGTTTTAATGGATGCTTTAATGGGTGTTTCTGAATGCTTTTGATTGTTTTGATAGCTGAGTATTTTGCTCTGTTTAGCTATATCCAGAAATGTTAAAGTGTGAAATTATGAAAGTAAATAGAGAATACTTGTAACTGGTTTAGATATGGCATGACAAATATAGAAATAAAAAATATATATATGAGTTGCATTACACTTATGTAAGTGCTGAAGCTCAAATGAAAGATTCAAGGTTGCAATGGAAATACCCAAAAGTGCTGAACCCTTGATCAAATAGAAAACCATGAGCCAGAAATCTTGCTTAAGCTAGATCTTGAATTTAGTTCAAACATGGTTGCTTATGAAACAACAATAACCGACATGCCTAGTCTCTATTCACAGTTATAAATATTCTTGTATTTTCTTTAATCCAGAATATTTGAAAATATGATTTCCCTGGATATGAAAGTTAGCTTGTTCTTGAATTATGCTTGTAAGCTCTATATAATGTTTCATGAACACTGCGATTCAGTCATCTAGCTATCTCATGATAGGATCAAACATGAACACTTAGTAAATAAACTAAGGATTATGAGCCAAGAAGACTGCTGGAATGCTTGTTGTATTTAAAGTATGCAAGTTGGCACATGGCTTGTTTAAGCCTTGAGATCTTTGTGCAATATTGTGAATTATTTTATTGCAATGTGTCCCCGTGATTCCTTTATGGCAGATGAGGCTAGGAAGAAAGTTGGTAAATGCAACCTCAAATTGATGAAGTAGGAACTTGTGTTATTCCTAGGTTGGTTGGACTGGTGTTATGATAGTTCCTGAGTATTTCTATTTGAAATATATGTTTGCATAGTTGAATGTGTGTACATAATTAGTTTTAAATACTAATCATATATGCACAATATTTCATAAACAAGTCAGGCAAATTGATCAAAGAAGCTATGCCAACCTATACAAAATGTTTATGTCTCACTTATTTACTTAATATCATGGAATTTTTATATTGCTCATACTAGATCTTGTATCTGACCCTTGTTTGCTTATGGCATCTGGGGTGTCTCATTTAAAATGGGGCAGCCTCTAATGCTCTTACAGGGAATGCTGGATCTAAATAGGAAGCTGCTATGGCTAATGAGAATGATTGGATAGGCATGCTAAATTAGAATTAAATATGAACTTAGAATGAATTATTTGCATGTAATCTGGGAAGTTTTTATAGTTCTGCTTTGGTTGTTATGTAATGATCTTGAATGTTTGGATTTATTTAGTTGTTTTAATTGAATCTAGCAATGCATTGAGTTTAGGATTAACCAAAGACTTAGTTGAATCTATGCAAGAAAATATATACTTGAGTATCATGGTGGAAATCTGTAATTGACATATGCCTATATTTGAGAAATGGATATGTACATACATATACTGTATTAGTTAATTACAAGTTACATAAAACTTTAAGTTTGAAGGTTAAAAATCTGAATTTTTAGCTAGAAGTAATATTTCAAGAATTTAGTAATAATATGCAGAAGTGTTTTGATAAAAGAAGAAACTATATATATATATAATTGTGTATTTTATAAAAGAGGTGTACATGTTCTAAGAGATTTTCCAAGTGTCTTAAATCTGAATTCACCTTGCAATAGTCAGGCTCTAATGTTTTGATGATCCAGTCATGAAGTTAACCCACTTCAAAATAGTGAGGTCTGGGTTGATCAAGAAGACCAGAGTTTTTGGTTGTAAAGGAAGGAAATGCATTTGTAAAAAATCTGAAGCTTCCTTTGCAATTGCATGTACAAAGACATTTTCGAATACTTAAGCCATTCTCTTTTATTCTTGAGAAGCTTTCTTAGTCTAGAGAGTACAACACAGCTGATATACACACATTTTACTTAACTATTACTTTTACCAAGTGACCATAAGATCTGGATTCTCTAAATCCAGCAAAGCAACCTGTAAATTAGATGCCAACTGAGGTAACTCAGGGATTAGGGAATAAATTTGGTCCAGAAAAATACAACCATATAGATCATGAAAGAATTACAAAACTGGCTTGGTTATAAGTAAAGGAATATGGATAAAAATCACTTGGGTTGAAAATGATAAATGAATATATCATTTTCCTTTCCGGCTTTGATCAAATACCAAATAATCAAACTAAAATTATGGTGGCTTGCTATATATAATCTGAGATCACTTTGCTATCTCAAACTAACAGACAATCACTATAGAAATGGTCAAGAATTAGTAAGTATGGATTGCATATAATTATGGGATTCATTACCCTGACTCAAATATCAATATTTTGGAAAATGAGCTATGAACTGGTTGATTAGAAATTCAAATTCAATCAGGATGCACTCTTGCTAAACAACACTCTGGTCCAAGCAAGGGGTCACATACATCTTCATATGTATGTGAATATATTTATTAACAAACTGATATAAATATATTAGTAGAAAAATTAGGATCCTGGATAATTTAGTAAAAAGGCTAAATGACTCTAGGAAAAAAAATTAGGTGAAATAACTAGGGTCATTTCATTTGGTATCAGAGCTATGTTAGAATTATACATAGCTAAGAATGATTGTATTGATTGATTGAAGTATTATAACCATATGTATG